>CM070792.1:9495679-10095679 GCA_036346955.1 Dipus sagitta
CCAAGTAAATGTTTCTGTGAACTTTTGACTTAATAAAGCAGAGAATTGGGGCTTTAAATATATTGCATTTGAATTTCAACACTAATTCCGAGAACATTTGTTCCACATAAGCACATTACAGAAATGGAATTATATCCGTGGACTTTTTCCAGCTCAGTGTGAGCAGACGTTGGCCTTAGCCAAAATTCTGCCAATGTCGTTTTATCATGGTGGCCCTTGCTGGCTGCCTTGGGAGGCCGCCTTGTTCAATTGAACAGTGTGATATCATTACTGAAATATGCTTTAGATAGCTACACATCATTCCAATTGTAGTATATGTGCTGCCGAAGCAGCCACAGAGTTTAGGTTTCTTTTTTGTTTGCTCTTTCAAAGTAGGGTCTCGCTCTATAGCCTGGGCTGACCTGGAATTTGCTCTGTAGTCTCAGGGTGGCCGTGAGCGCACGATGATCCTCCTGCGTCTGCTTCCCAAGTGCTGGGATTCAAGACGTGCGCCACCGCGCCTGGCTCCTACTGCGCATCAGGCTGACGGCGAGCAAGTGTTTTGGGAGGAACCTCAGTCACGTCCAGTGTCATATCCCCACGGCTCTGCCCCAGAAGATTATGGGACACTGGGTCTTGGGAGAACACAGCCTTTCCACTTTTCCTCTAATTGTGCTTATTCCTGTCTCATTTTTCTTGGCTCCAATCGTGGCTTCAACTTTTGTAAAAATGGATTATAGGGCTGGAGAGATGGCTCCGTGATTAAGGCGCTTGTCTAAGAAGCCTAAGGACCCAGGCTCGATTCCCCAGGACCCACGTAAGCCAGATGCACAGGGTGGTGCATGAGTCTGGAGTTCATTTGTAGTGGCTGGAGGCCTTGGTGCGCCCATTCTCTCTCTCTCTGCCTCTTCTCTCTGTCTCTCCTTCCCTCTCTCTTAAAAAAGCAAATAAGATATTAAAGAAATGGATTGCAGACATAAAGTCAAATCCTGGCGACATCATTTTCCAGGTGGACGGGGATGCGTGGCTCACCGATCCCAACGGTGCTTTCTGACGCTCTGTGGTCCCATGCCTAAGGATGACACGGCGGCTTCGTGGGGATGTGTAGGCCGCAGCAGGGCAGTACCTGGGTTGACATGGAGAAGAGACACACAGTGAAACAAACTGAGATCTAAAATGCTGGCCCTGTAAACTGACCAAGCCCTCAGGGATCGCAGGCCCTGTGTGCACTCACCAAAACTCACTAAAACACTGCACATAGATCACTTGCTGTGTTTCTTAATATGATTTTGCTTGGTAGCTTAAAGAAGTTATATATTCTTGGACGGGGAGATGGCTTAGAGGTTAAGGCGCTTGCCTGTGAAGCCTAAAGACCCAGGTTTGAGTGCCCAGTATCCATGTAAAGCCAGATGCACCAGGTGGCACATGGAGTTGATTTTCAGTGGCTGGAGGCCATGGTGTGCCCATTCTCTCTCTCTCTCTCTCTTTCTTTTTTTATTTTTAGAGAGAAAGAGAGAGGGGGGGGGAGAGAGAGAGAAGAGAGAGAGAGAGAGAGAATGGGTGCACCAGGGGCCTCAGCCACTGCAATTGAACTCTAGATTCTTGCGCCACCTAGTGGGCATGTGCGACCTTGCACTTGTCTCATCTGTGCATCTGGCTTACGTGGGATCTGGAGAGTCGAACATGGGTCCTTAGGCTTTGCAGGCAAGTGCCTTAACTACTAAGCCATCTCTCCAGCCCCCATTCTCTCTGTCTCTGTTTTTTTTTTTTTTTTTTGAGGTAGGGTCTCACTCAAGCTCAGGCTGACCTGGAATTCACTATGTAGTCTCAGGGTGGCCTTGAACTCACGGCGATCCTCCTACCTCTGCCTCCTGAGTGCTGGGATTAAAGGCGTGCGCCACCACACCCGGCCTGCCCCCATTCTCTTTATCTGTCTCTTTCTCAAATAAATATATGAAATGAAGTACCAAAAAAGAAGCTCTATATTCTGTATTTTAATAATGGTTTAAAGTTAGTAGAACTTCAACTTAAAATAAGCTATCATAAAGTAAAATATCATAACCTTTTATTAGTCTTTTAGCATAGCATATGTGCTTATTAATATTAGTGATATAAGTAAATGTTATAGAAAAAGAAAGGAATTGGGTTTCTGTACTCAGTGAAATACCAACATGATGCTCTTATCTTAGAAAACAGAGCTCAGGCCTGGGGAGATGGCTCAGTGCGTAACGTGCTTTCCCTGCAAGCATGAGGCCCTGAATTCGGATCCCCATTCCCCGCCTAAAATGCTGTGTGTGGTGGCATGCACCTGTAGTCCCAGTACTGGGGAGGTCGGAATGGGATGACCAGGGTTCACTGGCCAGATAATCCAGCATAATCGGTGAGTTCCAGGCCAATGAGGAGACTCCATGCCATCAAGAGGTGAACAGTGTTCTGAGGATTCCATTTAACATTGTCCTCTGATACCCACATGCATGTCCATGCAAGCGCATCCGGGCATACGCAGGTGCTTACGCAAGAATGAAACATATGCATGTATGCTCACATGCACACGCACACAGAAAACATAGGGGAGAAGGGAGACGGTGAACCACTTCTCTCAGCATCATTATTGCCACAGGGAGAACATTTTTCTTTTCAGTTTTCCGAGGTAGGGTCTCACACTAGCTCAGGCTGACCTGGAATTCACTATGTAGTCCCAGGGTGGCCTCGAACTCTCCACGATCCTCCTACCTCTGCCTCCCAAGTGCTGGGATTAAAGGCATGCACCACCACGTCCGGATAAGAGAGCTTTTCTTTTTTTTTTCTTTAATTTTGTTTTATTTTTATTTTATTTGAGAGTGACAGACAGAGAGAAAGAGGCAGAGAGAGAGAGAGAGAGAGAGAGAGAGAGAGAGAGAAAGAATGGGCGCGCCAGGGCCTCCAGCCACTGCAAACGAACTCCAGACACGTGCGCCCCCTTGTGCATCTGGCTAACGTGGGTCCTGGAGAATCGAGCCTCGAACTGGGGTCCTTAGGCTTCACAGGCAAGCGCTTAACCACTAAGCCATCTCTCCAGCCCCAAGAAAGCTTTTCTTAAAGACTTCAGTTTTTGCTGCCTGTAGCTGGGGTCCCTTCCGTGAGCTTGTTTTGAAGCTTTGGCATCATAGCTATCCATGAGCTTCTGTTCATGGTTGCCTTGACACCCTTGTGGCATTGGGGACACCAGGGCATAACGTGAATCTTTTTCCAAAAGGATTGGGCAAGCCCTACAGTGGAGCCTGAGGAGTTGGCCTCAGTCCAAGCAGTGACTCTTGGACCCTGGAGATCTTGACCAATGAGAGTTCTCATCCTTGTCCTCTGTCATGAGATAAGACAAGGCTTATCTACGTGTGATGGTTAATCTTTATTACAAAATGGATCATGTGAAGAAATGACCGCAAACCTGTCCCAGGGAGGTGGAGAAAGACACCACAGACTGCTCAACAGAATGCTAACAAACCCACCAAGGCTCAAGGAACATTGTGGAAAAGAGCCTCGGGGTGAGTGGGATTAGCCTGACGGACCCTCCCCACCGACAGAGGACCCAGATTCAATTCCCCAGGACCCACGTAAGCCAGATGCACAAGGGGGCGCACGCGTCTGGAGTTTGTTTGCAGTGGTTGGAGGCCCTGGTGTGTGTGCCCATCCTCTCTCTCTCTCTCTATCTGTGTTTCTTTCTCTCAAATAAATAAATAAAAATTAAATTAAAAAACAAGTTTAAAAAAAGCTCTTCCATGGAAGGTTCCAGAAAGCAGCCGAGGCCAGGGGCGGTGTGGCTTCTCTGCGTGGAGCTCCTGAGTGGGCCGTGCGTGGAACGCTGGCGGGGGCGGGTGGGGGGGCTAATGCTACAGTGGAGGAGACCGTAGGCGGATGGCTGGGCAGGAACGTGGGATGTCTGCAGGGAAAGCTGCAGGCGGAGCGGAGCTGGCCCCGGAGAGAGGCCGCAGGTACCGCAGGCACTAGAGCTGCAAGGGAGGAACTGCCCAAGGCCGTATGATTTCATCATAAGCCCCGGATGTCAGACACAGAGCTGCAGGGGGGTCACGGGTGAGAGATTGTCTTGAATCTCTCAAAAGAAATTTTGAATTTTGGAACAGTGTTGAGACTGTTAAAGACTGTGGGGACGTTTGAACTTGGAAGGGATGTTTTTTCATTTTCTTTTAAAATTATTATTATTATTATTATTATTATCCCAAGTGCTAGGATTAAAGGCGTGCACCACCAAGCCTGGCTTTCCGTGGTGGTTAATTTTGATTGTCGAATCGACTGGACTGATAAATTCAGCAGTGGTGAGGCACACCTTTGGGGCTATCTGTGAAGGTATTTCCAATAAATTCAGTGTTACTATATTTATCTTGATAAACCTGGAATTTTAGCACTGGCATTATGGTCTAGACAAGTGATACCTTAAAGTGCACATGAAATGGCACAGTACTTTGAATTGTTTTTTTTTTTTAATTTTTATTTATTTATTTGAGAGAGAGAGAGAGAGAGAGAGAGAGAGAGAGAGAGAGAGAATGGGCACACCAGGGCCTCCAGGCACTGCAAACAAACTCCAGATGCGTGCACCCCCTTGTGCACCTGGCTAACGTGGGTCCTGGGGAATCGAGCCTCGAACCGGGGTCCTTAGGCTTCACAGGCAAGCGCTTAACCGCTAAGCCATCTCTCCAGCCTGAACTGGTTTTTATAGATTCTCAAAATTCCTGTGTTCTTGACTAGTGCAACTTGGTTCTTGAAAATAAAATGTAAACTTGTTTACAAACATTTAGCTTTATAGTAAGGTGACGACTAGTTTATCTACAACTGTTGCAGCAGCTATGATAAAACTTGAATTTTAATAAATGCAAAATTTAATCTGTTTTCAACTAGTACTTGCCTTGCCATATGTTTTCAATCAGTATGGCATCAGTGAACTTGATGTTTTTAAACTGTGCTCTACACAGTGGGAGAATCAAAGAAATTATAAACAAGATAAATATATTGTCTCCTACTTGGGTTTTTTTTTTTTCTTTTTTCCGAGGTAGGGTCTCACTCTAGCCCAGGCTGACCTGGAATTCACTTTGGAGTCTCAGGGTGGCCTCGAACTCATGGCAATCCTCCTACCTCTGCCTCCCGAGTGCTGGGGGATTAAAGGTGTGCGCCACCACGCCCGGCTTTCTTTTTTTTTTTTTTCTACTTGGGGTTTTGATACATAGTTATATATCATAAGTTGGATAAAAGTTAAGTATCTTTTAAACTAAAACAACAACAGGGGAGGGGATATGACAGAAGGGGAAAGTGGGGAGGAGGGTATTACCATGGGATGTTTTTCATAATCATGGAAGTTGTTAATAAAAATCTGAAAATAAAAATAAAATAAGATAAAATGCTAGTCAGCCAATCTTCGCACACCATTGCCTATGTAGATAAAGGGCTCCTCAATCAATGGGCTTGCCTCCAGGAGGAGAAGGGTCTCCTGTTCGGTCCACTCTCTTCCAGCATCTTTACTCTAAAGAAACAGAAGTGAGAATGAAGTGAATTGTCATTGAAAATTAATTTTATCTTTCACATGGTCCTCTTGCTTTGCTTTGAAGCATCTCAAGTATTTTCTTTTTTTTAAATTTTGATTTTTTAAATAATTTTTTGTTATTTTTATTTATTTATTTGAGAGCAACAGAGAGAGAGAGAGAGAGAGAGAGAGGGAATGGGCGCACCAGGGCTTCCAGCCACTACAAACGAACTCCAGACGCGTGCACCCCCTTGTGCATCTGGCTAACGTGGGTCCTGGGGAGTTGAGCCTCGAACCGGGGGTCCTTAGGCTTCACAGGCAAGCTCTTAACCGCTAAGCCATCTCTCCAGCCCTCAAGTATTTTCTACAAATGAAAGCATTTTGCATTTCCTACCAACCATACATGGTGTTGCAGGTCACTGAAATACAGTGTTGTGTAATTCAGAGTTGAGAGGAAAGCCTATCGGTCACTACAGTCTTAAGAGTATTGACAGTGTGGGATTTTTGTTTAGGGAAAGTATGGTGCAGATTTTGGAAAGAAGAGAGATGGCTGCATTGTGAATCTTTTGATAATTCATAAATACAAATTTGCTTGACAGATACTGCCTCAAAAAGCACTATGTTCAGGGGCTTTAGTGGTTGGGGTACTTGCCTGCAAAACCAAAGGACCTCGGTTTGATCCCCCAGGACCCACGTAAGCCAGATGCACAAGGTGGCGCATGTGTCTGGAGTTTGTTTGCAGTGACTGGAAGCCCTGGCGTGGCCATTCTTTCTCTTTCTCCCTCTTTCCCTCACTTAAATAAATAAATAAAAATTAAATCTTAAAACAAAACAACAGACCAAGTGGATTAAGGAAGGGGAGCAGGACCGTCCTGAGTGAGGGCAGTACAATCCTGCAGGCTGGAGACCTGGACTGACTACAAAGGAAGACGGTGGGTGAGCACCAGCTCTCCCCTTTCTTGGTTTTCTGACTGAGAACGCAGTGTAACGGCCGCCCCGGCACCGCCGCTCCTATCACCGCGCCTCTCCCAACACCATGGGCTGTATCTCTCCACTAGAAGCCCCGAACACCCCGATCCCCTGAAGTCGCTCCTGGATGGATATTTGATCACAGCAAAGAGAAGAGTAACTAATACACTACCAAGCATTGTTGTTGAACACGGATAACTGTGACTCACCAACAACTTTCTTCTTGGGGCTGGAGAGATGGCTTAGCGATTAAGGCACTTGTCTGCAAAGCCAAAGGACCCAGGTTCGATTCCCCAGGACCCATGTAAGCCAGATGCACAAGGGGACGCATGTGTCTGGAGTTTGTTTACAGGGGCTGGAGGACCTGGCATGCCCAGTCTCTCTCTCTCTCTCTCTGTATCTGCCTTTCTCTCTCTAATAAATAAATAAAAATAAAAACCTTCCTTCCTAGTATCATACTCTTTCCTGCTGTAATTCTCAAGGTCTTGGGGCACCTCGTTTCCAAGGGGAAGCCTTCTGACCTCCCTCCTATCCTCAGACCGGAGCCTCTGAGCAAATCAAGCCCCTGCCTCTTGCCTTCCTTCATTCCCGGCTGATGCCAGTGATATTCTCTTATGTGTGTCCACCCAGGGCCAAGCTCACGGAGCAGGACCTGACTTGCCCCCTTGCCAGTCAGGGGTGCCCACGTGGGGTCATGCAATATCTGAGTTATGTTATGCAATATTGCAAGGAGGTTTGTGAAAAAAGTAATTGTTGATTTTTTAAAATTATTTATTTGAGAGACAGAGAGAGAGAGAGAGAGAGAGAGAGAGAGAGAGGAGAGAATGGGTGCGCCAGGGCCTCCAGTCACTGCAAATACTCCACATGTATGCGCCACCTTGCACATCTGGTGTTACGTGGCTACCAAGGAGTCGAACATGGGTCCTTAGGCTTTGCAGGCAAGTGCCTTAACCACTAAGCCATCTCTCCAGCCCCCCATTCTCTCTCTCTCTGTTTTTTTTTTTTTTTGAGGTAGGGTCTCACTCAAGCTCAGGCTGACCTGGAATTCACTATGTAGTCTCAGGGTGGCCTTGAACTCACGGCGATCCTCCTACCTCTGCCTCCTGAGTGCTGGGATTAAAGGCGTGCGCCACCACACCCGGCCTGCCCCCATTCTCTTTATCTGTCTCTTTCTCAAATAAATATATGAAATGAAATACCAAAAAAGAAGCTCTATATTCTTTATTTTAATAATGGTTTAAAGTTAGTAGAACTTCAACTTAAAATAAGCTATCATAAAGTAAAATATCATAACCTTTTATTAGTCTTTTAGCATAGCATATGTGCTTATTAATATTAGTGATATAAGTAAATGTTATAGAAAAGAAAGGAATTGGGTTTCTGTACTCAGTGAAATACCAACATGATGCTCTTATCTTAGAAAACAGAGCTCAGGCCTGGGGAGATGGCTCAGTGCGTAACGTGCTTTCCCTGCAAGCATGAGGCCCTGAATTCGGATCCCCATTCCCCGCCTAAAATGCTGTGTGTGGTGGCATGCACCTGTAGTCCCAGTACTGGGGAGGTCGGAATGGGATGACCAGGGTTCACTGGCCAGATAATCCAGCATAATCGGTGAGTTCCAGGCCAATGAGGAGACTCCATGCCATCAAGAGGTGAACAGTGTTCTGAGGATTCCATTTAACATTGTCCTCTGATACCCACATGCATGTCCATGCAAGCGCATCCGGGCATACGCAGGTGCTTACGCAAGAATGAAACATATGCATGTATGCTCACATGCACACGCACACAGAAAACATAGGGGAGAAGGGAGACGGTGAACCACTTTTCTCAGCATCATTATTGCCACAGAGAGAATATTTTTCTTTACAGTTTTCCGAGGTAGGGTCTCACACTAGCTCAGGCTGACCTGGAATTCACTATGTAGTCCCAGGGTGGCCTCGAACTCTCCACGATCCTCCTACCTCTGCCTCCCAAGTGCTGGGATTAAAGGCATGCACCACCACGTCCGGATAAGAGAGCTTTTCTTTTTTTTTCTTTAATTTTGTTTTATTTTTATTTTATTTGAGAGTGACAGACAGAGAGAAAGAGGCAGAGAGAGAGAGAGAGAGAGAGAGAGAGAGAGAGAGAAAGAATGGGCGCGCCAGGGCCTCCAGCCACTGCAAACGAACTCCAGACACGTGCGCCCCCTTGTGCATCTGGCTAACGTGGGTCCTGGAGAATCGAGCCTCGAACTGGGGTCCTTAGGCTTCACAGGCAAGCGCTTAACCACTAAGCCATCTCTCCAGCCCCAAGAAAGCTTTTCTTAAAGACTTCAGTTTTTGCTGCCTGTAGCTGGGGTCCCTTCCGTGAGCTTGTTTTGAAGCTTTGGCATCATAGCTATCCATGAGCTTCTGTTCATGGTTGCCTTGACACCCTTGTGGCATTGGGGACACCAGGGCATAACGTGAATCTTTTTCCAAAAGGATTGGGCAAGCCCTACAGTGGAGCCTGAGGAGTTGGCCTCAGTCCAAGCAGTGACTCTTGGACCCTGGAGATCTTGACCAATGAGAGTTCTCATCCTTGTCCTCTGTCATGAGATAAGACAAGGCTTATCTACGTGTGATGGTTAATCTTTATTACAAAATGGATCATGTGAAGAAATGACCGCAAACCTGTCCCAGGGAGGTGGAGAAAGACACCACAGACTGCTCAACAGAATGCTAACAAACCCACCAAGGCTCAAGGAACATTGTGGAAAAGAGCCTCAGGGTGAGTGGGATTAGCCTGATGGACCCTCCCCACCGACAGAGGACCCAGATTCAATTCCCCAGGACCCACGTAAGCCAGATGCACAAGGGGGCGCACGCGTCTGGAGTTCATTTGCAGTGGCTGGAGGCCCTGGTGTGCCCATTCTCTCTCTCTCTCTCTATCTGTGTTTCTTTCTCTCAAATAAATAAATAAAAATTAAATTAAAAATAAGTTTAAAAAAAAAAGCTCTTCCATGGAAGGTTCCAGAAAGCAGCTGAGGCCAGGGGCGGTGCGGCTTCTCTGCGTGGAGCTCCTGAGTGGGCCGTGCGTGGAACGCTGGCTGGGGGCGGGGGGGTTATGCTGCAGTGAAGGAGACCGTAGGCGGATGGCTGGGCAGGAACGTGGGATGTCTGCAGGGAAAGCTGCAGGCCCTGAGCGGAGCTGGCCCCGGAGAGAGGCCGGAGAGAGGCCGGAGAGAGGCCGCAGGTACCGCAGGCACTAGAGCTGCAAGGGAGGAACTGCCCAAGGCCGTATGATTTCATCATAAGCCCCGGATGTCAGACACAGAGCTGCAGGGGGGTCACGGGTGAGAGATTGTCTTGAATCTCTCAAAAGAAATTTTGAATTTTGGAACAGTGTTGAGACTGTTAAAGACTGTGGGGACGTTTGAACTTGGAAGGGATGTTTTTTCATTTTCTTTTAAAATTATTATTATTATTATTATTATTATCCCAAGTGCTAGGATTAAAGGCGTGCACCACCAAGCCTGGCTTTCCGTGGTGGTTAATTTTGATTGTCGAATCGACTGGACTGATAAATTCAGCAGTGGTGAGGCACACCTTTGGGGCTATCTGTGAAGGTATTTCCAATAAATTCAGTGTTACTATATTTATCTTGATAAACCTGGAATTTTAGCACTGGCATTATGGTCTAGACAAGTGATACCTTAAAGTGCACATGAAATGGCACAGTACTTTGAATTGTTTTTTTTTTTTAATTTTTATTTATTTATTTGAGAGAGAGAGAGAGAGAGAGAGAGAGAGAGAGAGAGAGAGAATGGGCACACCAGGGCCTCCAGCCACTGCAAACAAACTCCAGATGCATGCGCCCCCTTGTGCACCTGGCTAACGTGGGTCCTGGGGAATCGAGCCTCGAACCGGGGTCCTTAGGCTTCACAGGCAAGCGCTTAACCGCTAAGCCATCTCTCCAGCCTGAACTGGTTTTTATAGATTCTCAAAATTCCTGTGTTCTTGACTAGTGCAACTTGGTTCTTGAAAATAAAATGTAAACTTGTTTACAAAGATTTAGCTTTATAGTAAGGTGACGACTAGTTTATCTACAACTGTTGTAGCAGCTATGATAAAACTTGAATTTTAATAAATGCAAAATTTAATCTGTTTTCAACTAGTACTTGCCTTGCCATATGTTTTCAATCAGTATGGCATCAGTGAACTTGATGTTTTTAAACTGTGCTCTACACAGTGGGAGAATCAAAGAAATTATAAACAAGATAAATATATTGTCTCCTACTTGGGTTTTTTTTTTTTCTTTTTTCCGAGGTAGGGTCTCACTCTAGCCCAGGCTGACCTGGAATTCACTTTGGAGTCTCAGGGTGGCCTCGAACTCATGGCAATCCTCCTACCTCTGCCTCCCGAGTGCTGGGGGATTAAAGGTGTGCGCCACCACGCCCGGCTTTCTTTTTTTTTTTTTTTCTACTTGGGGTTTTGATACATAGTTATATATCATAAGTTGGATAAAAGTTAAGTATCTTTTTAAACTAAAACAACAACAGGGGGAGGGGATATGACAGAAGGGGAAAGTGGGGAGGAGGGTATTACCATGGGATGTTTTTCATAATCATGGAAGTTGTTAATAAAAATCTGAAAATAAAAATAAAATAAGATAAAATGCTAGTCAGCCAATCTTCGCACACCATTGCCTATGTAGATAAAGGGCTCCTCAATCAATGGGCTTACCTCCAGGAGGAGAAGGGTCTCCTGTTCGGCCCACTCTCTTCTAGCAACTTTACTCTTAAGAAACATAAGTGAGAATGAAGTGAATTGTCATTGAAAATTAATTTTATCTTTCACATGGTCCTCTTGCTTTGCTTTGAAGCATCTCAAGTATTTTTTTTTTAATTTTGATTTTTTAAATAATTTTTTTGTTATTTTTATTTATTTATTTGAGAGCAACAGAGAGAGAGAGAGAGAGAGAGAGAGGGAATGGGCGCACCAGGGCTTCCAGCCACTACAAACGAACTCCAGACGCGTGCACCCCCTTGTGCATCTGGCTAACGTGGGTCCTGGGGAGTTGAGCCTCGAACCGGGGTCCTTAGGCTTCACAGGCAAGCTCTTAACCGCTAAGCCATCTCTCCAGCCCTCAAGTATTTTCTACAAATGAAAGCATTTTGCATTTCCTACCAACCATACATGGTGTTGCAGGTCACTGAAATACAGTGTTGTGTAATTCAGAGTTGAGAGGAAAGCCTATTGGTCACTACAGTCTTAAGAGTATTGACAGTGTGGGATTTTTGTTTAGGGAAAGTATGGTGCAGATTTTGGAAAGAAGAGAGATGGCTGCATTGTGAATCTGTTGATAATTCATAAATACAAATTTGCTTGACAGATACTGCCTCAAAAAGCACTACGTACAGGGGCTTTAGTGGTTGGGGTGCTTGCCTGCAAAACCAAAGGACCTCGGTTTGATCCCCCAGGACCCACGTAAGCCAGATGCACAAGGTGGCGCATGTGTCTGGAGTTTGTTTGCAGTGACTGGAAGCCCTGGCGTGGCCATTCTCTCTCTTTCTCCCTCTTTCCCTCACTTAAATAAATAAATAAAAATTAAATCTTAAAACAAAACAACAGACAAAGTGGATTAAGGAAGGGGGAGCAGGACCGTCCTGAGTGAGGGCAGTACAATCCTGCAGGCTGGAGACCTGGACTGACTACAAAGGAAGACGGTGGGTGAGCACCAGCTCTCCCCTTTCTTGGTTTTCTGACTGAGAACGCAGTGTAACGGCCGCCCCGGCACCGCCGCTCCTATCACCGCGCCTCTCCCAACACCATGGGCTGTATCTCTCCACTAGAAGCCCCGAACACCCCGATCCCCTGAAGTCGCTCCTGGATGGATATTTGATCACAGCAAAGAGAAGAGTAACTAATACACTACCAAGCATTGTTGTTGAACACGGATAACTGTGACTCACCAACAACTTTCTTCTTGGGCTGGGAGAGATGGCTTAGCGATTAAGGCTCTTGTCTGCAAAGCCAAAGGACCCAGGTTCGATTCCCCAGGACCCATGTAAGCCAGATGCACAAGGGGACGCATGTGTCTGGAGTTTGTTACAGGGGGCTGGAGGACCTGGCATGCCCAGTCTCTCTCTCTCTCTCTGTATCTGCCTTTCTCGTCGTCTAATAAATAAATAAAAATAAAAACCTTCCTTCCTAGTATCATACTCTTTCCTGCTGTAATTCTCAAGGTCTTGGGGCACCTCGTTTCAAGGGGAAGCCTTCTGACCTCCCTCCTATCCTCAGACCGGAGCCTCTGAGCAAATCAAGCCCCTGCCTCTTGCCTTCCTTCATTCCCGGCTGATGCCAGTGATATTCTCTTATGTGTGTCCACCCAGGGCCAAGCTCACGGGAGCAGGACCTGACTTGCCCCCTTGCCAGTCAGGGGTGCCCATGTGGGGTCATGCAATATCTGAGTTAATGTTATGCAATATTGCAAGGAGGTTTGTGAAAAAAGTAATTGTTGTTTTTTATAAAATTATTTATTTGAGAGAGAGAGAGAGAGAGAGAGAGAAAGAGAGAGAGAATGGGTGCGCCAGGGCCTCCAGTCACTGCAAATACTCCACATTATGCGCCACCTTGCACATCTGGTGTTACGTGGCTACCAAGAGATCGAACTCGGTACTTAGGCTTTGCAGGCTTAACTGCTGAGTCACCTCTCCAGCCTGAAAAAGGTAATTAATGATAGCCTAAAAGCCACTTAAATTTGAGCAAAAAATTAAATGAACATCATGTGGTGGTTTTATTTTATTTCAGTAGGGTTCTTTTTTTGTTTTTTAGATGTAGGGATCTCACTCTAGCTCAGGCAAACCTGGAAGTCACTATGTAGTCTCAGGGTGGCCTTGAACTCACGGCGATCCTCCTACCTCTGCCTCCTGAGTGCTGGGATTAAAGGCGTGCCCACCACGCCCGGCATATTCAGTAGTTTTATTTTCGGCAGGGGCGTATGGTACTTCACAATGTCCCACATGTGCCAACAGACCATCGAAGGCATAGACACATGGAGGTCAAGGTGAGAGTATGTGGACCCTGTGTTAAAAAATAATTTGGACTAATTCTTTCTTTCTCTCTCTCTCTCAAATAAATAAATAAAATTTAAAAAAGTTGGATGAGCTATTGAAGAGGACACCTGACATCAACCTACAGCCTCCACATGAATGCCCACCTACAGGTAAGTGCATCTGCACACACCTGGGCACCCATACACATATAAACACACACACACACACACACACACACACACACACACACACACACACACACACTCACACATTCCAAAGAGCAACTGCTTCCAAGTCAGCTGACCCAGAGTACTTTAAGAATATATAGACTCCTTAGGCTGGAGAGATAGCTTAGTCATTAAGGCACTTGCCTGCAAAGCCTAAGGACCGACCGAGGTTTCATTCCTCAGGACCCACATAAGCCAGATGCATAAGGTGGCACATACCTCTGGAGTTCATTTGCAGTGGCTGGAGGCCCTAGTACACCCATTCTCTCGCTTTCCCTCTCTACCTGCCTCTCTCAAATAAATAATAAAATATTAAAAAGAATATATATGGGCCTGGAGAGATGGCTTAGCAGTTAAGGCGTTTGCCTGCGAAACCAAAGGACCCAGGTTCAATCCCTAAGACTCACATAAGCCAGAGGCACAAGGGGGTACATGTGACTGGAGTCGTTGCAGTGCTGGAGGCCCTGGCACTTCCATTCTCTCTCTTCTCTCTCCCTACCTTTTTCCCTCCCTCTTTCTATCTCTATCAAATACTAAAATTTAAAAAAAATTTTTTTAAAAAGAATATATAGACTCCAGAAGAATAAAAGTTTTCCATGCCTCAGAAGGATATAATGAACCAAATCTGGCTTTAGGACAATAGCTAACAGCCAGAGAAAGAAACAGGAAGTGCGGGGAGCAAGCTTTTGGCAAAATAATGACTGAAGGATTCTAGATTTTATGATAATTATAAATTTGCAGATCCAAGAATTTTAAACTGAATGAGTAAGAAATGTGAAGACATCTATAAAGATGAGGATCATATTAAATGGAAGAAAGCCACTGACGATGAGAAAAATCTTAAAAGTAAGGGCAGGAAAAAAAAAAAAAAAAACACCTACGACGAGTGAAAGCAAGGTAAACCGAAGACATGACAAAATTGTCAGCCTAGAGTTCTCTCAGCAGTGAGTCCTCTTCCAGAAAGGGAGGAAAACAGATGTTTTAAACTCACAGAGGTGAAGAGATGTGTGGCCAGCAAAACCTAGAGTAGAAAAGATTGACTAGAGAGATGGCTTAGCGTTTAAGGGCACTTGCCTGAGAAGCCTAATGACTCAGGTTCGATTCCCCAGCACCTATGTAAGCCAGATGCACAAGGTGGTACATGTGTCTGGAGTCCGTTTGCACTGGCTGGAGGCCTTGGCATGCCCATTCTCTCCAGGATAAATAAATAAACAATTTTTTTTAAATAAAAAAGAAAGTGTGAATAGAGTTTGTTCAGACAGAAGAAAAGTGCCACCAGACAGGCAATCCAGAGCTGCAGAGGAAAGAAACAAACGGGTCACTAGGGTGGAAGATGCGTCGTTTTCTGTTATTTAATTTCTGAGGCTGGGGAGACGACTCAGTGGTTAAGTGCTTGTTGTTGCCCAAGCCTGACAAGCAGAGTTTGCACCCCTAGAACCCGATTAAAGCCGGGTGCAGCTGTGCACGCATCTGTCATCCTCTTGCAGTTACACTTTTGCTACCGGGAGAAACCCTGATCAGGTGCAGCTTATGGGAAGAAAGGGTTTATTTCAGGCTTGTGGATTCCAAGGGAATCAGAGCTTCACCATGGTGGAAGAAGCTGGCTCACTTCAGCATAAGTCGTGTGGATCACAGCAAAGAGACTTAATACTTTTGGAACACGCTGGACTCACAAAACTTCTTTTGAGTGGAGAGATGGCCTTATCGATTAAGGCACTTGTCTGCAAAGCCAAAGGACCCAGGTTTGATTCCCCATGACCCATGTAAGCCAGATGTACAAGGGGACGCATGTGTCTGGAGTTCGTTTACAGGGGCTGGAGGACCTGGCATGCCCAGTCTCTCTCTCTCTCTGTATCTGCCTTTCTCTCTCTAATAAATAAATAAAAATAAAAACCTTCCTTCCCAGTATCATACTCTTTCCTGCTATAATTCTCAAGGTCTTGGGGCACCTCGTTTCCAAGGGGAAGCCTTCTGACCTCCCTCCTATCCTCAGACCGGAGCCTCTGAGCAAATCAAGCCCCTGCCTCTTGCCTTCCTTCATTCCCGGCTGATGCCAGTGATATTCTCTTATGTGTGTCCACCCAGGGCCAAGCTCACGGAGCAGGACCTGACTTGCCCCCTTGCCAGTCAGGGGTGCCCATGTGGGGTCATGCAATATCTGAGTTAATGTTATGCAATATTGCAAGGAGGTTTGTGAAAAAAGTAATTGTTGATTTTTTAAAAAATTATTTATTTGAGAGAGAGAGAGAGAGAGAGAGAGAAAGAGAGAGGAGAATGGGTGCGCCAGGGCCTCCAGTCACTGCAAATACTCCACATGTATGCGCCACCTTGCACATCTGGTGTTACGTGGCTACCAAGGAGTCGAACTCGGTACTTAGGCTTTGCAGGCTTAACTGCTGAGTCACCTCTCCAGCCTGAAAAAGGTAATTAATGATAGCCTAAAAGCCACTTAAATTTGAGCAAAAAATTAAATGAACATTCATGTGGTGGTTTTATTATATTTCAGTAGGTTCTTTTTTATGGTTTTTAGATGTAGGATCTCACTCTAGCTCAGGCAAACCTGGAAGTCACTATGTAGTCTCAGGGTGGCCTTGAAACTCACGGCGATCCTCCTACCTCTGCCTCCTGAGTGCTGGATTAAAGGCGTGCGCCACCACGCCCGGCATATTTCAGTAGTTTTATTTTCGGCAGGGGCGTATGGTACTTCACAATGTCCCACATGTGCCGACAGACCATCGAAGGCATAGACACATGGAGGTCAAGGTGAGAGTATGTGGACCCTGTGTTAAAAAATAATTTGGACTAATTCTTTCTTTCTCTCTCTCTCTCTCTCAAATAAATAAATAAATAAAATTTAAAAAGTTGGATGAGCTATTGAAGAGGACACCTGACATCAACCTACAGCCTCCACATGAATGCCCACCTACAAGTAAGTGCATCTGCACACACCTGGGCACTCATACACATATAAACACACACACACACACACAAATACCCACACACACACACACACACACACACACACACACACACACACACACTCCAAAGAGCAACTGCTTCCAAGTCAGCTGACCCAGAGTACTTTAAGAATATATAGACTCCTTAGGCTGGAGAGATAGCTTAGTCATTAAGGCACTTGCCTGCAAAGCCTAAGGACCGACCGAGGTTTCATTCCCCAGGACCCACATAAGCCAGATGCATAAGGTGGCACATACCTCTGGAGTTCATTTGCAGTGGCTGGAGGCCCTAGTACACCCATTCTCTCGCTTTCCCTCTCTACCTGCCTCTCTCAAATAAATAATAAAATATTAAAAAAGAATATATATGGGCCTGGAGAGATGGCTTAGCAGTTAAGGCGTTTGCCTGCGAAACCAAAGGACCCAGGTTCAATTCCCTAAGACTCACATAAGCCAGAGGCACAAGGGGGTACATGTGACTGGAGTTCGTTTGCAGTGGCTGGAGGCCCTGGCACTCCCATTCTCTCTCTCTCTCTCTCTCTCTCTCCCTACCTTTTTCCCTCCCTCTTTCTATCTCTATCAAATAACTAAAATTAAAAAAAATTAAAAAAAGAATATATGGACTCCAGAAGAATAAAAGTTTTCCATGCCTCAGAAGGATATAATGAACCAAATCTGGCTTTAGGACAATAGCTAACAGCCAGAGAAAGAAACAGGAAGTGCGGGGAGCAAGCTTTTGGCAAAACAATGACTGAAGGATTCTAGATTTTATGATAATTATAAATTTGCAGATCCAAGAATTTTAAACTGAATGAGTAAGAAATGTGAAGACATCTATAAAGATGAGGATCATATCAAATGGAAGAAAGCCACTGACGATGAGAAAAATCTTAAAAGTAAGGGCAGAAAAAAAAAAAACAACCCACGACGAGTGAAAGCAAGGTAAACCGAAGACATGACAGAAAGTTGTCAGCCTGAAGTTCTGTCAGCAGTGAGTCCTCTTCCAGAAAGGGAGGAAACAGATGTTTTAAACTCACAGAGGTGAAGAGATGTGTGGCCAGCAAAACCTAGAGTAGAAAAGATGAGACTAGAGAGATGGCTTAGCGGTTAAGGCACTTGCCTGAGAAGCCTAATGACTCAGGTTCGATTCCCCAGCACGTATGTAAGCCAGATGCACAAGGTGGTGCACGCGTCTGGAGTCCGTTTGCACTGGCTGGAGGCCTTGGCATGCCCATTCTCTCCAGGATAAATAAATAAACAATTTTTTTTTAAATAAAAAAGAAAGTGTGAATAGAGTTTGTTCAGACAGAAGAAAAGTGCCACCAGACAGGCAATCCAGAGCTGCAGAGGAAAGAAACAAACGGGTCACTAGGGTGGAAGATGCGTCGTTTTCTGTTATTTAATTTCTGAGGCTGGGGAGACGACTCAGTGGTTAAGTGCTTGTTGTTGCCCAAGCCTGACAAGCAGAGTTTGCACCCCTAGAACCCGATTAAAGCCGGGTGCAGCTGTGCACGCATCTGTCATCCTCTTGCAGTTACACTTTTGCTACTGGGACGAACACCTGATCAGGTGCAGCTTATGGGAAGAAAGGGTTTATTTCAGGCTTGTGGATTCCAAGGGAATCAGAGCTTCACCATGGTGGAAGAAGCTGGCTCACTTCAGCATACATCCCCGGGGCGGGGGGGGGGGGAGAGAGAGAGAGAGAGAGAGAGAGAGAGAGAGAGAGAGAGAGAGAGAGAAGAGCTAACACCAGCAAGCATGAACAGCCCGAGCTCAAGCTGGCTGCCAGCATACCTTAAGGCTGGACTCAAGATCTTCCCACAGTGACACACCTCCTCCAGCAGGGCTCTGGCTGCTAAAGAGTAAGTAGGAAGCTTAATCTTAATAATAATAATAAAAATAAACCTAAGGCTGGGCTGGAGAGATGGCTTAGCGGTTAAGGCATTTGCCTGTGAAGCCTAAGAACCCAGGTTCAATTCTCTAGAACCTGCATAAGCCAGATGCACAAGGTGGCGCATGTGTCTGGAGTTTGTTTGCAGTGGCTAAAGGCCCTGGTGCCCCCATTCTCTCTCTCTCTCTCTCTCTCTCTATCTGCCTCCTCCTCTCTCTCTAATAAATAAATAAATAACCCTAAGGGTACAGGGGATATCAACATTAACATCAACATTCAAACCACAACGGATCCCAGATGAGCCTATGGCAATGGGAGGAAGAGCCAGGAGAATCTGCAAGCTCCCCGGACAGCCAGTGTTTGCAGTGGTGAGCAAAAGGGAGCCCTGTATCAAACGAGGTGACAAGCAGGGCCGAACACTCCCAGGGTGTCCTCTACGTCCATGCTGAGGCATGTGTGTACCCATATGCACGCACATGCATGTGCGCGTGCACGTGCGTGCACACACACACAATTTCTTTGAAATAATGGAAGTTGAGGTTATAGCACACGTGCAAGCGAATGCGTAACAAACAGGGCACCTAGGCGGGAAGGGAGAAGTGATCACACTTTCTTCTTACAGCCCAGCTGAGCTGAGGTGATGTGATGGACGGAACACGTGTGCTGCTGTACTCTAAAGCCAACACTGCATAAAAGACAAGGAAAAGCAACTAATAAGACAGGAGAATGGGCTGAATGCCATCTCAGAATGCACTCAGCCCAAAGAAAAGAAGGGACAAGTTGGAGGAAAATAGCAAAACGGTAAACAGAATCAGCCATTGCCTTATCGTACTGAATGCATTTATACTAACTGTGAATGGTCAAATAGAAACCTGTTTGAAAACCACTGATTTTCAGCTTGTATAAGAAGGACCTGGCTACTTGCTAAATTCGGATAATTCCCCTTACTAAGAATAAGAGTAAATGGGCATGAAAAGAAATACTGTAAAAAACACTGGGCGGAGATAGTTAAATTGGCTCCATTTAATCTGAGACAGAGCGTAGACGGCAGCCAAGGCTATGATTAGGAATGAAATGGACCATTTCATAACGTGAAATTATCAATTGCTCAAAAAGACATATGGGGGCTGGAGGAGTGGCTCAGCGGTTAAGGTGCTTGCCTGCAAAGCCTGGCGATCTGGGTTTGGTTCCCTAGACCTACGTAAGGCCAGATGTGTCTGGAGTTTGTTTGCAGTGGCTAGAGGCCCTGGCATGCCCATTCTCTCTCTCTCTCCCCCTTTTTTTCTCTCATTCATAAATATATAAATAAAATAATCACAAAGAAAAGCCACTTTAAAAAAAGACATACTGTCCTAGCTGTCTATGAACCTAACATGAGAGGTTCAGACCTCAGTGGCAGGCATGGGCCTCCCGTGCCCACTCTTTATCAGGTGGCTCCCCCGTGGCTTCCCCCACTTCTGTTTCTCGCTGTGGTCCACAGGCGGCACATTCTGGGCATGACTCTGTGGGCGTACCTAGTTGCACTCACCACAGAGATGAATGACCTAGCTCTCTTTCCTCTTAGTCCAGACAGAGGATTCCATCGATCTCTATTCAGCCACGTTGGCTGTGAGGCACGTCTGTTTGAAGCTTTTGGCCTTCTCCAACGCTTGTTCACTTGGCCAGGGCTCCCCGACTCAGGAGCCTGGGCCTTTGCTGCTGTCCTTAACAGACCTAGGGAAGGGGAAGGTGGGGGAAGCGAAGGGCACACCAGTGAGCTGTCCGTACTTGCAAGCTCAGGGTGTCACACACATACCCGTGCGTGGGTGTGCAATCATGCATGGGGTCTCCCACAGGCTTCACCGAAGCCTTGGGAACTGGGCAGGGGAGAGCTCCCTCCTCGTGACAGTGGGGAGAATTCTGGCTGCTTCAAGGAGGTTTGGCTGAAGAGCTGAGTCACGGTGAATGTATGTTCTATGGTGTCCCCGAGGGTGGAGATGCTTCTGCACCCCCAGTAACCCACCAGACAGCCAACTGAGGAGAGGGTGGGTGGGGGCTTCTGAGATGCAGGGGTCTCCTTGGGGCAGCCTTCCTTGGAGCCTGCTTTCTTTTTAATATTTTTTAAGTTAATTAATTTATTTGAGAGTGCGAGAGAGGCGTGCACACACATGCACACATGCACATACACACACACACACAGAGAAAGAGAGAGAGAGAGAGAGAGAGAGAGAGAGAGAGAGAGAGAGAGAGAGAGAATGGGTGCGCTTGAGCCTCCAGCCACTGCAAACAAACTCCGGACGCATGTGCCACCTTGTGCATCTGTCTTATGTGGGTCCTGGGCAATTGAACTGAGGTTCTTTGGCTTTGCAGGCAAACGCCTTAACTGCTAAGCCATCTCTCCAGTCCTGACTTTCTTTCTTTTAAAATAATTTACTTTTCTTTTTTCACTTTTTGACATTTTATTTAATAAGAAAGAGGGAGAGAGAGAGAGAGAGAGAGAGAGAGAGAGAAGAATGGGTACACCAGGGCCTCCAGCCTCTGCAAATGAACTCCAGACACATGCGTCACCTTGTGCGTCTTGCTTACATGGGTCCTGGGGAACCGCACCTGAGTCTTTAGGCCTTGTAGGCAAGCGCCTTAACCTCTAAGCCATCTCTCCAGCCCCTATTGTTTTGACATTTTCACACCTGTACTTAATGTGTTTTTATCTTATTCCCCCAATTACTCTTTTTATCTTCCTCTCATTATCGCACTAACACCCCTTTTCTTCTCCATCCTATTTCCATACCTTTCTCATCCACCCATCGAGTGAAGTTAGGCTGGTTGGCATGATCGTGGGTGGAACATTATTGGTCACGGAACGGGCGACTTCCCAGTAGCTACGCCTGCCTCCCCCTCGGCCAGCAAACGCCCCTGCAAACGTTAGCTGCCAACAGCTACCTTGGAAGTACGGTCTCAGGGGTCCTCCCCCAGCCAGTGGTGGCGTGGTGACAGGCTCCTTGTTGTGCAGGACATATAAATCACCCCCGTCCAGAGCTCAGGCCACCTCGCAGAAGAGGAGGGGCTGCGAAATTCTGTCCTCTGGATGTGACATGACTTCCCATAGGAGTGCGGGATGCTGGGAAATCCCGCAGGACGTGGGAGGTCGGCTACCGTGCAAGCGTCGGCTCCCCAGGCTCCTTCCACACCTCTCAAACGCAGATCAGACCAAGGGCCTGGCTGCCTGTCCTGCGGCTCAGCTGCTACGTCCTTGTCCTGTTTCTGGTGACAATCTTCTGGCCTTGAGAGAGGGGGAAGGACACAGTGCGGGGTACCCTCCACGGAAGCATGTACCTCACACTTGCCCTGTGACCTGTGACCTGTCCATCTGTCTTCTGGAGGCTCTGCCAGCCCAGCTTTCCGAGGAGGCCATCTGCGTGGGTCCCTGTGAGGAGGACAGTCCGAAAAAGAGAGCCGAGCGCCTCCGTGAGCGAGTCTGGTGCACACGTGCGTGCAGACTACAGGCAAACGCGTGCAGGCTACAGGCAGCGTGTGTTGGAGGCCGCCACCCACATCAGAAGAAACAAAGGGAAGTTTCCTTGATAAAAATTTCCACTGGGCGGGTTGGGGGGGGTGGATAAGGACTTATGTAGTCGGCAGTATGGGTTCTAAAAATGCAATTTCCGGATTAATAACAAAGACACCGTTGCAGTGAGCCGACTCCTTTAGGACGTGCGCGCTTGACCCGCAGAGCATATTGTGCCTTGTGGCGCTCAGCGGAGTCGCTATTTAACAGTCCTCCCTTTTGGAGTGCCCGATGTCGATTAAAACGAGTTGCTGCTGCTACCAGGACCCCTCCTGGAAATGAGAAAGGCCGCCCAGACCGGCCACTGGTTAAATATTAAAGCCGGCAACTTTCATATTTGTGCGTCTACATAGCACATGAAAGTAAAGAAAAAAAAAATCACCAAAAGGCTGCAATATCCAAGCAATTTTGACTTCTAAACACTTCACCTCAAGACAATTTGGATGGATCAAGTATTTTTTTTTTTTTTTTTTAATGCCAGAGACACATCTAGACAAAAACCAAACACGATCCTCCTGAATCCCATGCTCATATCCACGCAGGAGAGACCCCGGTGCACGGACATGCACATGCATCTATGCACACACGCAGCGTGTTTATGTATGAATGTGCAGAAAGCAGTATGATTTGGGAGCCTGTTTCAACACTTTGATCTCATCAGGCTACTTTTTTTCTAAAAGAGTTTTTGTTTCTGGTGTTACAGTGGTATAGCAAATGGTATTTTTTTTTAAAAAAAACATATTTTATTGACTTATTTATTTGATAGAGAGGTAGATAGACATAATGGGCATGCCAGGATCTCCAGCTGTTGTAAATGAACTCCAGATGCATCCACCACCTTGTACATCTTACGTGGTTATTGGGGAGTCGAACCTGGGTCCTTAGGCTTTGTAGGCACATGCCTTAACCACCAAGCCATCTCCCCAGCCCCTTATCAGGCTACTTTTAAGAGAAGTGGGAGTGCTGGTATTTAAAGCAGGCGTCTAGGGATTTCTGTGGCACGCTGTCTTGGAGCCCTTTGGGCGTATACTAGAAGTAGCATCGCCGAGTCGTTCCAGTTTCTGTTGTCTGGAGAAACTTTCATCCTTACTTCTTTGAGGCTGTACCCCGATAACGCCCACCAGCAGGGAATATGAGCCCCTCTCGCCCCACGTCCTCACCAGCATCTGTTGCTGTTTGCTTTCTCAGCCCTAGTCATTCTGACTGGCGTCAGTAAACGAGGAGACTAGCAGGAGGGGAAGGAGGGCGAGTATTAAAGGAAGGCAATGGGAGGGAGTAAATATGATCAGAGTTCACAATGTACTTGGAAGAAAATGTCCATATGAAACCCAACACTGTACAATAAACACACAGCAATAAAAAAGCGAGTGGCACTGGGGGTAATGGCGCACGCCTTTAATCCCAGCACTTGGAAGGCAGAGGTAGAAGGATCACCAAGAGTTCAAGGCCACCCTGAGGCCACACAGTGAATTCCAGGTCATCCTGGGCTCGAGCGAGACCCTACTTTGAAAAAAAAAAAAAAAGAAAAAAAAGAAGCAAGTGACAGGAAAATGTACAACGTATGATAAAAAGTACTGTAAAAAAACAGAGAAGCCCTGCAATATGAAACAAAGCAGAAGCCGGAAGATGCCGAGAAGAGCCAGCCAAAGTCCAAGGGCCTGAGGACCCAGGGCTGTGAGTAAAAGGACCGCAAGGCCAGAGCACAGCTTCAGCAGGAGGGGTGTGTGGGACTCTCAGCCCCAGGATTAATGCTTTCAGGATGTGGCCCATTGTTCTACTGTTGAGCTGCTAGAAAGTAAATTTCTATTAAACATGCAAAATTTAAAATATTCATCCTGATCACTGCCAACTATCTTAATGAATAAAGTGGATATTGGAATATATAGTCTTATATATATATATATTTCTTCTAGCTCTTGGCCAGATAGAGATTACAAATTAATAAGTGGCATTTCTTTGAAAACTCATATATTTTGAATTAAATAAGCCTGGTTCTATCTAGGTGAAATCTTATGATAACTTGAGACAAATCTTCCAAAACTCTTCACTCGTAGTTCCCATCACCGTTAACCTGATGCTATGGGCGGGAGATGGAGACACACGTGGGCAGTGATAACTGTGGGTGGTGGGCACGTTCTCTGTAGGAGATGCTGCCTAGTGGGTTTCTGAGAGCTGTCAGGGCGCACAGCGATGGTGACGTAAGCGCTTTGCTTCACTGTCCATACGCATTGGGGATCTGTCCCTCTCTCTTAGGAGAAGAGCTGGCATTCATCATCTAAAGCTGAAGGTATCCTGTGTCCCCACTGCTGAACTTCAGTCCCATCATGCTTGTGTCTGATGTCATGGTCTGTGGTCATGGGTGATTGTCTCATGGTGATGGTCAAGGTCATGTGGCCATTGGAAAATAGTCGTGGTGATGGTTGTAGTGGGGGAGTTCTGGGCGATGCATCTCAACAACGGCTGATATGGTCACATTGCCTTGGGCAATGGTCATTGGTAATGGCCACGGAAGGTATTTATGGCAATGGTTGTGTAGGTCATGGAGAAGTCAGAGGTCCTGGGCCATGACTCTGGGCAGCAGCTGAGGTGAAGGTCGTGGGTCATTGCCAAGGGCAGTGATGTTGGGGATGGCCATTTGAGAAGGCCATGGTGGTGGTGGTCAATGCCTTCATCATGTCAATCCTCTGAGAGGAGAGAGCACTTCTTTTTTGGAAACAAAGAACACAGTTGTTTTAAAAGTTTGAGACATTTCTGGGAAGTTTTCAGTGGTTTCTAACAACGAGTTTGCCCTCAGTTACAGCTGGATTCTGGGCCTCTCTGCTGCTTCAACAAGTCACTCTGCTCCGCATGGTCATCTCGGTGTGAATATTTCGTCTCCCATGGCCTGAGCTTTTACAGTTGTGTATTATTAGTCAAGGTTCTTGAGAGGAACAGAACCAACAGGATGAATGTATTTATAAAGGGGACTTACTAGACTAATATGGACAGAGTAGTTGAACAATGGATATCTGGAGTCTGGAGAGTCTGAGAACTCGGGAGCATTTCATCCCACATGGCTGGATGCCTCAACTGTCCCAAACTGGCACTGAAGGCCCCGAGGATTCTTGGAGAGCTGCTGGTTTTCAGCCCACGTTGGAAGGCTGAAGAAGCCGGGTTCTGATGCCGGCGTGACGGATGAAAGCTGTGGGGTAGACGTGTGCACCAGCAAGCGGCGCGGACGGCCAGTTTCCTTTTCTCAGAACCTCTTTGTATATTAGCTGTCACCAGTAGGGTTGTCCACTCTAAAGGAAGGCCTTCCTGCCTCCGTCCATCCATCCTGGAGAGGCCCTCACAGACTCGCCCAAGCGGGGTGTCTCTTATTTCACTCCTCAGCAGGTATAGTAGACTTCACCTTCGTGCAGGCACGAACATCCAACCAAACGCGCTTTGATGAGAGGAAGGGACTTTAATTCAGGCTTACCGATCCAAGGGAAGCTCCGTCCATGGCGGAAGATGCTGGCTCCCACGCATAAAGCCAAGTAGAGAGAGAAACGGCCCTTGGCCAGCAGATAGCAAAAAGCAGCAAGCACAAACCCATCAACAAGCAGGACTCCCCAGAGCTCAAATCTCTCTCCATCCATACCTTGGGGCTGGAATTCAATCTGCCCTCAGTGACACCTCCTGCAGCGAGGTGGCTGGAGATCCAAGTTACAAACTTTAATAAAACACTTGAGTCTACGGGGGACATACAATCACATGACCACAGTAGTTCTTCTCAAAAAATTAATTATTTATTTATTTGAGAGAGAGAGAGAGAATGGGTATGCCAGGGCCTCCAGCCACTGCAAACAAACTCCAGACACATGTGTCCCCTTGTGCATCTGGCTTACGTGGGTCCTGGGGAATTGAACCAAGGTCCTTTGGCTTTGCAGGCAAATGTCTTAACCGCTCAGCCATCTCTCCAGCCCTGCTTCTTTTTGTTTAAATTAAGTGGAATCTTTGTATGGACACATCATGTGTTGGTACCATCATTTCCCTCCTCCTTGCCCCCTGAGGGTTCTCTTCAGTGGGATAGATGGTATTCACCATGGGGATGTGGGCTATGAGTTGTAAGAGCAATAGTCAGTCATTTAGGGGGTGGCAATGCCTCTGGGTATCCCCTCCCACCCTGTGGCTCTTACAGTCTTTCTGCTCCCTCTTGTGCAAAATTCCCTGAGCTGTGGTGGGTGTGTTTTAAGTACAGCATTAGTGTTGAGTCTCAGCAGCTTCTAGATCTCTGCTTTGGTGCATTTTGAGTGTCCTCAGTGTCTCCATCAACCTGGCGCAGGTTGTCAGGCTTGCGGTGGAAGCAGCGCTCTTGCTCATCTCACCAGTTCCTCTGTGGTTTCACCTGGGCCCTGGCTGCTGTGTGAGGGGTGGTCCATCTCCTGCTAGGGAGCCAGCTGTCTATTCTGGTCTTGTTGATAGGTCAGTGGAAAGGAACCCATATGTTGTAGTCAGATTCGCATTGCTGGTAGAAATGACCCAATCAAGAGCAGCTTGTGGGAAAAGAGGTTTATTTTTTTGGCTTATAGGCTTGAGGGGGAAGCTCCATGATGGCAGGGAAAATGATGGCATGAGAAGAGGGTGGACATCATCCCATGGCCAACATCAGGTGGACCACAGCCACAGGAGAGTGCGCCAAGCACTGGCAAGGGGACACTGGCTATAACACCCACAAGCCTGCCCCCAGCACTACACTGCCTCCAGGAGGCGTTAATGGCCAAATCTCCATCAGCTGGGGACCTAGCATTCAGAACACCTAAGTTTATGGGGGACACCTGAATCAAACTGCCACACCATAGTTGGAACTGAGAACTGAGTCAGAACCCTATGGAGACCAAGATTATGGACTCCAATGAGCAGCTCTCACTAGTGTTTGGCCAAACAAGAGGCTACACCCATCACAATCTCTCTAAATTAACAAAGCTTGCCCCATTTAACCTCTGCTGATCTCACTCTCTGTTGGAGAATCTGTTTTTCTTTTTCATAATGTAGCAAGAACCGAGGACAACCAAAATCTATCACAGTAGGTTTTTTGTTGTTTTTTTTTTTAATTTTCTTTATAGGAGGGAGAAAGAGAGAGAGAGAGAATGGGTGTGCCAGGGCCTCCAGCCTCTTCAAACAAACCCCAGATGCATGCACCCCCTTGTGCATCTCGCTTACATGGGTCCTGGGGAATTGAACCTGGGTCCATTGGCTTCGTACACAAGCACCTTAACCACTAAGCCATTTCTCCAGCCCTCACAGTAGGTTTTGATGAAAATTCCAAACAAACTCACCTTTGTGTTGATGTCACTGTGGGAAAATCTCAGTGTCAAGTGTGGGCTTTGGAAATGAGGCAACGGCAAGATGATAGCATTGGGCCTGGGCAGGGCACTCTGCTGTCCTAACTCTCCAGGGTGGCATGCTGCTGTGTTGGGCATGCAAGGCTAATTTCACAGCTGGTGTGCTTCTGCCCACCTGAAACTTGGCAACGGGAACAAATGAGAAGAGATAAGAACCAATAACTTCAGAGGAATTTTGACACACAGACTGATAGAATCTGCCAGGCTGGAAATGACACAGTCATCAAGATTTTGAATCTGAAAAAGTGAAGTCTGGGAGTGTAGAAATAAAGCCAAGCAGATAAACAGCAGGGCAAGGCATTTCCTTAAAACTGTGCTTCAGGGGTTGGAGAGATGGCTCAGCAGTTATAGGCACTTGCTTTCAAAGCCTGGATGGCCTGGGTTCGATTCCCCAGTACCCACATAAAGCCAGATGCACAAGGCAGTAAATGTGTCTGGAGTTTGTGTGCAGTGACTAGAGGCCCTAGAGCACCCATTCTCTCTGTCTCTCTCTCTCCTTCCCTTCCCCTTCCCTCTTGAAAATAATTAATAAAAATTCCTGCACTTCAAAATTATATCCATACAAAATACACCATTAATAATAGTAATAAACATAAAAAATTATATGCAATTGATTTAGGTGACTATTTTGGCTCTATGGCGTTGTGATGAGATGGGGTGCAGGCTCCAATGCGGCTGTCAGCAGCGTGTGGCTGCTTTACACTGGTACTTTTCGTACACGTGAGTACCGCTCCCATGGCATGTGGATTGAGGGATAACATACCAAGACTGGCTATCTCTTCTTATTGGTGCGTGTGCACGTCCGTGGGTGTGCGTGCAGGCATGTGTGGGGTATGCGCGTACACTTGTGCCTGGAGACCAGAGGGCAACCTCACGCGTTGTTCCTCAGACACTGTCCACCTTTCTTTAAAAAAGCTAATTTATTTGAGAGAGTGACGGAGAGAAAGAGGGAGTGTGTGAGAGAGAAGAGCAAGAGAGCAAGAATGAGGGAGGGGGAGAGAATGGGTGCTCCAGGGCTTCCAGCCATTGCAAATGAACTCCAGATGCACGTGCCATTTTGTGCATCTGGCTTTATGTGGGTACTGGGGAGTCGAACTCGGGTCCTTAGGCTTTGCAGGCAATTGCCTTAACCGCTAAGCCATCTCTACAGCTCAACCGTCCACTTTTGTTTTTGAGGGAAGGCCCTTCAGTGGCCTTGAGATCACCAAGTAGTCGCCACTGTCTGGCCAGTGAGTCCTAGGTTTCTCCTGTGTCCACCACCCCAGTGCTGGGATTCAGGTGTCGACCACCGTGCTTGACCTCTCACATGGGTTCTAGGGATCAAACTCACATCCTTGTTTTTCCAAGGCCAGTACTTTCCCAACTGAGCTATCTCCCCCAATCCCTGGCTATCTCTTCTCAAGTAAACCATTTGGTTGATTCTTAGGGTACATCAGACACAGGAGACTGGGGACCTCACTCGAGGCGGAGCAGATCGGGGCTGTTATTGCTCCTTTTGTGCTACTTTCTGTCACCTTGGTGTCCTTGCACACACACTCACCCGCACACGTGCACACACACACTCACCCAGTCACCCGCACGCGCACACGCACACACGTACACACAACAGATTACAAACCTCTCCGGGGACGATGCCATCGTGAGGCCTGAAGACTTGGACTCCAGGGTGTTGACTGTGGGATTGGCCACACACAACACAGCGAAGTCAAGGGAATAGCTCGAAGGCTTCTGGAACTCCCAGGAAGCAAGCAGGACTGGGGTAAGAGGAGAGCAGAGGCCATGCAGCCCAGAGCTCCCACTGGTCCTGGCTGCCGCGCGTGGCCTAGATTCCCTGCACAACTGATTTTTATGGCGCCACCTTGGCCCCTCTGTCACCACACCACCTCCTGTGAGAGCAGGGAGGGGGCATCCGCGTCGCCCAGACTGTGCCAGCGTCCGCACGGTCACTTACAGCTTCCCCAGTGGCAGATGGCTTGGAGTCTCAGAGCCTCAGAATGGCCCCTACACACAAGAAGACCCAAAGCCATGGCAATGTCTGCACAAAAGGGCCGGAAGAAAACGAGAAAAGCCCTTTAACAAGACCAGATCAAATCCTGGTTTTGTCAAAGGCCATAGCATTCTTCTCTTCAGGATAGAGTGAGAGGAAGCAGTGGTTCTGAGCTGGCAGATTCTTTTCTTTCTTTTTTTTTTTAAAAAAAAACTTTTATTGACAATTTCTATAGATAGACAATAAGCCACGATAGTTCCCTCCCATCCCCCATTTTCCCCCTTCACAACTCTGCTCTCTATCATATCCCCTCCCTCTCTCCATTAGTGTCTCTTTTATTTTGATGTCATCATCTTTTTCTCCTATTGTGAGGGTCTTGTGAAGGTATCTCCAGGCACTGTGAGGTCATGGATATCGAGGCCAATTTCTGTCTGGACAGTTGCATTGTAAGGAGACCTACCCTTCCTTGGGCTCTTACATTCTTTCCTCCACCTCTTCCCCAATGGACCCTAAGCCTTGGAGGGTGTGATAGAGATATTTCAATGCTGAATGCTCCTCTGTTACTTCTTCTCAGCACTATGTTGCCTTTTGGGTCATCCCAAGGTCACTGCCATCTGAAAAGAGAAGTTTCTCTAACCAAAAGTGAGAGTAGCATTAACATATGTATATGAACATTAAGTGTAGTGCTTTCAGGGCAATTTGGTGAGAGTAATATATGCATTTATCCAGACAAGAGCAGGCTTTATGCCCCTAAGGCACATGACCTCCCCTGCCATAGGCTTTAGATTAGGTTTTCAGTACCAGGCATGTATTCACTCCCATAGAGCAGGCCTTTAGTCCAATTAGAGAGCAGTTGGTTTCCTCCAGAGCAGACATGCCACTATTGCACCCCAAACTGGCAGATTCTATGGAAGTAACTCAACACTCACCTGGACTTGAGAGAGACCTGAGGTCCATGCAGAACCACACCGTAACTCGGGTACCACTCAGTTCCTTCGTTTGTTGTGGGCATTGATTACGTGAACTGAATCCCAGCAGTGGGCATGACGGTGGCACAGGGGATGTGAGCGGCCAGCAGAACCAACATCAGCTTCGAGTTGGGAATGAGGCTCGATCCTCCTCCCACTGTCCCCTGGGACCCGAGGCACTGGGCACACTCCAGAACCCAGCCTGCCACAGCCCCCGGACCACCTCACCAGAGCATTCTGTTATGCTGACCAAGGACTTGTGTTACAGAGTGGGCGGAGCAGGACCAGGACTCCTGGATCCCAGAGGACAGTTTGCCTTCTGGTGGCCAGATCCTCCCAGACTCCTTCTACCTTGGGGTCACCTTGCCTGGGTGAAGACTCGGAGTCCTCAGAGAGCCTGGAACTTGCTCACCACAGCCAAGTCTTCCAGGACATCCCAGGTGGCGCCTGTTAGTTACAAACATGGAGACGCCTCCCCAGTCCCTGTCTGGGGTCCTGTGTACTCAGAACCTTATGTGCACAGCATAATTAGGAAAACACTCGTGCTCATTGTTGGAAAGTGGATATAAGAGAAATACTGTTTTTGGCTTTTCGAGGTAGGGTCTCACTCTAGCCCAGGCTGACCTGGAATTCACTATGGAGTCTCAGGGTGGCCTCGAACTCACGGTGATCCTCCTACCTCTGCCTCCCGAGTGCTGGGATTAAAGGCGTGCGCCACCATGCCCGGCTCAAATATTGTTTTTATAAAATAAGCCTTTTCGAGATATAACTTATGTGCAATAAAAGCATCCATTCTGGGGCTCCAGGTTGATGCGTCTCAAAAGCGTGGGCACCCGTGTCAACACCATGGCCTCCAGGGACAGACAGCGCACCTTGACCCCACCATGTCCTGGGCCTTTTCTCCTGGCTCCTGCCTCAGTCTTGCCTCGGGCGGTCTCCATCCGCCTTCTGTCACTACAGGTTGCAGCTGAGGACACTGACTTAAACTGTGTGTCTGACTATGCTTTTTCATTCTTTCTGCTTGTCCGACCTTCCCTAACCTGATGCGAGACATCTATTATTGCAGCAAAGATCTTTCAGGCAACACGTCACCTTTTAGCATTTTACTGCTATGATGATAATAAAAATAGTAAGTCAGTGTCTACAGTGCAGAATCTTAAAAATCGGAAATTTCCATGAACACTTAACAACAACGCAAGAGGGTTTTCTAAATATCAAATGCCTTGCTTTTTTCTTTTCAATTTTATTATTTATTTATTTGAGACAGAAAGATATAGAAATAGGCAGGGAGAGAGAGAGAGAGAGAGAGAGAGAATGGGCACGCCAGGGCCTCCAGCCACTGCAAATGAACTCCAGATGCGTGCGCCCCCTTGTGCATCTGGCTTATGTGGATCCTGGGGAATCGAACCTGGGTCCTTTGGCTTTGTAGGCAAGCGCCTTAACCGCTAACTGCTAAGCCATCTCTCCAGCCTCAAATGCCTTGTTTTATAAAGCAGGTGCTCACACAGCTGAACTCTGATCTGAAGGCTGACTTGAACTACCAGACAAGGGACAGGGAGTGAATGTTGATGGCTGTCACTCCATCTCCACCCTCCTGCCACTGCCCAAGGTCATGTGCACGTACGCGTGTACGTGTGTGTACATGTGTGTATCAGACAGCTTCAGGTTCGTTGAGATGAACTTCCAGACCAGACAGAGTTATGGAGGAAGGGATTTATTGAAGCTTACAGATCCAGGGGAAGTTCCATAATGGCAGAAGAAACTGGCCTGCATTCACAGGACCAAGCAGAGATAGAGAGAAGCACAAGCCTAAAAAACCACACAGCACAGCACACTTCAGGAACTCCAGCTAGGCGCACTTTGCGTATCTTTAGATTGAAACCTGAAACCCACCACCACACCTTAAGATCCACACAATGGCATTGCCTCCAGCCAGATGGCTAGAGAGGCAAACTACAAACAAATAAACAACTGAATATATTGGGGGCCATCTATTCTATTCAAACTACCACAATGTGTATATGCTTGTGCACATGCGGAGTGTGGCTTGTGTTGGTGAGCGCATGCGCCCTGATGGGGAGGAGCTCCCATGAGGCAGTGGAGTGTGCCTGGGGCTCAGTTGGGAAAGCCGTGGGGACAGCTCTGAGGCCACTCCCAGCTTACAAAAGGGACACTGCTGGGGGGAGAGAAGAGCTTGGTGACCTAGTGTGCTGCTGACCTCACTGGACAGGAAGCCAAGGTGGGCACAGAGGTCGAGCCTGGATCTTGTGACAAGTCCACCCAGCTGTCGAATGCAGGGGGACGCGGCCCTGTTTACCTGCCACGGGCGTGGAGGGAGGAATAGGGGTGTCCTGAGCCCGCGTTTCTGCTCACATCTCAGCCAGCCCGTGGGAGAGAACTTAGTCACTCACCCCACAGGTGGGCACCCCAAAGGCCTGGGGGACTTAGTCCTTTTTAAGCCTGGCACTCTGCAATTGATACATGCATTGTCTGGCCTATGCCTTTAAATAACGTGGCCTGGTCCCTGGAGCTACCATCTTTTCACACGGTGTCTGTTCAGTCCATCGTACCCTTATCTCTCACCCCAGCCAGCTGTCACCTGGAGTTTTGTACTGTGCTGAGTGACATATGGAGGGCGACAGGGGCCACAACCAGAGAGCATCACTTCTAGCTTCTCCTTGGCTCCCCCGCACCTCTATTTGCCCTTCACTCTGGAGCCTCTGGCTGGACCCTCCGCACCCTTATCCACACATGAGGCCTCTGGAGTTCAGCTCCTGCTGCATGACACATGCCTCACTCTTAGGTCACTGATAAAACCTTCTGGTGAGAGGGGAAAAATGTTTTTGAGCTGAATCTAGCTTTGAAAAAATAAACAAGAGCTGGGCGAGGTGGTGCACAGCCTTTAATCCCAGCACTCGGGAGGCAAAGGTAGGAGGATCGCCATGAGTTCGAGGCCACCCTGAGACTACATAGTGAATTCCAGGTCAGCCTAGGCTAGAGAAAGACCCTACCCCCCCCAAAAAAAAAGAGGGCTGGAGAGATGGTTTAGTGGTTAAGGTGCTTGCCTGCGAAGCCTCAGGACTCAGGTTTGATTCCCCAAGACCCACATAAGTCAGACACACAAGGTGGAGCATGTGTCTGGAGTTTGTTTGCAGAAGCTAGAGGCACTGGTGTGCCCATTCTCTCTCTCCCTACCTCTTTATCTCTCTCCTCCCTCTCAAATAAATAAGTAAAATACTTAAAAAAAAAATGAACTTGGCCCGTGGGTTAGCGGAACTTTGTGACGACAGACACGTGAAAACAGGAGTCCGAGGACCCAGTCACTGTGCCATCTCAGGAGGATGGCAGCCGACTTGGAGATGTGGGACTTCTCATGTGCTTGGCACACACGGGCAGAGACACTCTTGAGTTTTCTCAGACACATGTGTGGGTATTGTCCCCTTCTCCACACACAGAAGAGCAGCTGGCACGTGTGTCTGAGGAAGGGAGGCCGCAGGGGATGCTGCGGAGCCATGGGGGAGACAGGAGGTGTGACGGTGACAGTCCTTGTCCCGTCACATCCCCCTCCACCTCACCCCTCTGTCAGAGGTTTGGGGTGCAGCATATCATAGCCCCAGTGAGCGTTCTGTGTAGGAATCTCCTGAACCAGACAGCTCCGCCCTGTGAAGATAGGATTTTTTCACCATAAGGAAGGAGATGCCAAAATGGATCAACCAGAAAGAGAAGCCAGTAGATCACAAAGACCAAAAGAAGAAAGAGTCACTATGGAAAGGGTGACTCAGTTACCTTCAAAATTCTGCATAATGGGAATGGAGAGATGGCTTCGATGTTTAGGTGCTTGCCTGCAAAGGCAAAGGACCCAGGTTTGATTCCCCAGGACCTACGTCAGCCAGATGCACAAGGCGGCACATGTGTCTTGAGTTCGTTTACAGTGGCTGAAGGTCCTGGCATGCCCATTCTCTCTCTCTCTCCCTATCTGCCTCTTTCTCTTTCTCATAAATAAATAAATAAATAAATAAATAAATAAATAAATAATATTTTTAAAATAAATAATAATTTTTTAAAAGTACTTACTTATTTATTTGAGAGAGAGAGAGAGAGGCAGATAGAGAGAGAACAGATGTTCCAGGGCCTCCAGCCACTGCAAACGAATTCCAGATAAATGTGCCACCTTGTGTATCTGGCTTTTGTGGGTACTGGAGAATTGAACCTAGCTCCTTAGGCTTTGCGGGCAAGTGCTTTAACCGCTAAGCCATCTCTCCAGCCCAGAGACCTCTTTTGCCACAAGCCACACACTTGTGAGCATGCTCACTCCCTGCCTGCTCTCTCCTCCTCCCCATGAACCTCCCCCTCGTTTGTAGCTCTGTTCAGCCCAGTCCCTCCCTGGACACGTGACGATATGCACGGAACAGAACTCAGCTCCTGGTGTTACCTTGCCTGCCCTAGGTGAGCCCATCTGAGTCCGGATTGTAAGCCCCGATGACCCTGTTGCTACCTCCCGCTTCCAGATTCCTCCAGGAGGTGCTCTGGGGGTGAGCTGGAGGTCTTCATGCATCTTTTTAAAATTTATTTTTATTTTTATCTATTTATTTGAGAGCGACAGACAGAGAGAGAAAGAGGTGGGGGTGTGTGTGGGGGCCGCCAGGGCTTCCAGCCACTGCAAACGAACTCCAGATGCGTGCGCCCCCTTGTGCATCTGGCTAACGTGGGTCTTGGGGAATCGAGCCTCGAACTGGGGTCCTTAGGCTACACAGGCAAGCGCGTAACTGCTAAGCCATCTCTCCAGCCCTCTTCATGCATCTTAAACCTCTTACTCAGTTTCCTATGGGGAACTTCTCAAAAGTTACCTTTATATTTCATTCATTTATTTATTAGAGAGAGAGAGAGAGAGAGGCAGAGAGGGTAGGGTGGGGGAAGAAATTGGTGTGCCAGGGCCTTTAGCCAATGCAAAGGAACTCCAGACGCATGCACAACCTTGCGCATCTGGCTTACATGGGTACTGGAAAATTGAACCTGGATCCTTTGTCTTTGCTGGCAAGCGCCTTAACCACTAAGCCACCTCTCCAGCTCCAAGCTTACTTGTAAAGTTGCTTTCCTTTGAACCTATTTGTTTGTGGTGGGTTGGGAAGGACCTGGTATGTGTCCGGAAGTATGCTGCTGCAGGTTGAGACCCTCATGTCCCTGAGTCCCACGTGGGACCTGGCTCACCTGCCTAGCTTAGAACCCACGGGGAGGTTATTAAACTATGCATCCTGTGACGGCAGGCTGGAGACAGGCCGTTGCACTGACCCTGCAAAGTAAGACGGTCACATCATGTCTGGGGAGGAGGGCTGTCCCTGAGATACTGGTCAGAGGCCCGAGGGTGGTGAGGGGACACCACGGGCAGTGGGACAGGCCCATGGTAGCAAAAAGCCTTGTTTGGCTCTGCTGTGGCAGGAGTCCTGTCGTTCTGGGAAGTGTTGGCTTGTCCACAGCCTGGGCAACTCTTCTCATCACAGTGCCCGATGGCGGGGGGCCGGGGGGGGGGGAAGGGGGAAGGAGTCTGGCTGAGCCCAAGGTCCTGCCAGGCTTGTAAAATCACCGACAGGAATGGGGAAGCCGTGGGGCCAGAGAAGGCTCGGAACCGTGCCAGGCTGGAGGAGGTGCGACTCCAGCTGGGGAGCGGAAATGAGTGAAGGCACTTTTCCCAGACGCGGGAGAGAGCAGGAGATGTCTCAGCTCGGAGCGTGGTGGTGATTTGGATCTCTCTTCAGGGGCACCCGGCCATCCAGCGAGCTTCAGCGTGAACAGACCTCTCCCAAGGCTGGGTTCTGGAATGTTTCCTGGCCAGGGCAGACACTGAGGGGAGGGGGGCTGGGGGCTCCTTGTGGCTTCTCTGTTTTCAGACCCTTGAAGTCTCTGGGCTTTCTCTGGCCACGTGTCCCTCTTATCCTGGGTGCCCATTCTGGATAAGCATGTTCGTATGTCCTGTGAACCACCCCTGGTGTCTGCAGAGAGGTGCCCCTGGATGGGTCCTGTTGGGTACATCCTCGGCCCCACCCTACCTCCCCTTCAACACCCATGGGCTCTTCATTCTCACTCGCTGGGCACACCAGACTCACGGCTGGCTGCGTAGACCCTCTGGGGTGCCCCCTGCCTTCCTGAGTGTATCTCGGGTGGCTGCACACAGTTCATCACTCCCTTCCAAGTCCTTGGTCTGCTGGACATGCAAGTGCAGCGGACTTTCAGGAAAGCACAGGAGAAAGGGATGTTTCTGCACGGATGGATTTGAACCTTTGAAGTCCCAGCAGAGAGGGTCACACCCAGTACCAGCTATAGGAGCACAGGGCAAGGGGGGGGGGGGATGGCGAGGAATCCTTTGGGTTCCTTCACAATTTTCTCATCTAACTTCTCAGCCACATCGAGCTGGGATTCGTGAGACCCATGAAGACATTCTGACAGGGGCGGGTAATAATAAGAACTGAAGGCAGATCTGTCTTGGCATCGCTGGGAACCAATGGCCCTTGGTGACCTGGAGTCACAGGAGAGCTCTGCCAACCATTCCAAGAACCAATTCCACACCGACGCTCATCTAATTCATTATTTATGTAGCAAATTATCTTCTTCCACAGCAAGCAGAGGGCTTGCCAAATAGGCCTCCTCTGTGGCTTCCCGATTTTTTTTTTAAAACTGGGGTAGGGGTACTTGGGTTGTGGCCAACTATGCGGGGAGGACCCCCAGGGCTGGGCAAGCTGCCGTCTCCTCTGGTCCCCACTACCCCCATGTTGTCTGCCCTGCACACCCTTGTCCCTTAAGAGCTCACATACCGTGGTGCACTGCCTATGCTGAGCCCCTCAGAGCCTTAAGAGAGACTGGTCAACCACAGGAAGGTGCTGACCATTTTCCAAGTCTCAGCGTGGCCATGAAAGCCCACGGGCTCAGGAGGCTCCTTGGCACCTCGAGAGAGCCTTAGGGGTAGAGAATGGTTTCCGTTCCCTGTTGCTGAGAGCCGAAGAGCGAAGCGGAGGACACAGCATGTGGTTAGGCGGGACGGGACGAAGTCATGTAGGGTCTGCTTCCCGCTGCTTAGGTCACCCCGGGGAAGAGGCCACCGCCACTCACGTTAGATGGCACAGGGGCTGTGGAGGCCGAGCCAGAGAGGGGTGCACTTGCTGAAGGAAGCTGTGCTGAGGCTGAACATCTAAGGCCCCCTTCTCCAACCCAAGTTCTTTTTTAGTTTTATTTTGATTTATTTTTTGTTGTTGGATGGCCGTGTCCTGTGGTCTGGGTCTGGTGACACCTGAGCCTGTCGGCCTTTGCCATTCTTAGACAGACGTACAGATTTCATGTTGAGTGTGGCTTGGGATTCCGGCTGGGGCAAAGGGAGTGGAAGCCAATGCTTTCCCGTGTGGCCCTTCCTGTGATGTGGAACCGTCTTCCTTCCCCATGGGGAGGATGGGTGTGGTGGCCCTCATGTTGCTGGGACCAAGCACCTGACCCAAAGCAGTCTCAAGGGGGCAATTTCAGCAAGGCAGGGGGACAGAGCATGGTAGGGCAGAGGCTGGACAGCGCTGGTTGCCATGGCAGCTGGCAGAAAGCAGTGACAGTGAGCTGAGCTCTGCCAAGGGGGACGTTGAGGCATAACACTCACTGCCTGACCCCTTCAGCGAGGCTCCACCTCCTAAATTGCCACCAGCTGGGCAACAAGCATTAAAGATGCATGAGTTGGGGCTGGAAAGACGGCTTAGCAACTTAAGGTGCTTGCCTGCAAAGCCAAAGGACGCAGGTTCGATTCCCTAGTATCCGCTGGAGACAAACAGGCACAGAAGAGAGACAGTGGAAGAGACAGGAAGGACAGAGAGTCTGAGTAGCAGGGGAGGGGGCTCTAAACCCACACAGTTGCCCTGCTCGGGACTTGTGCTGGACCATGAGTCTCACGGAAAGAGTTGAAATGAATGGAAATTTTGGGGGGGTCCTTTGCCAATACATCAATAAATTTAGAGCACCCCAGATTCTTGTCTTATGAATTTAATTTAATGAATTTAATGAGTCCAGGGCTAGAGAGATGGTGTTTTGCCTGCAAAGCCAAAGGATCTCAGTTTGACTCTCCAGGACCCACATAAGCCAAATGCACAAGGTGGCACATGCATCTGGAGTTCATTTGCGGTGGCTGGAGGCACTGGCGTGCCCATTCTCACTCTCTCTCTCCCTGTCTCTCTCTCTGCCTCTTTTTCTCTCTCTCAAATAAATAAATAAAATATATGTTAAAAAGGTCCATAGACCCGAGGGTACCGTTTAGAAAGACTTAGTAGATTAACAGTAGGAAAGAGAATAAAGTGCAGAGAGCTCATGCCAAGTGGAGGAGGGCAGGAGGGTGTTCAGGGCCCGTGTGGGAGTAAGAGGAGGGTCTCCCCTGTTTTGGCCCAGCTGAGCTGGCTGAGATGAGGGACGCGTACAAGAACCTCAAAGTCCAGGAGCCAGGCAAGAGACAGCTGTCCCCAGGCACGCATCTATTTATAACCTTACTGGGGTGGGATTCGTCTTCTGCCTCACGTGAGCCAGGAGTGGAGGCTGATGGGTCTGGGCCAGGGGCTGGCTCAGGAAGAGGCCAGCCACAGAGCCGAGTTCTGCAGCTGAGCTTCACCAATCGCAATGTCAGGATCTACTTTAAATTCCACGAAAGGGGACCTCCCTCCCAGGGAGGCGCTCAGTTCAGGTTGTTCATGGTAAAAACAGGCCTTTAGGCAAGAGAGAAGGAGAAGCCAGCTTCTCTGATCTCTAGAAAACTGGAGACTATGAGGTCAGAGCTGAGGACATCCTGCCTTTACTTGCAAGGTCCCGGTCACCCTCACTGCCTCACAGCGATGGCTGAATCTGAACAGGACCAGCCTGGGGTGGATGCAGCTCTGACGGAGAGTGGCATCTGAGATGCAGCCAGGCACGCCTTTGGCATCAGCATTAGCCAAAACGAACAGGTATAGTGTTCCCACTGCTGAGAGAATATTGGGGACCCGGCCCTTCCACTGTGGGCCTGTGGAGTCCTCACCCCAGTGCAGTGTGAGTGTGGGTAGCATCCGTTTCAATGAGATTGGCTGGAGGGAGTCGTAGCTCCTTTGCCGATGTAGGTAGCTGGACCTGGGCTTGCCTTCCTCCTTTCTCAGCCTCAGCTTTCTTTCTTTTTTATTTATTTATTTATTTATTTATTTATTTATTTGAGAGTGACAGAGAGAGAAAGAGGCAGATAGAGAGAGACAAGAGAATGGGCGCGCCAGGGCCTCCAGCCACTGCAAACAAACTCCAGACGCATGCGCCCCCTTGTGCATCTGGCTAACGTGGGTCCTGGGGAATCGAGCCTCGAACCGGGGTCCTTAGGCTTCACAGGCAAGTGCTTAACCGCTAAGCCATCTCTCCAGCCCAGCCTCAGCTTTCAAAAGCATTCGTTGGTGCAGCCTCGTGTCTCTCAGATCCACAGTCCCTCTGTCCACCATTGCAAGCAGAGCTTTCCTCTCTTTCAAATGATGTAAACCTTCTGTAGTCTGCAATTTTCTAGCCAGCTGGTAGACCATCTCAGTTCTCTCACAGTCTTAGGATTCTTGGGAAAGGTGTGGTTCACTTCAGCAAATGTTTCTCTCTCTCTCTCTCTCTTTTTTTTTTTTTTTTTTTGAGGTAATGTTTTGCTGTAGCTCAGGCTGACCTGGAATTCACTATGTAGTCTCGGGGTGGCCTTGAACTCACAGAAATCTTACCTCTGCCTCCCCAGTGCTGGGATTAAAGGCGTGCGCCACCACACCCAGAGTGGTTTTGTTTGTTTGTGTGTTTTGTCCCCCCCCCCCCATACATCTTCTACACCTTCAACTCCTAACCTGGAAGTTCTGAAGTTCTGAGAATGACCTGGACATTGGAAGAAGAAACGTTGTCAGGCGCTAAAGAGAGAGATTCAGACACCGGATAAAGAAAAGAGAAAGACAGTTCAAGTGGGTGAGGTGTAACTTGTGTGTATTGAGAACTGAACCCAAGTTGCTCCGTCGAAGAGCGACTGACCCTGTAACGGTCGAGACCATGAGCGACTTGGAGACTGTAACGCTCACAGCGCTTGCTTCTGTCTCACCTGTCAACAGGTGAGAGACATTTTGGCTTGGCAGGGAGCTAAGGTAGCCATCCGTGCATAGGAGGAGGCGGGACATCCCAGCTTTTCCCTCATGGGATGTAGGTGAGATCATGTCACTGGGACACACTGCAAAAAACATGTTGTTACAGGCTGGAGAGATGGCTTAGCGGTTAAGCGCTTGCCTGTGAAGCCGAAGGACCCCGGTTTGAGGCTCAACTCCCCAGGACCCACGTTAGCCAGATGCACAAGGGGGCGCACGTGTCTGGAGTTCGTTTTCAGTGGCTGGAGGCCCTGGAGCGCCCATTCTCTCTCTCTCTCTCTGCCTCTTTCTCTCTGTCTGTCGCTCTCAAATAAATAAATAAAAATACCAAAAATTAAAAAAAAAACATGTAGTTACGTTTCCAGCAAGGTGATTAGTGGTTAGCACACAATATTCCATTTTAATAGTAATAGTCACACTAACACTTAACATTTTAATTTTTTCCTCTTTCATGCTGCTTTTATGAGGGATCTATATTACGATAGTCTTGGGTAATGGAAAAGGGGCATCTTAAAATCTCCCACTAGGATTGTGAATATTTTTTTCCTTCAAATTTTGTTACTTTTGTTTTCTCTATTAGGGATTCTATTATTAGGAACATTGTATTTTAGAGCTGGGCCTGGTGGTGCACATCTTTAATCCCAGCACTCGGGAGGCAGAGGTAGGAGGATCACCGTGAGTTCAAGGCCACCCTGAGACTATATAGTGAATTCCAGGTCAGCCGGAGCTAGAGCAAGACCCTACCTCGAAAAAACAAAACAAAACATTGTATTTTAGGACTGCCACATTTTCTTGGTTAATTTCTATTTTTGCCATTATATATTATTTTTATTTCTACTAGTAATTTTTTTGTCTTGAGCTATGTTTTTTTTTTTTTTTCTGTCGAGGTGGGGTCTCACTCTAGTCCTAGGCTGACCTGGAATTCACTATGTTGTCTCAGGTTGGCCTCAAATTCACAGCGATCTTCCTACCTCTGCCTCCCGAGTGCTGGGAATAAAGGTGTGCACCACAACACCTAGCCAGTACCGTTTTTATTTATATTATATTATATTAATTTATTTATTTTTTGATCTAGGGTCTCACTGTAGCCTAGGCTGACTTAGAATTCACTATGTAGTCTTAAGGTGGCCTCAAACTCACAGCAATCTTCCTACGTCTGCTTCCCAAGTGCTTGGATTAAAGGTCTTTACCACCACACCCAGCCAGAATTAATTAATTAATTAATTTTTATTTATTTATTTTTCGAGGTAGGGTCTTACTCTATCCCAGGCTGATCTGGAATTCACTATGTAGCCTTAGGGTGACCTCAAACTAGCGGAAATCCTCCTGCCTCTGCCTCCAGAATGAGGTAAATTTGCTCTTCCTTGCTTTCGGTCTTTGTGCAGTTTTGTAAGTTAGATAGGTTTGCTGTGAATATGGCCGTGTCCGTGGATTGCTGAACAGCCCATCCGTATCTCTTCCCATTCCAGGTAGCGTGCGACTTTGAAAACAAAAGCTTCTTTTCTGAGATGCAGAAATGGAAAGCGAGAGCTGTGTGATTATGTAAAGTGACAGCGTGAAGTTTCTACCCATTTTAAGGACACTGTGTGAAAAATAATCCAAAATCTCCATTGATAAAACTGAGCATCAGGAAGGGAACTGCTTTTTTTTTTTCGAGGTAGGGTCTCACTCTAGCTCAGGCTGACCTGGAATTCACTCTGCAGTCTCAGGGTGGCCTTGAACTCCTGGCAATCCTCCTATCTCTGCCTCCCAAATGCTGGGATTAAAGGCATGTGCCACCACACCCGGCCTCCTCATTTCCTTCTTTCTGGAAACCAATGAGTGTATTGGGGGTTACTTCAGAACACAGGTGACCCCAAAACAACTGGATCACCACAAATCTCCACCTACTGTATCCTTTAAAAAGTTATTTATTTGAAAGAGGGAGAGAAAAAGGAAGAGAGAGAGAGAGAGAGAGAGAATGGGTGTGCTAGGCTCTCCAGTTGCTGCAAATGCCAGATGCAAACCACCTTGTGCATCCGGCTTACATGGGACATGGGGAATCGAACCTGGGTCCTTTGGCTTTGCAGGCAAGTGCTTTAAATGTTAATCCATCTATCCACCCCAGTAGTTTTTTTTTTTTTTTTAAGGCAAAAATCTCATTATGTAGCCCAAGATGTCCTCAAACTCATGGCCTCCTCCTCTTCACAGTTCGAGTGCTGGGATTATGGTGTGAGCTACTATGCCTGGCTTTGGTCTGGTTTTGTGTCACGTGTGTGTGTGTGTGTGTGTGTGTGTGTGTCCCGCACACTTGCCTGGGGTGGCTGGAGGGGAACAGCATGTTTCTCACTCACTACTCTTCTGCTCACTCTTACTTGAGCCGGGTTTCTCACTAATCCTGGAATTTGGCATGTTATCAGCAAGTGCAGGCGATTCTCCAGTCTGCGCTGCTCACATGACTGGGGTCATGGCCGTGCATGCTGCTTGTGTAGGTCTTTGAAATTGAACTTGAGTGGCTTTTCTCTTTGGCCTCCTCGGGCCCTCATCCTAGCCCAGGAAGTGATCTTTACTGAGACACCTCTCCAGCCCTCGAGTCTCACTTTCTCTAGGAGGATTGTATTCATTGTGAGTTGGGAATTTAAATACCTGGGCATTAGTCAGGGCTTGTGCGCATGGAAGGTCACGGTCTCGGTGGGGCCCCGGGGCTCACCTCCGCACTTCCACAGCGGCTGACCGAGACATGCGCTCTCTGCTGCAGCGCGCTCCCCGGGACGCTTATCCGGCGTGATAAAAATAACACTGGGAACACTCGTCTGTCTGTCGGTGTTTCTTGTTGATGGTGCTGTTAACATGCTATTTGAAAACTAATAATCTTCAGAGAAGTGGCAGAGTTCCCCACAACACTGGGTGTGATTACAGTACTGTCTGGCCATCTGGGGCTGTCTGGAAGAATTCTGGGCACTGTCTCCTGGGCCCTACCATCATCTCCCTTCTTTCTTTTTCTTAAAAAATATTTTACTTATGTATTCATTTATGAGAGAGAGGGAGAGAGAGAGACTGGACATACCAGGGCCTTTGCAAATGAACTCCAGATGCATGCACTACCTTGTGCATCTGGCTTATGTGGGAATCGAACCTGGGTCCTTAGGCTTCACAGGCAAGTGCCTTAACTGCTAGGTCCCTTTTTCCTTTTGCACAATGGCTCTATTAATTTAATTGCTGAAAAGGAGTAGATATAACGTCAATCTCATTTGATCTGTTTTACATCATAAATTATGCTCCGTTGTAGCATTGAGATGATCCATTAGAGGTCGCAGTGGAAATGGAGACACACCTCTTGATGGAACTCTTCACACTGGAAACTCCTTGGTACTTCTTCATTTTTTTTTAATTTTATTTTTATTTTTTTAAAACATTTTTTTTTTACTACCACAACAACAATTTGTTCTTTTTGTTTGTTTATTTTTATTTATTTGAAAGTGACAGAGAGAGAGAGAGAGAAAGAGGCAGATAGAGAGAGAGAATGGGCGCGCCAGGGCCTCCAGCCACTGCAAACGAACTCCAGACACGTGTGCCCCCTTGTGCATCTGGCTAACGTGGGTCCTGGGGAATCGAGCCTCGAACCGGGGTTTTTAGGCTTCACAGGCAAGTGCTTAACTGCTAAGCCATCTCTCCAGCCCGGATTTCTTCATTTTAAATGACTAGGAAAATGGGGGACTCAGAAGTTGGTAAATTTGAGGTTTCTTTTTAACCATTTTTTTCTTCATTAGTTATGTACACAGTGTGTATACAGCCATGTTGGTACCATCACTAACCTCCTCCCTGCCCTCCCCCCTCTGAAGGGACCCTCCTTGTTGGGGATTGTGGGTCGTGCATTGTGGGGGTAGCCATCAGTTATGGGGAAGAGGCAATGTCTCTGTGCATAATGTCACAACATCTGGCTCTAACAATCTTTCTGCCCCCTCTTCCGTGAACTTCCCTGAGCCATGTTGGGTTCGTTTTAGGTCTGCTTTGGTGATGAGGTCTTGGGAGCCTCTGTGTCTCTGGATCTCTGGTTTGGTAGGAGTTGAGTGTTCTCTGTGTCTCTCTCCTTCACCCTTGTACTGGTACCAGGTTCACCAAGAAAGCAGCACTCTTGCTCATTTCCCCAATTACTCTATGGTTTCAGCTGGGGTCCTGGTGAGGTGCAATGGGCTGGTTTTCTCCTCAGGATCTGCATCCATCTGAAAAAGAGAAGCAAATTCTCCAATGGAGAGTGAAGTCAGCACCGGATAAATGGGATAACCATTATTAGTTTAGAGAGAATTTAATAGGTGTAGGCCATCTTGTAGCCCAAGATTGGTGGGAGCTTGATATTGGAGAATGAACTCATTTTTTGGATATGATTCTGACTTGTTTCCCAGCTCCAGCTATAGGCTCCATTCCAGGGAGCAAATCCGTTAGCCAATCCAAGAGCAGTTGGTTACCCACAATGGCTGTGTGCCACTGTTGCACTTGGGTGAGCATTTAAGTTTCTTTTTCTTTGACTTTAAAATTTTTTATATATTTGCAAGGGGAGAGAGAGAGAGAGAGAGAGAGAGAGAGAGAGAGAGAGAATGGGTGCAACAGAGCCTCTAAGCCCCTGCTAAGGAACTCCAGAAGCATGTGCCACTCTGTGCATCTGACTGACATTGATATGGGCACTGGGGACTTGAACCTGGGTCATCAGGATTTGTAAGCACATGCCTTAACCACCGAGCCATCTTTCTAGCCCAAGGATTTTTTTTTTTTTTGGTGATAGCTGCAGTGTTTGCTTTAATCCAATACTTCGTGGGTTTACAATGGCCACGATCACATGCCAATTGTTTCTTTTCTCTCATTTATAAGATTTACTTTGACTTGCTCTGGGGACCTGGTAGGCCCCAAGCCTAATGTTGACTTCCCTATGAAGTTGGAGAGCTGAACCGAGCTGGGGGCGATGTCAGACAGGCACAGCCCTTGCTCTGTGAGGAAGAGCCAAGGGAGGGCACTGGGTCATGTGGAGCCTGGAAGGTTTCTACCAAGAGGATGAACTTCCTACAGAAAGTGGGAGGTGGCAAAGCACCCGCCAGGTTGGGCCCCTCCACTAGGGCAGAGGGCGATCAGCCACAGACCAAGGCGTGGTGCTGGTGAAAACTGTCTGAGATGGGAAGAGAGCCACTGGGCCGAAAGTCTACTGGGGGCTTTAAGTTTGAGAGTGAGGAGAGAGGATAGGCATGCCCAAGCCCATGCCTGCTGCTGCCAGAGAATTCCCTGAGGCTTGGAACTTACAGAGAACGGAGGCTTTTGTTTCTCACAGTCCCACAAGCTGGGAAGTCCAAGTGCTGGGCACTGGTGGGCATCTGGCTAGGGTTTTCTTGCTGAGTATGACATCATGACAAGCAAGCTCATGGAAGAGAGGGTGTGGGCAGAACGAAGCTGAGCCCTGGTCTCTTCACTCACCGCTATCCTGACAAGTCTTTTCTGAAAGGTCTCACCTCCCAGGACCGGGCCCTGGGGATGAAATCCCAACATGAGCTTTGGGGGTCCTCCCAATCACAGCAGGTGCATTGGTGAATTGAATGTGAGGGCACCCCTCTGGGTGCATCTCTGCCCAGTGGGTCCGGGTGCTCCCCCTCAGGGGAACACCACAGTCTTTGTTCCTGGACTGGCGGCTAAATTTGAAACCAGCATGTGAAAGTTCCCGAACTTTGTTTATTGTGGGCACTTCGTGTTTCCATACAAAACTTTCTTTTTATTTACTTTTGGGGGAGAGGAAGAATAAGAATAAGAATAAGAATAAGGAGAAGGAGAAGGAGAAGGAGAAGAAGAAGAAGAAGAAGAAGAAGAAGAGGAAAAAGAAGAAGAAGAAGAAGCAGAAAGAGAGAGAGATAGGAAATGGATGCACCAGGGCCTCCAGCCACTGTAAATGCACTCCAGACGCAAGTACCATCTTGTGTATCTGGCTTACATGGGTCCTGGGGAATTGAACCTGGGTCCTTAGGCTTCGCCTTAAGTGCTAAGCCATGTCTCCAACCACCCCCCCCCCCATATAAATTTTAGATCCAGCTTGTCAAGTGCTTCAAAAATAATTTGTCTGAAATTTTGGAAGGCTTTGTGGATTAACTTGGGGAGAATTGCAGCCTCAGTAATGTTGGCCTTTCCAACCCAGGACATGGAGGGTCTCTCTGTATTTAAAACACATCCTTGCCGGGCGTGGTAGTGCATGCCTTTAATCCCAGCACTCGGGAGGCAGAGGTAGGAGGATCGCCATGAGTTCGAGGCCACCCTGAGACTACAGAGTGAATTCCAGGTCAGCCTGAGCTAGAGTGAAACCCTACCTCAAAAAAATAAATCCTTTACGTACATTGTTGGGAGACCTTCAGCAAAGCTCGCCTCTTCCTATGTTAAATTGACTGTTGCTCTTACTGGCTGCTCTTTGCTTTCTGTTTGAACAAGTGCCTGGTCTAATGTTCTCTCCTGTCCTCCTGTCTTCACTCGGTTTTCTTTGTTTCTGTCCTGATATTGCACTACTCTGGGCTACTTTCACTTCGTGACAGGCATATGAAGCCAGGCATTAGCATGTAAGCACCGCTAGCTGTCTTCAGTGTGTCGGGATAACTGGGGATCGCGGGCTGGAGGCTGTGGGGCTCTGTTTGCCTGGAGGAGGTCTGAGTGTGATCATTACCTATGTCCAACTGTGAAACCGTGGACGTCTTGCTCAGTGTTGAGGATTTCCTGAGCCTTTTATTGAAAAAAAAAAAAAAAAAAACAGCTGGACTGGGTTCATGTCTCTCTTCCCATGTCTTATTACACAGGACACAGGTGGGTGTTTTTTTTTTTAAATTTTTGTTTTGTTTATTTTTATTTATTTATTTGACAGTGACGGAGAGAGAGAGAGAGAGAGAGAGAGAGACAGAGAGAGAGAATGGGCGCACCAGGACCTCCAGCCACTGCAAACGAACTCCAGATGCATGCGCCCCCTTGTGCATCTGCCTAACGTGGGTCCTGGGGAATCGAGCCTCAAACCGGGGTCCTTAGGCTTCACAGGCAAGCGCTTAACTGCTAAGCCATCTCTCCAGCCTTGTTATTTTTTAAAATGACTGGTTTATTTATTTTTCTTTCTTTGTTCAAGAGACACAGAGGCAGATAGGGTGTGTGTTTGTGTGTGTGTGTGTGTGTGTGTGTGAGAGAGAGAGAGAGAGAGAGAGAGAGAGAAGAGAGAGAGAGAGAGAATGGGTGCACCAGGGCTTCTAGCAGCTCCAAACAAACTCCAGACACATGCGCCACCTTGTGCATCTGGCATACGTGGGTCCTGGGAATTGAACCTGGGACCTTAGGCTTCATAAGCAAGCACCTTAACCACTGCACCATCCCTCTAGCCTGCGGGAGGGTTTCAATAATCTCTTTGTGAGGACGCAGTTGAGTTGACACCTGGCAATGCCACGTTGCTGCCGGTGCAAGCTCCTGCTCCTTCTCTCCAGCTTCCCTGACATCTCACTTTCTTCCCAGCAGCTGGGAGCACACTCATGCACTCGCCTGGAATTGTCTGTCCATGCCCGGCTCGTATGTTCCAGGTGCTGCCTGGGCAGTGTCCCACCCGAGCACCAAGCCCTATTGTCTCTGTCCACAGCAGTGTGGAGAACATGAGCCGCTGTGTGGCGTGGATGCTGTGGTCAGAGATCTTGGAAGGGCCCCGTGCAGCGCTTCCCACTCACGGCTCATCGGCTCACGGGGGCCGGACATCCGTGGTGCTCGCTCACAGCTGGGTGTCCACGTGGACTGCCACCCCAGAGCGTGATGGGGTGCTTGTCCACAGATAGGACTCCTGCAAGGGAGTGACTCCGTGGGCTCTGGGACAATAAATCATAGCACGCTCCCACAGGGAGCAGCTGGACACATCTGGGTGTGAGGCCCCACAACACAAGGCAGAAGCCGTGGCCCTCTCTGAGCGCTGGGAGTCACGTGAGATGACACCCAGCACATGATTATGAGGCAGCTCCCAAGCAAAGAGAGAAGAGTTAGCAGGCACGTCCTGATGGAACGAGGCCATCACGCCCGTTGTGACACCGGAGGCCTGGCTCGGCACTTCTGGCCTCCCCGGGACAGCGCGGCCTGCTGCGGTGGCCCAGTGCTGCCCCTGGCTTCACTGTCAACTGAGAAGCATGGGACAGCTCTACAGAGGGCAGTGCCATTCCCTCTCCGGGTTCCAATTTTCAGGGTTCAGGGCCTCCCCCAGTCTCCCCACAGGTGTGCTGTGAGCGGATAGCCGCATTGTGAATGAATGTTGAACGTTTGGTAACCACGCGCTGAGCACGGACGCACATGCTCGGAACCCAAGTTCTGAAGTTTCTCCCCTGTTTCTCTTTGGCACCTCTGTCCATGTCTTTTGCCTGGTCTGTTATTTTATTTTATTTTATTATTTATTCATTTTTTTGTTTTTTTGAGGTAGGGTCTCACTCTAGCCCAGGCTGACGTGGAATTAACTCTGTAGTCTCAGGGTGGCCTCGAACTCATGGTGATCCTCCTACCTCTGTCTCCTGAGTGCTGGGATTAAAGGCGTGCGCCACCACACCTGGCTTATTTTATTTTATTTTATTTTTTGTTTTAGGAGAGGGAGAGGGAGAGGGAGAAAGAGGCAGATAGAGCGAATGGGTGCACCAGGGCCCCCAGCCACTGCAAACAAACTCCAGATGCATGTGCCACCTTGTGCATCTGGCTTATGTGGGTCCTGGGGAATCGAACCTAGGGTCCTTAAGCTTCGCAAGACCCTGCAGCCCTGGGTCTGTCTTAAGTGGGCAGCTCCCAGCTAATCTGCAGCAGAGTCCTCTTTCTCTTCGCTCAAGGTCTAGTAGGTACTGGACGCTTGCAGAGCACACTGGCTGAATATGTAAACATGTGCTGTATATACCTCATGTCATGGGATTTACACGGCTGCCTTGACACCCGCTCTTGGGGTTGTCTTTGCGCTGCGACAGGGGAGGGAGCCCTCGTGTCTCACTCGGGCAGGGTGAAGTCCTAGGCTGTCACTCTGTGGAGTGGGTGTCGCTGCCCACACTACCCTGGAGACCCGAGCTGCGGTGCCCCGCACGGCGCACTCATCACTCACCTGCCCGGCAAGGTGCCACACACAGGCTCATCCTGGCACTTGGACGGGGACCTGCCAGGAAACATGTCTGTCTTCATCTCTGTGCCTGCAGAACGGATGCGGGGCTGGCATGTCACGTGAAGGAACATCACACGTGTTTAAAGAAATCCTCTCTGAATTTCTGCTGTTTCAGCTCAATTAACAATCTCGCTTTTTTGCACACCCGTACATGTGCACGGATGTGTGCATGTGCGCATATGTGTATAGTCACGTGTATGTGTGAGGGCACATGGATGACAGAGGCTGCTGATGGATGTCTTCCTCAATTTCTTGTCCTCCATGTCTTTTTGAAACATGTTATTTTTAGCCGGGTGTGGTGGCGCACGCCTTTAATCCCAGCACTCAGGAGGCAGAGGCAGGAGGATCACCGTGAGTTCGAGGCCACCCTGAGACTACATAGTGAATTCCAGGTCAGCCTGGGCTAGAGTGAGACTCTACTTTGAAAAACCAAAACAAAATAAAAAGTTATTTTTTTAATTTATGTGTGTGAGAGAAAGGCAAAAAGGGAGGTGGGGGATGGGCACGCCAGGGCCTCCAGCCACTGTAAATGAACTGCAGAGTCATGCGCCACCTTGTACATTTGGTTTACGTGGGTCTGGGGAATCAAACCTGGGTCCTTAGGCTTCACAGACAAGCACCTTAAACGCTGAGCAATCTCTCCAGCCCCTCCTCATCATTTTTTGAGACCACCACCTCTCACAGAAGCCATGACCAGACAAGCTAGGCAGCAAGCCCGGTGTGTGTGGGGGTGGGGGGGACGGGTACTCGTGTCTCTCCCTCCCCAGTGCAGGGAGTCCAGGTGCATGTTTTCCTGCCTGGCTTTTACGTGAGTACTGGCACCCTAACTCAGGTGCCCATGACTGAGTGGCAAGTATTTCAGTCACGGAGCTCTCTCCCCAGCCCCTCAAGTAACAATCTCTCCAAGTGTCCTTTCATGTCACTTCTTTTTAAAACAATATTTTATTTTTATTTATTTATTTATTTATTTATTTGAGAGAGAGAAATGGGGGGGAGGGGAGGGAGGGAAATGGGTGCTCCAGGGCCTTCCAGCCACTGCAAACGAACTCGAGATGCATGCACCCCCTTGTGCATCTTGGCTTACGTAGGTCCTGGGGAATCGAACCTGGGCCCTTTGGCTTTGCAGGCAAGTGCCTTAACCACTAAGCCATCTCTCCAGCCCCTCATGTTCACTTCTTCATTGCAAGGATTTTTTTTTTCTTGGCATGTGAATGTCACCTTATATGTTCATTTTATTAGGATTTCCATCATCTTTACAACTTTTCGATTTCTTTTTTAAAATTATTATCAAGAGCATACTTTGTATGGATACATCATGTGTTGGTACCATCTTGTCCCTCCTCCCTGCCCCCATTGTGCAGGGGGCCCTCCTCAGTGGCGCTGCTGGTATTCCCCATGGGGTGGTGGGTTACGCGTTGTGGGAGCAGCAGTCAGTTATTGGGGTGGGGGAGGCAGTGCCTCTGGGCATGATGTCCCAACCTGTGGCTCTTACAATCTTTCCGCCCCCTCTTCTGCAAAATTCCTTGAGCCGTGGTGGGTGAGTTTTGAGTCTGTGTCAGTGATGGGCTCTTAGGGGCCTCTGGATCTCGGCTTTGGTAGGAGTTGGGTGTCCTCAGCGTCTGTCTCCTTCACCCTGGCACTGATTGTCAGGCTCACCATGGGAGCAGCTCTCTTGCTCGTCTCCCCAGTTCCCCTGTGGCTTCTCCTGGGCCTTGGCTAAGATGCAAGGGGTGGTTTTTCTCCTTGAGTCTTGCTAGCTTTGCTAGCTTTCAGCATGCACCCTCGGAGTAGGGGATCTAGGAGTTGGGGACCCGGGGGCAGGTCAATCAGGAAGGTGGAGGAAAAGGCCCGCTTTAGCAGCACGCAGGCAGGGTTCAGGCAGCCCCAAGCCAGCGGCAGCCGCAGGGGTACCGGGACCAGGGAGCTGGGAGGTGGGGAAGGAACCCGGAGCTCTGGCCTGCTCACCTCGAGCCTGCCACAGCTTTTCTGTTTCTAATGTTACTAAAAACTCCAGGGTGCCGGGCTGTATTTCCATCCGGCAGCCGTCTTTTCTTCCAGCTACAGTCCCAGCTTCTGTGCTACACGGAAGGACATGGAAGGACGCAGCGATGGCTAAGGGTACGTCACTGCTCCGTGGGGTCACGCTTGCCATTAAAGCACAATGCTGTTGACTTATTAGTTTTAATACTTGAACCTGATACCATATATATATATATTAACATTTTATATTCATCTATTTATTTGCAAGGGGAGAGAGAGAGGGGAGAGAGAGAGAGGAGAGAATGGGCATGCCAGGGCCTCTAGCAGCTGCAAAAGATCTCCAGGACCACTTTGTGCATCTAGCTTTACATGGGCACTGGGAACTGAACCTGGGTCATTAGGTTCAGACAAGCGCTTTTCTTTTCCTTTCTTTCTTTTTCTTGTGGGGGGGCTTTCGAGGTAGGGTCTCACTCTACCTCAGGCTGACCTGGAATTCACTATGTAGTCTCAGGGTGGCCTCGAACTCATGGTGATCCTCCTACCTCTGCCTCCCCAGTGCTGGGATTAAAGGCGTGTGCCACCATGCCTGGCTCTTGGTTACATATTTTTAAATATTTTGTTGATTTATTAGACAGAGAGAGGCAGATACAGAGAGTGGGTGTGTCAGGGCCTCCAGTCATTGCAAAGGAACCCCAGGTGCATGCACCATTTTGTTCATCTGGCTTATATGGGTATTGAGGAATCGAACTTGGGACCCGAGACTTCATAGGCAAGCGCCTTAACTGCTAAGCCATCTCTCCAGCCCTGCTTGGCTATATTTTACAGCACACTTATGTAGAACATATGCCTATAACTGGCATGCAAGCCTCCTCCTTTCCTCCATGCTTCACATTTAAGCAGTCAAGATAGCTCCTGCCAGATTTTTGTGAGTTATAAGTGATCTATGTTTTGACATTAAAGAAAAGAGCTAAATAGATTTAACCTCATATGCAAAAAAGTTGTCAGAAAACAAAATAAACCAACACAGGAGACTACTTGCTGATCACAGTAAGTTATAAGATATCTGCCTTCATATCTTCACCAAAGGGAAGATGAGGAACTGGGTCCCTCTGAGGACAGGGGGTCAGCGCAGATCTCCCCACAACCGAGAAGCCTGGGTTGAGTTCTGCCTCCTGAGAGGCATTATCAGGATATCATCGGTACAGTTGGGGTCTTCTCTCATATTTCACGTGCATTTCACGATAAAGCTTAATCTGCAGAGTCGAGCGCCAGAAAAGTCCCATAGATCACATGTCACGTGGCTGTGAGACGGGAGCAGTGAAGAGGCACTCTGCTCTAACCAATCCTTGGGCTAAATTCCCTATGAGGGCGCAGCCGTGACTGTGAGCGGCCCTTCGGGCGGGCTTTTCCAAGCCTGGGAGCCTGGGCCTGCTGAACGTGGCGAAGCTTCAGGTCTGCGGCTGAGCCACGGCGAACACTGCTTGTGCCAATGGTGTTTGCAAGCCGGAGCTCCATGCGGTAGTTCAGGTTAATTCCCAAAGCATGAGACTTAGACCCAAATCTTGTCGCTGATACATACTTTAAAAGCTGGATTTGTTAAAAGAAGCATAAAATAAGTATGGACAGAAAACATATATGAGAACTGTTGTCTGTAGAGGTTATTTACTTCTTGGTGAACACAATGTCCACCTGACTTTGAAAACCAATCAATCAGTCTATTCTGTTTGCAAAATATTAAGTCAAAATGATGATGAAACTGGATGAAACATGCATTAAGAATGAGTGAGGGCTGGAGAGATGACTCAGCCATTCAGACACTTGCCTGCAAAGCCTAATGTCCTGGGTTCAATTCCCCAGTACCCATGTAAAGCCAGATGCACATGGTGGTGCATGCATCTGGAAGTTTGTTTGCAGTGGCTGGAGGCCCTGGAACCCCCATCCCATTCTCTCTGTCTCTGTTTGTAGATAAATAAATAAGACATTTTTAAAAACAGATAAGTGAAAACGGTACAGTACTGGAAAGACACAAGCCTTACGCCATCACTTAGCTGCTGCGAGGTGGCCCGCTTCCTGCAAGCCATGCCCAGCTCCCATGAGTCTCCAGGTGGGCAGACTCCCCCAGGCCCCACGTACACCCTCCCTTCCTGGCGGGTGAGTGAGGAGGACAGGACCCCTAGGCTGCTCAGCAGCGGTGCCTCCCAGGACATGCAGTGCGGGCCCCAAGCCAACAGGTGGCACAAACGCATTTGACTTGCACATCGTCGCGGCACCTCGACCCTGGCTCCCCCGCACCTAGGCCCAGCGGGCTCAGGAGCTGTTGCTACTTGTGTGAGAGGCCCCCCCCCCCCGGGGTTCCCACGGGGTCTGCAGGGTCCAGCGAGGTCCAGCAAGGGTCCCGGTTCCCCGAGCCTTGGAGGGCTCGGCGGGCTCCGGGCAGCGCGCCCTCTGCTGGCCGCCCGAGGAGTCGCCGGCTGGAACAGGGACTGTGTTACCAAAGCTCATGGAAAGGGGACAGAGAGGGACAGCAGCAGCTGGGCTGGACAAGACTACGCAGCCGGGGGCCCAAGCAAGATGGGCGGAGGTCAGTAGGATTAGACAGGGCCTGAGCAGAGCTGACCAGCGCTGGGGCAGGGGTGGACAGGAGCTGAGGTAGGTCTGGGCTCCTCCACTGATCAAAGATGCAATGTCTCACGACTGTCAACTAATTGTTTGAGGAGGCCTCCTGTCAGTCCCTTCCCGCCTCTTCCTCCCCTTGCTTCTGCTTCTAGAAGGCTCCCTTCCCAGGCAGCGAGCAGACAGGAGGGGCTCAGCTGGGTGAGGAAGGCCTGTCATTCCCAGGTTCCAGCTCAGTGGAGAGGAGCCCCGCCTGAACTTGTTTATAATGTGTCACATCACAAAGGCATTCCTTTCCCGGCAGGAAGGTGAGGAGGGGCTTACAGTCACCCGAGGCCTCCAAGAGGCCCAGTAGGCACAGGTCTCCCGTTTCCCTGGTGGAGTGACAGGCCTGCGTCTATGCCAGGCAGTGGCCCTGGTCTCCTGGTCCCCACCCCACAATTTCTCACTTACGAATCCTGCTTCATGAGCTTTCCTTTGTCACTGTCACGGATGCCTACGGCTCCCCGTGTCTCTTCCCCGTGGGCTGCGGCTTAATGAGGAGTTTTCTGTCCTGTAATCCCCTCGAAAGGCCTCTGTTTCTATAAGCAAACTCAGGAAGGCGGCGTCACCCACTGAACAGGGCTTAAGAGCTGGAGAGATGGCTCAGCAGTTGAGGCACTTGTCTGGAAAGCCTAGGGACCCACGTTCGATACCCCAGTACCCACGTTAGCCAGCTGCACAAGGCGGCACATGCGTCTGGAGTTTGTTTGCAGTGGCTAGAGGCCCTGGGGTAGCCATTCTCTCTATCTGCCTCTTTCTCTCCTTGTCTGTCTCTCTCTCTCAAATAAAGAAAAAAATATATTTTAAAGAAGAAATCTTAAAAAACACGGACTTAAATTTAGACCTGATACTTTCCGTCTCTAACCATCAGAAACATCTTAGCTGTGAGTTTTGGAGGGACTGTGGCAGCAGACCTGGCCACAGCCCATGGGAGGAATGGCTGGGCAGAGGGAGCCGGATTTTCTGGGTTTTTTTCTACTATCTCAGCCCAAAGCTGAACGTTGACGCGAATTGCACACTCTTTTCCATCTAGTGGCAAGACGTTACGTTCTTGTCCCCGTTACACAAGCAAGAAAAGTGAGTCTCCAGGGTGGTCAGCTGCTTGCCGAGCTGAGCTGTTTGTCTGGCTGTGCCTCCTCCACCCGCTGGGCAGGCACTGGGGGAGGGGCTCCCTGTCCTCTGGTCCAGTAGAGGGGCAGGGGGGTCAGGCTTTGTAGCCTCGAGTTGGACACACAGAGCTCAGCACACTGGAATCCTGTCTTGCCACCCGAAATGAGCGCCTGTGGTCTCGGATGAACTCCTCCGGCCACTCCTTCCTTGTTATTTCTTGGCACACTAAGGGTGAGCCAGTTCAAGTTCTATCACCTAGAAAGTGATACTCCTTAATCCCCACTAAGGTGGAAGTGTGATTACTTTATTTATTTTGGGGTTTTTCGAGGTAAGGTCTCACACTAGCCCAGACTGACCTGGAATTCACTATGGAGTCTCAGGGTGGCCTCGAACTCATGGCCATCCTCCTACCTCTGCCTCCCGAGTGCTGGGATTAAAGGCGTGCGCCACCACACCTGGCCAAGATGTGATTACTTTCGATGGCAGGACTACTCTAGGTGTCATTAAATAAGCTGTCAGGGGCGAAAAGCAAAGTCTAGATTTTACGTACACCGACACTGTTAACCCCTTTTATGTTTTTATTTTATTTTATTTTATTTCTTTATTTGAGAGTGACAGACAAACAGAGAGAGAGAAAGAGGCAGACACAGAGAGAGAATGGGTGCACCAGGGCCTCCAGCCACTGCAAATGAACTCCAGACGCGTGCGCCCCCTTGTGCATCTGGCTAACGTGGGTCCTGGGGAATCAAGCCTCGAACCGGGGTCCTTCGGCTTCACAGGCAAGCGCTTAAATGCTAAGCCATTTCTCCAACCTCTATTTTTTTTTTTTTAATGTTTTGATCCCTAAATGGCTGGATTTGCAAAGAACTGGGAAGATTTGAAATTCATCTTTCCAAATCTCAAGCTACGGTGGGGGGGGGGGGGGGCTAAGGCCCCGTCATGTGGCTAAGTGGATGTCTGTGGGGTGATGAGCACACCTACTTTTGTTTGAGGGGTGAATTTATGAGGTTGACATTTTAAGAAGTCGCAACTTTAGCTCATTTCAAACACTGCAACAAACCTGAAGCCTTGTGGCTTCTGGTGGCAGCCAGTCCAGATTGAGGTCTGACTTTGAGGTGGCGTTGACCTTTCAAAAGCCCCTGCACGGTACGAGGTGAGAGGCTTTGGGGAAGCGGAGTCAAACCTGTCTCCTCTTTAACTGGTACCACTAAGAGATGCGTGTGAGGGCCGCAGCAGTAATTGCCAATTATTTTCATAGAAATTTCCAAGAAAAACAGGAAAAGCAACGAGAAGGGACTTGAATGATCAAAGCGCAGACAGAAATTTAGCACATCCGGGGTGCAGAGACCGGCTCGGTCTCACAGGGGCCACGTGGTACAAATTAATAAAACAAAATGTGAACATGCCAGTCTCCACCCATCCAGTGGGCATGTGTTAGGCTTTGTGGCAGGTTTGGTGTGGGTGATGGCGTGGGCATGGAGGATGTGGGCCAGACAGACTCTATCTAGTGCAAAGTATCTTGGTGATGTTTGTCAGGGGCTCTTTGCTTTGAGGGGCTGATTCTCATCCAAGGAAAGGAACCTGAAAATCGCATTCTCTAGGTGACAGTGCTGGCCTTGTGTGTGCCAGGACCCGGCTTGGTCTTAGGCTCTGCAAACAGGCAAACAAACAAACAGACAGACAGACAAACAGTAACACATGGAGACAGTCACATACTGTGATGTTACACAGGCAAAGCAGAGATGGCTTAGTGGTTAAAGGTGCTTGCTTGCAAAGCCTGCTGCACACACACACACACACAGTGCACACGCATGCACTCACACATGCACACACATGCAAATAAGTAAATTTTTTTGTTTGTTTTTCGAGGTGGGGTCTCACTCTAGCCCAGACTGACATGGAATTCACGTTGTATTCTCAGGGTGGCCTCGAACTCATGGTGATCCACCTACCTCTGCCTCCCAAGTGCTGGGATTAAAGGTGTGTGCCACCACACCCGGCTATAAGTAAATTTTTCAAAAAGGCAAAGTAGAAAATCACCCAAGCTCCTGTAAATTTATAAAGCATACAAATCTACAAAACTCATATCTATTTATGTGTATTAACATCTTTATATATAATAATTTGTGTACATTTAACATGTTTCAGCACACATTATACATCATGTTATATATATAATACATGTGTATACAATATACATACATACCATATATATGTATAGAATACAGATATGCCATATATGTATATAACGCACATATATGTATAGATGCACACATGTATATGTATATATATTTGAAGCTGTGAAGGAAAGTAAGATAAAATTATATTATCTCTTGGGCTGGAGGGCTGGAGAGATGGCTTTGCAGTGAAGGCACTTGCCTGTGAACCCTAAGGACCCAGGTTTGATTCCCTAGGACCCACATAACCCATATGCACCAGGTGGTGCATGAATCTGAAGTTCATTTGCAGCAGCTGGAGGCCCTGGCACACCCATTCTCTCTCTCTCTCTCTCCCTCCCTCTCCCTGTCTCTTTTTTTTTTCTCTCTTTCAAATAAATAAGTAAAAGTAAAAAATAATTTCGAGAATTGTCCCTTTATTTTCTAAGTTTCCTAAAGATGTGTTTTGCTTTCAATATCGTCATGCCGTAAGGGTGTCAGCGGCGCTGTGACATGGCGTGATTTAAAGTTACAGTTTGCTAAGCGTCCTTCATTCTTTCCCCCATACATGGCTCCTGGGGGGGTCACTCTGTACCACCCAGACCCCCAGAGGCTTCTGAGAAGGTGGTTGTGAGACATGAAGGTCCCAGTGGGTTCAGTGCGCTGCTGCCCTCTCCCCCCCCCCCGAAACTTTCTGGATCAATCACAGAGCCCCCCCACCCCCCACAGGGATCATTTTGTCAAGTGGACTGCAGAGAGGGAAATAGGAACCAAGGCTGGTCGCTGGTCATTGTGTGGCCCCTCTGCTAGAGTGCTGGCCACAGGGTTGTGTCAGGGTGTGTGGTGGGGGGGGGGGGTGGAATACACGAGCCACCAAAGCCGCTTTCTTTTGAACTACACAGAACGTATTGTGCACTGGGTATTCCGTACAGACGTGAACAGCGGAGCGACACTTCTGAGACCTGGGACACGCCAGTAGACAGGTGAGTAAAACGATTCCATCTTGGGGCCCCTTACAGAACTGGCATTTCTGCTCACGTCTGTGGAGGAGGCCAAGTCCCAGGAAAGGAAGCAGTAGTATGGCCGGAGGGCTGCTCATGTCAGATGCTGAGCCCAGCCGGGCATCCTTATCTGAAATCTGGCTCTCCTTTTGGCCATGAGAACAGAATGAGGAAGTGTCACGGGAACTTAGCAGGATCCTGTCCACGCAGTGCCCTCTCCAGCCTCCCGCACCCCCATGACTACCTGTACCCCACAATCCACTGACTTCAGTCCATCTTCCAGCCTTGTCAGTAACCTGTGTGCTGTCCCCAGGGCCCATCCATCCTGTAGCACCAATAGCAGGTTCTTGGATGTCCCTGGGTGGACAGGACCCTTCACTGCCCTTGCTCCTGGATTGACGGAGTCTGGCCCCATGCAGGCATGGCAGGGGCCTCAGGCTGCTGTGTGCCCCGTGGATGAGGAGGTGCAACGTCCAGTATTCTGGGGATGACCACTGGTAGGGAATACCCAAGCAGGGGGCAGAAATAAGGAATGGAGGGCTGGAGAGATGGCTTGACAGTTCAGGCGCTTGCCTGCAAAGCCTAAGGACCCCGGTTTGATTCCCCAGGACCCATGTTAGCCAGATGCACAATGTGGTGCATGCATATGGAGTTCGTTTGCAGAAACTGGAGGCCCTGGTGTGCCCATTTGCTCTCTCTCTGTCTTTCCTTCTTTCTCTCTCTCAAATAAATAAATAATAATTTTTTAAGAAAGGAATAAGGGGGCTGGAGAGATGGCTTAGTGGTTAAGGTGCTTGCCTGCAAAACCAAAGGACCCAGGTTCGACTCCCCAGGACCCATATAACCAGATGCACAAGGGGCCACACGCGTCTGGAGTTCATTTGAAGTGGCTGGAGGTCATGGCGTGCCCATTCTCTCTCTCTCCCCCTGCTTATTTCTGTATCGCTCTCTCTCACAAATAATAATAAAAATAATAAAAATCAAAAGGAATAAGGAATGGAGAAGTGATTGGGAAAGAGTACAGCTCTGTGTTAGCATGTGTCGGTTTTGATTTACGGGCTTAGTTGGGTCAAGTCTGGGCCTATCATGGCTTCTCACAGCAGAGCTGACACAGCCTCTGAGAACCCAGAGTCTGCCTCTTCCATTCCTCGTGTGTCTGTAGCGAAGACTCTGGGGGTGACTTCAAGCTTCACCTGGGGGTCCCCCGCCTTGCAGAGTCCATCCTCTGAAGTCTAGCCCAGTGAGTAGATAGGTAATTAGAATTCACTGAGGGGTGGGATTATAACCCATCAACAAACACCTCGAATATTCCAGTTCCATTTTATTTCAAACCAGTGCATGGCTCCTGTCCACCACTCTGAGGGGCAGGAAGGGCTGTTCTTTGTACAGAGGGTTACTGGTGGGGACAGCTGATTTTTTCCCCTGTGTTTTAAATAAACCACATGCACAATACATTGGCTTGGACTTATAGCTTCATTTTCTTTCTCCGTGGTCAAGAACACAGGGAACACTTGTAAAATGATGTGAGTGCAGAGCCCTTTTAGGTTATTTAAGTTTTTTTCTTTTTGGGTTTTTCAAGGTAGGGTCTCGCTCTAGCCTGGGATGACCTGGAATTCACTCTGTAGTCTCAGGGCAGCCTCGAACTCATGGCGATCCTCTTACCTCAACCTCCTGAGTGCAGGGATTAAAGGTGTGCGCCACCACGCCTGGATGATTCTTGCAATATTTATGGTTATTTTACTCAGTCTTAATTAATTTCGTGGCAATGATTTTAAGTCACTTTTCTCTTTTTCTCAAGCACTTAACTTTGTTTTCATATAGCAAACATATAGACCTTTCTTCACATTGATCAGATTGTACAACCTTTAATCAATTATTGATTTACAGTAGAACCATGATTGGCATAAGCAAGCAAACTAAAGGCCACCTTTGGAAATCACGGAGTGGTGGCATCCAGCACCACAGTTTCCCAGGGAAAGAAGAGTTGGCTGGTGGGTCCTGGGGAGTGGAGATGTGGAAATGGGTTACGATGGTGTTGCGTGTTGAACTGTCTCCCCAACTTCCCATGCTGAAGTCCCAACCTCAGAACGTAACCTCACTGGAAACAGGGTGTTTATAGGGAAAACCAAACTAAAACAAGGCGTTAGAGAGGGCCTCGTCCAGGATGACGCAGTCCTTATGAACAGAGGGAACTTGAACACAGAGGGAAGATACGCATTACAGGAAGATGACTTGGAGAGAGAGTGGGGGCAGCGAGTACAGTCTCCTTCACAGCCCCACCAGGGCCAGCGCGGACCACACCCTGACCTTGGACTTCTGCTCCCAGCCCTGTGACAGGATGCAATTCGGTTGTTTAAGTCCCTGGTCAGTGCTTAAGAAACAGTCCCTTGAGAGGGGGAGGGGATAGGATGGAGAGTGGATTTGTGAAGGGGAAAGTGAGGGCGGAGAGGGAAATATCATGGTTTATTATTGTGGCAGCTGTCAATAAATAGAAGTTAAAAGGAAAAAAGAAACAGTCCCCTTTAAGCCCAGCACTTGGGAGGCAGAGGTAGGAGTATCAACGTGAATTTGAGGCCACCCTGAGACTATGTAGTGAATTCCAGATCAGCCTGGGTTAGAGCGAGATCCTACTTCGAAAAGCCAAAATAAAACAAAAACAAAAACAAACAAACAAAACCAAAAAACAACCCCCCCCTCGGCAAAAAAAAGAAACAAAGAAAAAGAAAAGAAAAGTCATCATTATATCTCTTGTCTAAGATGACAGTTTTAGCATGGAGAACGCAACAAGCGGAGATAAAAAGAGTCCCCCCCCCCCGTGTTCGCCCCCCCCCGTGGCCGGCCCCCCCCCCCGTGTCCGCCCCCCCCCCCCCGCCACAGATGTCTCCAGGGACAAAGAAGAATGGGGTAATTGATCTTAGTGACTAGATAACGCCGTTCACAAATCAGATTATAACAAGAAAGGGGGACACGACGTCAGTCCAGTGCTTAGAAGGCTGAGGCAGATGGACCTCAAGTCTGAGGCCAGCCTGGGTGACTAAGCGAATTCAAGCCTTGGTTATATAGTTATGTTATATAGTTATGCATACAACATATATTACCTTATAAATCTAAAGAAATGGATGAAGGAAAATAAAACATTAGGTCTTCAGCACATGTTGATCATAAGTAATAGAAAAAACATACAAGTAGAAACTTCTGGAAAACCAAAAGAGGTATGAAAAGAACTACAGTTACACTATGTGACTCCACTCTACAGTGAGTAATCTGCAAAGCCCATGATATAATTGTGCTTTATTGAAGAATCAATAACTGAATAATCAATCTTTTTTAAAAATATTGTTTTATTTTTAATTATTTATTTGACAGAGAGAGAGAGAGAGAGAGCAAGAGAGCACGCATGGCCTCCAGCCATTGCAAACGACCTCCAGACGTGTGCACCCCCTTGTGCATCTGGCTAACGTGGGTCCTGGGGAATCGAACCTGGGTCCTTTGGCTTTGCAGGCAAGTGCCTTAACCACTAAGCCATCTCTCCAGCCATGAATAATCAATCTTGATGCTGAGTTATGACTATGGAATAAAATGCAAGCGCATGCACATAAAAAGTGAAATACAGGGAGAATTGGGGAAGTGGGAGGCAGAGACAATGAGTGTGTGAAAACACAGTGGGTGTAGGAATAACATCTTGAAAACCTCAAAGCAGACGTTCGCCACGTTTTACATAATGAGAGTTGAAATTCCAGCTACGTGACGAAAACAACCCACAGGAGGACTAAGTGGTGCATTGGTCAGATGCAGAGAGAGAAGGAAAATGTAACTGGAGAGTTGAGGTAGTTCCCCAAAATGATAAATCAGTAAACAATGCTGGATACATTTTTTGCTCAGGGAGCAAAAAAAGTAACCAGAATAGTGTAAATAATTAAACTGTGTTGAGTAAGAGCTCTTAACTTTGTACTATTTGATTAAAAGTCAACATTGAAATGTGCTGTTTTTGCCAATTTAGAGAGAATTTTAATTTTTGAATAATTAACTCCCAAGCCATCTATCTTTCCCTCTGTTTTCATTTGCATGCAGTGCATATTAAAAGCTACATGCGCATGACCTTTAATTGCCTGTCAGTCTGGGCCATTTCCTGCCGCTGACCCTCTCTCGCGACGGACAGTTATGAACTGACTATTCAGGAACAAAGAGCTTAAAATAGCCCCTGTGCGAGTGAGCAGCCATCACCATGCGCAGATAACTAGTTCCCACACAGAGTGTTTGCACGGTGGCATTTCCCCTGACACTTGCTTGTAGAGATGCGAAGGCACCCGAAGGGGAGAAGGGGGCTGTTGGCATGGCTGGTGGCATAGCCTTCCTTTGCTTCTGCACAGAAGCCTTCCTCTTTATTTTTTAAAAAAACATTTTTAAAAATATTTTTATTTTTTAAATTATATATATATATATAATTTTAAAATAAAACTATTTAAAAAACTATATATATATATATATATATATATATATATATATATATATACAGGTTATTCTCTTTCATCCCCTGGCTGACTTACCCTGGGGGCTCTCCTTAGTGGGATTATGATATTCACTGTGGGGTCATTAAGGCCTCAGTGAGTGCCTGTGGGGTAGTGGGGGTGGACCACACATCAGTGTGGTCTTTTTTTTTCATTTTTTTGAGGTAGGGTTTCACTCTATCCCAGGCTGACCTGGAATTCACTATGTAGTCTCAGGGTGGCCTCGAACTCATGGCGATCTTCCTACCTCTACCTCTCTCTGTCTTTCTCTTTCAGCCTTTCTCAAATAAATAAAATATATTTTTTAAAAATTTTTGTTTATTTGAAAGTGACAGACAGACAGGTACTGAGAGAAAGAGGGAGAAAGAGAGAGAGAGAGAGAGAGAGAGAGAGAGAGAGAGGGAGAGAATGGGTGCTCCAGGGCCTCTAACCACTGCAAATGAACTCCAGATGCATGTGCCACCTTGTGTATGTGGCTTATATGGGTATTGGGGAATTGAGCCTCGAACTGGGGTCTTTAGGCTTCACAGCAAGCCCTTAACCGCTTAGCCATCTCTCCAGCCCCAAAATAAAATAAAATAAAATAAAATAAGGTGGGGGCTGGAGAGACAGCTTATAGGTTAAGGCATTTGCTTGCAAAGCCAAAAGATCCCGGTTGACCCTCCAGGACCCACATAAGCCAGATGCATAAGAGGGCACACACATGTAGAGTTCGTCTGCAGTGGCTGGAGGCCCTGGCGTGCCCATTCTCTCTCTCTCTCTGCCACTTTCTCTCTCTCAAATAAATAAATAAGATATATTAAAAAAATAAGATGGAACTCAGGGAAGTGGCTCAGTGGATAATGCACTTGCTGCGCATATGCAGACAAGGTTTCAGAGCCCAGCACATAATTCCTGGGCGGGCAAGGTGGCCAGTCTGCACTTCCAGCACCCGGGAGATACATGCAGGGAACCCCAGGGCAAGCTGGCTGCTAGACTAGCCAGCTTGTGAGCTCCTCAAGTGAGAGACCTTTCCTCAGTAAGCAGAGGTGAGCAATCGAGGAAGACACTTAATGTCCACCTTTGGCTTCCACAAGTGCACATGCACACACACCCGCCCATCCCCCACACATACGAATATATACCCTCATGCATACAACACACATGTATGAGGCGAATAAAGAGGGAGAATGACTGAGGAAGACACTTGACATCAATCTCTGGCCTACGTACACACATACATGTGTGCACACACATAGAACTTCGCACGTACCTGAACATGCACCCACATGCACACACACACACACATCACACATACACATATGCAAAGACAAAAAAAAGAGAGGATGGCTGGAGGGATGGTTTAGCAGTTAAGACACTTGTCTGCGAAGCCTAAGGACCCATGTTCAACTCTCCAGATCCCACATAAGCCAGAGGCACAAAGGGGAGGCAAGTGCAAGGTCGCACATTCCCACTAGGTGGCGCAAGCGTCTGGAGTTTGATTGCAGTGGCTGAGGCCCTGGAGCACCAATTCTCTCTCTCTGTCTCTCTGTGTGTGTGTGTGTCTCTCTGTCTCAGAGAGAGAGAGAACATCCTGTCTGGAACACCGAGAGCACACAGAGGTGTGGAAGCTGCACATTCTGAAGAGGTCGTTAAGTCCAGCCTCCTCCCACCCCTTCATCCTGGGAGCTCACCATCAAGGGGCTACGGTGGTGGGAGATAATCCGGAGAGACTTCCTTCTCCCCAGTACTGGCCAGCATGGACCAGACCTTCTGTGGTCCTACCAGCTTAATATAATTTCTCCGGCGGAAGCTCACGATGCTTTATTCCTCCCATTGAATGAAGCTCCTTTAGTTCTGATTCCTCTTCGTCCACTCTGCAACACTCGACTCGTCTTCATGTGCCAGGCTCCAGATGGACTTGTTAAACTAGTCCTTAATTGGACTTTTTAATTTTCTTCTTGAATAGCTATTTAGGATTTCGGTCCTCAAATTTCATAATTGGCTTTCATTTTGAATTTATTTGTTTCTATTTCCCTCTTGTTGTCCCTTAAACGGTGAAACAAAGGCAGCATTCAGTGCATTTATTAAATGGTTTCTTTGAAAACTGGAATATGATTATTTTTTTATAATGCCTGATTGTTATTCTAAGAGACAGTTGTCTCTGTTCTTAAGAAAGCAATTTACTCTACAGCCATCACTTGACCGTTTATTTACTCTGTTTTACAAAGCCGGCTGGTTTTCTGCACTCAATCAGCCAAACTCTGGGAGACAACATTTATTCCTGATGACTCTCGATGTCAACATATTTCCCCAGCATTTCTACCAGTTTTCTTACTGTTGGAGCTAGATAAGCCTGGGTTGTGATTGAGTTACTGCTAATAGTCCAAAAGATCCTATTTATTACGTATTTGGCTTTGCCTATGGGGTTTGGGTGATTGTCCTGGTCTGCACACCCTTCCCCTCCCCCTCAATGCCCTAGGCAGTGTCCCCTACTCCACAGCTCCTGGAGGGCTGGAGGTCACTCTCCCCCTTACCTGAGCATGTTGTGTTCTTGGTTCTGGTGTCCAGCTCCGGACCTGTAGTGCCATCTCTCTTGCAGCTCTGGTCTCCTGAGCAGACCCCCATCTCTACACTGGATGAGCCGTTATTGCAAGGAGAAAGAGAGAGAAGAGAGAGGAGAGAATGGGTGTGCTAGGTCCCTAGTGGTTGCAGATGAACTCCAGATATATGCACCACCTTGTGCATCTGGCTTATGTGGGCACTGGGGAGTTGAACCCGGGTCGTTAGGTTCTGCAGGCAAACACCTTTAACCTCTGAGCCATCTCTCCAGTTCCATGCTTCATATTTTAACTGGTATTAAGCTGCTGGAATTTTAAGAGTCTTTGAATGGATTCATCTCAGCCACAAGCTGATGAAGACACCATGTTTCCTGTTATTTCTCAGTTTTCACGAGAGGAAGTCAGTTCTCATACATCTGATGTACACATAAAAGAACCCCAGATCTATATGCTATTTTAGACAAAAAGGAAATTTCATTCACCAGGATGTAAATCGACTGGTCTTTTTTAAAATTTATTTTAATTTTTATTTTCAAGGTAGGGTCTTGTTTTAGCCCAGGCTCACCTAGAATTCACTCTGTAGTCTCAGAGTGGCCTCGAACTTACAGTGATCCTCCTACCTCATCCTCCCGAGTGCTGGGATTAAAGGCGTGCGCCACCACCCCTGGATCAATTGGTGTTTTTTAAAAAAATATATTTTACTTATTTTCAAGGAGAAAGGAGGAGGAGGAGGAGGAGGAGGAGGAGAGAGAGAGAGAGAGAGAGAGAGAGAGATTGGAGAGAATAGGTGTTCCAGGGCCTCTTGCTGCTGCAAACAAATTCCAGATGCATGTACCACTTTGTACATCTGGCTTTACATGAGTACCGGGGAATCGAACTCAGGTCCTTAGGCTTCACAGGTAAGTGCTTTACTGCTAAGCCATCTCTCTAGTCCTCAAACTCTTCTTTTCATGTATCTGTTTCTCCAAAATGCTTATCAGGAATCTCGTTGGCCTCTGCACATGGTGGAGACTGCTATCGTCCTAGCATAGGATGAATCACAAGTTTCCAGAAAAAGTTGACGGAGAAACAAATATGAGATCGTATTAACATGACTCAACTTCAGACACCTATCTCAGAATCATAATAATCACGAAAGATTTGCTTGAAAATCCACTGCTATGAAAAACCAAAGAATATTAAAAGCGATATGTCATTATCAAGCGGAGAGGGTGGGGGCAGAAGAATAATTATTCTGTTGTGACTGGTGTTATGAGGAATAGTTTTCTACAAAATAATGCTCCCTTTTAATAAAACTGTCATTATTCAAAAACACTGACAAATCCCGAGCTTTGAATTGTATGTATGTCTGCGAAATTTTCGCATGAGTCTCTTGTCTTGCAGAAGTGTAAGGAAAATGGAAAAGCACATTATTAGGTTTCCATAACCTAGCGATTAGTGTTGTAAATAAATATAAGCAAAGCCCCGTGGAGTAATAAGGCAGCCCGCCTTCCCTGTTTCAGACATCTGTCTGTGTTGAATTTTAACATAGTGTATCAAGTGGGGATGCTGTGGTTTGATTCAGGTGTCCCCCCCCCCCATAAACTTAGGTGTTAGGAATACCATGTCCCCAGCTGATAGCAATTTGGAAATTAACGCCTCCTGTAGGCAGTGTATTGTTGGGGGCGGGCTTATGGGCGTTATAGCCAGTGTCCCCTTGATGGTGTTTAGCACACTCTCCTGTTGCTGTTGTCCATCTGATGTTGGCCAGGGGTTGATGCCCACTCTCCGCTCATGCCATCGTTTTCCCCTGCCATCATGGAGCGTCCCCTCAAGTCTGTAAACCAAAATAAACCTTTATTTTTTCCTCCACAAGCTGCCCTTGGTGGGGTGTTTTCTGCCGGCAATGCGAACCTGACTGCAACAGGGGCTGTGGTGAATTAGGGACACAGAGGGAGCAGATCTGGAACCTGAAGGTGTGCGTTTTGGGGTAACTTGTCAGGAAGTGCCAGCACCTCATATCTGTGCTTGTGGACGGCCTTTGTCTTCCTGTCTCTTATTTTTTATAAAAAATTATTTATTTATATGAGAGAGAGAGAGAGAGAGAGAGAGAGAATGTATGGGCACACCAGGGCCTCCAGCCACTGCAAACAAACTCCAGATGCATGCATGCACCACTTTGTGCATCTGACTTTATGTGGGCACTAGGGAACCAAACCCTGACCATCAGGTTTTGCAATTGTTGCACTTAGCTCCTTGTGGCTGGCTGGAAACACCTGATCAAGAGCAACTTGTGGGAGAAAAGTTATACTTTTTAAAAAAAAATTTGGCTTGTAGCTGAGAGGGGAATCTCTTTGATGTCAGGGAAAACTGATGGCATGGGCAGAGGCTGGACGTCACTTCCTGGCCAGCATCAGATGAACACCACCACCAGGAGAGTAGAAGCTGGCTCTATCACACGTAAGCCTGCCACCATCAATACATCACCTCCAGGAGGCTCCGATCCTCAAATTGCCACCAGCTGGGGACCTAAGCATTCAGAATTTACAAGTTTATGGGGGACACTTGAATCAAACCACCACAGTAGTCAAGCACCTTTAACCACTGAGCAATCTCCCTTCTAAATTTGAGGAGGCACCTAATTCCCATCAAAGGCAGCCAGTAGTTCCGAGACAAATGAGGGGGAGCCCCGTCTCCCTGGGGCACGGGGCAGGTGTTAAGCATTGTGAAACTCGGTTGAAACCATGATTAGTGTTAACACTCAGTTCTTTTAAGTTTTTTATGCTCAGAACTCCTTCTAGTGTTGATTTGTGCTGTGAATGATCAGACATGGGGGATGAGGCAACTAGTAGCTGTTGGACTGTCCCTGCTGTCTGGGCTGCCTTGAGAAAAACAACTGCCAGTCAAAGAGCCAGCTGGATTGTCCTGATGCCAACACCGGCCTTTGGAATGCTCCACAGACGCCTTGAGGAAACTACACCATGATTATAGCTGCTTGTTTCTGGTCCAAACAGGGCAGCCTGAGCCAGAGCTGTCTGAAACAGTTTCCGCCAGACCTTTTGCTATGACAAGACTTGGTGAAGTCTATTATTTTATTTTATTTTTATTTTTTATTTTTAGAGAGAGAGAGAGAGAGAGAGAGAGAATTGGCACACCAGAGCCTCAGCCACTGCAATCGCACTCTAGACGCATGCGCCACCTAGTGGGCACGTGCGACCTCGCGCCTGCCTCACCTTTGTGTGCCTGGCTTACGTTGGATCTGGAGAGTTGAACATGGGTCCTTAGGCTTGACAGGCAAGGGCCTTAACCGCTAAGCCATCTCCCCAGTCCTGGTGAAGTCTAGATGATCCTGTGATCATCCGCTTTGGCCAGGCGGGGAACCCTTCCCTTGGCTGCTTAGCACAGGACAAAGATGGGCTGTGAATGTTGCGAAAGAGGCAATGGCGTGATTGGGGCAAACAGATCTTTATGTACATGCCAGAGTGGACTGAGGTGGCGAGGCAGCTCCCTTGCTGCTGGGACGAAACACCTCACCAGAAGCAGCAGATGGAAAGCGTTCATTTCAGCTTACAGTTTCAAAAAAAAATTATTTAATTAACTTATTTGCATAGAGAGAGAGAAGAGAGAGAGAGAGAATGGGTGCACCAAGGCCTCCAGCCACTGCAAACGAACTCCAGATGCATGCACCTCCTTGTGCATCTGTCTTTATGTGGGTCTTGGGGAATTGAACCACGGTTGTTAGGCATTGCAGGCAAGTGCCTTAACCACTGAGCAGTCTTCTCTCCAGCCCCTCAGCTTACAGTTTTGAGGGAAAGTTTCTTTTTGGGGAAAGTGTGGCATAAGCAGGAAGCTGGTGCCAATTACATAGCAGCAAGGAGGCCGTAGGAAGAATGAGCTTCGCTAGCACTAGCAAGTGGGGCTGGGTTATAACATCTTGCCAAGGACCACCTCCCGTGACGTACGTCCTCCTGTGAGGCCGCACCCTCAACGGGCTCCACCAGCCGGGGGTTTAGTATGAGGCTTAATCAGAAACACGTGAGACTTCGGGGGACCTTACGTAGTCACACACCACCACAGGTGGTGGTACCCACCAAGAAGCCGCAAAGATACAGTGGCAGTGCCCTCCCAGGCAGCAGAGGGGCAGGGGATGGGGAAAATAGACCAGTTGCTATGGCCACCAGAAGCCAGGGAGAGGCAGGCCGGGAGGCTAAGGTGGCAGAATGACTCTCTCTACGGTGGTAGCTGCTGAGGAGATGGGGCCACAGGACCTGTAGTCCACAGTTTGAGAGAGTGACCAGGGAGAGAACAAAGGAGACAGTGGGGGTCCAGGAAGGTAGAGAGCTGAGGTGGCTGGGGAGGGAAAGAGGCTTTAAAGAGACGCTGTCTGGACGCTGATGGTCCTGGAGCCAGAGCGGCTGAGGGACATTTCAGTTCTTCCTGACTCCTTGGCTCCAAGTGTCCTCCAGGGCACACTGTTCTGAGGAGCTAGTGTCTTCATACTGTCTTCCATGTGTCACAGCCCCAGCTCATTGCCTGTGCCTCTACTCTTCCCTCTGTGTGTGTTTTTTACTCCATTGGGTCGCTTTGCTTAGTATCTCATCTTTTTATTTTTTAGTGTTTTATTTTTCTTTGAGGTAGGGTCTCGCTCTAGCACAGACTGACCTGGAATTCACTCTGGATTCTCAGGCTGGCCTCGAACTCGCGGTGCTCCTCCTACCTCTGCCTCCCAAGTGCTGGGATTAATGGTGTGCGCCACCACGCCTGGCTCTCATCTTTTTATTTTTTTATTTAATTAATTTATTTATTTCTGAGGGAGAGAAAGAGAGAATAGAGGCACCATACCCTCTAGCCGCTGCAGATGAACTCCAGATGCAAGCACCACCTTGTGCATTCAGCTTTATGTGAGTACTAGAGAATCGAACCTGGGTCCTTTGGCTTTACTGGCAAGCACCTTAACTGCTAAGCCACCTCTCCAGCCCAGTGTCACATTTTTTTTTTGGCCAGTAGGCTGAAGGCCCGACATGCTGATGGGCAGCTAGGTTAAATAATACATGTCGGTTTTGAGCGAGATTTATGAAGCCCTGGATTTTAAGAAAATGATGTCCTGTGCCCAGAAACCATGGGTTGTCACAAAAAAGTTCAGTGCCAGGGTTGGGATATCTCCCAGGGAGATGTTTATCAATGAAGCCTTTAAAGTCCCCCAAAACAATACAGACTGTTGCTGAGGCTCTTGGCTGCCCACCAGAGCTAGATGGTAAGACCCCATTGCTGAAGACACCACATGCCACTTGCTTCAGTTGCAGGACACTGCCGAAATCAAGCTAGCACTGAGCTGGATGGCTCCTCTCTACCGACTTAGCGGTCATAGTGCTAAAAAGACTATGGAGAAGAAAGGTCATCAACAGTCCCAAGCGTTAGCGGACCCTGCAAGCTATCCAGTAGGCCACCAGACAAAACGTGCCCACTAGTGCAACAGTAGTGTGTCTGTTATGGGGGTAACCAACTGCTCGCTAATTCAAGTTGAGGCCCTCTCCATGGGAGATATTCCATGACTGATACCGAAAACCTAGTCAAATGCCTATGGATAGGTCATAAACCTTAGTCAGCAAGCTATTACTGTTTTGCTATGTGGATATGTTATGACAAAATTGTTTTCTAAATACTTATGTTTATGTGTATATACTAGCTTATGCTTATATACAAGTGTTACTCCCACTTTGTTTTTAGAGAGACAGAGTCAGAGAGAGAGAAAGAGAAAATTGGCGTGCCACGGCCTCAGCCACTGCAATCAAACTCCAGACGCTTACGCCACCTAGTGGGCACGTGTGGTCCTGCGCTTGCCTCACTTTTCTGCATCTGGCTGACGTGGGATCTGGAGAGTTGAACATGGGTTCCTAGGCTTTGCAGGCCTTAACAGCTAAGCCATTTCTCCAGCCTTACTCTTTCAGAGACTTTCTTTAGACAATTTTCTCTTTTCAGATAGCAGTGTCTGCTCGGGAGACTCAAATCCCATCAAAGCGTTGAGTGTTCAGCACTTAATGAGACATCTCTATCACACCTTCCAATGACTTAGGGACTATGGCATAGGAAGAGGTGTCAAGAAGAACATATGAGCCAAAGGACAGGGAAGGATGCTTTGGGATGCTGTCTCCCAGACATAAAGTGGTCATACCCATGACCCCACAGTGGTTGTTGTTATCTGCACAAGCCCTGCGTTACGGAGGGTCCACCAGCAGGTTGTGAAGGATGGTGGAGGAGGGAAAAAGACATCTATATAGAACAGGGAACAGTGGGGGAGAAATGGATGTTTATTGGCGCATGATTGGGGAGGGGGACAAGAGGATTGTTGGAAGGATATATGTAAAGGTTTTATTTTTTTTTTTGGTTTTTCGAGGTAGAGCCTCACTCTAGCCCAGGCTGACCTGGAATTCACTATGGAGTCTCAGGGTGGCCTCGAACTCACGGTGATCCTCCTACCTCTGCCTCCCGAGTGCTGGGATTAAAGTTGTGTGCCACCATGCCTGGCTTATGTAAAGTTTTTAAAAAATGTTTTCTATTTTATTTAAAAAAGAAAAAAAAAAGATGCTGTGATGGCAGATGTTCCAGGTGTGAGGAAGCCTTTGGGGAAGGGCAGGCGTGTCTGAAGTACACTCAGGTGGTGGGCAGTTTTCTGCCGATGGGGCAGGTAGCCCAGGCCTCAGTGATTCTGACACAGCATTCTCTTCTTCTCTACCCAGGGTCCCGGCCCAGCAGCATCACAGCCGCACCCTGTGACCATGGACGTGGCCCTGGGCTTATCCACCTGCCTAATTCTCAGTGGGGTCAGGGTTAGGGTTGGGGAGAGGACAGTCCCCAAGGACTCTGGAATTTGCAGGGTCCAGGTGCAGACCCCTACCCTCAGCTGTCAGAGTGTGCCAGAAGAGTCTGGGGGCTACGGCGTCTGTTTTCGTGTCTATTTCTAGTGCGCACGGAGACACATAGCGGTCACTTCTCCTCACTCGCAGGAGCCCCACACAGACCCGCTGATAAACGAGAGGTCCTGAAGGAAGCATGTGCCTGATGCAGGGGCTCCAGGGATGAAGTCGTTGGAAAAGCTGCCAGGGAAACTCTCCTCCAGCAACTGAAGACAAACCCTTGAGAAGAATGTTTAAAATCCTATTTCAGGGGCTGGAGGGATGGCTTAGTGGTTAAGGCATTTGCCTGCAAAGCCAAAGGACCCAGGTTGGATTCCCCAGGACCCATGTTAGCGAGATGCACAAGGGGGCGCACGCGTCTGGAGTTCATTTGCAGTGGCTGGAGGGCCTGGTGCGCCCATCTCTCTCTCTCTCTCTCCCCCTCTTTCTCTGTCAAATAAATAAATAACAAAATATTTAAAATCCTGTTTTAGGGCTGGGCATGGTGGCACGTGCCTTTAATCCCAGCACTCTGGAGGCAGAAGTAGGAGGGTCACCATAAATTTGAGGCTAGCCTGAGACTACATAATGAATTCCAGGTCTGCCTGGGCTAGAGCAAGACCCTACCTCGAAAAACTAACTAACTAACTAACTAACTAACTAACTAACTAACTAACTAACTCAATAGCAAGTTAAGGCCAGGTATGGTGGCACATGCCTTTAATCCCAGCATTTGGGATTAAAGCTAATAATAATAATAGTAATAACAATAATATTAACCCTGTATTATGGCCATAGACACCGAGAGCACTCAAAATGTGTTGAAGAAGAAATCTAGAAGTTGCTGAGAGCTCAACACCAAAGCCGACTTGTAACACATCCACCGAGGCTCAGGACACATGGTGAAAGGGAAGGAGAAAGATGGCCGGAGCCACAGGGTGGGAAGGTGTATGCAGAGGCACTGCCCTCCCCGCTCCCAGTGACTGGCTGCTGCATCCCTAACCCGTAACCCCATGGTGCACACCAGTAACCCCACCGCGGAGGGCCCTCCGTGGGAGGGGGATGTGGAGGAAGGGAATGGAAGCAATACATGACTTGCTCATACTACAAAGTTTCTAATTAATAAAAATTTAAAAAAGTAAAAAAGCAAAACACAAAAAAAAGAAAAAAAAATACCCTATCTTAAGTTACTTTCTCATTGCTGTGATCTTAAGCTGCTTAAGGAGGGAGCGTTTCTTTTGCTTGGAGCTCCAGGGGGTCCAGTCCACCACGAGGGGAGGGGGCAGGCAGGGTAGCAGAAGCAGGAAGCGGGATGGTCACATTCCATCCGTAGTCAGGAAGAAGAGAGGACAAGAAGTGTGGCTGGACTTTGAAACCTCAAGTCCCAGGCTGGAGAGATGGCTTAGCGGTTAGGGCACTTGTCTGTGAAGTCCAAGGACCCAGGTTCCATTCTCCAGTGCTCACGTAAACCAGATGCACAAGGTGACGCTTGCCTCGGGAGTTTGTTTGCAGTGGCTGGAGGCCCTGGTGTGCTCATTCTCTCTATAAACCTGCCTCTCTCTCTCTTTCTTTCTTTCCTTCCTTCCTTCCTTCCTTCCTTCCTTCCTTCCTTCCTTCCTTCCTTCCTTCCTTCTTTCTTTCTTTCTTTCTTTCTTTCTTTCTCTCTCTCTCTCTCTCCAAAAATAAATGAATAAAATGTCTTTAAAAAACTCTCAAGTCCCTCCCCCCGTAGTTCCCCCCTTCCTAAAGATATCACAATCTTCCCAGTAGTGCCACCATCTGGGGACCACGTTTTCAAACATGTAAACCTGTGGGGGACATTTTGCATTCAAACTACAACAAACCTACTACTTGGAGGCGATGGGGAGGGACTAGAGGATAAATACAACTTCCTCTCCCCCTGCAGGAAGCAGCTGCACCGGGTGGGCTTGGATCTCTTGGCTTTCTGCTCCAGGGTGACCCCGTTCTCCAAGGGACAGGGGGTGCCGAGAGGACGGTCGGGCAGTGGCCCAGGACGCCAGTGCTCTGCAGCAGGGCACAGGGAGCAGCCCGGGGGAGAGAACACAGACCACAGAGCCCCACGCCTGCGTCTTGTCTGCGCAGGACTGCGAGGCTCACCCTCAAACTCACGAACACCGGGAGGTGCCAACGTCCCAGCAAACACAAACAAACCAAACGAAGCATGAGGCTGGAGACCCGGATATGGGGTTTGGCTTTTGCCAAAGATGGACTGGGAACCAGCCACAGGTGAACTGCCTCAGAGCCAGACACCGATAGGAGACAAGGTCAGATTCTGTGCTCGCGACGATGCTTTACTCATGACGTCTGGAACAGAATAAAGTGCCACATGTATGAGCAATAGGAAATGTGATTAACACTCAAAAAATCAGGTTATAGAATCCAAATATGAGAGCTCACATGTTAGAATGAAAGTGATTTTTAAAAAGAATTTCTTTGGAGAGAGAGAGAGAGAGAGAGAGAGAGAATGGGCGCACCAGGGTCTCCAGCCATTGCAGACAAACTCCAGACACGTGTGCCCCCTTGTGCATCTGGCTAGCTTGGGTCCTGGGGAATCAAACCTGGGTCATTTGGCTTTGCAGGCAAGCACCTTAACCACTAAGCCATCCCTCCAGCCCCTGAACAGTGATTTTTTTTGTTTATTTTATTTATTTATTTGAGAGGAACAGACAGAGAGAGAAAGAGGGAGAGAGAGAGAGAGAGAGAATGGGTGCGCCAGGGCCTACAGCCACTGCAAACAAACTCCAGACACGTGCGCCCCCTTGTGCATCTGGGTAACATGGGTCCTGGGGAATCAAGCCTCGAACCGGGGTCCTTAGGCTTCACAGGCAAGTGCTTAACTGCTAAGCCATCTGTCTAGTCCCTGAACAGTGATTTTTTAAAGCAACCTACAACATGCACAATGTGATGACAGCGGATGAGGAGAGGAATGCAGTAAAGAAAGAACTGCACTTCCATGACAGAGCAGAAATATGACACTTAAAAGTAAAAACAACAACAACAACAAAACCCCTTTGGGAACAGCTTAATAGTAATGACAGCACCGTAAACCCCAGCGGGCTCAAGATAGGAGAACCGAGGGGAGGCTGATAAGAAGTAATCTACAAGTGCTTCTGTTCTTGAGTTCTGGAGTCTATATTTGATTCTTTCTACTTCCGCTTCCTTGATCAGATATTTGTCATCTACGTGGTGCGTGTCTATTCTGGCTGCGCAATGTGTTTGGCAATGACTGCTTTAACTTTATTAGATGTCTCCAACATCATATCTCTGTCAGCTCAGCGCTAGCATCTGCTGCCTGCCTTATTTCCTTCCCTTTGGAATATCCTTTTCATAACAGAACAAAATGTCCCAAGAATATTGAAAGAACATAACATGTAAAGCAGGGTTTAACCCAGCCACTGTCGAGGTCAGTTTTCACTCAAAACCCCAAAATGTCCCAAGAATATTGAAAGAACATAACATGTAACGCAGGGTTTAACCCAGCCGCTGTCAAGGTCAGTTTTCACTCAAAAACCGATGAATGAAATTCCCAATCTGAGCAGGACGAAGGGAGAGGAACACAATCGATTCATTAGATGTGGAAAGGACATTTCACAACACCAGGATCCTGTCGTAAGCAGGCTGGGGAGAGGAAGAAACTTCTGCCACCCAGCTGAGAGGCGTTTGTAAAATACAAACACATGGGCTGGAGAGATGGCTTAGCGGTTAGGGCACTTGCCTGCAAAGCCAAAGGACCCAGGTTCAATTCCCCAGGACCCACGTTAGCCAGATGCACAAGGGGGCACACGCATCTGGAGTTCGTTTGCAGTGGCTGGAGGCCCTGGTGCACCCATTCTCTCTTTCTCTCTCTCTCTCTACCTGCCTATTTCTATGTCTCTCTCTCTCTCAAAACGAAACAAAACAAGCAAACAAACAAACAAACAAAACGTCACAGTTGATGGTGAAACGTTAGTGCTGCCCCAAGGGTGGGGGCAACAGGAAACAGCTCTGCTGTCCTGCTGTGTCCCAAGTCACAGAAGACGATGGTGATCAGAGACGCCAGTCAGGAGACAGAACACGGAGTCCCGTGCTGCCGTCACTCTCTTCTGCCAATGACGCTATGCAAATCAGCGTCAGCACACGTGTCGGCTTTCTGTATAGCTGGACATTGCTCACATTTTATTCAAATACTTGAGATGGGATCACAGACCTAAACTTAAAAGCTACTATATGTGTGTGTGTGTGTGTGTGTATACATATATATATACACACACATATATATAGATGACATATAAGTGTCTATAGAATAACAATAATAGAAAAGAGCTGTTCATATGAAATGACAATTTGAGAATCATTTTGGAAAATCAACAACATTTTTTAAATCAGAGATTTACAAGTTGAACCATAGTAAGATAGGGTCAGATAAACTTCAGCAGAGAGAGGGAGGGAAGGAGGGAGAGAGAGGAAGAGAGACACTAAGCCTCTCTCACAGTATTTTGGGAAAACGGTCTGATTCCTCCTCTTCACACCCTCAGCTTCTGGGATCAGAAGTGTCCCAGCCCAGCTAGGGACATGCTTCCCCCAGGAGCAGTCCATAAGGCTGGCCTGCTTGCTGGACATCTGACATCCGCTTACCCGTGACTCAACAGTGACCCCGCGGGAGACTGACTTGCCCCATTGAAGATTATGCAGGAATGTTCCCAGCAGAGCAGAGGCTTCCCAAGTGCTCATAAAAAGGCAATAGTGGATTAAACACATCCCGGGTTCACACAGCAGAGTAAAGACAATAAAAACGTGGTGAACGGCCCAGACCATGACAGCCCAGGTGAAACCCACAGACGTCACCCTCCGTGAAAGAAATCACAGACAAAGATTGCAGAGCTTCCCACCCAAGACACGGGGCCCAGAGCACGTGGGGCTTATCACTGGAGCCTCAGTGGTGTACTAGCAGAGGGAGCCGGCTGGGTGATAGGCAAGAGAGCTTTGGATGTCAAGGTGTGGCTCAGTATTGTAGTGGGTCACATGGGGCACTTGTCAGGTGCCATCAAACTGCGCTCTCAATGTGGAAATTGGAACCACAGAAAAGCTCTTTAAAGGGCTGGAGAGATCGCTCAGTGGTTAAGGCCTGCAAAGCCTAATGACCTGGGTTCGATTTCCCAGTATCCACACAGAGCTACATGCATAGGGGGGCCCATGCACCTGGAGCTCGTTTGCGGTGGCTAGAGGCCCTGGCGCACACATGTTCTCACCTCTTTCTTCTTCTTTCTTTGCCTCCTCTCTGTCTCTGCTTGCAAATATATAATAGGGCTGGAGAGATGGCTTAGCAGTTAAGGCGCTTGCCTGGGAAGCCAAAGGACTCAGGTTCAGTTCCCCAGAAGCCACCTAAGCCAGATGCACAAGGTAGTGCATGCGTCTGGAGTTCATTTTCATGCCTCTAGCCAAACAAATAAAATAGCAAAAACGTAAATAAATAAATAAAAATTAAAATAAACAGCTCTGCGAATATTGAACTCTGGGTACAGGCTTACTCATATCACCTGTGTGGGTTAGCATTTCTGAAACTGTTTTCTGTGTGTTGTAGGCCTTGGAGAATGAGTAAACATCTTCAGGATTAGTGGCTGTCAGTGGTTCTCCTGGGTAGGAGCGAATTATATATACAGGCGAGGGTGTTGTCTGTGTCTTGTGCTGGAGTTAAAGAGCTCTTGCGTTTACAATAGAGACAGGTTGACCCACATTTGCGTACTTCTCTGTGATGGTAAATCTTTTTTTGTTGTTGCGTTTTGTTTTTCAAAAGGTAGGGTCTCCCTCTAGCCCAGGCTGACCTGGAATTCACTACGTAGTCTCAGGGTGGCCGCAAATTCACAACTATCCTCCTACCTCTGCCTCCCAAGCACTGGGATTAAAGGCGTGTGCCACCACGGCAGGCTGCATTGGTTAATCTTAATTGTCAACCTGATAGGATCTAGAACCACCCAGGAAACTAATGTCTCGGCATGTTTGTGAGGGACTCTCTAGACTGGATTAGTTGAGGTGGGAAGATCCACCCTGAACGTGGCTGGCACCATCCCATGTGCTGGAGTCCTGGACTGAATGAAAATAAGCAAACGAGCTGAGCTCCAGCATTGACCTCTCTGCTTCCTAACGATGGTCGTGATGTGACGAGCCGGACCCAGCTCCTGCCACCATGCCTCCCTGGTTATGATGACCTACCTCCCCTGGGACCCCCAAGACAAAACTGACTTTTTTTTTTAAATTATTATTTATTTGTTTATTTGAGTGCAACAGACAGAGAGAGAAAGAGAGAGAGAGAGAGAATGGGCACACCAGGGCTTCCAGCCACTGCAAACGAACTCCAGATGCGAGCGCCCCCTTGTGCATCTGGCTAACGTGGGTCCTGGGGAACCAAGCCTCGAACCAGGGTCCTTAGGCTTCACAGGCCAGCACCTAACCGCTAAGCCATCTCTCCAGGCCCCCAGATTGACTTTTTCCTCCAGTCATAGATAGCTTGGCGATGCTGGGACGAACATCCAACCAGACAGTTTATGGGAGGAAGAGGTTTATTTTTAGCTTACAGATCTAGGCAAAGTTCTATCGATGGAGGAAGAAGCTGGCCCCCTTTCATAGATCCAAGCAGAGAGAGAGAGAGACCACCACCAGCCAGCATTACAGACATGGACAGGAACCTGCCAGAGCCCAGACTGCTCTCTCCTCACCTCTGGGCTGGAATTCAGAACCTAAGGTGTTCGAGTGACACCTTAGGGCTGGACTCCAGGGTCCCCCCACTCCCCCCGTGACACCTCCTCCTCCAGCCAGGTGGCTGGAGATCCAAGTTACAAGTTTAATTTAATTTTTTGTTTGTTTATTTATTATTTATTTGAGAGAGACAGACAGACAGGGAGGGAGAGAAAGAGGCAGATAGATAGATAGAGAATGGGTGCGCCAGGGCCTCCAGCCACTGAAAATGAACTCCAGATGCATGGGCCCCCTTGTGTATCTGGCTTATGTGGGTCCTGGGGAATTGAGCCTTGAACTGGGGTCCTTAGGCTTCACAGGCGAGCACTTAACCACTAAGCCATCTCTCCAGCCCATGAGTTTAATTTTGACACCTCCTTAAGTGGCTGCTCTTTGGTCACAGCAATGAGGGAGGTAACTCATCCACTGTCTATGCTCGCACTCACGTGTGTCTCTTTTCTGGCACGTCTGGAGACAGCAAGCACCCTGGCCCAGCTCTTAGCTTCATCTCACCTACCTCCATCCAGCAGTGACTCATCTCCCAGAGATCACAATGGCTCTAGGGGAGGCAGAGGAAGTTGGCACCTTGTTTGACCAGAATACAAGAAATTGCCAAAGAATTACGAGGTTGGCTATGACTGTGGCTCAAATCTGAGCTACTGCACACTGTAGTTGATTATTGCATCTCCATTCTGTGGGCTGGGGCCAGACTGGGCTGTTTCTTTGTGGGTCTTTCTATAAATTTTTTTAAAAAATTATATATTTATGAGAGAGAGAGAGAGAGAGAGAGAGAGAGAGAGAGAGAATGAGTGTGCCAGGGACTTTAGCCACTGCAAATGAACTCCAGATGCATGTGCCACCTTATGCATCTGGCTTACATGGGTCCTGGGGAATGGAACATGGGTCCTTTGGCTTTGCAGGCAAGCTCCTTAACCACTAAGCCATCTCTCCAGCCCTCCTCATGGGGTTTTGGTAAGTTGTCAGCTAGTTGCCAGCTAAGGCTTGGACATGGTTGATTGCAAAATAAAAGAAGTTGAGTATCTCTTGTCCAAAGACTTGTGGTCAGAAGTATTTTGGACTTAAGTTATTAAATACTTTTTTTTGCATTTTGGAATGTTTGCCTATATGCAGAGAGATATCTTGGGGATGGTTACTGAAGTCTAAAATCCAATTCAGAATTCACTTATGTACCATGTTTGTCTATGCACACAGGTTTGGGGTGATTTGATAAAATACATTAAGTGGGCTTTCATTAAATTTTTTTTATTATTTAGAGAGAGAGAGAGAGAGAGAGAGAAGGAGGGGGAAGAGAGAATGGGCACTCCAGGGCCTCCAGCCATTGTAAATGAACTCAGACACATGCCTCACCTTGTGCATCTGGCTTACATGGGGCCTGGGGAATCGAACCTGAGACTTTGGGCTTTGCAGGCAAGCGCCTTAACTGCTAAGCCATCTCTCCAGCCTGGGCTTTCATTTTGACTGTGGCCTGTGCAAAGAGTGCAGATATGGAACTGTGTACTTGAGACATCAAGGCCATCCTCAAAAACCGTTTCCGATTTGTGGGCCTTCTGGATAGTGATATTAGGGATTCTCACCCTACACCTACAATCTCTTATAATTTCCCTTCTGTGGAAACCACAAAATGGACTTGTATTAGCTCTAAACCACAGGCTCCACATTCTCACGTGGGTGGTCCAGGGAGCGGAGGCCGGTGTGGCTCACCCTCCAAGACACAGTAGTGGGCTTAGTTTCCGTGTGGGGTACCTGTGGTCACCAGCCCATCACAGGGCCCCAGCCTTGCCTGACGTCTGCTCCATGTGCAGGGAGGTCACCTCTGTCCCGTCAGGATTATAGCACAGATATTCAGTGAATGAACAAATGCATAACTGTCCTTGTGCGTACAGCTGCATGAACCCTCTGTGTGCCCAGCAGCTGCAGAGGGTGGCAGTGTAGGGGAGATGGGATGCGAGGGTGTGCGGGGTTGTATTGTACTTACGTTTCCATTGCTGGCACAGAGCACCCAACCCAAAGCAGCTCATGGGAAGGAAGTTGTATATTTTGGCTCACAGACCCGAGGGGAAGCATCAGGATGGCAGCAAAAACGATGGCATCAGCAGAGGCTGGACATCACCTCCTGGCCGACATCAGGTGGACAACAGCAGCAGGAGAGTGTGGCAAACTGGCAAGGGGAAGCTGGCTCTAACACCCACGAGCCCTCTCTCAACAGCACACCTCCTCCAGCAAGGCTCCAGTTCCCAAATTGCCATCGGCTGGGAAGCAGGCATTCAAACCACACGAGTCTAGCGGGGACACCTGATTTAAACTGTTCTGGTGGGGACAGGCCCAGGATTTTTAATGTTGGAGTTCCAGGCTTTGCGATGTTGCCCAAGCTAAAAACAAAGGATAGCTCTTCATGCTTTCTAAGAGTTAACGTAATGGCATTAACCACGCTCCTACTGGATGTATGCTTGGAGCAGGCCTGTCCCCTGTCCCTGCTCTTCTGTCTGCGGAGTCAGGACAGTGTCACTGACTGCCACTGGTCAGTGCTGCCAAGCTTGAGTTGTGTAGACACAGAATGGCAGCAGCATGGGACAGGGTGGCACTCAGCAGTTAGTGATGATCATTCTTCCCTGGAAGTGGTCAGAGGACCGTCAAAGGAAGTACTAGAAGTGCCAGTTCTCCTCTCCAGAATCCTTTTAAAAATAATTTTATTTTAGGGCTGGAGAGATGGCTTAGTGGTTAAGTGCTTGCCTGTGAAGCCTAAGGACCCCGGTTCGAGGCTCGATTCCCCAGGACCCACGTTAGCCAGATGCACATGGTGGTGCATGCCTCTGGAGTTCGTTTTCAGTGGCTGGAGGCCCTGGCGTGCCTATTCTTTCTCTCTCTGCCTCTTTCACTCTCTGTCGCTCTCAAATAAATAAATGAAAATAAACAAAAAAGTTTTTTAATAATTTTATTTTATTTATTCATTTATTTTATATTTTATTTACTTAATAAAAGAGAGAGAGGAGAATGGGTGCACTATGGCCTCTAGCCACTGCAAATGAACTCCAGAGGCCTGCGCCACAATGTGTGTCTGGCTTACGTGGGATCCGGGGACTTGAACCAGGGTCCTTAGTCTTCAAAGGCAAGTACCTTTTCTGCTAAGCCAACTTTCCAGCCCCTCTCCAGAATCTTGCTGGCTACCACTGTGGATAGTCCAGTCCACAAGATAGCCATCACCCTGCAGTCTGCTTGGACTAAGCTCTCCTGTTGGGCTAGATAAGTACTGAGGGGCTTCTGGGAACTCTGGCACCTCTTTGGGGAAGTGCTGCTGTAGGAGTCCTGTCTAGTGCTGGGCCGGGGTTCACCTGTGGTAGACTCAGGGGCACCTGTCTAAGTGCATTCTGCTGTAAAACACTTTGCCCTCTGTAGCAGACAGCTTCAGGTTCACTGAGATGAACTTCCAGACCAGGCACAGTTATGGAGGAAGGGATATTTATTGGAGCTTACAGATCCAGGGGAAGTTCCATAAATGGCAGAAGAAGCTGGCCTGCCTTCACAGGTCCAAGCAGAGAGAGAGAAGTACAAGCCTAAAGGTCAAAAGCCACAGCACACTTCAGGAACTCCAGCTAGGCACACTTTGCATATCTTTAGATTGAAATCTGAAACCCACCACCACACCTTAAGATCCACCCAGTGACACTGCCTCCAGCCAGGTGGCTAAAGACGTAAACTACAAACAAATAAAGAACTGAATATATTGGGGGCCATCTATTCTATTCAAACCACCACACCCTCTTAGATGCCCACACTGGGATGGGCCAATCCTCCAAAAAGCTGCTTTTTATATTTATTTATTTGAGAGAGAGAGAGGCAGAGAATGAGCACGCCAGGGAGTCCAGCCACTGCAAATGAACTCCAGATGTATGCACTATCTTGTGCATCTGGCTTACATGGGTTCTAGGGAATTGAACCTGTGTCCTTAGGCTTTGCAGGCAAGCACCTTAACCACTAAGCCACCTCTCCAGCCCCCTGAAGGGGTCTATCCATTGCTAGTTACATGTTCCAAGTCCTTCTGGCTTGCTCTGGGTCTCCTGTTGCTGGTTGGACTTACCTCACATTTCCAAGCAAGGCTTTGGTTAGGTTATGATAAAGCTATCCTGCTCAAAATGCACCTGAAAAATGAGGTCATCACATGGTGCGACTCTGCGTGATGCCAGCTTTGAGACCCACACCTATCATGTACCAAGCACGCAGGTGCATCTGTATCTCAGTTTTGTTTTTATTATTCTTTTTCATGAGAGAGAGAATTGGTGCGCCAGGGCCTTGGCCACCTGCGCACATGCGTTGCCTTGTGCATATGGCTCACGTGGCTTCTGTGGAGTCAAACCTGTGTTTGACATTTGGCAAGTGCCTTAATGACTAAGACAGCTCTTCAGCCCCGTGTCTTAGTTTTGTTGTGAGATTTTGCCCTCTCTGGAAGGCTGTGGAACCCTGATGTCTCCTCCTGCTGTGTTGAGCAGGACATGGGGCACTTTGTCAGAAGATCCGAGGGACTGAGGGACTTTCACTCCGGGTACTTTAAGCAAACACATGCTGCAATTGGATGGGACCTAGGACGTCATCTCAGCGTTTGCTTGGAGAAAGGCTGCTGGCCTGGAGAAATGGACGAGAATCCAGCTAGGTAAGCTGTTTCACTTAGCTGCATTTCTACTCCGACCCAGTCGTTCCAGCTGAAACCAGCCTACTATATACAGTCCACAGAAGGCAGGGAACACATCATTGGGAAATAATGTGATTGGCGTTTCTTTCTGAGTTATACCTACCAAATACTGTAGCATGAACAAGATCACTCCAGGGCTCAGGGACATTGCATGGCACTGTGTGTGGCAGACCAGGCAAGGCAGGGTCATTAGGAGGGAAAGGCCCTGGGGACACTGCAGAGGGCCCCTGAAATAAGGAGGTGCCTGTCAATGTGTGTGGGGAATTCCACCATCTGTGGAGCGAGGCTAAGCTCACACGGCCAATGAAAGCAACACTTGGGTGGAAAAATCCTCCTGATAGATGGGTACCAAGACCATCTCAATGACAGAGACAGCAGAAGGCACTGTGTCTCTACACTAAGACCCTCTGCACTCACTCCATGATATTTAGCAAGTCACAAGACGGAAGATCTGATCCTGGTAAGAGCACCATGGGGGAATAAAACACCACCAAGCACAAGACATTCGAAAATAAAATAACAATAATGTAAAAGGTCTGTCATTGGGGCTGGAGAGATGGCTCAGTAGTTAAGGTGCTTACCTGTAATGTTTAACGACATGAGTTCAATTCCCCAGTACAGACATCAAGCCAGATGTACACAGTGGTGCATGCATCTGAAATATGTTTGCAGCGGCTGGAGGTCCTGGCGTGCCTATACTCTCTGTCTGTTTCTCTTCCCTCTATTTCTCTCTGCTTGAAAATAAATAAATAGGGCTGGAGTGATGGCTTAACAGTCAAGCGCTTGCCTGTGAAGCCTAAGGACCCTGGTTCAAGGCTCAATTCCCCAGGACCCATATAAGCCAGGTGCACAAGGTAGTACATGCATCTGGAGTTCGTTTGCAGTGGCTGGAGGCCCTGGCATGCCCATTCTCTATCTATCTATCTGCCTCTTTCTCTCTCTGTCTGTCACTCTCAAATAAAAAAAAAAAAAACAAAGAATATTAAAACAAACACTATGGTTTAAAAAAGAAAATAAATAAATAAAAATATAAAAAGTCTAGCATCTAAATGTGAAAGACACAATGTTTCAAATACTAGAAAATGGTTGATGGTAATAGGATGGAACATGTCAGAGAAGATGGGCGTGATGGTGCACGCCTTTCATCCTATCATTCAGGAGGCAGAGGTAGGAGGATCACCATGAGTTCGAGGCCACCCTGAGACTACCTAGTGAATTCCAGGTCAGCCCAGGCTAGAGTGAGACCCTAACTCAAAAAAACAAAAATAAAAAGCCAGAGAAGATGTAAACAATGGAAAGGACTAGAGCAATTGTAAACATTCCTCAGTGCCCATGGAACTGAAGGCAAGTGTATCACTGATATATCTCACCTGGCCAGGTGAATATGTGAAAAGTAGAATATTTGAACTGGAAAGCACACAGACCAGCGCACAGGGCCAACAGAGGATGATGGGCAAAAGAAAATAGGAATAGAAAATATTTCTCTCGGGAAAAGTGAGCGGAGGACGAGCAAGCTGTAGAAGATATTTAGGGCTTGGAGTGCACACAAATTAGGGCTGTGTTAAGAAAGAAAAACAAAACAAGACAAGACAATTAAAGGCTGGAGAGATAGCTGAGTGGTTAAGGTGCTTGCCTGCAAAGCTTAAAGATCCTGGTTTGATTTGCCAGGATCCACATAAAGCCAGATGCACAGGTGGCAATCTATTCTCTCTCTCAAATAAATAAATACATAAAATATTTTTTAAAGCCAGTTAAAAAGGGATGGCTGCCCAAAACATTACAAGCCATTGCCAAGGCCCTTGGTTGCCCACCAGGAATAGATGGTAAGACCCTGTTGCTGAAGACTCCACATACTTGGGCTGCAAGGCCACTGAGAAATCCTGCTGGAACTGAGCTGATAACCTCCTCCATGTAGACCAGCTGATAGAAAGCTAGAAGAAGCCATTCTGCATGCAGTTCAATGGGAGAGAGAGAAATCACCAGTGAAGATACTCAACAGTAGATACAACAAGCCTTATATTTTGCCAGCCAGGCCAAATAAGCCAATCAGCACAATAGTGGCATGTCTGTCATGGTGGAAACCAACTGCCCTCCACTTGGACTAGAGGCCCGCTCCATGGGAGGGAATACATCCCTGATCCTGAAAACCTAAAACAGAGGTAGTCATGAGCCCTAGGGGTGTAACGTCTGCTGCTGCCTGGCTAAATGTATATACTATGCTTATCAAACTGCTCAGTAAGCACTTCTCTTAATGTTCATACCCATATATTAATGCTACTCTCACTTTTGGCAGAGAACCTTCTCTTTTCAGAGGGCAGTGACCTTGGGTTGACTCAGAAGGCATCATGGTGCTGGGAAGAAGTGACAGGAGTGCTCAGCACTGCAATATCTCTATCACACCTTCCAAGGCTCAGGGTCTAATGTGGAAGAGGTGGCAGAAAGAATGTAAGAGCCAAAGGAAGGCTAGGACTCCTTACAACGTGATCCTCCAGACACAAAATGGCCTGGGTATCCATGACCTCACAGTGCCTGACACTAGCTACACATGACCACCATAATAGGAGGAAAAGATGATGACATCAAAACAAAAGAGAGACTGAATGAGATGGGGAGGGGATATGATGGAGAGTGGAGTTACAAAGAGGAAAGTGGGAGGGGGGAGGGTATTACCACAGGATATTGTTTATAATCATGGAAGTTGTTAATAAAAAAAAAAAACTTTAGGGCTGGAGAGATGGCTTAGTGGTTAAGCAGCTTGCCTGTGAAGCCTAAGGACCTCAGTTCAAGGCTGAATTCCCCAGGACCCACGTTAGCCAGATGCACAATGGGCCACACGTGTCTGGAGTTCATCCGCAGTGGCTGGAGGCCCTGGCATGCCCATTCTCTCTCCCTCTACCTGTCTCTTTCTCTCTGTCTGTTGCTCTCAAATAAATTAAAAAATAAACAAAAATAAATAAATAAATAAAGAATGGATTAATAAAACTAAAAATATCAAAAAAACTTTAAAAAAGGAATGGCTGTAACTTCTCCAAATATGACAAAAAATTTATAAAAAGAGTTAAGTAAACATCCACCACAAGAAACACAAAGGAAACAGATCCTTCCACATCATTAGCAGCCTGCTGACTGAGCAATAAGGAGGTCACGTTTGGAGGGGTGGAGGATGGAGACCACCTGTACAGAACCATGGAGGAGCGAGAAGGGGAGGACACATGGGCCAGAAGACAGCCTGAGGCATGAGAAGAAACCTGCAACTTTCCTTAGACCAGGCAAAGTCCCTTTAAAAACACGAAGGAGATGCTCCTTGAATATGAGAAGCAATCTCAGGGCAGGGACTGGAGGAACCAGAGCTATCTGGGTAACCTCTGAACTAAGTAGAGTCTGTAAGGCGGAAAGCAAAATGAACTGTGTACATCACCCTGTCCCCTACTGGACAAAGTCACACCCCACACGTGTGTGCAGGAATATCACATTTGGGTAAAAGATGGTGGAAACTTGGAGCCAGAGTTTTACTGTCCAGCAAGGGGGAGACTAGAATGTTCCACATGGTGACGTCTAATGTTGTGGCGCATCATGTGAAGTTGAGCTTAGCTTAGTTCAGGTAAATATGCTTACTCTTAGAAATGTTTAGCTACATGGGTACAAGTGGGTTAGTATGACCCACATTTCCTTTTCTCATGAAGTCAAAAGGACCCAGGAGTAATGACCACTTGCTCTCGGTGGACACACCTAATCCCAGGTCTGTGTTCACACTGCCATGCTCCAGTTAAGGTCCCAGGCTTCAGAGGGAAATGGTTGGCTAACAAGCTGGGACATACAACAACCCCACACAACACCCCGAAACACCCAAATGATGTGGGAACCCATGGGAGGGCTCCCACAGACCTGAGCCAGGCGTTTTGAGATCAGCAAAGTTGATAGAGCAGTTCTGGATTACACTAAAGTGCCTGCGGGTCTCTCCACAGTAAGAATACTGCCCAGATGAACAGAAAGGGTACGCAGAAAGGCTTCAGGGTCGGGAAAGCAGATTAGGAAAAACTGAAGAGGGGTAGACTTAGTCTATGAGGTCAACACTACCCACACCCTGATGATTGTGGAGGCAAAATTCCTCAGTGCAATTTCAGCAAATTGACTTCAACAATATAGAAAAAGGATGCTGTAGCCTAACAACATAATTCCTGCTCCAGGAATTCAAGGTTGGCTTAATATAAAAAGTGAATAAACACAATTTATCAAACTCACACACTCAAAACCACACAACCATCCCAACACATGCCGAACTTATTTATTTGCTCATGGAGAGTGATAAGAGATAGACAGAAAGAATGGGCATGCCAGGGCCACCAGCCTCTGCAGCCAGGGCCACCAGCCACTGCAGACAAACTCCAGATGCATGTGTCGCTTTGTGCATATGGCTCTACGTGAGTACTGGGGAATCAAACAAGGGTCCTTAGGCTTTGCAGGCAAGCGCCTTAACTGCTGAAGCATCTGTCCAGCATGCATAACATTTTTAAACTAAAATTGAAATCATTTTTCATAAAACCTCTATAAAACTAGGAATAGAGAAAACCTCATTTGATCAGAGAGTATATATTAAAACAACAACATGACAATAAAAATTGTAAAATGTGAAAATTTCTTTTCCTGTTTATATGTACTGGCCACCCTTAATTTCTTATTTCTTTATCTTTATCTTTTTTTTTTTGAGGCAAGTCCAACAGACTGGCCTTTTTTAATGCAAGAGAGTAAGAGAGAGAGAACTGTAATTGAACTCCAGACTCATGTGCCACCTAGTGTGTGTGTGACCTTGCACACTTGCATCACCTTGCATCTGGCTTATGTGGTACCTGGAGAGTTGAACATGGGTCCTTAGGCTTCAGAGATAAGCACCTTAACTGACAAACCATCTATCCAGACCCCCATTTTTTTGAGGTAGGGTCTAGCTCTATCCCAGGCTGACCAGAAATTCTATGTAGTCTGAGGATGGCCTCAAACTCATGGCCATCCTTCTACCTCTCTGCTTCCTTTTTGCAGGTGTGTATGTAACATATGTTTGTGGGTGCACATGTGTACTGCTGCATGTGTACAAATGTGTGGATGCATGTGGAGGCCAGAATTAAAAAAATATATTATTATTTTTATTTATTTATTTGACAGAGAAAGAGAGAGAGAGAGAGAACACAGAGAGAGGGGCAGAGAGAGAGAGCGAGAATGGTGCACCAGGGCCTTCAGCCACTGCAAATGAACTCTAGATGTGTGTGCTCCCTTGTGGATCTGGCTTATGTGGGTCCTGGGGAATCGAACCTGGGTCCTTTGACTTTTGCAGGCAAATGCCTCAACCGCTAAGCCATCCATCCACCCCAGAAGCCAGAATTTGATGTTGGGTGCCTTCCTCGATTGCTCTCCACCTTATTTTTTGAGACAGCGTCTTACTGAACCTGGAGCGCAACGATTGAGCTAAATTGCCAGGGATCCCCAGGCATCCTGGCTCCCCAGTCCATGGCGCTAGGATCTCAGGCATATGCTACCATACGTAGCTTTTATGTGGGTGCTAGAATCCAAACTCAGACCTTTATGTTTGCACAGGAAGTGCTTTACCAACTGAGCCATTTCCCAGGCCCATGCACTAGGCACTCTCAGCAGCGTAGCAAGTAAAAAATAAGCTTTAAGAAAGCGATAAAGGAACCACCAAGAACAGATATGAAGCATAAAGACTGGAAATAAACAAAAAAAGGTAAAACTGGTTTTCTTGTCTATTGTACTTATTTATGTAATTCTTCAGAAATAATATGGAATATTAAAGAATAGTACAAACGGGGCTAGGGAGATGATAGCTCGGTGTTTAAGGCACTTGCCTGCGAAGTCTAACAACCTGGCTTCAATTCCCCAGTACCCATGTAAAGCCAAATGCACAAAGTGGAGCATGAATTCAGAGTTCATTTGCAGTGGTTTGTGGCCTTGATGCATCTATCCTCTCTGTCTGTCTCTTTTTGCTCTCTCTCTCTCTGCTTGCAAATAAATAAGTAAAAATATATTGAAAAAAAGGTCCAAACACTCAAATGAGCTTAAAAGATTGCAGAATACAATGTCAGTGTGCAGACATTAGAGTGGCTAGCTAGCAGACATGAGCAGGAGGGAGAGAGTGTTGTATGCAATCACCATTTTGAGGTTAGGTTCATTCTGACCAGGTAGACATGGAGTTAGATGTCCCCTGATTGTGAAGATGCCACCCTGTGACTTGACATCCTCAAAGCTGCAATTGGATTCTTCCCACCATATCAGAAATGAAAGGCACCAGGACGCTTTCCCAGCGACCACACGTGCTTGCCAATGCACATGCTGGTAAGTAGGTAAGGCAAGGGTGCTGGGGCTTCTTAACCCCGGAGTGTGCATAGCAGAGTGGCATGAAGTGAAAGTGGCACCCAAGGGGAGACGCTGAACGGTGACATCGCAAGAGGGAGGGGACTACTGGAAGCTTCTCAAGCGTCCACAAGGCAGACCCCAGTGTGCACCCCCACCTTCAGGTCAGCCTGCTTCCAGTTTCTCTCTGGAGTATACACCCCACTTTGCTTTGCTAAATGAACCTCTACTTTAAACGTTCTGTCTCTCACCAGAATTCTTTCCTCTGAGAAGACGTGAGCTGGGAAGAAACCTTTACCCAGTCACACAGCTATCAGTCCTATTTCTGTGTCCTTGCAATTAAAAACAAATATGTTGAAGATGGCTCACCAGGTAAGAGTGCTTCTTGCACAAGCACGAGAGCCTCAGAGGTCCTGAGACTGACTGACTTTGGTTCCCCGGAATCCATGTAAACAGTAGGTATGATCATACATGCATCTGTACCCCAAGTCTTGTGGGACCAGAGATGAGAGAATCACTGGGTCGGGCTCATGACAGTGGCAAATTCCTGGATCGCTGAGAGGCTTCATCTCAGGGAAACACAAAGATCCGTGGTAGAGGAGAGAACTCCATGTTCTGTTCTGGCCTCTGTGTGTACTGGGTGCACATCTGCATACACATGTTTACATCACACACAACACATACTCACGACATACACGCACACCACACATGCAAAAAATTAAAAATTACTGTTATAGTAGCATCTAGCCATGATGCATAAGGCCTGTTACGAAGCCTACAGAATGTCGCGAAGGAGCTACCGAGGACCATTGGGTCCCGTAGAGAGACAGGTCACAGCTATGGGCCACTGTTGCCGTCATTTCTTCTCAGGCTGATATATTCAATACCATCCCAATGAGAAGTAGCTTGACATTTGCAGAAACGGACAAACTTATTCTAAGAGTAATTTGAGGGGCTGGAGAAACGGCTGAGCTATTAAGGCACTTGCCTTGCAAAGCCTAACTACCCAGGTTCGATTCCCCAGTACCCATGTAAAGCCAGGTGCACAACGTGGCACTTGCATTTGGAGTTCATTTGCAGTGGCTGGAGGCCCTGGTGTGTCCATTCTATCTGTCTGACTGTCTCTCTCCTCTCTATTTTTCTCTGCTTGCAAATATATACATACATACATAAATTTAAAAGTAATTTGAAATTGTAAAGGGTTTCCAATCGCAGAAACAACGTTGAAAATGAAGAATGAAGTCAGGATGAACGCCACTTCCTTCAACTTCAAGGTACAATGGCCAAGAGAATGAGAAACTGGTATCACGCTCGACACCGAGACACATGGAGCAGTCAGAAAATGACAGCCGCGTGTCTGCGGGATTGATTTTGCAAAGGCCAGTGGCTCAGAGGAGAAAAGGGAGTCCTTAAAGGAACAGAGCTGTTGCAACTGGTCGTCCATGTGCAAAAGTGACTTTTGATGCGTTTGTTTTACAGAAATGAACCATAAATGTAAATGCCAGAAAGCCGTGAAAAATTTATATGGAGTCAGGAAAATATTCTTTTAAAAATATTTTGTTTATTTATGGGCTGGAGAAATGGTTTAGCAGTTAAGCACTTGCCTGTGAAGCCTAAGGATCCTGGTTCGAGGTTTGATTCCCCAGACCCCACGTTAGCCAGATGCACAAGGGGGCGCACGCATCTGGAGTTCGTTTGCAGTGGCTGGAGGCCTGACATGCCCATTCTCTCTCTGTCTCTGTCTCTCTCATAAATAAATAAAATCTTTTTTGTTTTATTTTTATTTATTTGAAAATGACAGACAGAGAGAGAAAGAGGCAGAGAGAGAGAGAATGGGCACACCAGGGCCTCCAGCCACTGCAAACAAACTCTAGACGCATGCGCCACCTTGGGCATCTGGCTTACGTAGGTACTGGGGAATTGAACCTTGATCCTTAGGCTTTGTAGGCAAGTGTCTTAACCATGAAACAATCTCTCCAGCCTAGGAAAATATTCTTTATGACCTGGAGTTTGGCAAAGATTCCCTACCACGACATTGAAGACATGGTCTGTTGAAGTAAAGGCGGGCAAGGTTGGCACCATTCAAGTGCAAACATGTGCCCTTTTTAAAAGTGCTGAAAGGCCACGGCTGGGGTCTTACGATGAAAAAGGACTTGTATCCAGAGGGCGCAGATAACTGAGGGGACACAGCCAGCCCGTCTTCAAACGGACGGAGATTTGAACAGACGCTTTGCCAAGGAAGATGGACAGGGGCAGATGAGGCATGATGCGATAATCCACATGTGTGGGTGCCAGGGCATACAGGCATAACAGACACGACCACGTAGCCATGAGGTGAAGGTGGGAAAAGTCCAGCTGCCAAGGACTGGAGAGGGCAAGGAAGGCCTGAAACCCTCACTGGAGAAAATGCCGAACACTAGAGCCAGTTTGGAAAACAAGTTTATGGCTGTTTTGCATTGGATTTTTTTTGTTGTTGTTGTTTTTCATTTAACATCCTTGCATGCTATTTTATTTTATTCGTTTGGTTTTTCAAAGTAGCTCTAGCCTAGGCTGACCTGGAATTCATTATGTAGTCTCAGGCTCGTCTCGAATTCACAGTGATCCTCATGAGTCTGTGCATTGAAAGTGATGTTAGCCCTGTATCAGAAAGGCTTGTGGAGAGGTGTGGGTCTTAGCCGGTGTTAGCTGCGGTGAGCGGGTCTGTCGCACTCTGAGATGAGGCCACAGGAACCTTGGGCACCAAACCCACCTCACTGAACCCTACGTGGCAAACTTCCTCTTTGCTGCTCAGGAGCATGGGTTTTGTGCTTTTGTGGAATGTTCAGTTTGGTCTACTTTTTAAAAAAATATTCCAGGTGTGTATATATATATATATAGGACATACATATATATATATGTAGAGAGAGAGAGGGAGAGAATGGTCACACCAGGACCCCCAGCTACTGCAAACAAATTTCAGATGCATGTGCCACCTTGGGCTTTACAAAGGTACTGGTGAATCAAACCCAGGTCACTAGGCTTCGCAGGCAAGTGCCTTAACCACTAAGCCATCTTTTTTTAATTTTTTTTTTTTTTTGGTTTTTCTAGGTAGGGTCTCACTCTAGCCCAGGCTGACCTGGAATTCACTATGCAGTCTCAGGGTGGCCTTGAACTCATGGCAATCCTCCTACCTCTGCTTCCCAAGTGCTGGGATTAAAGGTGTGCACCACCACGTCTGGCTTATCTTCCATTTTTAACTCGCAGTGAATTTTCCTTGAAGGTCCAATGGGATGTAATAACTATTCATCACTGTAACAAAATCCCTGAGATACATGATTTAAAGGAGGAGAAGGGCTGGAGAGATGGCTCAGCAGTTAAGGCATTTGCCTGCGAAGCCTAAGGACCCTGGTTTGATTCCCCAGTACCTACATAAAGCCAGATGCACAGGGTGGTACATGAATCAGGAGTTTGTTTGTAGCGGCTAGAGGCCCTGGTGTGTCCATTCTCTTTCCTTCTTTATCTGCCCTTCTCTCTCTCTCTCTCTCAAAATAATCTATAAATAAAGGAGGAGAGACTTATCTTGGCTCACAGTTTCAGAGGCTTCAATGGTCACTTGGTCTGCTGTCTCTTGACCCATGGTGAGGCGGGATTATGAGGGGGCGGGGCAAAGCTGCTCAGTCAGAAGAGGCGGGAAGCACACACACAGAGAATAAGCCTGCGACCAGGAACAACCGCACACCCCCCCCCAAGTACTCCGCATACTGACCACACCACTTCCTCCTGCCAGCCCAACTTTCTCAAGTGGTCACGGCTTCCCAGTCGTTAACATCGTAGCCGCCGGGGGACATTCAGATCTAAGTATAACTGGCTGTCCTTTTCTTTTTATCTTCTGTGACGTGCAGTCATCTATGAACCATGCATCAGTGGCGACAGGCCTTGCTGCGGACTTAAACGCTTGGTCAGTCTCTAATGCAAAGCCTGTCAAAGCGGAGTAGCGTCACCAGAGTGCATTGCTGATTCCCTGGGGGATTCAGTTGCAGATACCGCAGTGCAAGAAAGCAGCCTAAGCGATGATGTGTTGGTAACATTAATTTTTATGTGCCTGAAGGTGCTTGCTTTAATATTTTGGTTTTAAATATATTAATTTATTTATTTGTAAGCAGAGGGAGGGAGAGAGAAGGAGGAGGAGGAGGAGGAAGAGGAGGAAGAGAAGAAGAAGAAAAAATGACAGACAGAGAATGGGCATGCCATGGCCTCCAGCCCCTGCAAGTAATTCAAGATGCATGTGCCACTTTGTGCATCTGGCTTTACGTGGGTACTGGAGAACCAAACCTGGGTCATTAGGCTTTGCAGGCAAATGTCTTAATGGCCTAGTCATCTCTCCAACCCTGCTTTATTTTTATTTATTTTTTGTTTTGCTTTGCTAGGTACAGTCTCACTGTAGCCCAGGCTGACCTGGAATTTACTATGTAGTCTCAGGGTGGCCTCGAACCCACGGCGATCCTCATACCTCTGCCTCCCGAGCAGTGGGATTAAAGGCATGCGCCATCATGCCTGGCTCCTGCTTTATTTTTATAACTCTGACAAAACCATACAACATAAAAATTACTATCTCACCTACTGCTTGTCCAGATCCATAATATTATGCATATTCCCATTGGTAGTGAAATAATATTTAAAAAAATAGTAGGTGTGCATCTATGTGATCCAGACTTTCCTTTGCTGTGGACTTACCCAGGATCAGTGAAGACATATGTTCTCACAGGCAATTATGCACAAATGCCCTTGGCATGCTGTGGGCTCACCTGGGTCTTCCCAGGGCATGGAAGCATCTGAAAGGTGAGGTCATGAGGACGAAGTGACAGAAAGCAGCCACCACACCAGCTGCAGGTGATGGCTGAGGGACGGCCCAGGGCCTACCAAAGTCCCCTAGGCAAGAGACGTTCCTTAGGAGTTTGGGTGTTTGAGCTGTGTGTCAAATCTCCTAGATAAACCAGCGTGCCTGCCTCACAGTCCAAGCCAAGAGCCTTCACGCACAACCTGCTGAGCCCTGTAACACCCACAGAAGAATGCTGTGTGCTGCCCCCACGACTCCAGATTAAACAGAGCAGGATGCTGTCATACGTGAGGAATGGAAAAGGTCCCAGCAGCTGGGGAACGGACTTCAGAGATGAGATACAGGGAACCTCCCAGCCTCTGGACCAATGGAGTCCACTCAGGACATCTAAAGCCGCAAAGCCAACTGTGTCTACCAGAGTCTCACCAGGAGAAGGACTTCATGTAGCATTGATTAAGCTACATGGCTACCCAGATTCTTGTTCTATGTACAAACAAGTATTCATAATTATTAGAAAATAATAAAATAGGGCTGGAGAGATGGCTTAGTGGTTAAGCACTTGCCTGTGAAGTCTAAGGACCCTGGTTCGAAGCTCGATTCCCCCAAATTCATGTAAGCCAGATGCACAAGGCGGCTGCATGCATCTGGAGTTGGTTTGCAGTGGCTGAAGGCCGTGGTGTGTGCACTCTCTCTCTGTCTCTCTCTCTCTGCCTCTTCTCTCTCTGTCTGTTGCTGTCAAATAAATAAACAAAAATAAACAAAATGGCATATGTATTTATATAAAAGCCCCATGGTGGTTTGAATTAAGTGTCCACCATAAACTCATGGGTCTTGAATGCTTAGTTCCTAGCTGGTGGCAGTTTGGGAGGTGGAGCCTTGCTGGAGGAGGTGGGTTGTTGGGGGTGGACGTAGGGGTGTTATAGCCAATACCAATATTGTCAGAGTTTGCCTCACTTTCCTGTTTTGGTTTCAGCTGTGGTGGCAGAGGTGATGCCCAGCCTTTGCGCCTGTCACGTTTTACCTTGCCATCAATGGGAGTCTTTGGCTTTTCAAGCATTTTATCCACTAAGTCATCTCTCCAGTCCCCATGAAGGCATTCAGGCAGCAGGAAGAGGACAGCAGACAATGTGGCATGCACACAGCAGGAGAGAGAGAGAGGTGGGACAAACACATCCATCGCTGGGCATGTCACTTCCTGTCTTTCAAATCTCTGATTGACAGCTGTTTAAAGAAGTGATACACCAGGGCTTCCAGGTAAGATGGTAGCATAGGAGTCATGCCAAACCAGCATAGGGAGGGATTTAACAAAACCACAGCTAAATAAAACTCTTCTTCCAAAAAGTGAAGGTGTATAGGTTATTACTGGCCACAGTGGAGAAGCAGGAGAGACGAAGATTTATCAGAAAGAGGAAACCAGGCAGATTTCCACCGAGGCATTTGTGGGCCTGATCCACATGCCTGCTTGGCCTGGCGCCGAGCTGCAGGAGCAGAAACCAAACAAGGGGATCTTCCAACCTCATCAGCCTCCTTGAAAAGTCATGAAACCCGAAGGGGAGAGAGCAGAGGCCACCTGAGGAGCTGCTGAAGGGGACGCAGGCAGGACCAGTAGAGAAGTTCCAGCACAACTCCAGGCTTCCTGCACTCTCCCTTCTCCCAACCGTCAGAACCGTGAACCTCTGGAGAACTCACTCAGACCCCAGCATCAGAATATCCAGCACAGCTCATCGGAACACCAGCTCCACAGCACAACACAGAGGGATCGAGGTGGGCACTCAGCACTGGTGAGATTGGAAGCCACTCCAAAGGGTAGCGAGGCCAAATGACAAAAAAGCAGGTACACAGGTCTGCACTTGAAGTGCTAGCCTCTCTATCCATGTCAGGGCAGGTTATGGGTTACATATTCTTGGTTGGCTTTACCATTCTCAATTAAGCTGTATTTGGGGTTTGACTATTGTTGCCTTTGATGCTTTCAGATTTACAGGATCTTTGTCTTTTTTCTCCTGGCATTATTGGGGGCAGGGTCTGATTCAGACCCAGGCTGACCTGGAACCCATTTCAGAGCAGAAATCGTAACCTCCCGGTGGACAGGGTTAAGGGCATACAGCAACACACACCGTTAGGGACTTTGGCTTTATAAGAAAGATTATCTGTTTGTTTTAATCCCCACGCGTGCATGCTCTATGCTGGTTTTTATTGAATGTGTATATTGCTCAGTTGAATTTTAGAATTTGCTAGTAATTTATTCCACCCAGCACAGTAGAATACTTGAATAGCAGGCAAACTCAACACCCAGGATTACTTCTATAGCTGGGTTGGAGTACAAGAGCTACACTTGGCACCTTACACTCCTACCATGAAAGCTGGAAAAAGATGCACTGCACGCAGCCTTATGGGAGACAGAAGCCATCAGTCGTGCAAACAGTGGACACTGCAAGCCCCAAATTTGACCAGCCAGGCCAAATGAGCCAATGGGTGCAATAGTGCCATGTGTGCTCTGGGGAAACCAACTGCTCTCTCATTGGACTGGGAGACCCGCTCTATGAGAGGGAATACATGCCTGGTACTGAAAACCTAATCAAAAGCCTGTGGTTGGGGAGGTCATGAGCATTAGGAGTGTAATGTCTGCTCTTATCTGGCTAAATGCATATATTACGCTCACCAAACTGCACTGTAAGCACTCTACTTAATGTTCATATTCATATATTAATGCTACTCTCACTTTTGGTTAGAGAAGCTTCTTTTTCTAGATGGCGGTGACCACTGGGATGACTCAGAAGGCATCACAGTGCTAAGCAGAGGTGATGGAGGAGTGTCCAGCACTGAACCATCTCTATCACACCTCCAAGGCTCAGGGTCCATTGCAGATGTGGCGGACAGAGTGTAAGAGCTGAAGGAAGGATAGGCCTGCTTACAATGCAATCGACCAGACAGAAATTGGCCTCGATATCCATGACCTCGCAGTGCCTAGCACTATCTTCACAAGACCCTCAGCATAGAAGAAAAAGATGATGACATCAAAATAAAAGAGATGCTAGTGGAGACAGGGAGGGGATATGATGGAGAGTAGATTTGTGAAGGGGAAGTTGGGGGAGGGGAGGGAATTAACATGGCTTATTGTCTGTAAGTATGGAAACTCAATAAAAAGAAAAAAATGTTTTTTTTAAAGAAGTGCTTAAAAAATGAAGTGACAAACCATTTTACCAGTTCTTTGACTTTAATGTATATAGATGTCACATGCATGCCAACGACAGTGACAAAGGCTGACCTGCCATGGGAAGTTTCTCACGGCAATGTGTCAGCTGAAGCTATACTGAGCACACTCTGTGGAAGTTGTGGTGAATAGGTGATCTCTGGAGTACGCCAGCGGCCAAGTGTGGTTCATAAGCCACTCTCCACGTTAATGAAAGCCCACAATCTAGTTTCCAGCAGAACTGCAGACAAGCTCCTACATGAGGATCCTTCTAGAATCTGCCCTTCTAGCTTCTCAAGATTTATCGCATCTTTGAATGACACAGAACCCAGAGCTCTAAGCATCGTTGGGATTTCCCAAAGCTCTCTGTGACCCTGAGCACACCCTGCCCATTGGTGGAGAGCTACCTTCATTGTTGGGGTGTGCTCCTAGTCTCAGAAACTTGAAGTGAGGCCCAGGCACAAAGACTCACTGGTAGTGATGGCCACGGTTGGCTGTGCTCATGCCAATGTGTTAGTTGCTTTTCTTCTCTCTGTGACAACATGCTTGAGAGAAGCAACTTAAGGGAGGAAGGCTTTGTTTGGGCTCACAGTTTAAGGAGCTACATCTCTTGTTGTGGGAGAACTGTAGAGGTAGGAGAGCTCACTGCTGTGGCAGCAGGAACTTGCGCACATCAGGAAGCAGAGAGAAACAGGAAGCAGGGCTAGGCTACAAATTTCAACCCCTACCCCAGTGGTCCACTTCCTGTAGCTAGCCAGTCCTCACCAGCTTGGCGTTTGAACACTTGCTTGAACATAGGTGTGTGTGCGTGTGTGTGTGGGGTACATTCCACATCTACGCCACAGGAAGAACCCTGGATGCCTCACACTATGGTGTGGTGTTCCGGCACAATGAATGTTCTGGTATGAATTCACTGTTTCATTGTAATTTAGCTTATTTCTTACCGTGTCTCTGGTCACCAAGTATTTACTACATGACACAATGACCCTTTGTTTCTGTTTCTAGTTCGAAAAGTTTCTCTCTCTGAGGAGCCTCCCTGACCAAGGGGACAGAAGAGGAGGGAGAGGCATCCAAGGGGAGCCGGAAGCGATGAGGAGGTGGGTTCTTCGGGACAGGGAGGAGGGGACACTGGTGTCCTCTGACAGGGACAGGGGAGGGGGACTCTTGGCTTTGTGGCTGAGGTGGCAGCAAGGGAAACATGACCTATCCACGTATCCATGTACCTTGGCACACTCATCAGACAGCCGGGAAGACAATGGGGGAAGACCCACAACGTGGCCGAGGCCAGCCTGCCCCTGGCTAGTACAGTGTCCCTTGGGCCCGACGCTTAGGACGAGGCAGGGCCACACATGCCCTGCATGCTGTGTTCACGTGCCAGCAAGCCAGGGTCTCAGGACAGCTGTGACCTAGGGTCACTCAGCTCTTCAGTGCAGAGCACTCCTGGGCCCTTTCGCTGGACCCTCCAAACCTACTGGTGGGAGCTTCAAAGAGCTGGGAGAATGGAGGTGGGAACGAGGCCACCCCGAAGCGAGGGGACCTTTGTGAAGCTACTGCAGGCAACCTTGGCTTCCCTGCCCCCGCCCCCGTGTGAGCCTGTCGCATTGAGGGAGACTTGTCGCACTGCAGATGACTCATGGGCAGTTGAGGAAGCGTTCTTGTAAAGTAACAAGCGTGAGAGTGTGGAAAATGTGACTACCCAGCAATGACAATTAAAAAACATACACAGCAACCATATTGCTGGGAATTCCGACCTCACCTTTTTATAGCTCAGCGTTTCCAAGCTTCGTAACTCTTAATGAACTAGGTTGACTAAGGGGAGCCTTACATGGTGTGTGTCAACTTGTGACTGAGGCAGGTCTCAACGCAAGTGAGGTGGTGTCTTCTGGCAAGCGAGCAGCCCCGGCCTCCTGATCAGCACTCCCCAGCGTCCCTTCGTCACCCCGTGACTTCACACACAGAGGCAGTGAAGACGGCTGAGCGAGTCACTTTGGGTGAGAGAAGCTTCTCATTGCAGGCAGCGGTGAGCCTGAAAGCCCATCAAAGTGCCAGGACATCTCCACCACGCCCTGCAAGGCCCAGGGAACATTGCAGAAGGGGGTCAGAAAGAAAGTAAGAGCCAGAGGGTGGGGAGGGGTGCTTTCAGTCACTGTCTGCTGGTCAGGAAGAGGCTGTTGCCTTGATGACCGACAGACGCTGTTATTACCTGCATAAGACCCGCATAATATTGAAACTATCAGCATTCCAGCATGGATGATGGTGCGGGGGGAGACATCAAAATAGAAGAGTGACTAGCTGGAAAGAAGAAGAGGTTCAAAGACAAGGGCATGAAGGAAGGGGGCCAAAAAAAAGGTAAATGGGAGGGTATTATGATCAGAACTCATGATGTGCATGTCTGAAAATCATCAATAAAAAAGGTTAATAAAAGATGCTGAGTAGGGCTGCAGAGATGGCTTAGCGGTTAAGCGCTTGCCTGTGAAGCCTAAGGACCCCGGTTCAAGGCTCAATTCCCAGAACCCACATTAGCCAGATGCACAAGGGGGTGCACGTGTCTGGAGTTCGTTTGCAGTGGCTGGAGGCCCTGGTGTGCCCATTTTCTGTCTCTCTGTCTGTCAGTCTCAAATAAATAAATAAAAATAAACCAACCAACAAACAAAAAAGATGCCGAGTAGAAGGCACCAGGAAAACAGACCAATTCATTTTAGAAAGAATCCCAGACAACTGGTAGATCCTCCTACCTCTGCTCCTGGAGTGCTGGGATTAAAGGCATGCACCACCACATCCTGCTTGTTTAGTGATTTATTTTTAAAAAATATTTTATTTGGGCTGGAGAGATGGCTTAGCGGTTAAGCGCTTGCCTGTGAAGCCTAAGGACCCCGGTTTGAGGCTCAATTCCCCAGGACCCACGTAAGCCAGATGCACAAGGGGGCGCATGCATCTGGAGTTCGTTTATAGAGGCTGGAAGCTCTGGCGTGCCCATTCTCTCTCTTTCTCTCTCTCTCTCTCTCTGCCTCCTTCTCTCTGTCGCTCTCAAATAAATAAATAAACAAACAAACAAATTTAAAAAAATATTTTATTTATTTATCCATTTATTTGAGAGAGAGAAAGGGAGCAACAGCTAGAGAGGGAATGAGTGTACCAGGGCCTCCAGCAACTGCAAACAAAGTCCAGACACATGTGCCATCTTGTGCATCTGGCTTACCTGGGTCCTGGGGAACAGAACCTGTGTCCTTTGGCTTTGCAGGCAAGTGCCTTAACTGCGAAGCCATCTCTCAGTCCTTATGAATTTATTTTAATTTAATTTATTTTAGGAGGCGTACAGAGATTTAGAGATTCATTCTGGGATTTTCAAATGCGTTCAAATGCAGTATGTTTTTGTTGATTTCTGTGCCCCCTCTTATCCCTTGCTCCTTCCTCCACATTGTCTTCCTCCCTCTGCTGTTGTTATTCTTTTTTTTTTTTTTTTTTCCCCTGAGGTAGGGTCCCACTCTAGCCCAGGCTGACCTGGAATTCACTATGTAGTCTCAGAGTGGCCTCGAACTCACAGCGATCCTCCTACCTCTGCCTCCCGAGTGCTGGGATGAAAGGTGTGCGCCACCATGCCCGGTTTTATGTTTCCTTTTGGGAAGATACAGAGAATGAACGATTGCACTCCCCTCCACATAACTGAGTCTCGTGGCACGTGCCCCCAGCTTCCTTGGGGCACACAGGTGGGTTGTTTCTCTGTGAGTCCCCAGGCCCTGGAGGCCTGCGAGCGTAGAGAGCAGCACTCTGGGCCCTGGCACACAGCAAAGCGGTGAGGCCTGGTTCAGGCTCACTTCTTCTGGAAGTTGGAAACGGCCCACTGGTTAGACCTCTGTGACTGAACAGAGTTGATAATCAACCTTAGCCACCTTCCGAGGACCCCTTATCCAGGAGGCAGGTGGCCTCCCTCAGCCAGTTGGGACTGAAACGAAGACAGCGTCTCTGGAGTCGTGCTCAAAGCAGGACCTGAGCCCGCACAGGTGGGAATTCATGCCGCGCCTATTCCTGGGTGACCAGCATGTCTGTCTGTCTGACGTTAAGCTCATCATCCTTCTGAAACCATCACGGGAAGTGTTCCCAGCCACCACGGGGCAGGCTCTGGGCCAAGCCCGGCCGTGGCTGCAGACCGTGGCTCTCTGGTTGACATCTCTATTCTTTTGTGTGACAAATCTGTGCTCTGGCCTGTAAGAAAATCGATCCTGTTTTTTCCTGGTCCCCTGCACAGGTGGGGTGATGGATTATTGCTGCCCTCTAGCCCACCTCCAATTTTGTTATCACTTGACTTTCTGCTTTAGGGCTGAACACTCGATACCATCTGCGCGGCCCGACACCGCAGAGCTCCCGTGACCTTATCCCCTGGCAATCATGTCCCCAGTGACTGAGTGCCAGCTGTGGCCATAAAACGAGGCCCATATCTCCTGGGATCTCGGGGCCGATTTATGAGGCTTGCGTTACTGATGATACCCGGAAGCTTGGCAGGGACAGCCTGAGTGGTTTTGTGACCAAGCCGAGCCTTGTGCGCTGTTCTGTCTGCTACCGGTGTTTGACGACGCGCCTCAAGTATGTTTAATCGCCTTCTGCGCATGATTCACTCTTGCTGGCAGCCTGGGTGGCAGTTGCTGGGGGCCACTGGGCTGCACTCATCAGCAGGAGAGGAGTCAAGACGTCCTGCGTGGGGTACTCTGTGGCTGTCCTCCAGTCCTCAGGTGTCTCCCCACCCCCAACCTCTGGAGGTGGACATGATCTGGGCTTTGGGGAAATCCACAGATTGTTTTTTTTGTGGAGGGACCAAGACGGAGGAAGTCTTAGTGGAAACAAGGGGGTACCAGCCCAAAGGAGACGCCCTCTTCATCCCCTTATGAAACACTGAACCACTGTCTTCTGATGGACCTAGGCTGGTTGCTCTAACAGGTTGGTGGCATGAGGAACGGTGGCATGGTGTCACCTAGGCACAAGGTCCCATGTCATTCCTGAACAGGACTGAGGGACAGTGTGCCCATCTGTGCCCCCTACTCCTCCTTTTTTCTCTCTCTCCTTTCTTTCCCTCATTTTTCCTTCTTCCTCTTTTTTCTCCACTCTCTTTCCCTCTCTATACATACATATGTATCTGTCTCTCTCTCATTGTCTTCTTCTGACTCTCTAGTGCTCCTAATCTTCCTGTTCTCTCTCTCTCTCTCTCTCTCTCTGTGTCACTTTGTTTCTCTATCTCTGTTTCTATCTCTCTATCTGTTTCTAATTTGTCTCTTTTAAAATACATACATACATCATACATGGGAGAGAGAGAGGGAGAGAAAGAGAGAGAGGAAGAGGGAGAGAGAGAATGGTTGCACCAGGGCCTCTAGCCATTGCAAATGAACTCTAGATGCATGTGCAACCTTGTACATCTGTCTTACATGGGTACTGCAGAATTAAACCTGGGTCCTTAGGCTTCACAGGCAAGTGCCTTAACTACTAAGCCATGTCTCCAGCCCTGTCCCTTCCTTCCTTCCCTCCCTCCCTCCCTCCCCCTCCCTTTCTCCCTCCTTCCCTTCCTTCCTTCCTTCCTTCCTTCCTTCCTTCCTTCCTTCCTTCCTTCCTTCTCTCTTTCTCTCTCTGTCTGGTTTTGTCTGTCTATTGCTCTGTCTTTCTGATTCTCTTTCTGTCTCTGTTGCTCTCTGGTATTCTCGCTGCTTCTCTCTTTAACAATAGTCCCACCTGTCTTCACTTGGGGTTCAGCTGGCAGACTGATTCTCACTGCTGCTCACTGGGAGGGTACTGGTTATCTATAGTGGACCCAGTGTGGTGAGGGCTTTTCTGTGGAAAACACACTCAGCTATGTCTCCTGGTTTTCCATGTTAATCTGAGGCAGGCTCTTACTCTACAGACAAGGCTAGCTCCGAACTCACCTCTTTCCTTCCCCAGTCTCCCAAGTGCTGAGATTACAGGCCAGAGCAACCAGCCCCATGGTTTTACTTTCACTGGGGCTAACCTTGAAGTAAAAGAAACCTAGGCAAATAATGATTAATTCCAGTACTGAGATTATCTTCATTTCATGTGTAATTGTTGGACAGGACATTTATGATTTTTATCTAATTAAATTTTGCTATGGTAGTCTTCTGGAGAACTTCAGTAGATCTCAGAAAACTACCCCCATGCCTTCTTTTTTTCCTGAGGTAGGGTCTCCCTCCAGCCCAGGCTAACCTGGAATTCATATGTAGTCTCAGGCTGGCCTCGAACTCACAGCAATCCTCCTACTTCAGCCTCCCGAATGTTGGGATTAAAGATGTCTACCACCACGCCTGGCTTCAGAGAAGCATTTTCACCTGTGGAGAGATGAGGACCTAAAGTCCCAAAGAAATTTTAAATTTCAATAAAAGTTAATGCCAGCAGCCATTGGAAAGGAGTTCATCTATTTCTTAGAGACTTGAATATAGAACTACTGGTGACAAGAGGCTGACATGGGACTGTCACATGCTTTAGAAAAGCATGAGTTTATGTACAGAGGTCAGAGGTCAGCCCACCACAGTGTCCCTTTGGCTCCCTCCTGGTGCTGCAGACCTACACGGAGGCTGTGGTGTGCCACATTTTCTGAAGGATACTGATGCAGTGGTATCATGAAGGATACTGGTGCAGGGGTAGCATGAAGGATACAGGGGCTATATGCAACAGTTTTATGATTAGATTTGTGGCCTTCTGTACCAAAGTGAAAACATGCCTGCTGCCTGTATTAATAAATGGATGTTGTATCAAATTGTTTCCTAAACATTTTCCTTTATGGCTAGAGATCAGCTCTCCTTTCAGCCATGATCAGAAAAGATTGTCTTTTTTTTCCCTTGGCAGTTAGAGGAAGTCAGTGAGGAAAATCATAACTGTTCAAGTACTGAAAATATGTAACTACACTACAGAGATGGCTTAGTGGGTAAGGTGATTGCCTGTGAAGCCTAAGGAACCAGGTTCAACTCCCCAGTACCCATGAAAGCCTGGTGCACATGGTGGTGCATGAGTCTTGAGTTTGATTGCAGTTCCTGGTGGCGCTGGTGTGTTCAATCTCTCTCTCTCTTTCAAATTAATTAATTAATTAATTAATAAAATATTAAAAAATAAGTGACTGATGGGCTGAGTGTGGTGGCACACACCTTTAATCCCAACACTTGGGAGACAGAGATAGGAGGATCGCTGTGAGTTCGAGGCCGGCCTTAGATACATAGTGAATTGCAGGCCAGCCTGGGCTAGAGCAAGACCTTACCTCGAAAAACCAAAATATAAGAAATGAATAAGTGACTGATGAGTGGTCCGCCTTTCATAGGATTGGCGCATCATGCTCTCGAGAGATTGGGGACCATTGCAGAAGATGGGGAGGAAAGAATGGAAGAAAGGGAGGATGGAGAGGTATTGTGGAACTCTGTCCTCTGGACATGACAGGCCCATTGGGGTCAGAAACTCGCATCAGATGTGGTTACTTGCATGAGACCTGCATGTGATGGGGCTGGTCCACATTCTGTTCTAGATAATGAAGGGCTTGTAGGCCACTCCCATTCCTGATTGGCTAATGACAGTTAAAGGTTGTCTTCCATGGTTTAGTCAATGGTAAGAGGTGAGAAGAAGGATGGTGACAATGAGGGAATGAGGGGACAAGGGAGAGGAATGTGGGATATATATATATATGTATATATGTGTGCATATATGTATATATATGTGTATATATGTATACATACATATATATATATATATGTATACATATGTATATATATATACACATATATATATACATATATATATATCTTTTATAAAATATTTTCATGCATATATATGTATGCATGACAATATTTTTAGCATGAAAAAATATATTTTTGTTTGGTTTTTGAGGTAGGGTCTCACTCTGGCCCAGGCTGACCTGGAATTAACTATGTAGTTTCAGGGTGGCCTCGAACTCACAGCGATCCTCCTACCTCTGTCTCCCGAGTGCTGGGATTAAAGGCATGCACCACCACACCCAGCTAGCATGAAAATATTTTTTAAAAAGAAGTTGGGTCTTTAATATTGCACCAAAATATTACTGTGGTGTATGTAACTTCCCCAAGGTTGAGTCATTAGTTTGGTGCTGTGTTGTAACTTCAAGAAGGCTGTTAACAATTCAGTTGAAACAACTTTATGTTTCTTGGCAGCTCCCAGCATGAGAGGCAAAGGCGTGCATTCTTGATTCCAGCAATCCACTTGCGACATGTCAACTTCCAGCAGGAAATGCAGGCTGAGTGTGCACAGCCCGTGTCTCTGGAAGTCAATACTTCACCCTTTCAGGGAATCGGGCCATTTAACAAGGAGCAGCTCGAGAGACTGCCTTCTTCATTGATCAGATAAACATGTTGCGAGGCATTTTATTACAAAGTGATGGGCCGGCTTTGCGTCTTCACCACGACGGACTCGTGATGGATGTAAAATGGGCGAGATCTGCTTCCTTGAGGAGCACGTGAGGGGCCTAGAATGCCTTCTCCGGCCAGGCTTGTATGGAATTCAACCCAGATTTCAGATCAAGTCTTACAGACTAATGATGGATTTTCTTTGTTAATCCTTGTGTGTGTGTGTGTGTGTGTGTGTGTGTGTGTGTGTGTGCGTGATGTGCTCATGTGTGCAAGAGCAAGCATGTGTGTCACTGTATGACTGTGGAGGTCAGAAGAAAACTTTCTGACATTGGTCCTCACTTCCCATTTATTCATTTATTTAGTTTTGTTTTTCGAGGTAGGGTCTCACTCTAGCCCAGGCTGACCTGGAATTCACTGTGTAGTCTCAGGGTGGCCTCGAACTCACAGCAGTCCTCCAACCGCTGCCTCCTGAGTCCTGGGATTAAAGGCGTGCGCCACCATACCTCACTTCCCATTTTGTTTGGGGCATGGTCTCTCGTTCCTTGCTCCGTTTGCCAGGCTAACGGGTGTGCAGTCTTTCCAGAGGATTTGTTCATCTCAACTTTCCTGGTCTCAGTGGGCTCCTGCCGTGCCTGCGACAAGGTTCTGCTTTGTACCTGGGTTCTGGGGATTTGAACTTAGGTACTCTTGCTTGTGTGGCAAGAGCTTTATTCACTGAGCCATTTCCCAATTCCCTTCTTGTTAATCTTATTCCAAATTATACTCAATCTTTTATTTTATATTTCTATCATAGTTTTAGCTTCATCTAACACTTTCTCATCGAAATAGATCCATTATATTGGTAACGCATGTGATGAGCATGCACCGAGCTGTGAGAATATGTGCTGTGGGATCAGGGTGCTCGGTAGGACAACAAAAACATTGCTGCGCATGCACTTTGCCTGTCTAGTGTACCTCTGTCTAAGAGTCTCACCGCGGCTGCCCTGGGGGCATGGGGACTTGGGAGGCACAGCAGGTGCCCACATGTGGCTTCATGACCATCCCACACACACGTGTAGGATTGGCTCACCTCCAGCATGTATGCGTGGCTCCCTGGTTTATACTGTGAATAACCCTCCCAACAGCTGTGGACTGTCTGCTTCTACAGGGCGAGTGTGGCCTCCCTGGGGGTGCCAGTGCCTGCTGGTTCTGAGCAGGGGTGGAGTAGATCCATTCTGGAAGGCCACAGAGATCACACCAAGACTCCCGGCAGAGAAGGGCTTCTGGTGAGCAGTGTTACCAACAGACACTTGTTTTTTTTCAATTTAATTTTTATTAACAACTTCCATGATTATAAAAAATATCCCATGGTAATACCCTCCCTCCCCCTCACTTTCCCCTTTGGAACTCCACTCTCCCCATCTCAATCGGGGTCTCTCTTTTATTTTGATGTCATGATCTTTTCCTCCTATTATGAGGGTCTTGTGTAGGTAGTGCCAGGCACTGTGAGGTCATGGATATCCGGGCCATTTTGTGAACAGACACCCTTTCTATAGTAGACTGACAACCTGAATGGGAAGAGCAAAAAGTTCCCGTTCATATAGAAGCCACTGTGGTGTCTCCTACAGGATAAGGGACTCCCACAGGTGAAGGGGCCTCGAGGACTTTCATGCATGGAAATCCCATGAAGCATGTGCTTGGAATTAAATGCCAATGGGCAGATGAAGAAATGAGCTGTGCCCAAGGGGATGGGCAGAAACACAGTCCGGCAACCAGAATTTCCAGAAACAATCATAAAATCAACCTGTGCAGTTTGGTGTAAGAAAGCAGGAGAGCATTCACAATGGGATGATGTGAGAGAGGCAGCAACACCGATTGGTGAATGGGCAAAGAACCAAGTAGATGTTCAGAAATGGAAACTTGCCCTGGGGTGGAGGTTCAGGAACAGAATTATACTGGTGCTACTGTGCTAAAGTCTGGACAAGAGGTCTTAAGGAATGACCCAGAAAGTACAAGTTTGCCACAAAAATACCAAACTAGCGCTGAAGAGATGGCTTAGCGGTCGGTAAAGGTGCTTGCCTGTGAAGCCTGAGGACCCATGTTCCACTCTCCAGATTCCATGTAAGCCAGACACACAAAGTGACACAGCACCCAAGATTTCACATGCGCACAAGGTGGCGTGGGTGTCTGGAGTTCAATTGCAGTGGCTGGAGGCCCTGGCATGCCAATTATTTTTCTCTCTCCCCCTCCCTTGCTCTCTCATAAAAAATGGCCAGTCTGCTGGGCTTGCCTCCCAAAGAAAAACCCAAAATAGGGCTGGAGAGATGGCTCAGCCATTAAGACGCTTGCCTGTGTAGCCTAAGGACCCAGGTTTGATTCCCCAGTACACACATAAGCCGCATGGGCACATGAGCCTGGAGTTCATTTGCAGTGGCCAGAGACCCTGGCATGCCCATTCTCTCTCTCTGTCTGTTTCTCTCTCTCTTTCATAGATAAATAAATAAAAATACCAAGATATCCTGGTGTTAAGCAAATGGCACTGAGAGGCGGGATGTGGGAGGAGGTGATATTCACCACGGTACATTACTGATTCCCAGAGCTGAAAGCAGACAGCTACACTCCATGTCCCCAAAGCCGGGGGAGTCATGTGCAGGACAAGAATTTCTGACCCAGATACAGTCATGCAATTAAAAGACAAGAAGACACCTTTAACCCCAGCACTCGGGAGGCAGAGGTAGAAGGATTGGCGTGAGTTCGAGGCCACCCTGAGACTACATACTTAATTCCAGGTCAGTCTGGACCAGAGTGAGACCCTACCTCAAACCCACTCCTCCCCCCCCGAAAAAAAAAGACCAGAAGATAATCTGTTTCGTGAGGAAAAGAGTGAAGAGTGACTATCAAGGGGGAGAAACATCACACAGAGGCAGGGTGCAAGTTTTGATTACATAGATCTTGGAGTAATTTGAATTTCAGCTAGAAATACTAGGGGAAAGTCACAATGCCAAGGCACTGGCTTGAGCTCCCAGCGTAGCGTCATCCAAGCAGTGTATCATCCTAGCAGTGTGACTTAATCAGCCCTGGGCTGTGATCATTGTAGCAAACTAGTTCCTATGACAAACTTCAAATTCTCAAAACACCAAACCAATTCTATGAAACTTAATTGAAAAAGAGGGGGAAAAATGTACAGCCTTCCCTAAATGAATCCAGTGTAGTCTAGCATCCACCAAGGTGCGAAACCAACGGTTCCCAGCATCCCATAAAAATGAGCCGGATATGGTGGCGCATGCCTTTAATCCTAGCACTTGGGAGGCAGAGGTGAGAGGATTGCTGCAAGTTCAAGGCCACCCTGAGACTACATAGTTAATTCCAGGTCAGCCTGGGCCAGAGTGAGACCCTACCTCAAAAAAGCCAAAAGAAAAAAAAAATCAGCATGGGGCCTGGAGAGATGGCTCAGTGGTTAAGATACTTGACTGCAAAGCCTAACGACCCAGGTTCGATTCCCCAGGACCCACGTAAAAGCCAGATGCATAAAGCAGCACATGTGTATGGAGTTCATTTGCACTGGCTGGAGTTTCTGGTGAGCCCATTCTCTCTCTCTCTCTCTGCTTGTAAATACAAATGCATACATACATAGACTAAACATCAGCATGAATGGAGATAGGAAAGTATGAACCAGATTAGAAGGAACAGTTGGAAGTTCCGTTCATTGATAGCCAGGGGCGCCTGGGGAGAGGGCAGAGCCATAGCACTGGAGGGAGAGACACATCACCCCCAACACTGTGCAGTGTAGGTCTCCCCATGAGGAGAGTGGGGCAGTGATCGGAGCGTGCAGCCGCAGGCCACCACTGCAGGGAAGAGCCATCGGGACGTGCTAGGACGGAGAGGTGGACACTGGGTGAAAACAGGGGATTCCAGGAGAAAAGCATCAGAAACAGGAAATATTATTGTTTTAATATTATTTAAAGTGAAAGTTGGAACATTGTGTGGTGGGTTTGCAGTGGAGGGAGCTGTGTTGTATATAACAGTTGTAACATGAAAAGTAGGGAGGAAATGTGGACCTTAACGTGACCATGGCTTAATGTTTTCCACGAAATGTGGACCTAGTAAAAGAATGTACATAGTAATCCCCAAGACAACTGTGAAAGAAAACAATTCTGTAAAACCTGAAACTGTGCAAGGTGTGACCACAGTAGCCCAAATGGACAGGGGCAGGTGAGAGCAGGTAAATGGAGAGGCGGTGAATGATGGATAGATGATGGATGGATATGTGATGGATGGATGCATAGATTCCCTCATTCAAAAGCAGACATCAGAAACCAGGCGTGGTGGCGCACACCTTTAATCCCAGCACTCGGGAGGCAGAGGTAGCAGGCTCGCCATGAGTTCGAGGCCACCCTGAGACTCCATAGTGAATTCCAGGTCAGCTGGACTAGAGTGAAACCCTACCTCAAAAAACAAAACAATACAAAACAAAACAAATGACAACGAGCAAAAGCAGGCATTAGGGCTGGAGGATGGCTTAACAGTCAAGACCCTTGCCTGCAAAGCCAAAGGACTCAGGTTTGACTCTCCAGGACCCACGTAAGCCAGATGCACAAGGTGGCACATGAGTCTGTAGTTCGTTTTCAGTGGCTGGATGCCCCAGCGCACCCATTCTCTCTCTCTCTTTCCCTCACTCTCTCTCTTGCATAAACAAATAATTTTTTAAAAAATTAAAAAAAAAGCTGGGAGTGGTGGCATACACCTCTAATCCTAGCACTCAAAAGGAAGATGGCTGTGAGTTTGAGGCCAGCCTGAGACTACATAGTAAATTCCAGGTCAGCCTGTAGTAGAGAGAGACCCTACCTTGAAAATCCATATATATAAAGTAATGATTGAATAAATAGCCTTCATGCAAAAACTTAAAGCTTAGCCCTAAAAAAAAAAAAAAAATTGTTTTGCCAGCGGCTCAGTACTGTAATCTCAGCACTTGGGAGAATGAGGCTGAAAACTCTGAGTTTGGGGCTAGCCTGGGTTACAGATTGAAACCCTGTCCCAAAATAAAAATACAAAACTGCCCGGAGGTATGACTGAGGGCAGAGTACTTGTCTTAGCATGTATTCTCTACATACAAGCCCAAGCTAGTCTCTGTCAACTACAAACAGCCAATGTTCTCCTAATAAGAATCAGGCTTCGGGCTGGAGAGATGGCTTAGGGGTTAAGGCATTTGCCTGTGAAGCCAAAGGACACAGGTTCAATTCCCCAGGACCCACATAAGCCAGATGCACAAGGGGCACGTGCATCTGGAGTTTGTCTGCAGTGGCCCTGCTAGAGGCCCTGACATGCCCATTCTGTCTGTCTGTCTCTGCTTACAAATAAATAAATAAATAAAATTAAAAAAAAAAAAGAATCAGGCTTCTGGCAGCGAATCTCAAATGGAGAGAAGTGAGATTGTTGTTAAAGTGAGAAGAAGCAAGAAAGTGAGAGATGAAAGAGAGAGAGAGAGAGGGAGAGGGACAGAGAGATAGAGAGAGAGAGAGAGAGACAGAGAGAGAGAGAGAGAGAAGAGAAGTAGAATGAGAAGAAAAGGAAGGAGAACTGTGGAAAGCCCTGAGTATATTGGAGCCAGGGACAGATTGTGGTGGCGTGTGAATATGTAGTGTCCCCCACAGCCTCATGTGTTATGAGTAAGCCTTATATTTAGTCCCCAGCTGGTGGGCTGTTTGGGAGGCCGAGCCTGGCTGGAGGGAGCGTGTCACTGACGACGGACCTTGAGGCTTATGAGTGCAGTCCACTGGGTGTTTGGAGCCAGCCTATTCTTCCTGCTTCCTCCCTGCTGATGCGTGATGACGTGAGCCAGCCTTCCACGCTCCCGCCGTGCTTTCCACGCCACGATGAAACTTCCCCTGGAAACGCTAAGCTGGAAATAAGCCCACTTCCTTCCCAAAGCTGCTTCTGGCTGGGCGTTTGGTCCCAGCGACAAGAAGGCAACAGCTCCAGATGAGTTGACCGTCGTAGTCAGCTGGACTCACGTGGCTGGGATGAATCTCCAAACCAGTCACAGCTTTTGGGAGGAACGGGATTGATTTGAGGTTCACAGATCCAGAGGAAGTCCCATAGTGGCAGAAGAAGCTGGCTCACTTCGACACAGATCCACACCCAGAGAAATAAAGCAGTTTCTACCAGCACAAGCATGCACACTCCAGAAGCCCAGGCAGGACTCAGGCCCTGGGCATATCTTTAGAGCGGAGTTCCAGATCTGCCCCCAGTAACACCTCCTCAGCGGAATATCCAAGCTATAGCTTGAATGAAACTGAATCTGTTGGGGGACAACCCTTCAAACTACCACAGTGGCCATGTTTATATCAGGAGAAGGAATGCTAAAAAGCTACCGGGCAGGAGGAGGACTATCTGTCTACAGCTGAGGGAGACCCCACGAGGCCAGGGAAGCACTGGGATGGGCTCACCAGTGGCAAAGGTCAGGATAGTACATGTTAGTTGGCTGAGACTCTGTAACAAATGCCACAAGCTGGGGCTCAGAAGACCCCCTCTATTCACAGCTCTAGGCTAGAAGCTCAAGATCAGGGTGCCAGCCATGGTTTCTGGTGAGGGTGTCTGTTTCCGTGGGTGCACACCCCCCCTTTTTTTTTGGTCTCTGCATGGCACCAAGAGGTCTCACTTATGTGATGTATAAAAGCTCTGACCCTGGCTCCACCCTCTGACCATATCTCCCCACAACGGTGCTGGCACTGTCTCACTGGGAATTAGGTTTTGACAGGAAATTTGTGTGTGTGTGTGTGGGGGGGGAGCACAGTTCAGCCCATTACACATATGATGCAAGAATGGATCAAAACGGTGACTCAGGGGACTGACCGTGAGAAGAGTGGAATGTCCACTGCTGATGGACAGTGGGGACATGAGGTCCCCTCAGCAAGGTCTCAGCACGTCTCCTCTGGGCTGCTTTTCTGCTCTGGGGGCCGCAGGGTGTCCTCATCCTGGTACTGTCCAAGCTTGCTTCTTACTCTATTTTCCCAGGGGCCACACCCTTCCTTCCCTGAGTCTTCCTGTCTGCCACAGTTCTCTGTGTCCGCTTAGAGGCCGAGTCCAGCTGAGGTCTGGATACTGGGGACTTTTCAGTATGTGCTTAGGAATTCTTCCTCAGCCTCACGGCTGGGTCTGCTGGCGAGGTGCGATGCCCCCCCCCCCTTAAGTGCCTGTGCTCTGTATTCTGCTATGAGCTAACGCACAGACGTCCAGCTACGCTACGCTACTGCTGACCACAAAGATGGCTAAAGGAAAGCGTGGGTCAGGTAGTCCTGGGTCTGGAGCTGGCCTAGACTTTCTGCTGTCTGTCCTGTGGGCCCTATCACTGCTCTGCCATGTCTCCTAGTTCACTCCTGCTCGTCTGGCTCCATGATCCTGGGCAGCTTTGGAGATATCCATCTTCCAGGACGCAGGCGCATGCTCAGACGGGCCCCTCTGCTGGGCTCTACTCCCCCACCCTGCTCTCTCCCCCTCGCACCTGCTCCTGGCTGTTTTCCACACGTCTCTAGGACTCAACGTGCATATGTCCCTCTTAGCACAGACGCTCTGCTTCCCTGCAAGCCTGGGCTCACCCTCCTATGCTGCTTCTTGGACCAGGATTCTGGCACGCTGGATACGACCCTCCTGCCACAGGGGGATAGTACTGTACAGATCAACAGTTGCATGAAACATGCACATATGAAGAGGGCTCATGAGACTGCTGTTTATTTTATTTTATTTTAATTTTTTTGTTTATTTTTATTTATTTATTTATTTGAGAGTGACAGACAGAGAGAGAAAGAGGCAGAGAGAAAGAGAGAAGAGAGTGGGCGTGCCAGGGCTTCTAGCCACTGCAAATGAACTCCAGATGCATGCGCCCCCTTGTGCATCTGGCTAACGTGGGTCCTGGGGAATCGAGGCTTGAACTGGAGTCCTTAGGCTTCACAGGCAAGCGCTTAACCGCTAAGCCATCTCTCCAGCCCTTGTTTTTGTTTTTTGAGGTAGGGTCTCACTCTGGCTCAGGCTGACCTGGAATTAACTATGTAGTCTCAGGGTGGCCTCGAACTCATAGTGCTCCTCCTACCTCTGCCTTCAAGTGCTGGGATTAAAGGTGTGTGCCACCATGCCTGGCTTTTTAAAAAAATTTTTTAAAGGGAGAGCTATTCTTTTTAGAATTAAAAAATATTATTTATTTGAGAAAGAGAGAGAGAGAGAGAGAATGGGCATGCTAGGGCCTCCAGCCACATGTACTACCTTGTGCATCTGAGAGAGAGAATGGGTGTGACAGGGCCTCTAGTCACCTCAAACAAACTCTAGATGCATATGCCACCGTGTGCATCTGGCTTTACTTGTGTCCCTGGGACTCAAACCTGGGTCCTTTGGCTTTGCAGGGAAACGCTGTCACTGTTAAGCTATCTCTCCAGCTTGAGACTGCTGTTTAACGTGTTGGTGGCCTCCAGGTCGGTGGAGGGTGGGGGTGGGAGGGAGAAGTGGGTTTTGCAGCTTGCCTCCTCCCCAGACAGACCCAACACTCTCAGCGCGGACACTGCTGTCTGATGATAGCAGGTGCCTGAATTCAAACGGTACTGTTCCAACTCTGATGGAGTAAAACCATTGTTCTCATGGTTAACTTGTGACCTCTCAGCATCCTTTCCAAAGGGCACCATGGTTCCCTTGCCCCGAGTACACAGGGGGTCTGCCACCAAAGTGGATGCTTCTAGGTTCATGTTCCAATGTTCAGTATAAATTGGACAACTCCTGAGGGATGAAGCCCCAGAAATTAATCCTGCGGTGATGGATGCCTGGAAGTAACGAAGAATGAACTGAGCCATAACCTATTAACGTTTTGAAAATATCAGACATCCCTCGCAGTCCTGTTTTTCTATGGCTGAAAACATTTGGAGTTGGGACACCAATTCCTTCTAAAGGACGGGCCAGACCGCCCGAGGGTGCTTCGGATGGGTGGCCTCCCTGGAGTCAATGCAGGTGAGCTCAGGCTGTGGCTGGACCCTTCCAGCAGGTTCTGCTTAGTCTTACAATCCCTTCCTTCCATGGGAAACACTACTTGGAGCTACGCCTCTGGCTGCAGATAGAGTTATGAACTGTGTAGCCTGTCCTAACTAGGGTTTTCTAAAAGTATTTATTTATTTGAGAGAGAGAGAGAGAGAGGAGAGAGAGAGAGAGAGAGAGAGACAGGCCAGGGACTCTAACCATTGCAACTGAGCTCCAGACACATGTGCCACCTTGTGCTTCTGGTTTATGTGGGTGCTGGGGAATTGAACCTCTGGGTCCTTTGGCTTTGTAGGCAAGTGTCTTAACCTCTAAGCCATCTTTCCAGCCCCTGACTAAGGGCTTTTGAAAAATTATTTTTATTTATTTATTTGTGAGCAAGAGTGAGAGAGAATGGGTACACCAGGACCTCCAGTCACTGCAGACAAACTCCAGATGCATGCACCAACTTGTGCATCCAGCTTACATGGGTACTGGGGAATCGAGCCTCAAACTGGGCTCCTTAGGCTTCACAAGCAAGTACTTAACCACTAAGCCATCTCTCCAACCCCTGACTAAAGGTTTTAATGACATTGTATCTACTGACTTTATTGGGTTTGGGGTTCAATGACCTTACAGCCAAATGATCTGCATACTTGGAGAGACAGCTGGATTCTTGGCCATTTTTATGAAGAATGCCTCTGTCAGTTTCCTGCTTCCAAGGTCTGTTGCAGTCATTTACACAGTGCACATGACTACGTTACCTCCCATGCACTACTCCAAACACCGTATCATTGCATCGCTGGCCCTTGGCTGCAGAGGAGAGGCGAGGCACAATGCTGCACTATTTTTTCCACAGACAAAATCTGTAGATTGAAGTGGATCCTAAGAAAGACCTGTCCTTAATCAAAACTGAATAGACCGTCTGCTATTCATCTCCACTCTGAAGATTTCTAGAAGAAACTAAAGTTCGCCTTAAAGAAAACTTGAAAACGTAACTGCCAATGAGTAGGTCAGCCTGATTACCAATGGCTTTGAATTTTTTTTTTTTTTTTTTTTTGGTTTTTCGAGGTAAGGTCTCACTCTAGCCCAGGCTGACCTGGAATTCACTATGGAGTCTCAGGGTGGCCTCGAACTCACAGTGATCCTCCTACCTCTGCCTCCCGGGTGCTGGGATTAAAGGCGTGCGCCACCACGCCCGGCTGGCTTTGAAATTTTGAAGTGTGAAAATTCTTAATGATTCCAAACTACCACTGTGGCAAAAAAAAAAAAAAAAATCCCACCCAATAGTGAAGCAATATAGACTGTGCGTCCATTTATTCCAGGAAGGGAGTCGCCAGCCACAGGCCACTGGCTGACAGGGGCCATCACTGGGTGTTTCAGGCACTGTGAGGTGATGACCCAGGAGGCTTTGATGTTGTTTTCAATATCCTTGGGGGTGATTCTCCCCCCACCCAAAGATTACCTTGTGTGAACTGTTCCCAGCAGTATGGTGCTAGGAACACTTGTTTAAGAAAGAGGTTCCACCTCTGGGCCGCTCAACCTGGAGGGACGCTTGATAGCTCAGTGTCATTCTTGGGACAGTGACTCTATAGCCACCTAGAGATCCTCCCTGTACTGAAAGAAAATTATAAAGTCAACTGTATCAACATCCCGTGGAGGCAAACCCAATGTGTGTGTGTGGGGGGCTTATGTCATTCAGGGAGCTTCCACTATTGCAGGGCTATCCTCCCCTTCCTAGCTTCTGGAAGGAGGCACTTCTGTCCCTTACTGATGGGGGGAGGCAGAGACCTGCCTTGGCCAACTGGGACAGCCATGTCAGGTGGGCAGCCACGGCAGAACCACGGGGGACCTGGCAGTTCACACACCAGCGGGGGGAAATAGCCAGGTGTGTGGGCGCTACTAGTGAGACGCCCTCATGGTAGGAGACCGGGCATGGCCATCTTTTCTTCTCAGTCACGCCTGGGATGATGACGGCACAGATAACTGACACAAAATGGAAGAGCTGTCTTTTTATTTACTTGCATATTTATTGGCTTTTGTAAAAGAAACTTACAAAAAAAAAAAAAAAAAAAAAAAGAACCAGTCAGCATACAATGAGGGCTAATGAATGCCAAGGGCAGGGAGCCTGTCTCCTTCCAGGCAATGGCCAGCCTGGGCATCGATCCACAGCCTCATATAACATAGTCTAATAATAGCTCTATTACCACCTCCCACCAATTGGCCCGGGCGCCCTCCAAATGAGCCACCCAGAAGCCGGGTTGTCAATATTAATTCCGCCCCGGAGATGACTTGTTACGGGAGAGCAAAGGTGTCTGGCTGGGCCTAAACAACTTAACTCCTTGTCTCATAAAACTGAAGCTGCTATTGATCGCTTTCTTCTATTGTGTGAAAGATTAAACATGCGGGAGTGTGCACGCGTGCTCGCACACACACACACACACACACACACACACACACGTGCACACTCGGGAGGCGTTGCCTGGACCAGCGAACTCCTCGCTCAGACAGGCTCAGCCTCGTGATCTCCCCGCCTACCCGGCATCATTTCGAAGCAAATTAAATCAATGAATTCATCCCAGCAGATGGCCACTTTAACACTCAGTTAGCCTTCAGATAATTGAGCGTTGACTCCGGAATCATAAAATGGATGGCTCGTTTGTACGGTGTACTGAAATAGATCACGGAGGTTAAATAAATGAAATCCCAATTGTCAGGCTGTAATAAATGGCTTCCCCTTTCTGCAAACAGCTCTGTTTGGCCTAATAAATACAGGGGACGTTACAGCGCTCCTCCCGTGATGGGGTTACAGCGTAATGAAATGGTCTTCCCTCTGCTTGTTTTTTTGCCTCCTCCTGCACTGTGTGATAAGTAGCAAGCCAACGAAGCCTGTAATTACAATCTTACAGAAACCCGGCCAATCTGTATATAAATCTCACCCTCCAATTACAAGATGTAATAATTTTGCAGTCAAGCTGGTAATGAGGTCTAATACTCATGCCTGCGATAATCCCCCCTGGATGCTGACTCTATCAGATGTTAGCTTTGTAATTATACTGGCAGAAAATCATTATTTCATGTTCAGCAGAAAAATGAGGTTGGTGGGAAGTTAATTTTCTCTATGCTCTGTGAAGCATAGACAAAATTTTAATGATTTAATCATTATGGTTATCCCTGCTGCAATTGACCCGCGTTACTTGTACAGAAATACTGGTACGTTTAAAAGTCCCTGTTACCCGATAAAGCTCGCCAGGTACGCAGCTTTTAATGTAAGAATGACTCTGTACACAATTAAACTATTACCCCGCCGACAGGGAGAACTCATTTCATTTTCAGTCTTCATTATTTATGTTTGCGACTCGTGGAAATGTTTATGTCTCAGCTTTAACAAATGGCTAATTTAATGAAAAATTGAATTACGGCTCTTCTGATGACGTCAGCTCTAAAAAAAAAAATAACCTCAGAGAACAATGACATGACCGGATGACATCTGAGGGTCGTCCTGGGATATCTTGTCATCTGTAAGTAATCAGGACCAAAAACAAAACCAAAAAAAAAAAAAAAAAAATGAGGGAGGGGGGGTCCGTTGTCAAGATCTCACTGTGGGAACAAAATGATTTCTCAAATAGGAGACTGTGATATTTCTGATGGGCTAGTAGGTTGTTTATGCACAACCCTTTTAAATATAGTGAAAGCTCTCTGCTAAAACATGATTTTTATTTTGTGGCTTTGGGGACTCTCTGGGGACATGGGAACTATTCACAGATAGATGTTTACTGTACGGAAAGCAGCGTGGAGCCAGTCACAGATGGAGGAAGAAGGAAACCGCATGGTCCCTGGGGGAGGGCCCTCCTCCCAGGTGTTTGGAGACCTGAAGAGGTGACCTCCTCCTCCAGCTCTGGGCTCTGCGGTCAAACTGGCTTTGTCCTGAAACTCCTACTGTGGTACCGGGGAATCGAACCTAGGTCCTTAGACTTTGCCTTAACCACTGAGCCATCTTTCCAGGCTTTTCTGGCTGTTTTGAGCCCCTGCTGTGTGGCCTTGCTCTGGGTGTTGACTACACACAGCCGCACCAGGAGCACAGCGACTGTCCCGGAGAAGAGGCGTCATGTCCCTGTTGTCTTCAAGCTTTTCCTCTCCGGCAAATTGAAATTGCCCGGGTTCCACTCTGCTCACCCTCTTCCCAGGACGGTCCTTGGTTGGCTGTGCTCTGGGGATTGGCAAAGCCACCCCACGGCCTGCAGGAAGTGAGGGGCTATACTCTGCTCTTCAGAGAGGACTCTTCAGAAAGGGCACTAAGGTATGGACTTTTCTTTCCTGTTTGTTTTTGGTTTTCTGAGGTAGAGTCTCGCTCTAGCTCAGGCTGACCTGGAATTCACTCTGTAGTCTCTGGATGGCCTCGAACTCACCGCGATGCTCCTACCTCTGCCTCCCAAGTGCTGGAATTAAAGGCGTGCGCCACCATGCCCGACTAATGCCCGACTTTTCTGTGGGTGCTAGAGAGCCACACTCAGGCCCTCGCGCTTCTGCAGACAGTGTTCGGCCCATGGAACCATCTCCCCAGACCCCTAAATTATGTGGGGTTATTTTTTGTCTGTTGTGTTTTTCGTTTGAAGTAGAGTCTCGCTCTAGCCCATGCCGACCTGCAATTCACTCTATAGTCTCAGACTGGCCTAGAACTCACAGCAGTTCTCCTACTTCTGCCTCCCAAATGCTGGGATTGCAGGCATGCACCTACAATGCCTGGCAAACTTTGTGGTTTACTTCTTAAACATTTATTTATTTATTTATTTATTTAGTTAGTTAGTTATGAGGTGGGGGGAATGGGCATGCCAGGGTCTCCAGCCACTGCAAACAAAACTCCAGATGCATATGCCACCTTGTGCTTTAAGGTACGTTTTTTTAAAGGAAAATTCTAGATTCGCAAATTAACCTTTTGCTGAACCTCACCCGCAGAGATGTGGCATCTCTTGCAGATGACAGATAAGCTTTTCCACACACAGCTACAATCTGGAGCTGTTATCTATCGGTCCACTGACTCTATCTGTGAGCTGGATCGTAATGCATCTGCAAGTGGAGGAACCTTCTAGAAGTATGCTGTCTGAAGTGAAGTGGCCTGGCCCGAGGGGTGGCTGGAGGTGGTGGATTTCTGTCTTGATGAGTGAGTACAAGAAAGAAGAGAGAGGGGGCTGGGGAGATGGTTTAGCAGTTAGCGCTTGCCTGTGAAGCCTAAGGATCCTGGTTCGAGGCTCGATTCCCCAGCACCCATGTTAGCAAGATGCACAAGGGGGTCGTATGTGTCTGGAGTTTGTCTGCAGTGACTGGAGGCCCTGGTGTGCCCATTCTCTTTCTCTTTCTCTCTCTCTCTGACTCTTTCTCTGTCTGTCGCTCTCAAATAAATAAATAAAAATGAACAAATATTTAAAATAAAAAGAGAGAAGAGGGCCCTGCATTACTCTTCCCCTAGGCACAGATGTGGTGGTCACCGTGTCCCCTCAGGGTGTCACCCGGTTCTGTGCAGGGCAGTGCGATGGCATGGACAGCTAAACCCAATCTGAACATGCTGCATCCAGGAGGCAGATGTGAGTAGCTTCCCTCCCTCCCTCCCTCCCTCCTTTCTTTCTTTTCTTTTCTTACCATCTATATAAATATTTATTTTTTAATGTTTGTTATTATTATTAACAACATTTTTTGTATGGATACATCATGTGTTGGTACCCTCTTTCTCCTCGTCCCTGCCCCCATTCTGTTGGTGACGCTCCTCGGTGGGGTTGTGGGTATTCCCTGTGGGGTCATGGGCTATGCGCTGTGGGAGCAGCAGTCAGTTATTTTTTGGGGGGGGGGGATGCCTCTGGGCATGATGTCTCAACCTGTGGCTCTTAAAATCTTTCCTCCCCCTCTTCTGCAAAATTCCCTGAGCCGTGGTGGGTGTGTTTTAAGTCTACTTCAGCGATGAGCTCTTAGGAGCCTCTGGATCTCTGCTTTGGTAGGTGTGAGTGTCCTCAGGGTCTGTCTCCTTCACCCTGGCACTGTTTATCAGGTTCACCATGGAGCAGCACTCTTGCTCGTCTCCCCTCTTCTGTGGATTCAGCTGTGGCTTGGTTGAAGCAAGAGGGGTCGTTCATCTCCTCTGGTCTTGCTACCTTTCCATGCCATGAGCATCCTCTGGCTCAGGCATATCTGGGAATTCTCATTCTTTCTTTATTAAGAGATTATACTCTTATTCCCTCTCTCTACTGTTCCTGTTTCCCTGGGGCCCTCCTCTGTGGGATTATGGGATTTACTGTGGGGTCATGAAGACCTCAGTCAGTCCCAATGGGACAGTGGGGGAACTGGGTCTCAGGGTCTTCCCACCCACTCTGTGGCTCTTGAATGACATCAGCTTGTTTCTCTTGGGCCACTAGAGCAGTGATGTAGGCTTAGGGTTTAAGCAGCAGTTCATTGCCCACAGTGCTGGAGGACAGAAGTCTATGTTCAAGGCACTTACACACCAGGTGTCTGGGAGGTTCTCCTCCAGGTTTGCAGATGGCGTCTTTTCTCTGTGTCCTCCCATTGTGGACGGCAGAAGCATCAGAAGCTAGTTGCCGTGTGTCTTTAAAAAATATTTTATTGGGCTGGAGGGATTGCTCAGTGGTTAAGGCATTTGCCTGTAAAGCCAAAGGACCCGGGTTCGATTCCCCAGGACCCATGTTAGCCAGATGCACAAGGGGGCGCAAGCGTCTGGAGTTCGTTTACTGTGGCTGGAGGCTCTGATGCACTCATTCTCTCTCTCTCTCTCTTTCTTTCTCTGATAAATAAATATAAAAAAGTTTTAAAAATATTTTATTTATTTATTTGAGAGAGAGAGAGAGAAAGAGGGAGGGAGGGAGGGAGGGAGGGAGAGAGAGAGAGAGAGAGAGAGAGAGAGAGAATGGGTGTGCCAGGGCCTATAGCCATTGCAAACCAACTCCAGATGTATGAGCCACTGTGCATCTGGCTTACATGGGTACTGGGGAACTGAACCTGGGTCCTTAGGCTTCGCAGGCAAATGCCTTAACTGCTAAGCCATCTCTCTAGCCCAATGTATCTTAAAAAAATTATTTACAAGGAGAGAGAGAGAGAGACAGAGAGAGAGAATGGGCATGCCAAGACCTTCTAGCCACTCCAAATGAAGTCCAGATACATGTGCCACTTTATGCTTCTGGCTTTATGTGGGTACTGGGGGATCGAACCCAGATCCTCACGCTTTTCAGGTGCCTTAACCATTGAGCCATCTCTCCAGCCCCAGTTATATGTCTTATAAGGACATGAAGGACCTATTGGCTCCCACAGGCCCCCACCTTCTAACATCAAACTGGAAATAAGGCTTCGACGCACAGATTCTGGGGGAAACATGCATTGTATGGGCCGAGCAGAGAAGTCCTGCACAGCACCACCCAGTGAACATGGGCTTTGCTGGTCACCTATGCTCCTAGTGTCACCATGGTTACATGTCACCCCCGACCCCCTGCCCAGCCAACACGCAGCAAATTCCTCCCTCTGGGAGTGGTGGGTATCTCAGCAAGGGGAGGTACATGTTCTAAGCCCATGACAGGTACATCCTGGGCTTGGCTTCACGCTGCTGTCTCCCCCGTTTCTGCAGGCAGGGGGACCCCATGCTGCTATGTCTTCCAGCTTCCTCAGAGGGCTTCATCCCACAGTTTGGAAAAGCGATGGTGTGTGTGTGTGTGTGTGTGTGTGTGTGTGGTCATGCCTTTCTCTAACATCTGTTTTTTTTTTTTTTACTTGAGAGAGAGAGACAGAGAGAGACAGAGAGAGAATTGGTGTGCCAGGGCCTCAGCCACTGCAGTCAAAGGCCAGACACGTGTGCCACCTAGTGGGGATGTGCGACCTTGTGCTTGGCCCAAGGCATCTGGCTAACGTGGAAGCTGGAGAATTGAACATGGGTCCTTAGCTTCTCAGGTAAGTGCCTTATCTGCTAAGCCATCTTTCTAGCCCTCTAACATCTTAATAACCCTGGTTTTACTCTCTCTGGCATCTCATGGTTTGTGAATGACTAGATGGTACAGAGACCAGGCTAAGGATGGGGAGAGGGACCTCTCTCATCAGCGACCCACCTGCCAGGACCGGCTGCCCCCCCACATAGCTCCTGCTTGGCTTCTAGAGCAGAGTGCTGCCACTGAAATAAACTGCCAGGGGACAGGGCTCACAAGGACCCCACTTCCAGGGTTGGAATTGTTAGTTGGGTTTTACTGGGAGCAACACTCTGCTTTGTGTGGGAATGGACTGGCCCAGCTTCCCTATGCTGCTCTGAGACCCTGGAGGACCCAGGGAGCTGGGGACACACAGTCACTCAGCAAATGCAGACTGTGTCTCAGGGAGTCTCTGGCTCTGTTCTGTACTCTTTCCCCAAGGTTTGGTTCAGTCACACACTCACAAGCACACCGCACATACTGACATCCCCAGAAAATCACCCCCACGTGTTCACACCACCCCCATCCCCACTCACACAACTACAGCCATATATACCCACACCACACAGAAGCACGCCTCACATTCTCTTTCTTTCCCCAGAAAACTTTTTGCAGGAATGCTGATCTTCAGAAGCAGAGCTCGCTGAGGCTCTGCTCACACCCCTCCCTGCACAGGGGCCCACCCTCTCTCCCCTGGGCTTCTCCTCTGGTGCTTCTCTAAGGGTGACTGGAATACTCTCTGGCCATCTGCTTGACCCACCAACTTCAGAGGCCAGTAGAGAAAGGCTCAAAGCATGTGGCCCATTTATGCCTGATATTATCGCTGTTGATCTGTAAATAAACAATGTCGACTTCTTGGAGAGTGTGTGGTGTGTATTGATGCGCGCATCTGTGTTCCTATGTGTGTAAGTGTGTGGGGGTGCCCGGGCACCTGTGTGGGCGTGGTTACACCTGGAGGGCAATCTTGGCTGTCATCCACAGATACACCTTCACTTCTTTTTCCTCTTTCTTTTCCTTTGAAAAATATTTTATTTATTTATTTATGAGGGAAATAGAGAGGCAGATAGAGAAAATGGGTGCACCATGGTCTCTAGTCACTGCAAACGAACTTCAGACACATGCACCACCCTGTACATCTGGCTTTATGTGGGTACTAGGGAACTGAACTTGGGTCCTTTGGCTTTGCAGGCAAGTGCCTTAACCACTAAGCAATCTCTCCAGCCCCATTTCTGTTTATCTATTTATATGACAGAGAAAGGGGGCAGGAGAGAGAGAATGGGTGCACCAGGGCCTCCAGCCACTGCAAATGAACTCCAGACATGTGTGCCCCTTTGTGCATCTGGCATAATCTGTGCATAATGTGGGTCCTGGGGAATCGAACCTGGGTCTTTTGGCTTTGCAGGCAAGTACCTTAATTGCTAAGCCATCTCTCCAGCCCCACTTCTGTTTTTCTGAAACAAGGTTTCTGATTGTCCTTAATGAGCTCACCACGAGGCTAGACTTGCTGGTCAGCGAGCCTTGGACAACCTCCTGGCTCTCCTTCTCCAGACACTACCACACCCAGCATTTCATGCGGGTTCTGGGAATTGAACTCCGCTCTTCGTGTTTGCACAGAAGTACTTTACTGAATGAACTATTTTCCCAGCCCCTCAGGCCAACTTCTGGCCTAGCCTCTGCCTCCTGGGCAGGAATCTGTGGGTCTCAAACACAGACTCTCCAGTGTCTATCAAGAAGTGCCCTTGTGCCGGGCGCCGTGGCGCACGCTTTTAATCCCAGCACTTGGGAGGCAGAGGTAGGAGGATCGCCATGAGTTCAAGGCCACCCTGAGACGACAGAGTTAATTACAGGTCAGCCTGGACCAGAGTGAGACCCTACCTCAAAAAACCAAAAAAAAAAAAAAAAGAAGTGCCCTTGTTCACTTGTGCGTCTCTGGAGTGAAGGGCCTGTGAGAAGAGGCTGAGTGCTGGGGCTCCTGACTCGAGGCCGCCTGTGATCTACGGAGGTGACTGTCCTATGTTTTGGGGTGCAGCATGTGTTCTACCCCAGGCAGTGGCAAGTGCTTAAGACAATGCCAGGACTTTCACTAGACAAAAAGGGCTGCCCTCATTTAAAGTCCATGAGCGTGTGCAATCTTTGCTATTGCGCTGCTAAGAAGTTCAAAGAGGGCTGGAGAGATGGCCTAGTGGTTAAGGTGTTTGTTTGCAAAGCCAAAGGACCTCGGTTCAAGTCCCCAGGACCCACATAAGCCAGATACACAAGGTGGCACATGCATCTGGAGTTCCTTTGCAGCGGCTAGAGGACTTGGCAAGCTCATTTTCTCTCTCTGTCAATCTCTCTCTCTCTCTCTCTGTCTGCCTGCCTTGCTCTCTCAAATAAAAAAATAAAATATTATATAAAAAGAAGTTAAAAGATCCTCATTGCAGAAGCAACTATTTTTATTTTTTTATTTTTTATTTTTATTTTTATTTTTATATTTTTGGTTTTTCGAGGTAGGGTCTCACTCTCGCTCAGGCTGACCTGTAATTTGCTATGGAGTTTCAGGGTGGCCTCGAACTCACGGCAATCCTCCTACCTCTGCCTCCCGAGTGCTGGGATTAAAGGCGTGTGCCACCACGCCCGGCCTATTTTTATCTTTTAAAGGCTTTACTTTTGTTTATTTTTTATTTATTTGAGGGTGACAGGCAGAAAGAGAGAGAAAGAGGCAGATAGATAGATAGAGAGAGAATAGGCATGCTAGGGCCTCCAGCCACTGCAAACGAACTCCAGATGCGTGTGCTCCCTTGTGCATCTGGCTTACCTGGGTCCTGGGGAATCGAGCCTTGAACCGGGGTCCTTAGGCTTCACAGGCAAGCACTTAACCACTAAGCCATCTCTCCAGCCCCTATTTTTATTGTTAAAAAACATTTTTATTATTTATTTGTAAGGAGAGAGAGAGAGAGAGAGAGAGGGAGGGAGAAAATGGGCATGGGCATGCCAGGGCTTCCTGCCACTGCACATACATGCACTCCAGGTGAATGTGCCACTTTGTGCGTCTGGTTTTACCTGGGTGCTGGCGATTTAAACCCAGGCCATCAGGCTGTGCATGCAAGTGCTTTAAACCACTGAGTCATCTCTCCAGCTCTACTTCTTAAATCTCTGTGTGTGTGCTTCCTAGAACCCCAAGCCCTGAGTTCATATCTGAAAACTAACTAAAGAATTGGTGATTCCAGGTCCAAAAAAGTAATTTTTAAGATACCACATTCTCTTCAGATCTTAGAAAGATGTGGGGAAGGGGAAAACCTGGGAGGGAAGGGAGGGAAGGGAAGATAGAGGGGGAGCAGGGAGATGCACCATGTGGAAGCCCAGGAGCCCATGTGTGCTGCCTGGAGTCCACGAGTCCACGTAAATGAACATGGATCTTAGGGAAAAAACAAACATGAAAAGGGATTTTCAAAATGCACGCTTCCAAAAAGATTAAAAGTGAAGACAGTAGTAAAAGGTAGAAAGTATTTCTTCCCTTCCTGGCTGGGATGGAAGAGGGAGATTATTCATCTGAAGACCCAAGAACGTTGCTGCCAGTTAGAGAGAGAGAGAGAGAGAGAGAGAGAGAGAGATGCCCGACTCTGGGCTGGGTGGGGAAATGGCTTAGCTGTTAAGGCATTTGCCTGTGAAGCCTAAGGACCCTGGTTCGATTCCCCAGGATCCATGTAACCCAGATGCACAAGAGGGCACATACGTCTGGAGTTCCTTTTCAGTGGCTAGAGGCCCTGGCGTGCCCATTCTCTCTCTCTGTCTGCCTCTTCCTCTCTCTCAAATAAATAAATTATATATATCCAACTCTCTCCATGGGTCCAGGATCTATTTTAGAATACGTGTCACCACACGTGGACCCACTTACCCCAGGTGTTCCAGCCAATCAGCCTGGGCAGGGCTTCTCTCTCTCTCTCTCTCTCTCTCTCTCTGTCTCGCTAATTGGATAAGATGAGCGAGCACCGAATCCCACGACTGACACGTGTGGGGTGAGCTGAGATGGGCGAGGGGAGGGTGTGATGTAAGATTTCCCTAAGGGTCACCCTTTCTACCTAGTGCAAGAAACCAACTGTCCACCGTGGAGCCTCCCACATTTTCACACGCGTGCGTGTGCATGGGATTGCCACAGTGTGTGTGAAGGTCAGAGGACAATCTCAGTATCGCTGCTGGCTCTCTCCTGTTCGCCGCTGCGTTCCCCAGGCCGGCTGGCCAGTGAGCTCTGGAGGATTCCTCTCGCCACGGCCTCCCATCTTCTGTGGGAGCACTGGGGTCACCGATGCATGCTATGGTGTCCAGCTTTTAGCTGGGTTCTGGGGAGTCTGAACTAGGATATTCAAGCTGGCATAGCAGGCGCTCTGACCCACGGAGACATCGCTCCTACCTCAAGCAACTTTTCTTGTTTCTCCATGTCCCGGTTCCTTTAAATACTCGTGACCGCAAGTAGTGAAGACAGCTCTGTTTCCAAATTTCACTTTGGATTTCTCATAGACGCCAACATACATTTCATCAAGTCCTGACAGCGTAGTCAGGCACAAAGTGTTGTCCCCCCGAGAACACGAGTCACCAATTTGTATGGTCTCCACTCCGTTTGGCAAGTTAAGGGAGTAGGAATGAGATTTAGGAGAAGCCAAAGGGGGTACATTTGTCTACGGTGAACGGTGCTCAAGTATCTGTCATAAAATGTGGCCAACCCTGACACTGTATTTTGAAGAACCTACTGCCGGGTTTGAACCCTGCTCCTCGCTGCGTGCGTGCATTTTCATGGAGAGTTGAGGTGACTTCCTGTGCTGTGACGCTGGGACTTGGATCGGGGGTGCAGAGAGGTTCAGGGCTACTTGCAGCCAAGAGCCCCCTGGGGGTCCCCAGCGGGCATAGTAGAACCACTTCCACGCTGGCCAGGATCTTTCAGGACGGAACTCAGGCTAAGAAACACGCGCTCTCACCCGTTTGCCAAGAGCCTGGTTTTTTTTGTTCACCCCCCTTCCTTTCTTTTCTTTTAGTGGTGGTGCCCTAGAGTATACAGCTTTAAGCTGATTTTATGCCTCAAAATTACTGAACATTTTGAAGATTTACTCCAAGATAAAGCATTTTCTTTTACGCTTCAATAACTGTTTATGGGCACTCATCGAGAGCATTATTTTCAGCATATTGCTTATCCCTAGGCCCGGCCCAGAAGAGAGCGTGTTGGGTTATGCGGAGCTTTGGAAAAAAAATTGCAGCCCTTCTAATCATAGTAAAACATGTTGGAACGGCGCATACGAAATGCGCGTGCCTGCACTGGCGGGGCGTTTCAGGAGACACTGGGAGGTCCCTGGCACTTTTTGGACTCTTGAGACAATCAGGGATCCTCTTCTGTGTTCCTGCACCTCTGAGTTTCTTAGATTTTGAGGTATACATAGATCTCCCCATCGTACTGTGCTGCACAGCTAAATATCCACACTGACAGGCACCGAAGGATGAAGACAGACAGCATACCTTCTCCTCCTCCTGCTAAAGCAGCCCTGAAGTTCTTCAGAAGACTGAATTAAGACATTAATTTTAGATTGAAAAAATATTTTATTTGGGCTGGAGAGATGGCTTAGCAGTTAAGCACTTGCCTGTGAAGCCTGAGGACCCCGGTTCAAGGCTCGATTCCCCAGGACCCACGTTAGCTAGATGCACAAGGGGGCGCATGCGTTTGGAGTTAGTTTGCAGTGGCTGGAGGCCCTGGTGCGCCCATTCTTTCTCTCTCTCTCTCTGCCTCTTCCTCTCTCTGTTGCTGTCAAATAAATAAATACATAAATGAACAAAAAAATAAAAAATATTTTATTTATTTATGAATGAGAGAGAGAGAAAGGGACAGAAGAGACAGAGAGAGCTAGAGAGACTGGGCATGCCAGAGCCTCCAGCCACTTCAAACTCCAGATGCATGGGCCACCTTGTGCATCTGGCTTTGCATGGATACTGGGGAATCGAACCTGGGTCCTTAGGCTTTGCAGGCAAGTGCCTTAACCACTGAACAATCTCTCCAGCCCAGATTTGTTTTAAAATCTCTCAGTATTTTTTTTGAAACTTTATATCTTTTGAATAACACTTCCCAGTTTGGGCTCCTTTCCTTTAGTTGCCTACACCCTGTTCTCTCTGCTTCTCTTCTCTGAGCTGGACTTTGGCATATCCTGGGTATAAGGGAAGCCATGTTGTCTTGGTCTGTGTGGATCTGCTCATTTCACCTGGTGCTGTGTCCTTCCTATTGCTGCCATAACTTCCTTCTTTGTATATCTGCTCACACATATGTGCGTGTTCAAGTGTGTGCAGGTGTGCATTCACGTGTCAGTACCTGTGTGTGGAGACCAGAGAACAACTTTGGGTATCAATCCTCAGACATGCCATCAAACTTTTTTTTTGTTTTTTGAGACAAAAGTCTCTCACTGGCCTAGAACTCATCAAGTAGGGTAAGCCCCATGGATTTTCTTGTCACTACCTTTCCAGTGCTCAATACCACACCCAGCCTTTTGCTTTTTCATGGGCTCAGGGGATCAAACTCAGGTCCTTGTGTTTGCAAGATAAGCCCTTTCTGACTGAGCCATCACCAGCCCCAATTTCCTTATTTCGTGAGCTGAGTAACATTTATTTTGAAAAATATTTAATTAATTTATTTGAGAGAGAGGAGAGAGAGAGAGAGGGAGAGAGAGAGAGAGAGAGAGAGAGAGAGAATAGATACACCAGGGCCTCTAGCCACTGCAGATGGACTCCAGGCACATGCATGGGTACTGGGGAATTGAACCTGGATCCATAGGCATTGCAGACAAGCGCCTTAACCGCTGAGCTATCTCTCCAGCCCCCTGAGTAATAGCTCATTGTGCACATATGCTGCCTTTATTTATTCCTTCATCAGTCCATGGACACTCATGTTGCTTCTGCGTCTTGGCTGTCATGACAGTTGCTGTGGCACGTGAGGGAAGGGGTCTCTTCCACAAACCGGTGTCATGGATTGTGGATTGCTACCCAGGAGTGAGACTTGCTGGACCCCAGGGTGTTTGCACCCTGGCATGCTGAGGAAGCTCTGTCCAGTTCCACCAGTACCGTGAGGGCTCTATTGTCTGTGAGATCAGCCACTCCCCCCACGGGGCGGTGTTATCTCACTGTGTCTTGATTTCATATTCCTGATGACTGGAGATGCTAAACATGTCTTCATGTCGCTGCTGGCCACCTGTTGGTTTTCTTTTGAGGGATTTCTACCTTGACCCTTTTTCAATTTTCCACCAAGTCACTTATTTCTTCTGTCGAGCTGTTTGAGTTTCTTATGTATTTTGGACAACTGCCTCGTTCTAGATGTATAGCTGACAAATGTCTTCTTCCAGTCTGTGTCTCTACCCCATTATTTCCTGTGTGGTACAGAAGGGTTTCAGATGGATGCGACATTTGTTTTTGTCTCCTGGAGTAGAAACGATCACATCCAAAAATTCTTGTCCAGATCGATGCTGTGGAACTTCCTCCATAGGTTTCCTTCTCGTAGTTTGTGGTTTGGAGTCATATTTAAGTAGTTGATGCATTTTGAGTTGATTTAAAAAAAATATTTGCAAGGAGTGCGAGATAGAGAGAAGAAACAAAGAGAATTGGGTGCACCAGGGCCTGCAGCTACTGCAGAGGAACTCCAGACGCATGCCTCACTTTGTGCATCCAACTTTCCATGGATACTGGGGAGTGGACTCCAGTGGTTAGGCCTTAATCGCTATGCCATCTCTCCAGCCCTTCAGTCGGCTTTTATATATGGTGTGAGGTAAGAGTCCCGCGTTGTTCTTAGGTATGTAAATACTGGGTTTCCCCAGCACTGTTTATTGAGAACACTGTTCTATTCTCACCCGTGTTCTTGGCACCATTGTCTAAGGCCAACCGTCGGAACGTGAGGGTTTATTCTGGGCTCTCGTCTCGGCCCCGCTGGTGTGTGACCCCATTTCTTCGCTGATGTCAGCCCGCCTGTTTGCCATAGCTTTCTACCGTGACTACTACCTCCTGCTTGCTCTTATCACCTCCACTCTCTGGCTAGCTTAGGATTGTTTTTTTCCCTTTAAAAATGCTATTGAAAGCCAGGTGTGGTGGTGCACGCGTTCAATCCCAGCACTTCGGAGGCAGAGGTAGGTGGATTGCCATGAGTTCAAGGCCACCCCGAGACTAATTCCATGTCAGCCTGGGCTAGATCAAGATCCTACCTTGCAAAACCAAAATAATGATAATGATAATAATAATAATAATGCTATTGAAATTTTAATAGGCATTGCAAAGAATTTGCAGATCGCCTTTAAATATCACTGGCCTAGAGATTCAGTAAAAAGCTTCCACTTCGGCTGGAGAGATGGCTTAGCGGTTAAGCGCTTGCCTGTGAAGCCTAAGGACCCCGGTTCGAGGCTCGAATCCCCAGGACCCATATTAGCCAGATGCACAAGGGGGCGCATGTGTCTGGAGTTCGTTTGCAGTGGCTGGAGGCCCTGGCGCGCCCATTCTCTCTCTCTCTCTATCTGCCTCTTTCTATGTGTCTGTAGCTCTCAAATAAATAAATTAAAAAAAAAAAAAGCTTCCCCTATTAGCACTGCTAGTGACAGGGTTGGGGCAATGGCCCAGTGCAGAAAATTCTGGCTGCTCAAGTGTGAGGATCTGTGTTCGGATCCCCAGGGCCCTGGGTAAGCCACATGCAGCAGTACACGTTTGTAATCTCAGGGCTTCTATATGAGATGGAAGGTGGAAATGAAAGACTCCTTTGAAGCTCCTGGGCCAGCTAGCATGCTATATGTTGTGGTGAACAATAGCAGATCCTGCCTGAATGGGATGGAAGTGGAGGACTGATATTTGAGGTTGTCCTCTGATCTCTACACGTAAGTTGTAGCACATATCTGCCCTTACTCACATACATGAACACACACATATATACACACACACACACAAAGATTAAAGAGTGAAAATAAATAAAACAAGTCACAAATTCCCTTCTTTTCGTTGAGAATGTCTTCATGTCAGAAAAATTAGTGCTCGGGGACAGAACAATGGTTTAGCAGTTAAGTGCTTGCCTGTGAAACCTAAGGACCCAGGTTTGATTCTCCAGGTCTCACGCAAGCCAGATGCACATGGTGGCTCATGTGTCTAGAGTTCGTTTGCAGTGGCTGGAGGCCCTGGCCCACCCATTCTCTCTCTCTATCTTCCACTTTCTCTCTCTGTCTATCATTGCCAAATAAATAAATTAAAAAAAAACAAAGAAAAAAATTATTAAAAAAGAAAAATTAGCGTTATTGGTTATAGAATTCATACTTCACAATTCTCTTATTTAATCATGAAAAAATATTGGGCCATTTTCTTCTGGTGCCATTTTGTAAATATTTTATTTTATTTATTTATTTTGCAAGCAGAGAGAGATAGAAGAGAGACAGACAGAGAGAATGGGTGCACAAGGGCCTCCAGCCATTGCAAACAAACTCCAGACACATGTGCCACCTTGTGTATCTGGCTTACATGGGTCCTGGGGAATCGAACCTTGGTCCTTTGGCTTTGTAGACAAGTGCGTTAATCCATCTCTCCAGCCCCTGGCACCATTTTTAAGATGGAAAAAAAAAAATCAGCTGTTATTTAAATTGGTGTCCCCTGTATTCTCAAGTGGGCATCCCTTGTAGTACTGAGTGCATGTCATTTGTACTTAGGAATTCATGTCTGCTGTAGCCACAAGTGGACTTTACCCAAAATCCAGAGGTCACATACTGCTCCTTAAGTTTGTTTTCCTAACTTATTTGATCTCATTTTCAATTTTATTTATTTATTTATTTGACATAGAAAGAGGGAGGAAGAGGGGGAGAGAGAGAGAGAGGGAGAGAGAGAGGATGGGCACACCAGGGCCTCCAGCCACTGCAAACGAACTTCAGACACATGCGCCCCCTTGTGCATCTGGCTAATGTGGGTCCTGGGGAATCGAACCTGGGTCCCTTGGCTTTGCAGGTAAATGCCTTAACCCCTAAGCCATCCCTCCAGCCCTTATTTTCAATTTTAGAAGTCTCCACACGGTGTGAGTTTGTGTGGTTTTTCTGAGTTTGGTTTGCTGCCCTTGTTGTAAGACTGGAAATCTTCATCCATTATGTCTTCAGATTCCCTCCTGGCTGGTGACTCACTTTCTTCTGTTTTGTGAGACTTCAATGGCCTGAGTATTGGGGTCTGTGCCATGGTCTTACCAGTCCTGGAAGCTCTTTATTTTTTGTTTTCTGGTCTTGTCTTCTGTTGTTCAGCTCAGATGAATGCCACCCATGTCCATTCCTGTTACCTCATGGCCACTGGATCAGCTGTGGAGCCCTGACAGTCAGTGACGCTGTTCTCTGGGTTCTGTTCGGCCACACGAGAGATGACTTCTCTCATTCTGTTATTTGTCTCTGCTTCAGGACAACTTGTAGTTACTGAGGGATTATTTCAACAGGTAGAAGGAATTCCAGCCTCAACATCCCCAGGCGCCGCCTGCGGGCTGTTTCATTCATGAGGTCACTTCAGTGCTGCTCTCACAGTGTGGCAGTTTGAATGGATGTCTGCCAACAGATTCAGGAGTTTTACTCAAGGCTGTAACCTTTTAGCTTCCAGGACCCACGTAAGCTAGATGCACAAGGGGATGCATGCGTCTGGAGTTCATCTGTAGTGGCTGGAGGCCCTGGCGTGCCCATTCTCTCTCTCTCTCTCAACCAGGACCCACGTAAGCTAGATGCACAAGGGGATGCATGCGTCTGGAGTTCATCTGTAGTGGCTGGAGGCCCTGGCGTGCCCATTCTCTCTCTCTCTCTCTCAAATAAATAAACTAAAAAGAATATTAAAAAAGAATAAATCCAAACGAGGCATAAACTGTGCCTGGTTTGGAGGTTCACCCCAGCAACGTAAAGCTGACTGCGACACGTGGGCTGTGTTCTGTCGTGCCCTGGACATTCCGCCAGCCATCGTGGAAGTCACTGGGTCCTACTTTAAGTTTATTTCAGCATGGAAGTCCTGCTGATGTCTGTGGACGGCAGTGACATTTCTTTCTAAGACCTTGTCTATGTTGTATTTATTTACTATTTATTTATTGGTTTGATTCGTGTCTGGGCCTCATTGTGGTCCGTGCAGATATGTCTCTGAGGTGATAGGGTTCCTCAGGCCAGGGCGAGGCACTCCCAAGGGTTACAGCACAGACCAAGATGTTGGCCCTTTTTGTTCCTGATAGTTCCAATTGGCTTTGGATTCTACACCGGTGATTAATACGCTTCGAAAGGAAGTGACACCAGCCTGGATGTATGTACATGTAGAGCACATTTGATTACTGAAGCAGATTTAGTTAAAGTAATGGCACAAGAGCGTAGAGTCATTTTGTGCAATGTTTTAAAATTTGGTTGTCCTGTGGCAGCATAGGCCATATCTGAGGCATAGAAAGTAGGCTCACCTCTGGAGAGATGGCTTAGTGGCTAAGCGCTTGCCTGTGAAGCCTAAGGACCCCAGTTCAAGGCTCAATTCCCCAGGACCCACGTTAGCCAGATGCACAAGGGGGCACATGCGTCTGGAGTTCCTTTGCAGTGGCTGGAGGCCCTGGCACACCCATTCTCTCTCTCTCTCTCTCTCTCTCTGCCTCTTTCTCTCTCTGTCTGTCGCTCTCAAATAAATAAATAAAAATAAACAAACAAACAAAAAAAGAAAGTAGGCTCACCTTACCCTTTAAATATCTAATAGTTATAAATACAGCCAGAACCTGTTATCAGTCTTGAAAATAATACAAATGTAAACCAATTAATTAAAAATTTATTGTTATTATTTCTTTATTTGATAGAGAGAAGAAGAGAGTGGGAAGGCAGATATATAGAGAGAATGAGTGCACCAGGGCCTCTAGCCACTATAAACAGACTCCAGACTCATGCACCACCTTGTGCATCTGGCTTATATGGGTCCTGGGGAATTGAACCTGGGTCCTTAGGCTTCACAGGCAAGTAATTTAACCACTAAGCCATCTCTCCAGCCCTAAACCAATTAATTTAACCTAGAAATTGTCAGAAAAGGACAAGTAAGGCAGTATAAAGTCCCTACTGAGACTTCCTGCATTTGAGAACATCTTTGATTAGTCCAGATACCTGTGTGGGTACCAATTACCCAGGGAACATTGGAAACAGAACCACAGAGCTTGACATTATTTGTCTCAGATGAAGACCATAGGGAGATGGACAGATCTCCTAATTGAACATGCCAGGAATCCGCTCTCCTCTGGGCATTGAGGGGTGTGCCTCACAGGGAGCAAGAGTGTTCCACTTGACCCCATCAGTGAGGAACCCTGTGGTGACACCTCCCAGCGATGGTGAACCCACCTCGTGTTGCCAGAAGGGGGATGTCTGGCTGAGGGGAGCCATGGGGCGACCTGGGCTATGTTGGTCATTGGTGTCATCATCTTCTTTTGTCAGGGGGGGCATGTGAAATGTCAGCCTTTGGTTGTATCTGCAGCCAGGGGGAACCCCAGAATCTCACTGTGTGGCCATCTCAGATTCTCCTCCGACTCCCCCTGAACTGTTTCTGGGATGTACAAGAATGCTGAGCACGGCAGTGAGAAGCAGGTCTCCACACCGCGTGGGTCTTCCAAAGCTCACAGGTACATGTACATCAGGACGTGTGCTGTGCACACTGAGGTTCTGTAGTGAAGACCTGGGGTCCACACTCACCCAGAACAGTGAGTTCCCCAGCATCAAGATGGGGGTCTCACAGTGTATGTCAAGGGACAGTCTGCCTGCTTCTCATGCAGGTGGGTTCTGAGTGCAGGGTGGGAGGAAGATGCCATCAGAGGCACTCAGTGGCTGCTAGGACCAGGCACCAGATACAGGGGCCAAATCAAGCAACTCCCCTGGCCCAAGATGCAATAATTTGAACACCAATAAGGAACAGTGAGGACTGGAGAGATGGCTAAGCAGTTAAGGTGCTTGCCTGTACCTTAGGTTTGATTCCCCAGGACCCACATAAGCTAGAGGCACATGGTGGTTGATGTGTCTGAAGTTTATTTGCAGTGGCTGTCTATCTGCCTCTCCTTATCTATCTCTCTTTCAAATAAATATGTAAATAAGATTAAAAAAGAAAGAAAACAGTGACTATGATCCAAAACACAGTACTTAAGTAAGACCTATGAGCTGGCAAAAGCAGCTTTACTCATAATCTGTGGATGGACGTTGTCAGGGCACAACTTCACTATTACAAACGTTGCTACAGGGAGTTGCTGGCGAGATGGCTCAGTGGTTAAGGTACTTGCCTGCAAAGCCTAATGATCTATGATTCCCCAGCACCCACATGAATCCAGATGCACAAAGTGGCTCATGCATCTGGAGTTCCTTTGCAGTGTCAGGACGCCCGGTCACACCCATTCTCTCTCTATCTACTTCTTTCTCTCTGTCTCTGTCTCTCTCTCTCAAATACATCAATAAAAATATTTTTTTTAGTAAGTAGAAGATTATGGTACCATTGCCATTTGGGTCTAGATTTGTGTTTCCCACCCCTTTGATGCCCTCCCCTCCCTCCCCTTCCATCCTAGTGTCTAGTCTAGGAGATGCTTGCTGGGTATGTAAGGTATCTTCGGTAGATTCAGGTTAGGTGCTGTAGATGAGTGAGACTATGTGGTGATTTTTTTTCTGTGATTGGGTAAGTTCACTGAGAATGATCTGTTCCAGGTTCAACCATTTTTCCTCAAATTTCATTGTGTCATTTTTTCTTACTGCTGTATAGAATTCCATTGTGTAGATATACCACATCTTAGTTATCCATTCTTCTAGTGATGGACATCTGGGTTGGTTACAGCTCTTAGCTATTACAAATTGAGCCGCTATAAACATGGTTGAGCAAATCTCTTTAGTCTGTGGTTTGAAGGTTTTAGGGTAGATGCCCAGTAAGGGAATAACTGGGTCTGTTGGTATCTCTATACTCAGCTTTTTCAGAAGTCTCCATATTGCTTTCCAAAGTGGTTGTACCATCCTACATTCCCACCAACAGTGGATGAGTGTTCCTACTTCTCCACATCCTTGCCAGCATTTATTTTTATTTGATTTTTTGATGTTTGCTATCCTTATTGGGGTAAGGTGGAATCTCATAGTTGTTTTAATTTGCATTTCTCTGATGATTAGGAATGATGAACATTTTCTTAAGTGTATGTTTGCTATTTCTATTTCTTCCTCTGTGAACGGCCTGTTCAGCTCTTTGCCCCATTTTGTGAGTGGGGTGTTTGACTTCTTACTGTTTAGATTTTTGAGTTCTTTGTAGATTCTAGAGATTAGGCCTCTATCAGTTGGATAACCCACAAATATTTTCTCCCATTCTGTGGGTAATCTATTGGCTTTGCTTATTGTATGCTTGTCTGTAAAGAAACTCTTCAGCTTCATGTGGTCCCATTGGTTGAGTGACGGTTTATGTTCATGAGCTACTGGGGTTTTGCTCAGGAAGTCTTTTTCCATTCCTATATCATGGAAAGTACTTCCTAAATTTTCTTCCAGTAGTATTCGAGTTTCTGGTCTTATATTGAGATCTTTGATCCATTTGGACTTGAGTGCAGTGCATGGTGAAATGTGTGGGTCAAGTTTCAGTTTCCTGCATATGGTTATCCAGTTTGTCCAGCACCATTTGTTGAAGATGCTATCTTTTTTCCAGCCTATATTGTTTGGGCCTTTATCGAATATCAAGTAGCTATAGTTGCTTGACCCAAAGTCCGGGTCCTCAAGTCTATTCCATTGACCTATACTCCTGTTTTTATGCCAGTACCATGCTGTTTTTATTACTATGGCTTTGTAATATAGCTTTAGATCAGGTATGGTGATGCCTCCAGAGGTATTTCTTTTGCTGAGGATATGTTTGGAAATGCGAGGCCTTCTGCCTTTCCATATGAAATTTGAGATCATTTTTTCTATCTCTGTGAAGAACAAGGTAGGGATTTTAATTGGAATTGCAGAGACATTTAGCTTACCCATAACTGTGGGCTAACTCCACAATGCACGACCCGTATACCTCAACAAGGAGGGGCCAAGGGGAGGGGGTAGGTCATGGATGAGCCTAATAATGGTACCAAACTGACTGTATTTGCTGAATACAGAACTGACTAATAAAAAAAAAATATATATATATATATATATATATATATTCGTTCACTGCAAAAAAAAAAAAAAAAAAAAAAAAAAAAGAAAGGACTAACAGAGGACTAGCGTGTGGAAATCCTTGGGTCTACAAGGCCAGGAGTTCAATCAAGGCAAGTTGTATAATGTCTCAAATCTTCATATGTACAGCTGGGAAAAAGGAGTGAAAAATTGAAAAAAAAATGGAATTGATCATAATACATTGTCTGTAATTGTGAAAGTTTTCAATAAAAAATAAAAAATTAAAAAAAATATTTTTTTAAAAATATTTTTTGTTCATTTTTATTTATTTATTTGAGAGTGACAGAGACAGAAAGAGGCAGAGAGAGAGAGAGAATGGGCGTGCCAGGGCTTCCAGCCACTGCAAATGAACTCCAGACACGTGCGCTCCCTTGTGCATCTGGCTAACGTGGGCCCTGGAGAATCAAGCCTCGAACCGGGGTCCTTAGGCTTCACAGGCAAGCGCTTAACCGCTAAGCCATTTCTCCAGCCCAATACAAATATTTTTAAGCTCATCATGGTGGTACGCACCTTTAATCCCAGCACTCGGGAGGCAGAGGTAGGAGGATCGCCATGAGTTCGAGGCTACCCTGAGACTACATAGTGAATTCCAGGTCATCCTGGGCTAAAGTGAGAAGCCCTATCTCAAAAAAACTAAGAAAAGCAATTTTTTTAAAAAAAAGTTTTAAAAGTTGCTACACAGATTAAAAGCAGAGTGCTTATCCAAGGACAGAGCCCTTCAGTATTAGTCATAGGGAAGACTGCCCACCACAAGGTCTTGGTCCTTGTAGGTTCTTACGGCCAGGACCACTGGGACACTCGGGGTTGGCACCTGCCATAGCCTCAACACACTGGCAGCGAGTTCTAATCACATGCCCGAGGCACTCAGTGGTGAGGCCTAGGGGGGTGGGGGTAGAACAGAGCCTGTGATCCCCAACTTCAAGGCAATGGAGGGAAGGCATAACAACAAGAAGAGCTAGAGAGGCAGGGCATAAAGCTTCTTGGAGTTGAGCGAAAAGCAATTTGTCATGTCCAAGGGAGGCTGAGCCCTTTCTAGATGGATGGGCAGTCTGAAAAGTCCACAGGGTGGGATGTAGGAGGAGAGTGAGTCCCCAAGGGCATGGGACACAGGAAGAGGGGAGCTTATTGGGGTTGGGGATGTGCCTTTGGTGAAGGGATGTCCCGACGGCTGGGAGGGAAGGGCTGTGGGTGTCGGAGGCTGGGGAGATGTGTGACTGCCGACTTCTCCTGCCCGCCCCGGCCCGCGCTCATTAACCAGACGCGCATTTGTGCAGGCAGAGAAAATTTTAATGTATCGCTCTTGTTTCCTTGAATATTGATTTCACAAGGAACTGAAATCAAATTAAATCACGTTGTTATGGTATTTTCCTCTCCTATTTAAAATTGAAAGATGCCCACCAGTGCTCAGCACATATTTGACAGGGTAACTTTATTAATTTCTTGACAGAAGAGAGAGAAACGACCTAACGGGGCCACTGTGTGCGGAGGACTTGCCTGAATTGGGGGGGGGCGGGGGAGTGCTATGACTCTGGACTGTCCACTGAGAAGGGCCACTATTCTCAGGGCAGCGTCAGGCCAAACCTTGGTTCTGTCGCCCGTGAGGGAAGGGCACATGGTGGGAGGAAAGTTCTAGAAGTTAGTGTGATGTGCCCGCCACACTGAAGGCTCGTAGCATTCTAAAAGCGATAGCTGAGGGGCTAGGGCTGTTACAGGATCCCCAAAGCCAGTGGCAGCGAGATTGGTTGGGGAGAAGCCAAAATCATTCGTGCATTTAAAGTATAATCAAATGTAGTTTAGGAATTCCAGCTTTAGGGAAAAATTAAGCAGAAAATACAGAGATTTGTATATAACCAACTATACATATTTTTTTTTTCTAATGTAGTTAACATTTGCGTGACTGGTGTGTTTGAATGAAAACGTCCCCTTCGACTCGTGTGTTTCAATGTTTTGTTTCCAGTTGGTGGCACTGTTCTGTGTGCGGCCTTGTTGGAGGAAGCGCGTCCTTGGGGAGTTGATCTTGACACATGCTGTTTTCTCTCTCTGCCTCTTGATTCCTGGCATGGCAATCTGATCTTGGCTCTCTGCTCCTCTAGCCTTCCATACTTTCTCTAGTCTATGGTGGACCCTACACTCTGGAGCCATAAGCTGACATAAACTCTCTTACTCTAAGTTGCTTCTGGTTAGGTATTTTGTCCCAGCAATGAGAAAGTAATTGGTACAGAAAATTGGTACCCACCAATGAGATTGTTTCTGCAATTAACACAACTACGTAGTTTGTAGGTCTTTGGAAATTAGCTGCAGGAAGAATGTGCAAGAATTTGGAACTTCGGGCTGGAGAGAAAGCTTAGTGGTTAAAGTGCTTTGTCTGCAAAACCGGAGGACCCAGGTTTGATTCCCCAGTGCCCACGTAAAGTCAAATGCACAAGGTGGCACATGCAACTGGAGTTTGTTCGCAGTGTGGCCAGAGGCCCTGGCAACCCACTTTTTCTTTCTCTCTATCTGCCCTCCCCCTCTCAAATAGATAAATAAGTGAAATATTTAAGAAAAGAATGTGAACTTTGTACTAGAGAAGCTTTACAATACTGCAGACAGAGCTAAGTGGATCATTGTTGTGGGTGTTTGGAAGACCAGAAGGCAGAAAGAAATGTGGACAAATTGGCTTATGAGGTTTCAGAGAAGAACAATAACTTTATTGTGAACTGGGCTAGACACAGTTCATGTGATGTTCTGGCAAACCGCTGCCTGTGTTCTGAGAACTTGAGTAAGGCTGAATTTAAAAGTCATGAACTATTGTGTTTGGCTGAGGACATTTCACGGAAGAAAATCATTGAGGCTTTGGATTGGGTCCTATTAACTCCCCCCCCCCACCACCCCTCAGCTCTACTGTGAAAGAGAGAAAATGCAGAGCAGGAAAATATGAAAACTGTGAAGATTGGCATGAATGGAAAAATGAACAAATTTTAAATCCCAGGCAAAGGCACTGATGCTATTGCCGTTGTAATTGTTAAAGAGATGCCCTGAGGGCAAGACCCGACCCACTGAAGACCCAGGAGAGGGGGAGTGTGAATTCTTTTTTGAAAGGAAAGGTCTAAGGGAAGGAGCTGGCGGAAGGCTCAGCTCTCCAAGGTCAGTGTACAGAGGCTGCTTACAGCTGTGGCACACGGGCACCAGGCTTCACTCCTACCTCAGAGCGGAACTTTAGCTGTCGTGCTGGCTCTGGATGTATGGACAGTGAAAACTGTAAGATGTCATTGGTCACGGAGCATGTCACCACAGATGCAGGGAGCCACCAGGGCTGAGCAATGTGATGCAGGGTCGGGTCTTGGCAAAGGAGCCCCGTGAGAGGTCACTACATGAAGCTGTTAAGGTGAACCCTATGTGGCAGTGGAGATCCCAGGATGTTAGGGGTGCCAGGATCATGGGGGGGCAGTGACCAAAATAAAGCTGCAAGCTCAGGGTGGATCCCGATCACAAGACAGGCTATGGCTGGAGGGGAAGAGCTTCCCAAGCCATTTTTTTCATTTTATTTTTATTTATTTATTTCAGAGTGACAGACAGAGAAAGAGGCAGATAGATAGATAGAGCGAGAGAGAGAGAGAGAGAGAAAATGGGCGTGCCAGGGCCTCCAGCCACTACAAACAAACTCCAGATGCGTGTACCCTCTTGTGCATCTGGCTAACGTGGGTTCTGGGGAATCGAGCCTCAAACCGGGGTCCTTAGGCTTCACAGGCAAGCGCTTAACCACTAAGCCATCTCTCCAGCCCCCAAGCCATTTTTAAAAGTATTTTATTTATTTATTTGAGAGAGAAAAAGACCTTTTCCTGGGTCATCCTCTTGTTTGGTTCCTACAGTGTGTGGTCTCTTCAGATCGCCTGCTTTGGCTTATAATATGCCAAATTATATGCTTTTAGGTTCCATTGTTGGCATGAGTCGCTCCCTTACATGCATGCTATTTTGGGGAGGGAAACTTTGTTCTTAAAAGTACTTTTTAAATTTATTTACTAGAGAGAGAAAGAGAGAGAGAGAGAGAGAGAGAGAGAGCAAGAGAGAATGGACACACCAGGGCCTGTAGCCAGGGCAAATGAACTCCAGATGCATGTGCTACCTTGTGCATCTGGCTTACATGGGTACTGGGGAATCGAACCTGGGTCCTTAGGCTTCGCAGGAAAGTACCTTAACTGCTAAGCCATCTCTGCAGCCCGGAAAGTGGAACTTTAAGGCTAAGATTTTTGGTGCCTTTTCAGAAAAGGAGACTTTATTATCTTGGATTTTGGTTTCTATGAGCCTAAGTTTTCCAAAGTCAATCATGTACAAAACTCAGAAACAAATGAGATGATCGGTAGGAATTGTTTTTGTTTCTATCACTGGCAAGAGCCTCCCAACTAGGCTTAGGGTTAGTTCTGACAGTCAGTCATCTAGTTCATTCACAGTAAAAGTGACAATAGCCAGGCGTGGTTCGAGGCCCCTTGGAGACTACATAGTAAATTTGAGGTCAGTCTGGGCTCGAGCGGAACCCTACCTTGGAAAACCAAAAAAAAAAAAAAAAAAAAAAAAAAGAAAGAAAGAAAGAAAGAAAGAAAGAAAACTGACAATGAAAGTGAACTCAGCCTTTAATTTCAAACATGGATCCCCAGCTGAATTGGACGGGGATGTGGCTGAGCCCTCCTGACTCCTGGCCCGCTTCACTCTGGTTGGATGGCTCCCGCTCCTCTACCTAGGAGCATCCTCTATAGTGACTGAGGAAGACTGGGCCACCCCCTAGGGTAATGGAAAACCCGACTCTCACCTTGCTTACAACAGGGCCTCAGTATTATCTTGAAGCTCACTGGTGTTAAACAGGAGTTAGGGCATCACCGCATGTGGTGGTTTGATTCAGGTGTCCCCCATAAACTTAGACGCTCTGAATGCTAGGTTCCCAGCTGATGGATATTTGTGAAGTAACACCTCCTGGAGGCAGTGTATTGTTGGAGGCGGGCTTATAGGTGTTATAGCCAGTGTCCCCATGCCAGTGTTTGGCACACTCTCCTTTTGCTATTGTCCACCTTATGTTGGCCAAGGGGGTGATGTCCACCCTCTGCTCATGCCATTGCTTTCCTTGCCATCATGGAGCTTCCCCCTGGAGCCTGTAGGCCAAAATAAACCTCTTTTGGGCTGGAGAGTTGGCTTAGTGGTTAAGGCACTTGCCTGCAAAGCCAAAGGACCTCAGTTCGATTCCCCAGGACCCATGTTAGCCAGATGCACAAGGGGGCGCACGCGTCTGGAATTCATTTGCAGTGGCTGGAAGCCCTGGTGTGCCCTTTCTCTCTCTCTCTCTCACCCTGCCTCTTTCCCTCTCTCAAATAAAGAAATAAAAATAAATAAATAAACCCCTTTTTCCCCACAAGCTGTTCTTGCTCAGGTGATTTCTACCAGCGATGTGAAGCTGACTGAGACAGCGCAGGAACAACGGTGGTGATGGCAACGTATGATTCTCTCTGCTGCGATTAATTACCCCCAAGTAAAGGTTCCTATCGCACAGCGGTGTATCCAGAGCCAAGAGTTTGGGGAGGAACATGCCTGCCACAGACACCAAGTAATTTGGACATCCTCAGTTCTAAGCCTTGATCTTTAGCACTGTTGATGCCATATCACTCTTTTGCCGGGAGAAATCAGACACAAATTCATTTCATGAATGAAATGAGAGGTATTTTTTTTTTCCTTTTTTAAAAATATTTTATTTTTATTTATTTATTTGAGAGAGAAAAATAGGCAGAGAAAGAGAGACAGAGAGAGAGAATGGGCGCGCCAGGGCCTCCAGCCACTGCAAACGAACTCCAGATGCGTGTGCCCCCTTTGTGCATCTGGCTTACATGGATCCTGGGGAATTGATCCTGAGTCCTTTGGCTTTGCAGGCAAGTACCTTAACCGCTAAACCATCTCTCCAGCCCCCATGTTTGCTTTTCTTTTCTTTTTTTTTTTCTCCATTTTTATTAATATTTTCCATGATAACAAAAAAAATCCCATGGTATTACCCTCCCCCCTTTCCCCTTTGAAATTCCATTCTCCATCATATCCCCTCCCCATCTCAATCTTTCTACTTACATATATACAATACCAACCTAATAAAAGCCCTCCTCCCTTTCTTTCTCTTCCCTTTCTATCTCCTTTTTTAACTTACTGGCCTCTGCTACTGAGTTTTTTCCTTCTCACACAGAAGCCCAATCATCTCTAGCTAGGATCCACATATGAGGGAGAACATGTGGCGCTTGGCTTTCTGGGCCTGGGTTACCTCACTTAGTATAATTCTTTCCAGATCCATCCACTTTTCTGCAAATTTCATAACTTCATTTCTCTTTACTGCTGAGTAAAACTCCATTGTATAAATGTGCCATATCTTCATTATCCACTCATCAGTTGAGGGACATCTAGGCTGGTTCCATTTCCCAGCTATTATAAATTGAGCAGCAATAAACATGGTTGAGCAAGTATCTCTAAGGTAATGAGATGAGTCCTTAGGATATATGCCTAGGAGAGCTATAGCTGGGTCATATGGTAGATCAATCTTTAGCTGTTTTAGGAACCTCCACACTGATTTCCACAATGGCTGGACCATATTGCATTCCCACCAACAATGTAGAAGGGTTCCTCTTTTTCCACATCCCCGCCAACATTTATGATCATTTGTTTTCATGATGGTAGCCAATCTGACAGGAGTGAGATGGAATCTCAATGTAGTCTTAATCTGCATTTCCCTGATGACTAGGGATGTAGAACATTTTTTTAGATGCGTATATGCCATTCGTATTTCTTCCTTTGAGAATTCTCTATTTAGCTCCATTTCCCATTTTTTGATTGGTTTGTTTGATTCCTTATTATTTAACTTCTTGAGTTCTTTGTATATCTTAGATATTAATCCTCTATCAGATGTATAGCTGGTGAAGATTTTTTCCCATTCTGTAGGTTGCCTCTTTGCTTTCTTCACCGTGTCCTTTGCAGTGCAAAATCTTTGTATTTTCATGAGGTCCCAGTGGTTAATCTGTGGTTTTATTGCCTGAGCGATTGGGGTTGTATTCAGAAAGTCTTTGCCAATACCAATATGTTGAAGGGTTTCCCCTACTTTTTCCTCTAGCAGTTTCAGAGTTTCAGGTCTGATGTTAAGGTCCTTAATCCATTTGGACTTAATTCTTGTGCACGGAGAAAGAGAAGAATCTATTTTCATCCTTCTACAGATATATAACCAGTTTTCCCAACACCATTTGCTGAAGAGGCTGTCTTTTCTCCAATGAGTATTTTTGGCATTTTTATCAAATATCAGGTGGCTATAACTACATGGGGTTACATTTGGGTCCTCTATTCTGTTCCATTGATCTACGAGTCTGCTTTTGTGCCAGTACCATGCTGTTTTTGTTACTATGGCTCTGTAGTATAGGTTAAAATCAGGTATGGTGATACCACCAGCCTTATTTTTGTTGCTCAGTATTATTTTAGATATTCGAGGTTTTTTGTGATTCCAAATGAATTTTTGGATTGTTTTTTCTATTTCCGTGAAGAATGCCTTTGGAATTTTGATGGGGATTGCATTAAATGTGTAGATTGCTTTGGGTAAGATTGCCATTTTCACAATATTGATTCTTCCAATCCAGGAACAAGGGATGTTTTTCCACTTCCTAGTGTCTTCTGCAATTTCTCGCTTGAGTGTTTTAAAGTTCTCATTGTATAGATTCTTTACTTCCTTAGTAAGGTTTATTCCAAGGTACTTTATTTTTTTTGATGCAATTGTGAATGGGAGTGATTCTCTGATCTCATCCTCTGTGTGTTTGTTGTTAGCATATATGAAGGCTACTGATTTCTGTGTATTTATTTTGTATCCTGCTACATGACTGTAGGTTTTTATCAGCTCTAACAGTTTGCTAGTAGAGTCTTTAGGGTCCTTTATATATAGAATCATGTCATCTGCAAATAATGATAACTTGACCTCTTCCTTTCCGATTTGTATCCCTTTTATGCATGTCTCTTGCCTTATTTCTATGGCTAAGACTTCCAGAACTATATTAAATAAAAGTGGGGACAGTGGACACCCTTGTCTTGTTCCTGATTTTAGTGGAAAAGCATCCAGTTTTTCCCCATTTAGTAATATGTTGGCTGTAGGCTTATCATAAATAGCCTTTATTATATTGAGATATGTTCCTTCTATTCCCAGTCTCTGTAGGACTTTTATCATGAAGGGATGTTGGATTTTGTCGAATGCTTTCTCTGCGTCTAATGAGATGATCATGTGATTTTTGTCCTTCAACCCATTTATATAATGTATAACATTTATAGATTTGCGTATGTTGAACCATCCCTGCATCTCTGGGATAAAGCCTACTTGGTCAGGGTGAATGATCTTTCTAATGTATTCTTGTATTCTGTTTGCCAATATTTTGTTGAGAATTTTTGCATCTATGTTCATGAGGGAGATTGGTCTGTAATTTTCCTTTTTTGTTCTATCTTTGCCTGGTTTTGGTATCAGAGTGATGCTGGCTTCATAGAAGGAGTTTGGTAGAATTCCTTCTTTTTCTATTTCATGGAAAAGCTTAAGAAGCAATGGTGTTAGCTCTTCCCTGAAGGTCTGGTAAAATTCAGCAGTGAATCCATCTGGGCCTGGGCTTTTTTTAGTTGGGAGATTTTTGATAACTGTTAGGATCTCCATGCTTGTTATAGGTCTATTTAAGTGATTTAGGTAGGTCATATAAATCAAGGAAATCATCCATTTCTTTCAGATTTTCATACTTTGTGGAGTATATGTTTTTATAATATGTCCCTATGATTTTTTGAATTTAGAAATGAGAGGTATTTTTTTTCCCCCATGAAAACATGGGGCCGGGCTGGAGAGATGGCTTAGCGGTTAAGCGCTTGCCTGTGAAGCCTAAGGACCCCGGTTCGAGGCTCCATTCCCCAGGACCCACGTTAGCCAGATGCACAAGGGGGCGCACGCATCTGGAGTTCGTTTGCAGTGGCTGGAGGCCCTGGCGCGCCCATTCTCTCTCTCTGTGCCTCTTTCTTTCTCTGTCTGTTGCTCTCAAATAAATAAAAATAAAAATTAAAAAAAAAAACATGGGGCCGATTGATATTCAGGACTGGATGAGTGGAAACTCTGTATGTCGTGGAGATGTGGTCCATTAAAGCTCTTGGCCTGGCACTGAGAGCAGACATAATCTGTTTATTTTTAATTAATTTTATTTATTTATTTGTGTGTGTGTGAGAGAGAGACACAGAGAGAGAAATAAAGAGGCAGATAGAGAGAAAGAGAATGGGTGCACCAGGGTCTCCAGCTGCTGCAAACAAACTGCAGACACATGTGCCACCTTGGGCATCTGGCTTACGTGGGTCCTGGGGAATTGAACCTGGGTCCTTTGGCTTTGCAGGCAGACGCCTTAACCACTTAGCCATCTCTCCAGCCCCAATCTGTTTATTGAAACTTTCAGTCACCCTTGAAAGTTTTCCAGATGATGTCTCTTTCCATTTAATGTCCTCCTCAAATCTTCCTGTAACCCCATCGCCAGGCCCTGGGGTCTCTCTCCCCCCCCACCGCCGTACGACGGCTTTTTGCCCCCCAGATCTAATCAGTAGCATGTTCGACAAAGAGGGCCCTTTTATGCACAAGGTGTTGGGACAAGTGCCACCGTGCTGTAGAGCTCTAGAATAAACGATCTGAGATTCAATTACAACGTCGGGGCTGGGCTTTTATCTGGTAGTGACATCATTTCAATCAAAATGTAAAATAATACAATCAAGTGGTTGCAGGAGGTGGCGACAGGACACAGACGGCTGCACTTAGTCATTTAATAAAAGGGGGTGAGGGGGGACTCCTGTGTCACACAAGGGCCGCAGCCCCGCACTGCCATCTCCCCATCTAATAGCATTCAAAAGACTGAACGCGGGACTCGCCGATTACTTTGTATCAGTGAGAACTGTGATGCGGGACGCAGCCCACTGCGCTGTTTTGCTTTTGTTCGTTTAATTAACAGAAGCATGAAATCTCTCTCCTGGCAGCTTTCTCCCGCAGCTTTGGTTGCTGTGCCCCTCTGAGCAGGTTCCTTTGTCTCCTTTGAAATTGTTTTAAAGCCGATGTATTTCCAGACCTGAAAATCATTGTGAGAAGAAAAAAAAAAAAAAAGAAAGAAAGAAAGAAAGAAAGAAAGAAAGAAAGAAAGAAAGAAATAATAATGCAAGGGCAGATTCGTAGACGCTAAACTGCTTAGGCTGCTCAAAGCCACCACAACTCTTACTTCTCCGCAACAAGATTGTATCCAAATTTCCAGTTCTGAGACTTTCAGGATCCCCGGCATAGTAGCAGGGAGAGGCCCTGCTTTGTGTCAGGCATTAAAGATGATAAAAAAGGGGGGGGGGCTGGAGAGATGGCTCAGCAGTTAAGGCGCTTGCCTGCAAAGCCTCAGGATTTAGGTTCGATTCCCCAGTACGCACGTAAGCCAGATGCACAAGGTGGCACATGTGTCTGGAGTTCATTTTCAGGGGTTGGAGGCCCTGGTGTACCCATTCTCTGTCTCAAATAAGAGAAAAGATGAAGCTTGGAGAGATGGTTGCAGTGGTTAAGGTGTATGCCTGCTAAGCCTAAGGACCCAGGTTCAATTCTCCAGGTCCCATGTGGCCAGATGCACAAGGCGGTGCTTGCAGCTGGAGTTTGTTTGCGGTGGCTGGAGGCCCTGGTGTGCTCATTCTCACTCTCTCTGTCTGTGTCTCAAATAAGTAAATAAAATAGATAAATAATTTTTTTTTTTCTTCTGAGATAGGGTTTCACTCTAGCTCAGGCTGACCTGGAATTCACTATGTAGTCTCAGGGTGGCTTCGAACTCATGGCGATCCTCCTACCTCTGCCTCCCGAGTGCTGGGATTAAAGGCGTGTGCCACCATGCCTGGCCCGATAAATAAATTTTTTAAAAAAGGAATCTTTAGAAAGAAAAAGATGCTAAAAGGCCAGTGCTGTCCACGCAGCTGAAAGTAGAGAGGGGGAGAAGAGGGAGGTGGCATCGCAGAAGCAGGCAGAAGTATCGTTTCTCTGGGGTCCTGGGCTGTTTGGATATTGACCGTAGCCACGCATGGCCTGTTTCAGCTAATCAATGAGCTCATTGTTTTTCCTTGAACTGTGTTTGGTTCACAGCAATCAATCATTTTTAAAAGGAAATAATCCATCACCTCTCAATATTTTTGATTGTTCTGTGTAGCCAAACAGAACCGTGATGTGAGAAAAGTAACTTGAACGAATGCAAGCACGAGGCCGGGCGGAGTAAGAATCTCACAAGCGTAGGGTGCACGTATACTGTGTTAGATGTGGCATCTGTGGATCTTTTACATGTGTGCCTGTGTGTGTGTGTGTGTGTGTGTGTGTGTGCGTGTGTGTGTATCCAACCCTCTCATTCGAAAGACTGTGATACATTTTTTTTTATTAAGTAGAATCTTTGTATGTGTTGGTACCGTCATGTTTTGGTACCATCTTCCCTCCTCCCTGCCCCCACTCCACTGAGGGCCCTCCTTAGTGGGACCGCTGGCGTTTACAATGGGGTTGTGGGCTATGAGTTGTGAGAGCAGCAGTCAGTCATTGTGCGGGGGCAGGGGGTGATGCCTTTAGATATTCCCTCCCAACCTGTGGCTCTTACAATCTTTCCGCCCCCTCTCCCACAAAATTCCCTGAGCCGTGGTGGGTGTGTGTTAAGTCACCTTTAGTGTTGAGCCCTTAGCAGTGTCTGGGTTTCTGCCTTACTGTGTGTTGAGTGTCCTCAGTGTCTGTCTGCATCGCCCTGGCGCAGGTTGTCAGGCTGGCGGTGGAAGCAGCGCTCTTGCTCATCTCGTCAGTTCCTCTGTGGTTTCACCCGGGCCCCGGCTGATGTGGGAGGAGTGGCTCATTTCCTGGTGGGGAATCAGCCATCTTGTTTTACTGATAGATTCTGGTTGTCCTCACTTCTCACTGTCTCCTGGAAAAGGAAAACGGATTCTCCAATGGAGAGTGAGGTGAGCATAGATCAAAGAGGTTAAGAATTGCTAATTACCAGAGATTTTGATAGGTGGAGCCTCTCTTTCCGCCAAAGACTACTGGGAGCTTCTCCTTGGACTCCATGATCCTAGTCTCCAGGGGACTGTGACTTGGTTCCCAGTTCCGGTTATGGGTTCCTTTCCGCTGAGCAGATCTCTTAGCTATTGGTCACCCACCTAGGCTAGGCACCCCTATTGCAACAGGTATGTGTAGACTATGATGCTTTGCGATAAGTGACTATGTTGAGTCTTCCACGTAGAAGACAGAGAGAAACAATGCATTTTTTAAAATAAAAATAAACTTGGCCTTAAGACATCTGTGCAAATGAAAGCATGAAATAATCTCTTTCCTTTAAAAAAGCATGGCCCAGAGATTTCGTACAAGAAGCTGCAGCCTTGTCCCTTAATACCTGAAGGTAAAGCCAACAGGGTTTCTATTGGAACCTCAGATAATGAGGTGGCTGTGTGAGAGGAAGCTGCACTGTGCTCTCTGCATTTCAGCAGGACTCTAGACTGAGGACAGGAGGTCCTGGTCTTAACAGAAAAGTCTTGGATCCCCACCCAGGACTCCAAAGAGAAGGAAGGTACAGCCCCCTCCTACTGTCTTCTAGTCCTGCCTTGTAGAAGGGGATGGGGCCCACGTGTTGGTGACACACTCCACTTTCTGCTCTCTGTTGCTGCCTAGGAGGGAGCACTAGGGCCGTGAGGGGCCCCTCACGGATAAGACACGAGAAGATCTTACTGGAACAAAGCAAGTCTTCAGATATAGTTGGTGACTGGAAAACTCCGCCAGCTCACCTGGACTGGCCCTATGCAACTATCTATTACCAAATACATTTTTCATATGTCAAATTGTCTTTCTAATTTTACTTTCATTTTTACCTTCCCCTCCCCATTATATAAAATCTGGGGTTGGAGAGATTGCTCAGTGGTTAAGGCACTTACCTGCAAAGCCAAAGGACCCAGGTTCGATTCCCCAGGGCCCAAGTAGACCAGATGCACAAAGTGGTGCATGCATCTGGCATTCGTTTGCAGCTGCTGAAGGCCCTTGCATTCCTATTCTCTCTCTCAAATAAGTAAAATAAATGTTAAATATTTAAGTATTTATTTGAGAGAGAGAGAGATTATGGGAGAGACCAGGGCCTCTGGCCACTGCAAATGAACTCCAGATACATGTGCCACCATGTGCATCTGGCTTATGTGGGTTCTAGGGAATCAGACCTGGGTCCTTATATATATATATATTTTTAAATAAATTCTTATTCTTTTTTTTAATTTTTGGTTTATTTTTATTTATTTATTTGAGAGCGACAGACAGAGAGAGAAAGAGGCAGAGAGAGAGAAAGAGAATGGGCGCGCCAGGGCTTCCAGCCACTGCAAACGAACTCCAGACACATGCGCCCCCTTGTGCATCTGGCTAACGTGGGTCCTGGGGAATCGAGCCTCGAACCGGGGTCCTTAGGCTTCACAGGCAAGCACTTAACGGCTAAGCCATCTCTCCAGCCCAAGGTCCTTATATTTTGTGAACATACTGCTATGCCATCTCCACCCCCTCAAATATATTTTTGTTTTGTTTTTTCAAGATAGGGTCTTGCTCTAGCCCAAGATGACCTGGAATTCACTATGTAGTCTCAGGGTGGCCTCGAACTTGAGGTGATTCTCCTACCTCTGCCTCCTGAGTGCTGGGATTAAAGGCATGTGCCATCATGCCCGGCTAAATATATTTAAAAAAAGAAGAAAAAGAAGAAGGAGAAGGAGGAGGAGGAACAAGGAACCTGGCAAGTGTCACCTGGCTCCCCTATGGAATTGTTATAAAGACCCTGGCAAAGCCCATTGGCACAGGGGGCCACGTGTTTGGAGAAGAAGCCCACCTGGTCTCCCCATCGCCCCCTAGTGTGTACAGTGCTATAGCTAGCGCTGTCTTGACAAACATCGGAATGCATTCTGCTCTGAGGGTCAGAGACTCCTGCCTGTCCCCATTGTTGGCCCCACGCTTCTCCACGCGAGCGTAGGAGGCTGCAGGCTGGTGAACCCAACTTGACCCTGGCACTCACATATGTACAGTGTCCTGCATTTGGGGGGCAGATGATACAGCTCAGCGTGGTCATGTGTCTTCTTTCTTTTTAATATATTTTTTTATTTAGTTATTTGAGAGACAAAGAGAGAGAGAGAAAGAGAGAGAATGGGCATGCCAGGGCCTCCAGCCACTGCAAACAAACTCCAGATGCATGTTCCCTCTTGTGCATCTGGCTTATGTGGGTCCTGAAGAGTCGGATCGGGATCCTCTGGCTTTGCAGGCAAAGGCCTCAAGTGCTAAGCCGTCTCTCCAGCCCATCATGTGTCTTCTGAGTCCTGTGAGATGCCAGTCCGTATGCTCACAGTCACCCATGTGGGTCCACACCATTGCTAGACGGCGAGCAGGCTGTGGATGCTTCTGTCTGTAGCCAACTGCTTGTGGGGTCAAACCATCATTAGGTCAGTGCCCAAAGCTACAAATAATAGCCAGAGAAGCTAGAAGGAGGGAGACCGTAGCCCAGGGCCCCTGTGGAGCCAAAGTCAGGGCTGCAAGCCACACCAACACCCCAGGATACTCCTTGGGGGACATCAGTTTACTAGAAAAAGTCATTTTATAAACATAGAGAAACATCTGATCCACTAAATGTGCAACTCTCCATATAGCATCAGCAGAAGTACAAAACCAAAACAAAAGACAGATGGCCTGATGCTGGTCAGGTACCATGCAAGTTACTGGCCACAGATCCCAACAAGAAGAATCAAGGCTGCTCAGAGAGATCCAGGGGATCACAGTCAGAGGGTTCAGCTCAATCAGGAAACACCCCTTGATGTGATTTTAGAAACCCAACAAAGAACTAGAGAGTTTGAAAAGAACCAACCAGAAACCTTGGCAATGACAAGCTCAACGAGTCGCATAAAAGTGCAGTTGAGAGTGTCTGTATCAGGCCAAATCTCTGTAGTTCTCCCTTCTTCTCCTTCTCCTTCCCCCGCTCCGCACACACACAAATCAAAGGTTTCTGAGACCCTTGGGGCATCATTATATGAAAACCATTACGTTGTTGGAATACCTGAAGGTAAAGCAAGAGAAACCAAAGCAGACAACTCACTGGAAGAAATGGTAGCAAAAACCATCCCCAATCTTAGGAAAGATAGGACCATCCAGATTCACACGCAGACATGTGGCCACATGACCCGATCAGATCCCCACCAAGGCTCATTGTGATCACATCACCGGATCAGATTCCCACCAAGACTCACTGTGATCAGTGTGTCAAAATGTCAAAGAGGGGCTGGAGGGATGGCTTAGCAGTTAACATGTTTGCCTGCAAAGCCAAAGGACCTAGGTTTGATTCCCCAGAACCCACGTTAGCCAGATGTACAAGGGGGCACATGCATCTGGAGTTCGTTAGCAGTGGCTGGAGGACCTGGCGCACCCATTCTCTCTCATTCTCTCTCTCACTGTCAAATAAATTAAATAAATAAGTTAAAATGTCAAAGATGGTGATCAACTAAATGTGCTATGCCTAGAAAAACACTCTTTCAGAAATGAAGGAGATAGAGAAGTTGTTCAAAACAAGCAAAGATAAGTAAGTAAAGCAGAAGGGTTTGTATTCATTAGACTGAGCTTAGGGAAGCTCTGTAATTAGGAGGTAGCTGGCTAATGGCCCTTGCTTGCAAAGCTTGCCAACTGAAGTTTGATCCTTCCTAGCATCCACGTAGTGCCAGATGCAAAGCGGGGCAAGTGTCTGTGGTCCCAATGTGCCCATGACGGTGGTGGAATGGAGCCAGGAAAACCCGAAGGTCACGGAGCAGCAGCCAGACCGTGTTTACTTGCAGCAGCAAGAGACCCCGTCTCAAAGAAGGTTCAAGAAGTGCGCAGGCGCATTGGCATGCCCTCCTCTGACCCCCACACTTTGTGCCCTGTAAAGATCGCCTCTGCTGTGACAATATGTGATCATATACATCCTACTAGAAGAGAAGATGGAGAGCGGAAGGAAGGAAAAAAGATATTCCATGTGAACAGAAACCAAAGTCAGTGGGAGCAATGATACTTACATAAAAATAGAATTAAGCCAGGCACTTGGCAGGCAGAGGTAGGAGGATCACTGTGAGTTCGAGGCTATCCTGGACTACATAGTGAATTTCAGATCAGCCTGGGCTAGAGCAAGACCCTACCTTGGACCCCCCCCCCCCAAGAAAAAGAGGTGTAAGAGCAGAGCAAAACCTGTACAAATCATCAAAGAAGATCTCTGTATAAAATCAAGGAATTGATCTAATAAGAAGTTATTGGGGGGCTGGGAGAAATGGCCTAGCAGTTAAGGGACTTGCTGCAAAGCCTAAGGACTCCGGTTCAATTCCACAGGACCCAGATGTACAAGGGGGCGCATGCATTTGCAGGGCTGGAGGTCCTGGCACACCCATTCTCTTTCTCTCTGCCTCTTCCTCTCTCTCTCTCTTAAATAAATAAGTAAAAATTAAAAAAAAGAACTTATTGGTGAACCTCTACGCATCTAAAGCTAGAGCACCCAGTTTTATACAGCAAGCACCCTCGATGTAAGTGCAGAGATGGGCTCCAGTGCGACAACCTCAGGGGACAGCACACTTGTCCTCAGTGGGCTCACCATCCTCACAAAAGCCTCAAGAAAGAAAAATCAGAGGGACCGAGGAAATGCCTCAGCGCATAAGGGCATTGGCTGTGTAACCGTGAGGGCCGGCCGGGTCTAATTCACCCTGAGTTTGGTGGCCAGCACCCATGTAAACAGCTGGGCATAGCCATGCGTGCCTGTAACCCCCGTCTCGTGGGGGCTGGAGACCGGAGACTGGCCGTGGCTTGCTGGTTGTGCAGTCTGACAGAAACACAGCAGTTCTGGCCTTAATGAGACACTCTGAATTTCCAAGGGAACAAGTGGATGAGTAGAAAGAGGAGGATGTCTGACATTCTCTTCTGGCCCCTGCAGGCACACACGGGGTGTGTGCATTTACACACACACACACACACACACACACACACACTCCTCAAACACACACACACAGACCACACCACACATACAAAAATAAATAAAAGAAATGTCAGAGTTAACCTATGTTATGGGGCTGGAGAGATGGCTTAGTGGTTAAGGTGCCTGCCCGCAAAGCCAGAGGACCCAGGTTCGATTCCCCAGGACCCACAAGAGCCAGATGATGCACATGGTAGTGCATGCATCTGGAGTTCGTTTGCAGCGGCTAGAAGCTCTGGCGCTCCCATTTTTTTTTTTTTCTCTCTCTCTCTGCCTCTTTCTCTCTGGCACAAATAAATAAAAAAAAATAAAATATTTTTAAAAACTGTGTTACGGTTTGAATGTGAAATATCCCCCACTAGCATCTGTGCTGTAACACGTGGTCCTATCTCGTGGCACTGCTGGGAGGTTGTGGAACTCGAGGAACATATGAACTAGCTAACAGAAGGTCTTGCTAGAAGAGGGCTTTGAAGGTTAGGTCCACTTCTGGTGCTGACTGGAGCTCTCCTCTTTCTTTTTTCTTTCTTTCTTTTTCTCTTTCTTTCTTTCTTTTCCTTCTTCCTTCCTTCCTTCCTTCCTTCCTTCCTTCCTTCCTTCCTTCCTTCCTTCCTTCCTTTCTTTTTTGGTTTTTCAAGGTAGGGTCTCACTCTAGCCCAGGCTGACCTAGAATCCACTATGGAGTCTCAGGGTGGCCTTGAACTCACGGTGACCCTCCTATCTCTGCCTCTCGAGTGCTGGGATTAAAGGCATGCGCCACCACGCCCGGCTCCCCTTTCTGTCACCACAAGGTGACCGGCCACTGTCAGCTCTGATGGCACATGCTGAGCCACCCTGGTCACAGTGTTTTCTGTGCCAAGATCATAAGTAAAAACAAACTACTTTAAGTTGTTTCTGCCAGGAATTTGCCTGTAGCACTGGGCTCGGTAACTAACACATGGCACTCTAGACCACACGGACCTCGCACATACTTACTTGCACAGCATAGGTGAGAACACAATGATTGCTGAGTATACATTACTTTCCTTAACTCATGGGAAATTCTCCAGAACAAACCTCATGTTTGTCCACAAAACTAGTCTCAACAAATAAAACAAAAAGATCAGGTGTAGTGGTGCGCTCCTTTAGTCCCAGTGCTCAGAAGGCAGGGGTAGGAGGATCACTGTGAATTCAAGGCCACCCTGATATTACATAGTGAATTCCAGGTCTGCATGGGCTAGAGCGAGACCCTACCTCTAAAAACAAAAAAATAAAAAAATAAAAAAATAAAAAAAATAAATAAAAATAAAAATAAATAAATAAAACCAAAAAAAAAAAAAAAGAGAAGTTGGTCATGGTGTCCTAAGTCCCAGCACTCAAGAGGATGAGGTAAGAGGAATGAGACATCGAAGATAGCATGGGCTACATAGTGACATAAAAAACAAGCTAACAGGGCTGGAGAGATGGCTTAGTGGTTAAAGTGTTTGCCTACAAAGCCAAAGGATCCTGGTTCGACTCTCCAGGACCCACGTAAGCCAGATGCACAAGGGGGCGCATGCATCTGGAGTTCGTTTGCAGTGGCTGGAGGCCCTGGCATTCCCATTCTCTCTCTTTCTCTCTGGTTCTCTCTCTCTCTCTCAAATAAATAAATAAGTAAATAAATAGATATATTTTAAACAACACAAGCAATTGTGTCATCTATCTTTCCTTACCATAGTGGACTTAAACTTTAAATAATAATTAAAAACACAAAAGAAACCTCAGGAACCATAAAGTTTATGGACACTTAATAATAGACAACTAAACAATGAGTAACTGAAGAAATTAAAAGGGAAACTAAAAATTTTCTTGAAAAAATGAAAATGGAAATACAGCACATTAAAACTTGTGAGATACAACAACAGCAGTACTAATAGATCTATTTGTAGCAGGAAGTCCATGCCATAAAAATATATACATATTTCGGGCTGGAGAGATGGCTTAGTGGTTAAGCGCTTGCCTGTGAAGCCTAAGGACCCCAGTTTGAGGCTCAATTCCCCAGGACCCACATTAGCCAGATGCACAAGGGGGCGCACGCATCTGGAGTCCGTTTACAGAGGCTGGAAGCTCTGGCACACCCATTCTCTCTCTCTCTGCCTCCTTCTCTCTCTCGCTCTCAAATAAATAAACAAACAAACAAACAAAAATTAAAAAAATATGTATTTCAAATAAGCAATCTAGGTATACCTTAAGGTCCTAAAAAAGGAGGGAAGACAAAATATGAAGTTAGGAGAAAATAAATAAAGATCTGTGCCAAAATGAATGAACTAGAGACTGAAAAAAATAAAAAGCTATAAAAGACCAATGAAATGCCACATAGTCTCACTCATCTATAGCACCTAACCTGAATCTACCCAAGATGCCTTACATACCCAGCAAGCATCTCATGGACTAGACAATAGGATGGGTGGGGAGGGAGGGGAGGGCAACGGAGGGGGGGTGGGAAACACAAATCTAGACCCAACTGGGAATGGTACCATAAAATTCTATATCCTAAAAGGCAGACCAAATGGCTGAACCTTTACCAGGCCCTTAGAGGGAACACCTGAGCCACAAGACACTGGAGAGGGTATGATGAAGACTGACCTTAATCTTCTACAGCTTCTCCCCCCCCTTCTCTCTAACTCTTTTATATTAGTTTTCTTTCTCTTCCTTTTCTTAGTGGGCACTAACGTGTAACTCCCAGAACCAGCATGTGGCTATCATCCACAATGAGCTTTTGATCAGAGAGACCTACAAGGTTTCCTAAAAGACAGACAGATTTCTGACAGAGTACTTGATGACCCACCAAAGGTTAGTGGTAAGACCCTACTGCTGAAGACACCTTATGTGGTTGACATGTAAAATGGAATGGCATGGCTGGAAGCTGGAAGAGAGTCAGTCCCCAGACAGTCAGCGCGTCTAGTGCCAGAAGGTGCTACAGGGGTGACTGGGGGAAAATGACCAATATCTGTCCAAGCAACTCATGGTCTAACCTACTTAGTAGCAAATAACCTGTTGTGATGCCCACACAAGTGCAATAGTGGTACACAGCCATGGTGGGGAACCAACTGCTCTTGATTCAGCAAACTGATCCCCTCAGTGGTACGGGACCCATAGCTGGAGCTGGGAAACAAGTCAGAACCATATCCAAACATAAGCCCGCTCTCCATTATCAAGCTACCATCAATCGTGGGCTACAAGAGGGCCTACACCTATTAAATTCTCTCTAAAAAAGTAAGGGTTATCTCATTTGTCCTGGTGCTAACTTGCTCTCCATTGGAGAATCTGCTTCTCTTTTTCAGATAGATGTAGCTCCTAAGGAGAGAGCCACCCCATCATACCTCAAAAGGGCCCCAGCTGAAACTAAGAAAAATTGGCGAAACAAACAAGGGTGCTGTTTTCTTGGTAAACCGGGTACCAGCACAAGGGTGAAGGAGATCAACACAGAGAAAAATCAACTCCTACCAAATCAGAGATCCAGAGACCCAGAGGCCCCCAACACCTCATCACTGAAGCAGGCTAAAAATGAACCCAACATGGCTCAGGGAAATTTTGCGGAAGAGGGGGTGGAAAGAATGTCAGAGCCACACGTTGGGTCATGATATGCAGAGACATTCAGCTTACCCGTAACTGTGGGCTAACTCCACAATGCATGACCCGTATACCTCAACAAGGAGGGGCCAAGGGGAGGGGGTAGGTCACGGATGAGCCTAATAATGGTACCGAACTGACTGTATTTGCTGAATGCAAAACTAATTAATTAAAAAAAAAGATCAATGAAACAAAAAGTTTCACTTTGGAAGGTCCATGATGTTGAACACGTGTTAGGTAAGCTAAGAGGGGAGACCCCGAAATGAGTGAAATAAGAGGTGAAAGGACTTTAAAGACACAAGGCGAACACTTAGGAACAAGCATCTTCCAGTGAGCTGGAGCTCTGGGAAGAACGGACTCACTTCTGCACACTTAATCTACCCAGACAGAACCACGGAGACACAGCAAACCAGAACAGACCATCCGCTGAGACGAGCCTGCAACAAAACGCCTCCTGACAGAAATTCCCAGGCCTGGTGGCTGAATGGCTGAGTTCTGCCAAAACTTTCAACAAGAAGTGATACCAGTTCTTCTCAGCCCAACACCTCGAAAATGAGGAGAGACTTCCCAACTCACTTTATGAGGCCAGCACCACCCTACCGGAGAAGCCACACAAAGACCCGAATCCTACCCATCAACGGAACAAAAAGCCACAGACCAACGTCTAGTGAACATGGATGAGAACTTCCCGACCAATGTTTCTAGAAAACGAAATCCAGTGACACCGATCACTCTCCATTGCAGCAGGGGAATAGGGACTCTGTTCCTTTACTGTGGGCCAGGCTGAGGTATGACTTTAATTCCCCAGGTAACAAGCCCTGGCCATTCATGTAACCAAGCCTTTTCTCTGAACTTAGCAGCCCTAGTGGGTCAACTTTATTTATTTATTTTTTTCCTTTAGAGCTTCTTCGGGGTAATACTTTATTCCACTGAGATCAAGGACACTTTATCAGAGATGCTAACATCAGGGAATAGCATTCCAGTACTGGGGACCTAGACATGGGATATGGGAGAGAAATAACATAAACAGTTGGTTTAAAGCCTGGCTGAAGAAAGGATCAACCTGGTGTCACTTGACACACGAACTGGTGTTTGTGGTTCCTCTGAGGCTACGCCCGGACATGCCAAGGGAGACCTGGATAGGAAGGGGAGGAGAGCTGAAATCTTCCGGACCTTGAGGACCAGGGATGGATGAAAGGGACACTTCTCTCCACTTCAGAAGACCTGCTACTTGCTTCTTTCTCTACTTAGTGGCTCATGCTACAATGTAGTTTCAAGAACTGGAAAAGGCTGAGTCTAAAAATCTGAAGAAAAAGATGCTGACATTTTACTTTAACACTTTGTAGCCTCAACAGAAACTGGGTGATGGGGAACTTTAGCTAAAGGATGGAGGCTTAAACCATAACACCTTCCTGAAGCTAGACCTACTGTTTTATAGGACTCAAGAGAAAACTGGTTTGAAGTACCTTACGTGCAGGCGCTTAGCTCAAGCCTCTGCCAGGACTATGCAAAGCAAAAGCAAAAAAGGAAACCTGTGATAGCTTAGGTGATCCCTGCCCATGTCCAAGTGCCACCTTCTTTTAAAAATATTTTATTATCTATTAGAGAGAGAGAGAGAGTGGCCTCCAGCCACTGAAAATGAACTCCAGACACATGCGCCACTTTATGCATCTGGTTTACTTGGGTCCTGGGGAATCGAACCTGGGTCCTTAGGCTTTCAGGCAAGCATCTTAACTGCTAAGCCATCTCTCCAGCCCCCAAGTTCCACTTTCCAAGTGGAAAACAAGCAGAACTCAGATAAAGCATCTCCTTCCACTCCATGTTGCTCAACTCCACCTCTATCTTCTCCCACTTGCCCCAAGTTACCGCGAGGGAACCTAGTCCTTATAGGGAGTGCTGGGAGCACACTCTCTCATATCTGTCCACTCCTTTACCTTCAGTTTCCCTAAGGGAAATGTCTGGACCCTCAGGGAAAATTAGTCTATCTCCTTTTTTACAATTTTGACCCTATCTTTATCTTTTGTTTTCCTCATGGAGATTTCAAAAAACCTGAATTCTCTGCTTTCATGATGCAGTAGAGGCAAGATCCTTCCTGCTGCCTTCCTGAATGGATAAAACCGTCTGCTCAGGTCAGGCCTACTGCTCTGTTTTTCTGCTCAGTGTCCATGGGCTATTCCTTAAGCTTACTAGCCCACATAACCATGTTAGCCCCAAAACTTTGAATAATGCAAGACACCCAGGCCCCACAGACTCAGCTGTCACACACTGGCTTCTCCATGTTCAACAACAGAGGCCTAAAGGAAGTGACCGACAACCTGGCATGACCACCTTGAACAACTGAGGGAACCCAACAAAGTGGACTGGCTCCCAAACAAAAGAGAGCCTTGCAGATGGCTCAAGTGTTAGCTTTGCTCCTCTGGAGACCAATTTGGTAAAGACTTTTGTCTTCTCCTGAGCTGGGAAGATGGCTCAGTGGCTAAAGGAATTTGCTTGCAAAGCCTGAATGGCCTGGGTTCAAATCCCCAGTACCCATGTAAAGCCACATGCACAAGGTGGCACATACATCTGGAGTTTATTTGTATTGGCAAGAGGCCCTGGTTCAGTCAACACTCTCTGTCTCTCTCTCTCTCCCTCTGCTTGCAAATAAATAAAATAAAAATACTTGAAAAAAAACAAACAAACAAACATAAAGCTGGGTGTGGTGGCGCATGCCTTTAATTCCAGCACTCGGGAGGCATAGGTAGGAGGATCACCGTGAGTTCAAGGCCACCCTGAGACTACATAGTGAATTCCAGGTCAGCCTGGGCTAGAATTAGACCCTACCTCGAACAACCAAAACAAAACAAAAAAAACAAAACAAACAACAACAACAATAACAACACCCCCCCCAAAAAAAACCTCTCACCTTGTTAATATAGTGGTATCGTGTGTTCATAAGTGTTCTCATGTGATTATCCATGTGTCATTCCACATTAGACAGCAAGGAACTAAATCCAGTCTGCCCCTTGGGTTCCCCCAAATAAACAAGTAATAAGGCTCGTGGCCATTTCAAATTTTTTCATTCATTGTTACTGTGTTCTGATATTATTTTTAATTCTTGGCATGCCTAATTAAGATGTTATGTGTAAGGAGCTGGAGAGGTGACTTAATGGTTAAGGCACTTACCTGCAAAGCCAAAGAACCCAGGTTCAATTCCTCAGGACCCACATAAGCCAGATGCACAAGGTGGTGCATGTATCTGGAGTTCATTTGCAGTGGCTGGAGGCCCTGACTCACCCATTCTCTCTCTCTATCTGCCTCTCTCTCTCTTTTTATCTGCCTCTCATAAATAAATAAATAAAAATATTTTGAAAACGAGCTTAAAATAAATAAAAGTTATGTGTAAGTGTGTGTGAATGTGAGTGTTGGGGACTTACTAAGAGGTCAGATAAGAATGTGCTTATACACTTAGGCACTCTTACTTCTTACAACCTATTAAATGGTAGTTTTGAGTCTGTTAAGTGTTTCACAAAACTTAAAAATTCTCCTTGTTTGTAGAAAGCAACGTTTACTGGAGCCATAAAACTTTCATAAAGCTATGGAAATTTTACATTGCATACATAGATTTTGATAAAGATTTCCTTCCAAAACAAGTTTCCAGCCACTGCAAATGATCTCCAGATGCATGTGCCACCTTATGCACCTGGCTTTATGTGGGTCCTGGGGAATTGAACCTGGGTCCTTAGGCTTTGCAAGCATGTGTCTTAACCACTAAGCCATCTCTCCAGCCCCAAAACAGGGTTTAAAGACAAAAAAGGATTAAAATTTTATTTATTTATTTTTTCAGTTAAGGCTGACCAAAAAATAATGGGACATAAGGGTGCCTTAGGTGGCTCACGCCTATAATCCCAGCACTCAATAGGTTGAGGTAGGAGGATTGCTGTGAGTTCGAGGTCAGCCTGGCATACAGTGAGGCCCTGGCTCAACAGTAAAAAGTTAATTGTTTTGGATATGTGTGTGGTCTTAAACACCCAGGGGAAATGTGGTCAACAAGTTAAAATGATTGGCAATAATGGCAAACAAAAATAACCAGGCTTCAGAAGAGACAAGTAGTTATTCAGGTCTTCTAAGGCCTCCCACTAAATCGTCAGCACATGCTGCTGACATTGTGGGTCGGCCATCAAGTCCCCTGGGCTGTAACAGAAAGATAATCTCTACTCAGTAGTCATAGCCACAGTTTTCTGTTTTTTATTCATTTATTAGAGAGAGAGATTGAGAGGGGCAGATAGAGAGAGTATGAGCACACCTGGGTCCCTAGCCACTGCAAACAAACTCCAGATGCATGCGTCACCTTGTGCGTCTGGCTTATGTGGGTCCTGGGGAATGGAACTTGGGTCCATAAGCTTCACAGGCAAGTGTCTTAACCACTAAGCCATCTCTCCAGCCCCAACAGCCACACTTTATGGAATGGTTTTCTTCATTGTTTTTCTCTTGGCACCATTGTTACTCAATGATTATAACCTCACGGGCCAGTCAGGGTTCTCTAGAGGAACAGAACCAACAAAATAAATGTTCATTAAAAAGGTGATTGGGGGGCTGGAGAGATGGCTTAGCGGTTAAGTGCCTACCTGTGAAGCCTAAGGACCCTGGTTCAAGGCTTGATTCCCCTGGACCCAAGTAATCCAGATGCGCAAGGTGGCGCATGCATCTGGAGTTTGTTTGCAGTGGCTGGAGGCCCTGGCATGCCCATTCTCTCTCTCTCTCTCTCTCTCTGCCTCTTTCTCTCTCTGTCTGTCTGTCTCTCTCAAATAAATAAATAAAAATAGACAAAAAAAATTTTTAAAGAGAAAGGTGATTGGGGGCTGAAGAGATTGCTTAGTGGTTAAGGCACTTGCCTGCAAAGTCTAAGGACCCATATTCTACTCTCCAGATCCCATGTAAGCCAGATGCACAAAAGGTGAGGCAAGTGCAAGGTTGCACATGCCCAGTAGGTGGTGTAAGCATCTGGAGCTCAATTGCAGTGGCTGAAGCCCTGGCATGCCAATTCTCTCTTTGTTGTTCCCTCTCTTTGTCTCTCTTTCTCTCTCTAATAAATAAATAAATAACATTAAAAACCTTAAAGAAAATTTAAAAAGGAATTGGTTGGGTTTGTTTACAAGATGCAGTCTCTGGCTAGGCAATCCAACAGTGGCTTTCTGTAGGCTGGACAGTCAGAGAACCCTGGAGCTACTCAGTCCACAAGGCTGGAGGCCTCAGCAGTCCCAATCGGGCCCTGAAGGTCTGCAAGGTTCCTGGGAGCCCCTGGACTTCAGTCCACTTGGAAGGCTCATGAAGGTGGGTCCCAATATTCCCAGACCCTAAACGCACTCATGGAGAAAGCAGCAGCGAGCGGCACCGGGCAAAGAGCTCACAGCAGTCAGTAGCATGGCCAGCCTGGACCAAGCAAGGCCCCACCGTGTCCTGGAACTTCCTCATAGACATTCTCCCACAGGAAGGGCTCTCCACTCTGGAAGAAAGACTTCTCTCCCTGAATCCTCACCGATCCAACCAGGAGGTGTGTACCTCACTGGATTTCTTAATCTGATCAAGTTGAACACAGACCTTAACATTCACTTAACTGCTTGCAAAGAAGTGTGGGAACCTGATGTCCTTGAGAGCTGTGTGGGTCAAAGCAAAACTTCTTGAAGCTTGGCTCAAGGGCACCCCAATGTCATCTCACAGAGTGGCGGAATCCTGGAGGGGGCTGGTATCAGGATGGTCAATCCAATCTCTGTTCAGTGTCTCCCCAGGGGCACTTCGGTGTCCCAGATGATTTGCTCACAATGGTGAGTGACCCATTCCTGAGTGGTCACTCTGTTCCCATTTCATTTCCCTTGGTGCTGGTGGGACGGCCTATGTCAGGAGCTGTGGAGGAGCCAGAGATGACATGACACACGCTTGCTCTCTCTGTGACCTGGGTGCAAACCGACATTGCTTCCAACAGATGCCTTGTGTCTATGCAGGCGCTCCTTTGTTCTGACCCTGTGCTGTGACTGCGTAGCACCCTCCATGGCATCTTCGCCTCCTGTGAGTCCAGCCCATCACAGGAGGCCACAGTCCATCTGCTTCCCTAAGGCTAGCCTCACTTATTCTCCTCATACTCACCTGTCACGATGACATGAGCCCACACACCTCTGTGTGTGCTGGACTGACACTGGACAATCAAGAAAAATATTGTCCCTCTCACCAAGTGTCCCTCGTAAGGTTCTTGTTACCACCTTTCCTTGTGGGCAGTCGTAATGATGTGTAAGTCCAGATGCCACCACCTGTCTGTCTTTGTTGTGAAGCCCTGGGGGCTGCCCTCCTGCTATATGCGTGGCCTGAGGGTTTAGAGAGCCACAGGCAAATCCCACTCCTTTAGTAAAAGAAACTCATAGATGTAGCTGGGCATGGTGGTGCAGGTCTTTAATCCCAGCGCTCAGGAGGCAGAAGTAGGAGGATCAATGTGAGTTTGAGGCCAGCCTGAGACTCAGCTTGGGGCTAGAATGAGAGCCCACCTCAAAACCCCACCCCCCCACCAAAAAAGAAGACATAAATGTAAGTAAATATTCACTGTACTGTATATTTGCATGCAAATCACATCCAGGATTCCAGAGGTATGAGTCCAGGGGAGATTCTGCATTTCAAAGGTGAGCTGTCCCTACTGGGAAAGTACCGGAGGGCTGGAGGCTGATCTGGGCTGCCATCTGGGGGGTGGGGTGGGCCTTGAAGGTCTCATTCCTGCTGTGAGTGGCACAGCAGAAAGCCAAGCTATCAAGAAAGGCCCGGCTGTGGCTTGAGCTCCCCCCTACCCCCAACCACACCACCAGCTCTCCTGCAAGAGGCTCCAGGCTGGAGCGTTTAGCGTATCTGGTGGCAAAACCTCATGTCACACAGATTCTGGACAATTTGGAGGCGCAAAGCAGGTGGTGCTTTATTATATAGATATACATATATGTTGTTCCTTTATACAAGACTCGCTCGTGACATACTGAGGCCTCATTCCACAGCTGGTTGCTGGGTGTATCCAGACCATGTGCAGGAGAAGCTCTGTGGACATTTATACCTCTGGCCAGCATTCTCCTCTCTCCTGTAGTCTCAGCCTGCCTCGTCTTACCCAGGATGGACAGGCACACCTCAAGTTCCCAATTCTAACACTTTATTCACTCCGACAGGAGATACAGGATTCAGAGGTAAAATCACCGGTTTCAAGGCCGCTCGCAAACATGTCTAGACGTCTCTCTCCCTCCGGGGCCATGACGCGGACTTGGGACCTATCACCCAGCCCATGGTGGGAAGAGTAAAGTGGGCCTGTGTCCTTTCCTCTCTCGCTCTCTCCTCCTTTCCTCCTCCTCCCCCTTTATTTCCAAAACAAGCTAAGAGTTTTTATAATTCATCACCTGGCTGACAGATGAGTTTTGCTGGAGAATATTAGAAAATGTCTCAAATCTCATATATATGCTAATGGTATGCCGAGACCGGCCGGTGGTGTGCGGAGTTTTTAATCTGTCTTGGCCAGTGTGGAAAGTGGGGAAGACAAGTCGCAGCCCTCCACAATTTACGATCAAACAACCGAGTTGTAAAGGAAGAGGGACGCGTGCGAAAGGGAGGGTAATTTTCTGATTTAACAGCATGGTTACTACAAATAAAGAAATCTTGATTTTGACTGCTCTCGACGTTAAATGAGTTTCCTATGCCCGGTGCTGGATTTCTCATTTTCAGATCCGTTATAAAGCACCCTGCTTAGATACAAGTGACAGATAAGGAAATGACTGCATATGGAAATCAAATGCGTATAATAAAGCCGTCTCCTGTTTATTAAATAAACACGTGTAGATTACTTCTGTGGAGGAGGCACTGATAATTCTTCACTGTGTTCCCCTTCTTTTGCAAGTCACAAAGAATATTATTTAACAACCAAGAAAGCTAGAACGAAGCTCTTCTCTTTATTACCTTCCCCCCGTCCAGCGTGGTCTGAGATGCACAGCCCGGGGCGGATTTTGGCTCTGTGGTTTTGTGCGGTGAAGCTCTGTGCATCATGGAGAACCCCGCCATCATCTGGAGATGTACCACGGTGTTGGGTTTGGCTGGTATTTCTGCATGGCATGGATTGGAAGCAGAGCTGAGCCTGGGCCGCCTAAGGCTGCCGGGGCTCTTGGGCTCCGTTGATGCTGGAGCTGAGGGAGATGGAGGTCCCATAACCCAAGGACGCTGTTGTAAATACGGGGCTCCTGTGCTGATTCCCGGCTGTGTTGTGGACCCCATGCACAGGATCACGGGGCATGGGTCACAGGCTGAGAGTCCTTGGAGCAGGAGGATCCCAGGGAAGGAAACCCTTGGAAGACTCCTCCTAGAGCCAGTGCCCAGCAGTGACCGAGCCTTTGACAGAACTCCCTGACTCTGCAGAGACAGGTCACACATCCAGCTGTAGAAAATCAGGCCCAGGGGCTGGAGAGAGAGCTTAGCAGTTAAAACGCTTGCTTGCAAAGCCTAAAGACCCAGGCTTGATTCTCCAGTACCCATGTAAGACAGATGCACAAGGTGACACATGTGTCTGGAGTTTGATTGCAGTGGCTGGAGGCTCTGGTGAGCCCATTCTCTCCCTCCCCCCGCCAGAAATAAATAACTGAAAATAAAATATTTTTTAAATAAGAAACTTAAGCCTTCACTCTCTCTCATAAATAAATAAATAAAAGCCAGGCGTGGTGGCGCATGCCTTTAATACCAGTACTCGGGAGGCAGAGGTAGGAGGATCACCGTGAGTTCAAAGCCACCCTGAGACTACAGAGTGAATTCCAGGTCAGCCTGGGCTAGATTGAGACCCTACCTCAAAAACAAATAAACAAACAAACAAAAATAAATAAAATAAAAATAAATAAATAAGAATAAAATATTTTTTTTAATAAGAAAATTAGACCCAGGTAGCTTTCTAGCTTCTCTAGTTCAAGAGTGGTCAGGCAGCCCCGAGACAGGCTGAGGCGAGGGGAGAACCCCCGGCCCTTACTGCCCCATGGGCTCCCTACCCCCTCCACGTGGCAGTGCTCTTGTACCTTGTTTTCTTTCCTCTCTCAATGTCTTTTCACGTTTCTTCCAGGCCCTCCGCCTGGGCTCTCAGACCACGGGTGTGATTCATTTTCTTCCCTTGGTTCTGTACCTCTCTCAGCAAGCGCGATGAGTCAATAACTATCCTTCTCAGTTTGCTTTGCCCCATTCTTTGGCTAAATACAAACATAAACTCGGGACTTGGGGGTTTCAGGAAGCACCCCAACACTCAGAGTTTGGGGTTTGAATTCCCAGGAACACTCCACTGCCCTCTAAGTTCAGAATAAACTCAGATTCCAAAACTTCCAGTGAGGACTAGAGTGTAGTTCACTGTAGGCCACGTTCTGCTCTAGGATGATTCCTTTCTTCTCTAGAATCTTGACATACACTACTTGGATTTTGCTCCAAACCATTCCTTCAGGAACCCCAATCTATTTGCTGGTGAACAAGACTCTTCTGCTGGAGCAAGGGGCAAGTCCCCAGATGTCATTTTGAACTGCAATGCCAGGGGGACAGCTAGAGACATTGTGTGTTGTCAGAACGGTGAAGGGGAGCTCGGGGGAGGGTGCTCCAGGCATCTGGTGACAGCCTGATGGCAATGCAGGCAGATCTGGTCCTTTGGGCTGAGGTACCTTTTAAAAAATAGTTTTGAAATATTTTATTTATTTATGAGGCAGACAGACAGACAGACAACAGGTGTACCAGGGCCTCCAGCCACTGCAAACCAACTCCAGACATGTGCTACCTTGTGCATTTGGCTTAAGTGGGTACTGGGGAATTGAACCTGGGTCCTTAGGCGTCATAGGCAAGCACCGTAACCGCTAAGCCATTTCTCCAGTCCTAGGCTGAGGTACTTTGAGTGAAAATTGTATGGCTCAGTTTCTTGACAGCAGGAGGCACCATGGTCCAAGCCCAGCTAGTAGGCACCTGGGCATGAGCAGCCTTGGCTGTTCCAACCGGAATACTCCGACCTCCCACCTGCCGACTCCTGTGTGGGAAGCAGGATGCTGGGTCATTCCTGTTCTCTCCCCACTTGGTGCCCTTACATTGGTGCTGTATGAGGCTAGGAGACTGGACAAGGAGCCCCCAGCTGCTTGCCAAGACAGGTTGCTGTTGGGATGAGGGCAGTGGGCAGTGGGTGGGAAGTGGGCAGATCCCCAGAGCCCTGCAGTGTGGATTCTACTTATCCCGGTGGATTAGGAAGTGGCCTGGAGCATTCGGGACCCTTAAGTCACTCATGCCGCCGAGAACGCTTGAAGAAGATGGAGTTTTAGTTTTTTAGTTGCTGTTCTGTATGTGTGTGTGTGTGTGTGTGTGTGTGTGTGTATATATAAAATTTATTTGACAGAGCAAGAGGGAGGGAAAGAGATAGATAGAGAGAGAGAGAGAGAGAGAGAGAGTGAGGGAGAGAGAGAGAAAATGGGTACTCCAGGGCCCTCAGCCACTGCAAATGAACTCCAGACGTGTGTGACCCCCTTGTGCATCTGGCTAACGTGGGTCCTGGGGAATCGAGCCTTGAACCGGGGTCCTTAGGCTTCACTGGCAAGAGCCTAACCGCTAAGCCACCTCTCCAGCCCTGTTCTGTATATTTTTAATGTGCATCATCTCCCTTTGCAAGCCTCGCCAGTCCCGGTGTGGCATTCCGAGAAGGTGCTCGAGGCACATCTGACAATTCAAACTTGCGGTTTTGAAGAAAGATGAGAATACGGCTTTCATCTGCCCGGAGTGAGGGTGCATGAACGTGTCGACATAGATGCCTAACCGGGTTTCTTTTGTGGCTGAGGGTGTGTGTGTGTGGGGTGGGGGGGATTATTTAAAAGACACTTCTTTGTTTCTCAGCCAGGGAAACACAGCTGAGGGTATCAATTCTTTTTTATTTTTCTTTTGTTCATTGCTATTTGGGAATATGAGGGTTGCGATTTGCCTCTGCATGGTTCTACCTTGCCAATGGCACGTGGGAAGTGTGGGTTGAGAGGGTGCCCTGCCGGGTGAATTCTAGCGCAGGTGCGCGCCTCCGCGGTGAGCCCAGCCGCCTCCCACCGCCTCCCGGCCTCGGCGTTATGGGCCCTGCAGATGCAGCAAAGCTTAGTGAGCACAGCGTGCCCATGTCTGGATACCCGGATGGTCATCGGTCCCTTCTCTGAATTTCCCACAATTCAGTCGTCCTGACCCGGAGGCCCAAGCTCTGGGCTGTAGTAACGTTCAGAAAAAAATACAAGCCCTTTAGCTCCCTGACGTGGTCGGATGTGAATTTGGCAAACCTGAAATCTGGCGTTTTCTTCTTTGTAAATTCACTCTTTTTTGTTTTTGTGGCACTGGGCACTGAACCAGGGCTTCCAGAAGAAGAGTCACTTCAGTCCCAAGGCACTGCCCTAAGTGGACACTCTGCTCACCACACAGCTTCTCTTGTGCCGTCCTCACGTGAGCAGCTGTGTTTCCACCAACAGTGCCTGGGGACACATCACGAAGCTGGGCTGAAACCAAGCAGAAACACAAGGTCAGTTCAAGGCCACAGGTTGCAGGAAAGTCAGACCCCTAAAACTAAACTAAACCAAAGCCCCACCCTCAGCCCTGGCCCCTCTTGTTAGTGTGTGTTTTTTGTTTGAAAAACATCATTTCCTGACTAGTTAGGTATCAAGAAAAGCATAGAAATTAAACTCAGAAGACACTGAAATTCCCAGCCGGCTATGCTGGCGTATTTTCTGTATTTTCCCATAAAACACAAACACGAGGCCGGGCGTGGTGGTGCGCACCCTTTAATCCCAGCACTCGGGAGGCAGAGGTAGGAGGATCGCCGTGAGTTCGAGGCCACCCTGAGACAATGCAGTGAATTCCAGGTCAGCCTGGGCTAGAGTGAGACCCTACCTCGAAAAACAAAACAAAACAAACAAACAAACAAAACACCCACAAACACAGCACCAAGAAAGAACATTCCAGGTTAAGGTTTCTTGCGACAGTCCCTTGAGGGATAGCAGAACTCACTCTGTTTGATGGAGACTTAGGTCTGTCTCCCTGACTTCCTGACTGCTCCTCAGTCAATATTCATTTTCAGCTTGGCTTTACTCCTGGCTTTGTTGGGTGAGCCGCATCCTGTTTTCACCCCATAGGGCTTGCCTCCTTCACGTCTGAATGTGGGAAGCAGAGGAAGGTCCCTGGGTCTTGGTGCCACTGGCTGGGTGATGTTAGCGACCGGAGGCCGTCGTTAGGAAGCCATCCTGATGATGTCGAGATGTGGGCAGACAGACACAGCAGGAATAATGGCTGTTCACAGAGAACTAAGCTTTTTTGCTTCTTTCTTTCTTACTTCTTTCTTTCTTTCTTTCTTTCTTTCTTTCTTTCTTTCTTTCTTTCTTTCTTTCTTTCTTTCTTTCTGAGTGCCTTGCACGAGTGAGTGAATTTAATTTGCCAGTCATCCACTTATGTAATGCAAAGTGACTTTTCCTGTTGTCACAAATGCCTGGCAGGAGCCAGGTGTGGCGGGGCACATGTCTTTAATCCCAGCACTCGGGAGGCAGAGGTAGAGGAGATTCGCTGTGAGTTCAAGGCGAGCCTGGGACTATGTAGTGAATTCCAGGTCAGCCTGGACTAGAGCAAGACCCTACCTCGAAAGGAAAACAAAACAACGACAATAAAAACCTGGCAGGGGGCTGGAGAAATGGCTTAGTGGTTAAGCACTTGCCTGTGAAGCTAAGGACCCCGGTTCAAGGCTCGATTCCCCAGGACCCACATAAGCCAGATGCACAAGTTGGCACATGCATCTGGAGTTCATTTGCAGTGGCTGGAGGCCCTGGCAGTGCCCATTCTCTCTCTCTCTCTCTCTCTGCCTCTTTATCTCTCTGTTGCTCTCAAATAAATAAATAAAAATTAAAAAATTAAAAAAAAAAAACCTGGCAGGAAGCAATTTAAGGGACAAAGGGTTTCTTTCAGTTTCCGGTTTCAGAGACTACAGCCCCTCCCAGTGAGGAAGGTGTGTGGCAGGGGCTTGGAGCTGTCCCAGCCGGTCCTACGCAGAAATCAGTTAGGAAGTAGAGAGATGGCTATGGCTGCGGGTCCTGGGCCAGCGCTCTCCTTTTCAATCAGTGTGGGACCCCAGCCCATGGGACGGTGCCACCCGCAGTTAGCGTAGGTCTTCTGGCCACAGCCACAGTTAACCTCATCTAGAAACTCCCCTCACAGACATGCTGCTGTTGTTACCTTCTTGTTGCGGGCACAAAGCCTGTGACCAGAGCAGCTGATGGGAGGAAAGGGTTAATTTTGGTTTACAGTGTTGAGGGGAAGCTCCGTGATGCAAGGGCAAAGATGGCAGACGTGAGGGTGGACGTCACCTCCTTACCAATACCAAGCAGACAATAGTAGCAGGAGAGTGAGTCAGACTCTAGCCAGGGGGAGCTGGCTCGAACACCCCTAAGCTCACCCTCAAGAACACACCTCCTCCATCAAGGCTGCACCTCTAAGATCACCATCAGCTGGGGACCAAGCCTTTCAATCTACATGAGTTTACGGGGGGGGGGGAGGGTCACCTAACTCAAGTGACCACAAACGTCCAGAAGGTTGTCTCCTAGGTGGTCACTGATTCCGTCAAGGTGGCAATACTAACCATCCCAGGTGAGTGCCTCAGCACAGATGAAAAGTCTGGCACTGGTGAGTAGAAGGACCTGGGCCTGGCACTGCCCCTCGGGACCACATCTAGCTTTCATTTTTCCTCACTTGTGACCCACTTGTGAATGTTCTGGAAAATTCTTAAGGTGGAGAGAGAGCATGTCTTGGGTCTGGGTCTAACCACTGGCTGAGCATCAGGTCCTGATTTACCCTACCATGTCTGTTTCCAGCTGCTCCTCGCTGGTGTTCTTCCCAGGAAGGGGGCAGTACCAAGTGGCTGACTTCCTGGCGATGGCCTCCTGTCATCCCATGGGCTCTTCCCTACTCCCTGAGGTCTGGCCTCAGCCTCCAGTGTCCCGAATGAGAGAGCTGAGGCCACCATCATCAGCGTGACCCTCACTGAGACTCGGCTTCAGTCACTGTTTTCTTAGGGGCCAGGGTGGCCGCCATAGCTTTGAAAGCAGCCCAACACACAACTTACTTAAAATGCTATGGAGGTTCTTTTTTGTTTTTTGTTTTTTTCAAGGTAGGGTCTCAGTCTAGCTCAGGCTGACCTGGAATTCACAATGTTGTCTCAGGGTGGCCTCGAACTCACAGTGACCCTCCTACTTATGCGTCCTGAGTGCTGGGATTAAAGGCGTGTGCCACCACGCCTGGCTGTTATGGAGGCTTTAAAAAAATATTTATTTATTTATTTGAGAGAAGGAGAGCAAGAGGCAGAGAGAGAGAGAGAGAGAGAGAGAGAGAGACAGAGAATGGGCACACCAGGGCCTCCAGCCACTTCAAACAAACTCTAGAAATATGTGCCACCTTGTGCATCTGGCTTTATGTGGGCACTAGAGAATTGAACCTGGGTCCCTTTGGCTTTTCAGGCAAGCACCTTAGCCACTAAGCCATCTCTCCAGCCTGAGAGTTTTTTTTTTTTTTTTTTTAACTGGATTGCAGGATACTCAAGCATGAACTTTGTAGATGACAACGTTAAAAGGATGGACACACATCCTGTTTTTTTTCATATTATAATCATATGCTGTTTATGGGATAATTAGCTTTTAATTTTCCAGTTATGGCTTACAAAGGGCATGTATAAATATAAAAATACATGTACAATTTAGAGAAGATACGAAGTTGATGGAAGTTCATGCGAAAGGGTAAATAAGCTCACAACAATTTTCTACAATTTTTGATGGTAATAATATAATACCATAATTTTATTTACTTTTTAATATTTTTTTAAAATTATTTAAGAGAGACAGAGAAAGAGGCAGATAGGTAGAGAATGGATGTACATAACTAATAAAAAAAAATCATGGCATTAGGGGCTGGAGAGACGGGTCAGTGGTTAAGGTGCTTGCCTGCAAAGACCGAGGGCCAAAGTATGATTCTCCACTACCCATGTATAACCAGATGCGCAAGGTGGTAAATATGTCTGGAGTTCGTTTATAGTGCCTGGAGGCTCTGGCACACACACATTCTGTTTCTGCAAAGAGCAAAGTGACTGCTTCAACCATGTGTCAGAGTTAGGCTGCCTGCCGGAAGCCCACAGTGGTGGACGTCTCAGTGACAAGCCTGGTAGATTCTAAGCAGGCATGGACAGTCACACACTGGTGGCTACTGAACCCCATGTGCCCCTCTTCCCCCTACCACAGGGGAAAGTAGGACCTAGAGGAAAATGGCCGTGTGCGACCAAGCTACTGCCCCGAGTAAAGTCATCAATGGACTCTGTTTATCTTTCTCTTTTTCCATGAATGGAAGGTTTTGCAACGGATGGCCCTGGCATACTGCCCCATTGCTTCATCCTTGAGAATACAGGGCCAAGCCCACCAGGGCCACCCACCCGGTTTCTTCTTTCTCCAAGCACAATTTGCCCACATTGTGGGTGTGATGAATGTTAACTTCTGTGCTGTGGGGACAGAGAGGGGATCTCAACTTCTCGCTCATAAGAGTCAATCTACTAGCTCCAAATCTGCCCTCCTCTCCTACCTCCCTACAGTCCTTCCTTCCTTCCTTTTTAAAATACTTTTATTTATTTATTTATTTGACAGAGAAAGAGGGAGAGAGAAAGAAAGAGAGAGAGGGAGAGAATGGGCGTGCCAGGGCCTCTAACCACTGCAAATGGACTCTAGATGCGTGCACCCCTTTGTGCATCTGGCTAACATGGGTCCTGTGGAATTGAACCTGGGTCCTTTGGCTTCGCAGGCAAATGCCTTAATTGCTAAGCCATCCCTCCAGCCCTTTATTTTTTTATTATTATTTTTTTTATTTTTGAGGTAGAGTCTCTCTCCTCTAGCCCAGGCTGAATTCACTATGTAGTTTCAGGGTGACCTTGAATTCACAGTGATCATCCTACCTCTGCCTCCCAAGAACTGGGATTAAACGCGTGTGCTACTCCTAACTTCAGCACCTTAGGAGGTGAGAATGTCAACTGTGCATTTGTGGAGACCCGAACATCCAGTCTACCACAGTGACACATCAAACAGCCACGGCAGTCGCTTGCACCCATGTGTCATGCAACTGCGCTGACATTGTCAGCACGAAATACTCACCTGAGGCAGGAAGATATGCTAGGAAGGTCTTGACTGCCTTCCCTTCATCATGCTTGTCCAGTTGATGGCCATGTCTTACCCACCTCCTTCCTCAGAGATGCGGAGTCCATTCCCTGACCCCTTCCACTGATGGGCGGCTCTGCCATGGGGCCTAAGCTTAGCTGTGCTGCGCCGAAGTTCCATCTTCACAATGTCCTTTCCCTGTGGTTCTGGTCCATCTCCTAGTCTTGTCAATATCCTTTCACTGTGGTTCTGGTCCATCTCCTAGTCTTGTCAATGTCCTTTCCCTGTGGTTCTGGTCCATTTCCTTGTCTTGTCAGTATCCCTTCAATGTGGTTCTAGACCATCTCCTTGTCTTGTCAATATCCTTTCACTGTGGTTCTAGACCATCTCCTAGTCTTGTCAATTTCCCTTCAATGTGGTTCTGGTCCATCTCCTTGTCTTGTCAATATCCCTTCAATGTGGTTCTGGTCCATCTCCTAGTCTTGTCAATTTCCCTTCAATGTGGTTCTGGTCCATCTCCTTGTCTTGTCAATATCCCTTCAATGTGGTTCTGGTCCATCTCCTCGTCTTGTCAATATCCCTTCAATGTGGTTCTAGACCATCTCCTTGTCTTGTCAGTATCCCTTCAATGTGGTTCTGGACCATCTCCTAGTCTTGTCAATATCCCTTCAATGTGGTTCTGGTCCATCTCCTCGTCTTGTCAATATCCCTTCAATGTGGTTCTAGACCATCTCCTCGTCTTGTCAATATCCCTTCAATGTGGTTCTAGACCATCTCTTTGTCTTGTCAGTATCCCTTCAATGTGGTTCTGGACCATCTCCTTGTCTTGTCAGTATCCCTTCAATGTGGTTCTGGACCATCTCCTAGTCTTGTCAATATCCCTTCAATGTGGTTCTGGTCCATCTCCTCGTCTTGTCAATATCCCTTCAATGTGGTTCTAGACCATCTCCTCGTCTTGTCAATATCCCTTCAATGTGGTTCTAGACCATCTCTTTGTCTTGTCAGTATCCCTTCAATGTGGTTCTGGACCATCTCCTAGTCTTGTCAATATCCCTTCAATGTGGTTCTAGACCATCTCCTAGTCTTGTCAGTATCCCTTCAATGTGGTTCTGGACCATCTCCTAGTCTTGTCAATATCCCTTCAATGTGGTTCTAGACCATCTCCTAGTCTTGTCAGTATCCCTTCAATGTGGTTCTGGACCATCTCCTAGTCTTGTCAATATCCCTTCAATGTGGTTCTAGACCATCTCCTAGTCTTGTCAATATCCCTTCAATACAGTTCTGGTCCATCTCCCAGTCTTGTCAATATTCCTTAAGTGTGGCTGTGAGGTGAGGCTATGGCCTGTGCCTCCCCAAGAAGTGACTACTGAGCTATGAGCACCCTGACAGAAGGGCTGTGCCCCCACCATGTTGTCTGCTCAGGTCATGTTGGCATGGTGAGCAGCAGGCATACCTCTAGCCTGTTCTGAGTATTCATACCATACTCTGTGTACAACTGACTTGAATGCCAGGCCAGTTATACCCAAGTAGTGCCATGAATATACCCAAAGGAGGGACACACACAGTACGGAGTTCACACAGCATTTCCTCAAAGTTCTTATTGGGGGCTGGAGAGATGGCTTAGTGGATAACGCATTTTCCTGTGACGCCTAAGGAACCAGGTTCAATTCCTCAGTATCCACATAAGCCAGATGCACAAGGTGGCACATACATCTGGAGTTCATTTGCAGTGCCTGGAGGTCCTGGCATGCACATTTTCTCTCTGTCTTTCGACTTCTCTCTCTTTCTCTCAAATAAATAAAGAAATTAATTTAAAAAGTTCTTATCCAGTGGAAATGAAGGTCAACCATCCAGGAAGGCCTTCCTTTCACTGGATCTCAGAGCAAAGAAATTTTGGGGTCAACAACTGTATGTATTTGTTATTTTTTTATTTGCTCTGACCAAATGCCTGCCAGGAAACAACTTAAGGAAGGTTTTATTGTGACTCAGAGTCCTAGTGAATATAGCCCGACATGATGGGGAAGCAGTGTGAGGCAGCTGGTCACATTGTGACATCGTCATGACACAGAAGAGCTTAGCTTGATGTTCCATCCCCAGAGGCCCACTTCCTCCAGAGTCTCTACTTCTGAGGGATCCTACAACCTTCCGAAATAGATTCACAAGCTGGGGGTCAAGAGTTCAAAACGCCAGCCTATCAAAACCACAGCATTTTACACTTGTCTTGCTCTTGTACACTCACAGCCATGGCACGACACACAAACTCACTAAACTCCAAAGGTCCTCATAGTCGTTAATAGTCCTAACACCATTCAAATTCCAAATTCCAAGTCTTTTCTGAGCCTCAAGGCAATCTCGTAACAGTAAGCCCCTGTTTAAGAAAATAGTTCATACACTTCATGGGCTGGAGAGATGTCTCAGCCATTAAGGCTCTTGTCTGCACAGCCTAATGACCTGAGTAGATTCCCCAGTACCCACGTAAAGCCAGATGCACAAAGTGTCACATATGTCTGGAGTTTGTTTGCAGTCACTGAAAGCTGTGACATGCCCACTTTCATTCTCTCTCTTCTCTTTATCTCTCTCTCTCTGCTGGGCGTGGTGGCACATGCCTTTAATCCCAGCACTTGGGAGGCAGAAGTGGGAGGATCTCTATGAGTTTGAAGACAGCCTGAGACTACACTCCAGGTCAGCCTGGTTTAAAGCAAAACCCTACCTTGAAAAAAAAATTAAACCAAAAGTTTGTACACTCCAAATATATGATGGCATGGAATGAACATCCTCATTCTGAAAGGAGCAGCCGTGGCAAGCTCAGAAGTTTGGGCCAGGTCAAGGCTGACACTCAGCAAGGAAAACACCAAACTCTGTGGCTCCATGTTTGGCATCTGGGGCTTGTAATGTAATAATATGGGCTCTGGTGGCTTTGTCCAGTCCCAGTTCACCATCTTTGCTGCCTGGGGCATATGTGACTTCGCTTTTGGGTGGGCTCTGTTGTGTTCCTGTATCTTTCCTCCACAGGTAGCCCATGGGTGTGCTAGCTCCAACATCTTGTGTTCTCTGTTACAATCGTGGCTTCACCATCACAGCTTCATGCAATGGCCTCTCAGGGCATCCTTGAAGACTTGAAGAGACCCTGACCAGGCCTCAGGAATTTTCTGGAACCTTGATGTAAACCTCCATGACTGTGGTGGTTCCCATGTGAATTATGTCTCCCATAGCCTCGGGAAGTATATATATATATATAGACAACTTCTATGCTTACAGGCAACAAACCATGGTATTTCCCTCCCCTTCCCTGCTTTCCTCTTTATAACTCTGCTCTCTGTCATATCCCCTTCCTCGCTCCATTAGTCTGTCTTTTAATTTGATGTCTGGACAGAAATTGGCCTCAATATCCAAGCCTTGGGGAGTTTTGATGAAGGTTAAGCTTTCTGGTTAAGTCTCCAACAGCCATCAGAGGATGTGCCAATAGGGCCAGATCATTTAGTGGATCCCTACTGGGTGTTCAGAGAGCCAGTTGGAGCCCTGGCTGTTTGTGTTTGCTGGATGTTTGGTGGTGTCTCTCTGCTAGGCATCTATGGAAATGAGCCAGCTTCTTCTACCCTGATTGGATGTCCCCTGAATCTAAAGGCCTGAACTAAACCCTTTCCTCCCATAAGCTGCCTTTACCAATTACTCTGCAACAACAAGCCTCTCTCTCTCTCTCTCCCCCTCTATTGCATCTTGCATGCCTAAAAAATCAGCATCATGTAGACAATGCTTCCAAATCCTGCTGCCAACTGAAGATGTGGTCTGGTCCACTTTTATTACAATGGCAATGACCTCTGTGAGCCTTGGTGGTTGGTTCTGAGTAAGCACTTTTCCTAGCTAGTAATTTTTGAGCAGGGAATCCCCTTCAGTATCATTCTCAGCCCCGGCTCTACCTTTCAGATAGATTTGCATCTTCACAACCTTTGATGGGAGGGGGGATGTCTTCTTTCAGGGCACCCTTCCTATTGTATCAGTGCAGAGCTCAAGACTTTTCACTTTTTATTAGTTTATTCAGTGTGTGTGTGTGTACATGCCATGGCTCAATTCAGGTGTGAATCCTCACCTTTCACTTTATTTTTTTGAGGCCTCACTGTCCACTGAAGTAAGCGCTAGGCTCGCTGGCCCATGAGCTTCCAGGCAATTCTCCCGTCTCTAGTTCCCTTCTTGCCCTAGGCATGCTGGGATTACAGATACTAGCACTAAGGCATCTGGCTTCATATGGGTTTTTTATCTGTCTGAGCCATCTTTCCAGCTCCTAAGGTTTCTCCTTAATGGTGTACAGCTCTAACAGCTATCATTGATTTCTCAGCAACTGCCTTTTCTGCAACTTCAAACTCACAGTTTTTTTTTTTCTTCACCAAACTGCACAGTTTTTGTATTTTTGCTCCACTCGTTGCTCTTCCTCCTGTAGACCTGGATAATGGCAGTGAGCAGTAACGATGGCACAGCCTGAATGTTATACTGTCCTGAAATTATCTGTACAAAAAAATTATCCCACTATTTTTGAATTTTTTCCATCAGTTCTAAGGGCATACAGAGAACGCAGCCAGACTCCTTGCCAAAATGTAACTTGTATGGCCTTCAGCCCAGTTCCTGGTAGAATTCTCATTCGCCACTGAAATTTCATGGGCCAGGCTTCTACTGTCTGCATGAGTCTCAGTATTCTGACCTTCTGAACACTCGTTAGACCAGTCTCTTACGTAAGCTCTGCTTATACAATTTTGGCCATGTCTCCAAACTCTTCCACATTCTTTCCAGAAACCAATTTAAAAGGTGTATAAACAATATGGTCAGGTTTATCATAGTCTTGGCTCCACTTGGTACCAATATTCTGTATCTGTTACTGTTCTTGTTGTTGTAAGCAAATGCCTGACAAGAAGCAACATAAGGCAGGAGGGATTTACTGTGGCTTACAGTTTGAGGCAATCCAGTCCAACATGGTGGAGAAGGAGTGGTGGCAGAAACAGGAAGCAGGTGGTCACACCGCACACAGTGTCAGGAAGCCGAGAGTGAGACCACAGCTTCCTCCAGTGAGGCTCCACCTCCTGAGGGTTTTAAACCTTCCAAAGCATTTCCACCCACTGGGACCCTGTGGTCAGGCATGAAACTGCGGGAACATTTCATCCAAATTATACCCTGTTGAAATTGTTGTAGATGAGGTTTTTTTTTTTATTGTTGTTCTCAGAAAGCTTACAGAACACTCCACACCACGCATTTGTTCTCCAAACCTCTGCCCATGGCTTGCCTGTGCAGATGTGACCACTCGGCCATTTTCAGATCATGTTACCCAGCTTCCTGGTCCCCCTGCAGCCACAGCCAACAGTCCTTCCCTGCACTGTGCAGGTGCAATAGATCTCAAAATGAACCGGGTTTTGCAGCTAGACCTACAACTGTTATTCACAACTGCATGGCTGACCAAAGCCTGTCTCTACCCTTTTCCAAAGTTTGCTTTATACCTGGATCAGGGAATCCTCAGGGAGAAAGAACCCAGTGTAGCATAGGGTCATTATTGGCCTTGCTGTCACATGTAGAAGTCAGACACAAGCTCATGGCTCCGTTGGTGCTGACTGTCCTTACATCAAGTCTTGTCTGTGTTTCTGGTATAGCCACTGCATGGTCATCCCTTTCTCTCAGAACTGAGCAAGGAAGAGAAGACACTTTCCCCACCCTGCCCCCAGCATAGTATACATGGTGGCTGTAAAGCCATGGGTAAAGTGAGATTGACTTCAGAACCGGTTGTCTATTTCCTGGCAGTGTGACTGAGTGTCAAGCTACTTTCCATCGAATTAATTTTTGTTGCTTGGTGTTTGAGGTTCAGGAGATAATTTTTCTGGTAAGGAGGCCCAACGTCTCAAGGAAAAGGCTTAGTTTTGAAGTCATTTTCCAGTTACCAGGAGGTCACTTTGACTCCATCCAAAGCCAGCAGCCAAGACAGTGAGCTAGCAGGTGGACAGGGTGGTTCTGAGCCCTAGGTATCCACCTGAACCTGGGAGGCAGCTCGGCTAGCCCCCACTCCCCTGCACAGGTGAGGGTTACCTGCTCTGACTCCACATAGACCCACAGCCAGCCATTGAGCATGTGGTAAGGAGAAACTGGCTGTAGCTAGTCTGTAGTGAGATTCCACTTTCCAAACTTCACTGGACCTGTGGCACCCAGAGACACTACAGAATTCACTTCTGAGGAGCCAGCGCCTCTGCCCTACCATCTTGCTTTATTTTCTTGTCAATTTTTGTTTCATTCTGGTGAGGAATTCGACTTTGCCAATATTCAATAGACATGGGTGACATGTGCTGCTCCCCCTTTCAGATAAATGGAGATGCCTTTGGTAAGGGAGTTGGGGAGCCTGCTCAAGGTCAGCCTTTCCCTGGGATTAGCTTCCACACTCCCTGGTCATCAATATTCTACCCATGCCAGGGTATGTGCAAGTGTGTCAGTGAGTTACGTAGTGACCATCACACAGTGCAGTGCACAGCAAGCTGATGAGGGAGAGTATGCTTCACAGAACGTGGAGTTGCTGCCATGGTCAGAAATGGGGATACAACAGATGGAAAGTCTACCCTCGCCATCTACCAGGTGCCCATCTAAACCTCATGCAAAGCAGTAGGCACTAACTGAACTCAGTGGGAAGCCAACTAGGTGGTTCAAAGAAGTGTCCCCAGATCCCATTCATGTCCCCGTTGCTTTGGGAAGGTCCATTGAGAGGTGACAGCCACAGAGAATGCATGCAGTCAGATATTTGAGAACATTCAGAGAGGCTTCTCTCCAGGGGATCTTCCTGGGTGTATCTCAGATGAATCTTCCTGGGTGTATCTCAGATGGATCTTCCTGGGTGTCTCTCAGATAGATCTTCCTGTGTGTATCTCAGATGGATCTTCCTGGGTGTATCTCAGATGGATCTTCCTGGATGTGTCTCAGATGGATCTTCCTGGGTGTATCTCAGATGGATCTTCCTGCGTGTATCTCAGATGGATCTTTCTGTGTGTATCTCAGATGGCTCTTCCTGCATGTATCTCAGATGGATCTTTCTGTGTGCATCTCAGATGGATCTTCCTGCATGTATCTCAGATGGATCTTCCTGCATGTATCTCAGATGGATCTTTCTGCATGTATCTCAGATGGATCTTCCTGAGTGTGTCTCAGATGGATCTTCCTGTATGTATCTCAGATGGATCTTCCTGTATGTATCTCAGATGGATCTTCCTGGGTGTATCTTAGATGGATCTTCCTGGGTGTATCTCAGATGGATCTTCCTGCATGTATGTCAGATGGATCTTTCTGCATGTATCTCAGATGGATCTTCCTGGGTGTCTCTCAGATGGATCTTCCTGCATGTATCTCAGATGGATCTTCCTGTATGTATCTCAGATGGATCTTCCTGGGTGTCTCTCAGATGGATCTTCCTGGGTGTATCTCAGATGGATCTTCCTGTGTGTATCTCAGATGGGGCGATGCTCCTTCTGCTCCCCAATTTTCAGCCAGAATCCTGTCCATGGTGTGCAGTATGGGTTCTTGTGATTTAATTCAGGATGTTGAACACAGAAAATGGAACACTGGAGAACTGCCTATTGTGTTTTGGATGTAAAATCCCCCCACCCCTGCTGCCTTGGTTCATGTCTTTGAACACTGAGGCCCCTGCTGGTGGCACTGTTGAGCAAGTTTGTGGAAGCTTTAGGAGGTGGAGCCTTGTTGGAGGAAGTGTGTCATTGAGGGCGGGACTTGAGGTTTCATAGTCCAGCCTTGCTTGTTGTTTTCTCCCTGCTTCCTGCCTGTCGATGTGAAGACTGGCTCCTCACTCCTGCAGTCATGTTCTGGTCATGATGGACTCGATCTTCTGCAACTGTATGCTAAAACAAGCTCCTCCTCAAGTTGCTCTGCTCAGCTATTTGTTCAGAAGCCATGAGAAATTAACTGATTGCTGGCTGTCCCTGGAAGCCCGAGGGCAGCTCCTCTAATGGTGCCTTGCAGAACTGGTGGATGTGAACTAAAGCCCAGCCAGACACGGTACGGCTGGTGGGGCCTGCTGTCTGGTTCATCTCTAAAGGAAGCTTTGACCACCCACGTTCCCAGTTTTCTGACTGTTGTAACTGTCTTCTGAAAGATCTACATGTGCCTATTTCACTTCAGAGTCTAGTTGTAACATTAGTGTCTCTGGGACACCTTGTCCATCTGGGTCCTAGGAATGGGGAGGTGGGGGGAGACTGGTAGCATAGCATAGCCTTCCTTAGGTTTCAGAGTATGTAGGGCCAGAGAAGGGATCTAGGGTGAGGAAGTAAATACCTGTTTCCTGGTGTCCTGTCTTCTGAGGGTGGCTCTCCAGGAGAACAGAATTCCTCACACCTGTGTCTGCCCCAAGAATCTCTAACTTTCTAGGACCCAAAGATGCTGCTGCAAATTGGACCTGGCGCCATCTAGTGGCAACCTCGCTAAACTGCAGCTGTAGGTGTCATGGACCCAGGAACCTGAGGTCACATCTTGTCTCTGCCTGGAGCTCACCCATTTGATATTACTCTGGGATCCTGAGATAGGAGAGCAGCCATCAAGGCCTCAGTTGCTCTCCTACAGCCCGGGATTTCCATGATTCAGGCAGAAGTTTGGAATTCGTCTGATCACAAGCTTCTCCGACAGCTTGCTTCTTGCAACGTGAAGAGGTTCCCGTGGTGTTTCACTACATGTTACAGTCATATCCAGGCTGGATTCTCGCTGCACACAGGATGACCAAGGCACAGGTGGACATAGAGGTCTGGTTAGATTCAGTGACCATGCCAGATTGGGTCCACATAGTTCTTTCTCTCTGTGGGTTAAACTCTCTTTCCCCACTTCATCTCTCCCTCCTTCCTTCCCTCCCTTCCTTATTTTCTCCCTTCTTCTTTCCCTTAGTTAATACTTTATTTTTAAATATTTATTTATTTATTTGAGAGAGGAAAGAGGCAGAGTGAGGGGAGAGAGAGAGAGAGAGAGAGAGACAGAGACAGAGAGACAGAGAGACTGGGCACGCCAGGACCTCCAGCCACTGCAAATGAACTCCAGATGCATGCGCCACCTTGTGCACTTGGTGTACGTGGGTCCTAGGGGATCGAACCTGGGTCCTTTGGCTTTGCAGGCAAGCACCTTAACAGCTAAGCCATCTCTCCAGCCCTCCTTAGTTAATACTTTCCAACTGTGTTCTGTGTGTACTGTGCAGGTAGCCATCCAGACGAATGCAGTCCATCGTGTCCATCTTGGGATGTGAGGGTCAGTGTTGGTGTGTGGAATCTAGGCAATGAATAGAAAGAAGCAACCAGGCTGTGGGGACGCTGCTGTCATCAACACTGTGGTTGACAGGATCAGACCCCCAGCACAAGCTTTCTTTTTTTTAAAATTATTTATTTATTTACTTTATTTTTTAATCAATTAATTTATGTATTTGGAGAGAGAGAGAGAGAGAGAGAGAGAGAGAGAGAGAGAGAATGGGCACTCCAGGGCCTCCAGCCACTGCAAACGAACTCCAGATGCAGGTGCCACCTTGTGCATCTGGCTTACGTGGGTCCTGGGGAATTGAACCTGGGTCCTTTGGCTTCGCAGGCAAGTGCCTTAACCACTAAAGCTTTTTTTTTTTTTTTTTTTTTTTTGGTTTTTCGAGGTAGTGTCTTGCTGTAGCCCAGGCTGTCCTGGAATTCACTATGTAGTCTCAGGGTAGCCTTGAACTCACAGCAATCCTCCTACCTCTGCCTCCCGTGTGCCGAGATTAAAGGCGTGCGCCACCATGCCCAGCCACTAAAGCTTTCGTGAACAAACAAAAAGCCTGACTGGTGGCTAGAGAGCCAGGGTAGGAGACACAGGCAGGTAATCCCTGCCACAGGGGCCCTTCCTCCCATCTCACATTCCTGTCTTCATCTCTTGTTGGTCTCTTCTCCTCCTACCAGGGGTGGCCACTACAGCATGGGCAAGGTGCCCTGGTCCTCAGCCACAGAGCCAGTGGCACACCAGTCCATTAGTGGAAGAGACCTTGCCTCCTCCAAATCCACTGGTCACCTCCCAGGACAGACATGAAGGGTCGGCAGGCTATAGGGCTACCCAGGATGGTTGTAAGGATCTTTCAAGATGTGTATAGAACTGAGGAGAGAGATCAGTTGGTAAAATGCTTGCCTTAGAAACAGCAGAATCTGAGTTTAATCCCTAGAACCCCCATGGCAGAGCTGGGCAGGGGGGTGCTGCCCTTGTGACCCCAGCGCTGGGAAGACGAGACAGGAGGACCCTTGAGGCTTTCTAGCCAGCTGGTCTGGCCTACTGCTGAGTCCAGATCAGAGCAAGATTGCATCTAAAAAATGGTAGACTGTGTTTCTGAGGGTGACACTTGACATTGTCCTCAGGTCTCCAACAATATGGACACTCAACTGCATGTGAACCTCTACACTACTTAGCTATTAATTAATTAATTAATTAATTTATGAGAGAGAGAGAGAGAGAGAGAGAGAGAGAGAGAGAGAATGAGAATGGAACTCCAGGGCCTCCAGCCACTGCAAACAAACTCCAGACGTATGCGCCCCCTTGTGCATCTGGCTTACGTGCGTCCTGGGGAATTAAACCTTGGTCCTTTGGCTTTGCAGACAAATGCCTTAGCCACTCAGCAATCCCTGTGGCCCCTTTAAGTATTAAAAAAGAAGACATGTATCTAGGTGGCTGGCCATCTTTGTAACTGGAAGGAGGGACCTGGCAGCCCTACCAGGAGATCACAGTGGATGGGGAGGGCAAGCACCATCCTGGAAGGAAGGATGCTGGCACTGGAAAAGACTGGACCTACTTAGGGGCAGCAGAGAAACATCCAGGAGCAGAGGAAGTCAGATCTTTGATCTGAATGAGATGGCTTGATCAAAAGATGTGAGTAGGGGGCTGGTGAGATTGCTTACTGGTTAAGGGACTTGTCTGCAAAGGTTCGTATCCCCAGTACCCACATAAAGTTAGGTGTTCAAGGTGGTACATGTGCCTGGAGTTTGTTTGCAGTGGCTATAGGCCTTGGTGTGCCCATTCTCTCTCTCTATCTGCCTCTTTCTCAAATAAATAAATAAATAAATAATTTTAAAATTGTTTTTATTATTAATATTTATTCAAAATTACTAATAATTACTATTATTGTTAATATATATAGTTTTGCTGAACTATCTCCAAATTTCTTTTTTATTAGTTATGTACACATACAGTCATGTTGGTACCATCGTTAGCCTCCTCCCTGTCCTCCCCCTTTCATTGGGACCCTCCTCATTGAGGAATATGGGTTGTGCATTGTGGGGTTAGCCATCAGTTATGAGGAGGAGGCAATGTCTCTGTGCATAATGACCCAACGTGTGGTTCTAACATTCTTTCCGCTGCCCCCCCTTATGCAAATTTCCCTGAGCCATGTTGGGTTCGTTTTAGGTCTGCTTCAGTGATGAGGTCTTGGGAGCCTCTGTGTCTCTGGATATCTGGTTTGGTAGGAGTTGAGTGTTCTCTGTGTCTATCTCCTTCACCCATGTGCTGGTACCAGGTTCACCAAGAAAGCAGCACTTTTGCTCATTTCCCCAATTATTCTTAGTTTCAGCTGGGGACATTTTGAGGCATGATGGGTTGGTTATCTCCTTAGAATCTGCATCCATCTGAAAAAGAGAAGCAAATTCTCCAATGGAGAGTGAAGTTAGCACCAGATAAATGGGATATCCTTTGTTTTTATAGAGAGAATTTAATAGGTATAGGCCCTCTTATAGCCCATGATTGGTTGGAGCTTGATAATGGAGAGTGGGCTCTTTTTTGGATATGTTTCTGATTTGGATATGATTCCCAGCTCCAGCTTTGGGTTCTGTTCCACTTAGCAAATCAGATAGCCAAATCAAGAGCAGTTGGTTTCTCACCATAGCTGTGTGCCACTATTTCACTTGTGTGAGCATTACAACAGGTTATTTGCTGCTAAGTAGGTTAGACCACGAGTTGCTTGGACAGATATTGGTCATTTTCCCCCAGTCACCCATGTAGCACCTTCTGGCACTAGACGTGCTGACTGTCTGGGGACTGACTCTCTTCTAGCTTCCAGCCAGGTCACTCCATGTTCCATACCAACAACATATGGCGTCTTCAGCAGTAGGGTCTTACCACTAGCCTTTGGTGGGTCATCAAGTACTGTGACAGAAATCTGTCTTCTTTTGGGAAACCTTGTACGTCTCTCTGATCAACAGCTCATTGTGGATTGTGGATGTTAGCCACATGCTGGTACTGGGAGTTACAGGTCAGCACCCAAGAAGAGAAGAAGAAAAAGATAGGTAATGTGAAAGAGATAGAGAGAAGAGAGAAAGAGAGAGAGAGAGAGAGAGACAGGAGAAGATTAGTAAGATTTTTTTTTTTTTAAAGAAATGAGTGGTTATGGGGAACAGTGGTCTGGCATAGGTGTAGGTAGGGATTGAGGGGTGGTTCGGAGCCCTCTGTGGCCAGGCAGCCCTGGGAGCCCAGGCAAAGCAGTGTTGGAAGGATGGTCAGGGGGGGCTGGATGCCACAGCTCCAGGACCTCAGGCTTTCGGGTCCCAGTGCATTTGAGCCTTTGTTTGGCGTGATTTTGAGCCCCAGACACAGATGCAGGCCCAAGAGCATGTGGTGCAGACTTTGGTCCCACAGAGGTACCCTCAGTTCCGATGGGAACAAAAGACCTCCCAGTACCAGAAAGGAGGTGGAGTGGAGCAGGGAGGAGATGGACAGTGACCACAGGGCAGGGCAGAGCTGAGGAGAAGTGGAGTTACATCCGGGGAGTGATCATTATTGCTTCTCACACATCCCTGGCTAGAGAACCGGAGTTCAAATGACTCAGGCCCTGGGAGGGTTTTATCTCTCTTGGCTTCAGTCAGAAACATGTCTAGGTGACTGGCCAGCTACAAAGAATGGCCAATCACCTAGACACATCTTTCAATATGTGTGCACGAGTCAAAGATTCTTCATTCTGGGCCAGAGAGATGTCTTAGTGGTTAAGACACTTGCCTGCAAAGCCTGAGGTCCCAGGTTCAATCCCCCAGTATCCACATAAGTCAGATGCACAAGGTGGCACTTGTGTCTGGAGTTTGTTTTCAGTGGCTGGAGGCCCTGGTGTGGTCATTCTCTCTCTATCCGTCTCTTTCTGTCTATCTATCAAATAGATAAATAAAAATACAGTAAGAATGGCTCTTCATTCTGTATTTCAGACGATGTAAGTAGGAAATAGGAAATCACACTTGCTACCATGTCTAGAAGAAAGGAAGGTGGTGGTGCCATCCCTCCCTGGCTGGAGTTGTTCTGGGTTCTGTCATTTCTTCCGCGATGCCTCACCAATACCATTTGCTCCAAACAAAATGTGCCAACTCTCAGAGTCAATATTTGCCAAGCCCTGAACCAAGTGTGGCGATGCGGCCCCTCTGCTTAGGAGGCAAAGGGGCCCACGGTGCTTGCAGGGTGGGCTGGGAGGGAGGCGTCCTCTTCCCTCCAATCTCATCCCCTCGGCAGCTCTGGGAGCACGAGATGTATACTCCGAGTTCCAAGTTCTTAGATTAAATGTTGTCCTTTTAAATCAAAAGTAAGCAAATCCTGTGTAATGCGCCTGACATCTATTTATTACAAACACCCCGTCTGAAGCAATTTCCATCCAGATATGCCATTGCCTGAGTATTATTAAAGAGTTAAGAAAAATGGGGCGGAGGAGATAAGATTAGATTTTTTTTTTTCTTCCTGAGATGTAGCAGCAAAATGAATGGTGCATTATGAGGACATTAAGAAAGCAATAGAGTTTAAACTATTAAACAGATAGATGTCAATAGAAAGATGCCAGGTTTGTTTTTAACAGCCCATTGTCAGCATTATAAAGCTAGAGTGGTACAGAATGTATTTAATAGATTAAAATAACTTAGGGGTGGTGGTTGTGCACACAGGAAAATGAATCAGTTTGGGAGTTATGCACATCTTAAAAATTGTTATTTATTCTTGCCTTTCTAATTTGAAAAAAAAAAAAAAACCTTCAGCCATAAAAAAAGGCAGCAGAGTAAACAAACACGAACCTTCCTCCATAAGGAGGGAATCTGCAAGGCACTTGAGTGAGGCCTTTTGGGTTATTGATGGGAGTAAAACACTGCCATGGGATGTGAGAGTCACTCCTTGCCGGATAGGCCTCCTTGAACCTGGGGCACGAAGAGCCCATGTTCTCACTCATGGTTTATGGGCTGTGTATTAGTCAGGGTTCTCTAGAGGAACAGAACTGCTAGAATGAATTATTTTAAAAGGGGATTTATTGGATCAGCTTACAGTAGTCCAATAGCAGTTGCAGGCCCGAGAATCACCGAACCTGGTAGTTGCTCAGTCCTCGTGGCCAGATGCCTCAGCAGTCCCGACCTGGCACTGCAGATGGTGCTGGAAAGCCTGGAGGCTTCCTGAGGAGCCGCTGGGTTTCCATACACGCATGTCTTCAGTTGATGCTGGTCTTTAGTCTGCACTGGTCTTCAATCCACGCTGGAAGGTAGCGAGCAGCTCCAGCAGCCAAGTGGAAGGAAAGGAAGGAAGGAAGGAAGGAAGGGACTCTTTCTACCCAGAGCTTCCTTATATCAAGTCCTCCTCTGGGCGGGGCTGCCCATTCTGGGGGAAGGGCTCACCCTGGGGGAAAGACTTCCTCCTTTAGTTGATCCTTCCTAGAAGCAACCTATGGATTACTAAACAGATCAAGTTGACAACACCTGAACTATCACAGGCTGGAAATGTCTGGACACCGAGTCTTCACGCACGTTCATCTTTCCAACAGCTTGTGCACTTGGCCACAACTAGACCTTGCTTTGCCTGCTACTCTGATGACCACAGTGTATAGAAGAACCACCCCAAATGGTTTTCTACCTCTGTGCGGTGCGGGGTGAGGGGGGGACCAGCACAATAGGATTGAGGTGGTTTCCCAGGTCAGTGCAGCAAATTAACCCAAAGTGCAAGGCTGGAAACCCCAGAAACACGGTTCCTCGTGGTTCTAAATGCTGAAAGCAAAAGTGAAGCTGTGGGTGAGCTGTACTCCCTCTGTCCTGGACACCCCCCCCCCCCACACGCTCTGGTGGCTGCAGGTGGCCTCAGCCCCCTTTGGCTTTGCTCTAGTCCCTGCCTCTTGGGAACAAGACTCTCCACTCTGCGAGGTTCTGGCCCCAGCTCTCCGCATCCCCGTCTTGCGCGTAGGTGTAGATTGTACCTGGGCTGGGTGACCAGACAAAGACCGTCTTCTCCGTCTTGCCCTTCTTTGCCTATTGGAAACTGCTCACCAGTTTCCTCATCCACATGTAGCGCCTGGATCAAGGCTGACAAACAGATCTTTGGTTGAGTGTGGGTGTTTTCTACTCAGAATGTCTTTTGCTTTTTTCTACCCACGCTGAAGTTTCCAAGGACTCCATGCAGCTGACAGACATGGCCTGTTCGCATGGGAATGGGGCCGCTTTCTCTCCCTGCTCCCCAAGAACATAGCGCATCTCCTAGCACTCCTTCCCGGAGCACATCACACCTCCTGATGGAGCCCATTCAATAAAGTTATCATGCAATTACCATCAACTGTGCTTAAAATATTAATCGCCACCTCCGGGCTTTCCGTGGAATTCCATCTGGATGCGAGGGCAGGTCTGAAGGTGGGAGGGGGCTTGGGGAAATGATTGAATCGACAGCATGGGGAATGAAGCTTCAGTAAAGTGCGCTGCGCCCAGAAGTCATTGTGCACACTTGCGACCTGACTCGCTTCAGCACCTGAATCAGGAAGGTGAGCTAACCAAAACCCCATCGCCTCTGTGCAGCTGTACAGCCTCAGGGAAGAGGAGGACAGGTTAAGAACGTAGGGTGCTACTGGCCACGAGCGCTGGCAGACATGATGCTGTGTGGGGAGGAAGCCCTTTGTGTACCGAGACCCGCCGGAGGCTGAAGACGGATGGCTTCTTCCAAACCTACTTTCAATGATAAACACAGAATTTACCCAATCCAGCCAATTCACAGAGGCTTTCAAAGATGGCCCGGTGCCCCATTCTCTTTTCGTTCCTTCTAGATTTGCTTTGAACATCCACATAACTTAGGCCACATGACGCAGAAGGCACAATCGAACATTGTTCTGAAAAGGACAGGATCACTAGTGTTGGCTTTTGTGGCTGGGGGCTTTGGGTGGGGACTGAAACTTTATGATTTGAACTTTCCCCTGTCGCTCTGGACTGAAAGGAAGATCCTAACTATTAAGCAGGGGCTTAATAGTCCCCAGGAGACGTTAACTCTTTAACTCTCCATCTTGTCATTCTAGCCTTTCCCAACCCAGGTGCATGTTAACAGCTTCCTTCGCATGCACCCCATGTTTCTTCTTATGTAGATGGAAAAGATGCTCCCATATTTTTATATATAAATATTTTATATCTATATCTTATTTTTTTGGTTTTTTGAGGTAGGGTCTCACTGTAGCCCAGGCTGACCTGGAATCCACTATGTAGTCTCAGGGTGGCCTCAAATTCATGGAGATCCTCCTACCTCTGCCTCCCGAGTGCTGGGATTAAAAGCGTGCGCCACCACGCCGGTTCTATATTTATATGTTTTTATTCCTTCCTTCATTCCATGTATTCTTCCTCCCGCTGATCCACCCCTCTTCAGTATCTAAATGACTCATGCTGCATGAATTTGTTTGCAGACTTGGGTCTTGAAGTGACATTTGTCTGCATTCCGGAACACCCGGGTCTCCTGATAACGTCATGGCTCTCCACAGCTCTGTGGTGGTGCACACAGGGGTGGCCCCCATTTCCCACGAAAGGCCATCCTTGCGTCCTGCGGTGGTGCCGGTGGGGATATTTCGGGAAATGCCACCAGCTGGCTCACAGGACATTGTAAGATGAGTACTGGGACTCTCACGGCTCTGCTCTTCAGCACTGGCCTGCAGATTGTCAGGGTCTCTAAGAGGGGGTCCTTGGCCTTGTTCTAGCATCTGTACCGCAGCCAGCTCTAGGGCATGCCAACAGGCCTCAGGATAGACCAACCAGCGGAGTCCTTACCCTCTGGGCATATCCATCCCGGCCCTCAAGGCTAGAACTTGGGGGATAAAAATTGTCACGTGTCTTGGAGCTTTGCTGAGGTTACTATACGATGTTTTAGGCCCCGTCAGTTCTTTGAATCTCTACCAGATATGGAAGTGGGCTTTCCACCTTTGTCTCAACGCCATCGCTCTGCCACTTCCCTTTTCTCCACACTCGCCTCAAGGCCCCAGGCAGGAGCTGTCCTCCTAAGAGACTCTGGATCCTACCCTCCGAGTCCCCTGTCAACTCCCCTGCAAACCCTCTGGTGACATCTTGACAAGCTGTAGCTGTGAGGGGTCCTGCTGGACCTGAGCGAAGGCCTGTCCCCTCTGTTCCTGAGCAGTAACAAGGTCATTGCTTTCGTTAACACGGACGCTTGTTTACCCTGATTCTGTCAACAGGGAGAGTTCCCAGCCTTGACCTTCACCTGCCCTTCCCTTCTGTCTTCCTCCAGGGCTGGCCTTGGCTCTCTCACCCTCACCCTCACCCGCCCAGCACCCACCTGCCGGCGGGCTTCACTGTCGTGTGTGTGTTGGTAGGGCTAACTGTTCAGGTGTGTGCATATGCCCGTGCGTGTCCACATGTGTGTGTGTGTGTGTGCATGTGCGCACATGCGTGTGTGCCCATATGCATGTGTACATGTGTGTGCATGTGTATGATGTGTATGTGTGTGCATGTGTGTGTGCATGTGTACACATGTGAGAATGTGCATGTGGTTGTGAGTGCATATGCATGTGTGTGAGCATGTGCATATTCGCGTGTTTGTGTGTGAGTGTGTGCACTGTGTACACATGTGTGCATGTGTATGTGTTTATATGTGTGCATGCATGTGTGCATCCATGTGTGTGTGCGTGTGTTTGTGTATGTGTGTGTCCATTTGTGTGGGTGCACGTGTGCATGTCTGTGTGTGCGTGTCCGTGTGTGCACATGTGCGTGAGTGAGTGTGTGTGTGAGTGTGTGCATGTGTGTGCATGTGTGGATGTGTGTGTGTTTGTGTGTATGCGTGTCTCTGTGTTGGGCTGAATCTCCTTTTCTCCTCACACACTCTCTCTGTGAAGCTATGGGACACACACAAGGCCATGAGATTGCTTCAACCCAGGCAATCTGCTAAGCACCAGGCATCAAGAAGAGGCACCTTATTCTGTCATCACCATGGGCTGTCCCATCAGGCCCTAGTTCAGAGCCCAGGATGTGGGCCAGGGCAAGGCTGAGCACCTCGCCCTCCCGATGCTGAGAGGAGACAGAAGAGCACACTCTTCCCAGGTATGTGCAAAAGCCTGTTCTGCAGCTATGGTGGTCCGGAGGAACATCTGTTCCTGAATCTGGGGGTCTTTTAAAAAAATTTTTCAAAAGCTGGGCATGGTGGCACATGCCTTTAATCCCAGCACTTGGGAGGCAGAGGTAGGAGGATCGCCATGAGTTCAAGGCCACCCTGAGACGACAGAGTTAATTCCAGGTCAGCCTGGACCAGAGTGAGACCCTACCTCGAAAAACCAAAAAAAAAAAAGAAATTTTTTTTTTTCCTATTTATTTGGGAGAGAGAAGGCATGCTAGGTCTTCCAGACACTGCAAATGAACTCCAGACGAATGCGCCACCATGTGCATTTGGCTTATATGGGACCTGGGGAATCGAACCTGGGTTCTTTGGCTTTGCAGGCAAACACCTGAACCGCTAAGCCATCTCTCCAGCTCTGGAGACCCTTCTTGATGAGTTAATAAGCTGAGGGTTTGACTGAAGTGCCACTGTTTCCTGTGAAGAAGAAGAGGCCATGTACGCAGCTCATTACACCCAGTGTGAAAAGGTGACACTCCCACTCTGACCCTGTACTTAGCACTTACGAAACTTGTAGGATAATTTAATAATCCATACTCTATGCACTAATTGCTTCTCCTTGGTCTATAATTTTTTTCACAAGAGTATATCTAATAATGACATAATGCCACAAAGCATCCAATACCACAAAAAAACAAGAGACAATGTACTTCAATACAGTCCTCAAAGGTGGCGGATGTGGGATGAGGAGGCTCTTGTGTTCCTGAGCATGTGCATGAGTGTGTGCATGGGACTCTGCACATACACACATGAGTATATATGCCCCTGTGTGCATGTGTGTGTGCATGTGTGATCCCAGCTGAGGACTGAGGTGGGAGTGGTGGAGTCTGTGTAATATAAGTCACCGTGTCAGGTCCCCATGGCATCAGGAGTGCCTGGCAGTCTGTCACCAGATTCCTAGTCCCCAGAGACTTTGTATGCAAAGGGGCCAGGGCTCTTGTGGTTGTTTCTAAAGGTCCTCAGCTGGAGAGGGTTCTCAGGACCACAGGGAGAGCTCAGCCCTGCTCACTGGGTTTCTTTTGACCAGTGTCTTCTGCTTTCTCTGCCAGAAAATATGGGACTGTGGAGGTTTCTTCCTTCCTTCCTTCCTTCCTTCCTTTCTTTCTTTCTTTCTTTCTTTCTTTCTTTCTTTCTTTCTTTCTTTCTTTCTTTCTTCCTTCCTTCCTTCCTTCCTTCTTTCCTTTCTTTCTAAGGCATGTGCCACCACATCTGGCAGCACTCAGTTTTTTTAAATGTTTTTTTTAAATTATTTATTTGAGAGTGACAGACAGAGACAGAAAGAGGCAGATAGAGAGAGAGGGATAATGGGCATGCCAGGGCCTCCAGCCACTGTAAACTAACTCCAGATGTGTGTGCCCCCTTGTGCATCTGGCTAACGTGGGTCCTGGGGAATCGAGCCTTGAATCAGGGTCCTCAGGCTTCATAGGCAAGCACTTAACCACTAACCCATCTCTCCAGCCCCAGCACTCAGTTTTTTAAAATAACTATGTAAACTTGTTTTTTTGTTGTTGTTTATTTTTATTTATTTATTTGAGAGTGACAGAGAGAGAGGGAGAGAGAGAGAGAGAATGGGAGCGCCAGGGCTTCCAGCCACTGCAAACAAACTCCAGATGCATGCACCACCTTACATGGGTCCTGGGGAATTGAGCCTCGAACCGGGGTCCTTAGGCTTCAAGGCAAGCGCTTAACTGCTAAGCCATCTCTCTGGGCCCCGAGGTTTCTTCATTTAAAAAAAATTATTTGGAGTCTGGAGAGATGGATTACCAGTTATGGTGCTTGCCTGCAAAGCCTAAGGGCCCAGGTTTGATTTCTCAGTACCCACATAAGCCAGATGCACAAAGTGGAACATGCATCTGGAGTTTGTTTCCAGTGGCTGGAAGCTCTGGCATGCCCATTCTCTCTATCTGCCTCTCTCTCTCTCTTTTGTAAGTAAATGAATAAAACAATTTGTGCTAGGGTGGACAGTTTTTTAATGAAAAATTATTTATTTATTTATATGTGCACGCACAAGCCAGAGTTTCTTGCTACTGCAAACAAACGTCCATCTGGCCTTACATGAGTGGCTGGGGAATCGAACCCAAGCTGCCAGGCTTTGCAAGCAGGTGCCTTTAACTGCTGAGCTATCTTCCCATCCTCCACGATAGAGGTTTCTATCCTGGGCATTGCAGATGGGAACTCATCATGTTTTCTTTTTAATTTTCCTGAACTCCTGAGAGAAAAGCATATGCTAACTCCAGATGGGGTGCACGAGCTCCAAGTTTCTACCCCCCGACCCAGGCATATTTTCAGCCCCACCCATAGTCTTCAGGGTCCAGCTGTCCTGCAGACCCTCCCGTCTTCTCATTCTCAAGGCTCTGAGTGCACTGGAAAGCCACACAGCGCAAGTGCCTTCTCCTTACTTTGCACGAGTAGACTCACACTTGCACGAAGCGCACACTCAGATACGTGCACGTTCACTGGTGTGAATGGACCTGCATGTGTGCACACATGACTGCACAGGCATACGCACCCATGCACACACATGAATCAAACACACACAGGCTTGTACACTCACACACATACTTGCACTCATGGAACTTCCCACATACACAGATGTGAATACACTCTTACACACGCACACTCGCCTGCACAAACACATGCAAACTAATACACTCACACACATACTTTCACTCTCACAGATATGAAATACACTCTTACACACTCATGCATGCACACGTAAGTGCATTGTGTACTCGCTCATGGGCATGTGTACTCACACCCTGTGTGAACGCACACTGTGCACACCCACTCATGTGTACAGATACTCATGCACTCATACACACATTCACGCATGCACATATATTTTTTTTTACTGTACTCACACACAAGCACATACATTCACAAACTCACATAGACACAAGCATGTACTCACATGCACTCGGTCACTCATGGTCACTTTTGTGCATGTGGTGGGCGCAGCACAGTTACACTCCCATGTGTGCACGTGCATGCATGTGGACTTGTGTTCAGGCACATCTGTTGTTCACCTCTTTATCACCAACCTGGCCAGCAACCTTCTCCTGGGGCACAGGCTGCTGAGCATTCAAAAGTGGTATACATGTCGCCGGGCGTGGTGGCGCACGCCTTTAATCCCAGCACTCGGGAGGCAGAGGTAGGAGGATCGCTGTGAGTTTGAGGCCACCCTGTGACTACATAGTGAATTCCAGGTTAGCCTGGGCTACAATGAGACCCTACCTCAAACAAACAAACAAACAAACAAACAAACAAAAATGCCAAGAGCCCTGGCCACACACCACACCCTGATTTCTGGGTCATTTCAAAAGGAAAGTCATCAATAATCTAATCTATCAGTGGATTTTGCAACTTAACACAATTGACCAGCCTTGCAACATATGTCTGCTGGTGCAATAGTGGCAGGTCAGTTATGGGGGTAACCAACTGCTCCCTAATTTGATTGGAAGCCTGCTCCATGAGGGGACAGGAGTCCTTGCCTAGAACTGGTAAGTCCAAAACCCATGGCTTGGGAGGTCATAGGTCACAGTGGTGACATTACCACTGTTCCTTGGCTCAGTGGTTATACTGTGTCCACCAAATCGCCCTCTATATTGTTATGTTTATACCCATAGATTAAAGCTGTTCTCACTTTTTATTAGAGCAGCTGCTTTTCGCAGACGGCAGCGAATCCGGGGAAAACCCAAGACTCACTGAGGTGATGAGACGAAGAGATGCTGCAGTGCCCAGCATTGGACAAGACATTCCCGTCACACCTGCAGATATGCAGGGGACATTGTGCATGTGGCAGAAAGAAAAATCAGTGTTGCTCTCACTGCTAGCCCAAGAAGCTTCTCTATGGAGATGGTGGAGGCGACCGAAGAGACCCAAAACTCATCAAAGTGCCGAAGTAAGAGACAGTTGAGAGCTCAGCACTAAATGAAACATCTCTCGGGGACATGGTAGGAGAAGGGGCAAAAGGCGTGTAAGAGCCAGAGCCACAGGGTGGGACGAGGGACTTTCAGGTATTCTCTTCTGGACATGAACGGACTGGGGTGTTCATGATCTCACAGTAGAGGTAGTTACCCCTAGAAGACCTGCACAATACGGAACTCACCCACAAGTTGAGAGGACGGAGGAGGATGAAAAGAATGAGACATCACAACAGAAGAAAGATTCCTTGGACAGGGGAAGGGGCTCAGTGTCATAGAGGTGGGAGAGGGGAGACAAAACAGAGCAGTAGGAGGGGGGATATGATCAAATTGTAATATGGTCAGGTATTAAAATCCTCAATAAAAAATTACAAAGGGAAAAAGTCAGTTTTACCTCCAAGTCTGTTTTGAAGCCGTGCGTGGCAATAAGAAGGTGCCAAGAATGGGGTTTGGCGGTGGTGGTGGTGGTGGTGGTGGGCAGGATTTCTGTGGAGCCTGCTGACTGTGTGGAAGGAAGGGTAAGGCAGTATTCCAGGGAGAGGGACGGGGACCCAGGTCTTGGAGCTGCATTCGCGGCAGCGCAGAGCGTGTTGGGGTGGCAGGGTGGCCAGCGGGCAGGCGAAGAGCGAGGCTGTGCGGGTTGGGCTGGAATGGAGCAGCGTCTGTGAGCGTGACCTGGGGACAGATGTCTTGGTGTTGGGAATGGCAAGCTCAGTGGTGCGTCTGATGCGCGCACCACAAGGACACAGCCACGGCAACTAACAGCTATTATTTATTTATTTTGGTTTTTTGAGGTAGGGTCTCACGCTAGCTCAGGCTTATCTGGAATTCACTATGTAGTCCCAGGGTGGCCTCGAACTCATGGCGCTCCTCCTACCTCTGCCTCCCGAGTGCTGGGATTAAAGGCTTGATGCAGTCGTAGGCATGAGCTGGCATGCTCTAACCCTTTGGCCGACAAGAGTCCTGAAGTTGGTGTCTTCCCAGGCCCACTTTGTGGGTGGGCTGGTAGAGGAACTTGGAGACAAGGCTCTGCCCTGGTCTCCTGCTTCTGGCTCCAGGACTCACATTCTGTTTTCTTTCTTTTTCGAGGTAGGGTCTCACTCTAGCCCAGGCTGACCTGGAATTCACTCTGTTGTCTCAGGGTGGCCTCGAACTCACAGTGATCCTCCTACCTCTGCCTCCTGAGTGCTGGATTAAGGCATGCGCCACCACGCCATGCAGGACTCACACTCAGGACAACGCGCGGCACACAAGGGCAGGCTGTGGTGTTTCAGTGGGCAGCCATGACGTAAGGCAGGTGGCATTGAGGGAGAGATAGGGTGGTTCTGTGAAACAGAAGGATGTGAGGAGAGATGCCCCTTGCAGGAGTCAGTCCGAGTCGATGGCAGCACCCTTACTAAGGCATTTACGTGGATGGCTTGGGAGGCCTGGGCAGGCCTTGGGGCAGGCAGACAAGGCCTGGCTGTAGCGTGGATATGCACATTCACTCGTAAGTGTGCTGGGAAGGGTCGGGATATTCAGTAGGAGTCGCATGCTGAGGTGAGTCTTGTGGGAAGCAGATACCTCAAAAACGCCATCTGGTGGGACGTATCTAGTCCAGAGCAAATTAGGGCTTGGTAAGCAGCAAGATGAGTAGTGACAGGGATACCGAGAGGGACATACCTGAGGTGCGTTGGGTGTGACCCAGCGACAGGTGGGCATCACAGCGAGGCCCTGGGGACTCTCGTTTGCCAGAACAGGGTGCTCACTGTGCCGTTCATTCCATTATCTACTCTCTTCAACCCCCAAGGTGACGTCCCAGGACATCCACAGCCACTGAGCAGAGGGGACAGTTGAGACGCAGGAAGCGAGAGAAGTGGCTTGGCGAGGGGTGTTAGAATGCCCCACGGTGTGCACCAGACGGTGGGCTTGGTGACGCCGGGTACCAGAGGCCTGCAGGGGTGGTGGTCTGTCGTCTGTCTTCAGTCAGTGCTGAGTTCTGTGAGGTTAGGCTCCTTCTACCTGGGTCCTCTCTGTGGCCCTGTGTCGCCCACCCCCGAAGGCTCCCGTCTACAGCGTTGTCCTTGCATGAGGAGTGCTTCTCGCAGAATCCTTCGACTCCAATGACCAAGCTGCTGAGCAGAGCACATGTGACACCCTTCGTGTCATGAGCTGCCAGGCCCTGAACCGGGGCTCGCTTCGAAGACAGTTGTCACAGTGAGCAGACTTCCCAGTTTCCAGTCAGGGACTTTGTCTGGCTCACAGGGGTCAGGAGAGCCTGGAGTGGCAGGTCTCTAGGACATATGTCTAGACTCAGCTGTGGTGTGGGAGGGTGTTCTGTGGAAGTCACTTACTCTGCGGCAGGTGGATGAATCCAGGGAAATCCCCGCAGCCCCTGGCCTCTGGGGTCATTCTCCACCCCACTGAAAAAGCTGCCTTTCTTTTTTTTTTAATTTTTTTTGTTATTTTTATTTATTTATTTGAGAGCAACTGACAGAGAGAAAGAGGCAGATAGAGAGAGGGAGAGAGAATGGGCACACCAGGGCCTCCAGCCACTGCAAACGAACTCCAGACATGTGCGCCCCCTTGTGCATCTGGCTAACGTGGGTCCTGGGGAGTCGAACCTCGAACCGGGGTCCTTAGGCTTCACAGGCAAGCACTCAACTGCTAAGCCATCTCTCCAGCCCAAAAGCTGCCTTTCTTGCTAGTAGACAGTGGCTATAAGGATGGGTCCCTGTCACGCTTATGCTTACTGGAGACCTGCAAAGGAGGCTCCTTGAGAAACTGACAAAGTGAGCAGCTCCCACACGGGGAGGAACAGTGGCCACTTCCGGGACAGGAGCACAGCGCTACGTGACACCTGCAGCCCCAGCCACGTAGTACGGAGACATGCGTTCTGCCCACATCCTAGTGAACAGGGCCCAGGTGGCTCTTGTTGGGCCTTAGATGCCCAGGTAGCCCAGCCACACCCTGTGCACAGGCTCAGGAATGAGCAGACCATAAAACTGTCATCTGGGGGCTGGAGAGATGGCTTAGTGGTTAAGGCATTTGCCTGCAAAGCCAAAGGGCCTGGGTTTGATTCCCCAGGACCCATGTTAGCCAGATGCACAAGGGGGCGCACGTGTCTGGTGTTTGTTTGCAGTGGCTGGAGGCCCTGGTGCTCCCATTCTCCCTCCCCCACTTTCTCTCTCTCTTTCTCTGTCAAATAAATAAAAAAAATAAAATGCTTAACACTGAATAGTCACTTGTTTTCAGCACTTTGACAAGTTAAAAAAAAAACACAAACAGTTGTCTGAACTTAGCGGCGACTGATGAATCACTCCACTGTTGCAGGATTTTCACAATTAGAAACTTCTTTCACGAGCGGACAGACGCTCCAGTGACTTGCTAATGTCAAGTGGGAGGGGAGCCATGTCCTGCTCGTGTTCTCTGGTCAGCCAGGTTGCCACGCATCCACAGACAGCAGGACTGAGGACAGCGAGTAGGAGGAGGAATGCAGAGCGAGGGGAGCAGACTGCGTCAGATTCGGGGTTGCCCTGACCAGCCCGCGCTGGCCATCGGGTCACAACCTCAGGAAGGGGCTTGGCTGACCTGGGAAACCAGTGCAGGACCTAGAGTTGGACAAGGGGAGGTTTAATTATTTAATGACTGGGCATTCATTTAAAGGACCATTGTATTTACTTTTATTTTATTTCAAATATTTTATTTATCTAGTTATAAGTGAGATAGATAGAGAGAAAGAGAGAGAGAGAGAGAGAGAGAGAGAGAGAGGGAGGGAGGGAATGGCCATGTCAGGGCTTCCAGCCACTGCACTGCAAATGATCTCTAGAATCATGTGCCACCTTGTGCATCTGGCTTACATGGGTCCTGGGGAATCAAATCTGGGTCGTTAGATTTTGCAAGCACACAGCTTAACCACTAAGCCATCTCTCCAGTCCTTGTTTTATTATTTTAATATCTTATTTATTTATTTGAGAGAGAGAAAGAGGCAGATAGAGAAAGGGAGAATGGGCTCACCAGGGCCTCCAGCCACTGCAAAGGAACTCGGGACACACATGCCACTTTGTACATCCAGGTTTATGTGGGAACTGGGGGATTGAAACTGGGTCCTTTGGCTTTGCTGGCAAGTGCCTAAACTGCTAAGCCATCTATCTCTCCAGCCCCCCTTTTTGTAAAAGTAATATTTTATTTCTTTCTTTCGTATGCGCTTTTAAAACAGGAAGCTCTGAGCCTTTCTTTGTTGGGCAAGGAGCGGGACTGAGCATGGCACTGTGAGGCGCTCCCCTTGTCTTCTGGGGAGCTTAGGGAACCTCGCCACTCCGGGGAGGACGGGGCCAGGAGTGGCTGTGCTCTGGGCTTGCAGGAGCCTCCTGCTGAGAGTATGAAAAGGAGGCTCCCAAGACCCACGTCCCATTCTCCAGGGACGGGTGAGTTCCGGGGTGAGGACGGGTTCCCAGGGAATCATGTAAGCAGATGGGCTTACATGCTTAGCCAGCTTGCCGCTGGTAGGGCAGGGACAGGTCCTGAGCCCCTGTACCCTTTCGCCCAGGAAGAGGAAGTAATATGACTGGCAAGCGGGAGATGCCAGGTTGTTACCGTCCTGTCCCAGAGCAGAGATCGGGGGAGCTCCAGCGAGAGCATGGCCAGTCACCATGCGGATCTACATCGCACGTAACCCACGGCTCAGGACACGGGCTACTGTCGACAGTGGGGCCTGGGCACAGGCAGGTTCTCTTTCCCCTCATCCAGGGCCACGTGACAGAAAATTGTGTTTGTGGGGCTGGAGAGATGGCTTAGCAGTTACGGCTCAGGCCTGCAAAGCCCAAGGACCCCGGTTCGGTTCTCCAGGTCCCACGTAAGCCAGATGCACATGGTGGCACACATGTCTGCAGTTTCTTTGCAGTGGCTAGAGGCCCTGGCACGCCCATTCTCTCTCTCTCTCTCTCCTTCTGTCTCTAATAAATAAATAAATAATAGAAAAAAAAAACCCTTAGAAGAGCGTGGTGGCTCACGTCTTGAATCCGAACAAGTGGGAGGCAGAGGTAGGAGGATCACCTAGAGTTTGAGGCCACCCTGAGACTACATAGTGAATTCCAGGTCGGCCTGAGCCAGAGTGAGACCCTACCTTGAAAAAAAAAAAATGTGTTTGTGGGTTACAGGTGTGGTCTGTGCAACGGAGGAGACATTTTGGGGGATAGGACACTGTCCAACTTCTGAAATCCCAGAGTGTCTGCATACTCCACACTGGGCCCACGACCTGGGGTCTTTACACGGGATTCATGGGCAAGTCACTGAAAACAGTACCTTGGGAGGCTGCTCCCCAGCCAGCTCTTAGGGACCCTCTGCCCTGCTCCCCTGAATCACTCTGCCATCAGTTTCTGCATCCAAGGGTCCCACGTGAACTTTCCATCTTGTCCCCCCCCCATTCCCAGCTCTTCTCTCCAGCGGTGGCCTGAGGAGGTTACCATACATCACCTGGCTTTTGCTCAATCATGTGCCGACAGGAAGTTATCACCCATACTTAACGTGGCTTCAAACTCAATTTCCCAGCCTGTAAATCACTCTCTGCTACTGTGTGAGAAATAGGAACTGTTACCGCCACACAGGCTCACACTTTCTTCTCCTCCACTTATACCCAGCTCACACTTTCTTCACCTCCACACCCGGCTCACACTTTCTTCACCTCCACACCAGGCTCACACTTTCTCCACCTCCACACCCGGCTCATACCTTCTTCACCTCCACACCCATCTCACACTTTCTTCACCTCCTCACCTGGCTCACACCTTCTTCACCTCCACACCTGGCTCACACTTTCTTCACCTCCACACCCAGCTCACACTTTCTTCATGTCCGCACCTGGCTCACACTTTCTTCACCTCCTCACCTGGCTCACACTTCCTTCACCTCCACACCTGGCTCACACTTTCTTCACCTCCACACCTGGCTCACACTTTCTTCACCTGCACACCTGGCTCACACTTTCTTCTCCTCCACACCCGGCTCACACTTTCTTCACCTCCACACCCGACTCACACTTTCTTCACCTCCACTTATACCCGGCTCACACTTTCTTCACCTCCTCACCCGACTCACACTTTCTTCACCTCCACTTATACCCGGCTCACACTTTCTTCACCTCCTCACCCGGCTCACACCTTCTTCACCTCCACACCCGGCTCACACTTTCTTCACCTCCATACACAGTTCACACTTTCTTCACCTCCTCACCTGGCTCACACTTTCTTTATGTCCACAACCGGCTCACACTTCCTCCACCTCCACACCTGGCTCACACTTTCTTTACCTTATCACCTGGCTCACACTTTCTTCACCTCCATACCCGGCTCACACTTTCCTCACCTGACTCATACTCTCTTCACCTCCTCACCTGGCTCACACTCTCTTCATTCCCACACCCGGCTCACACTTTCTTCACCTCCTCACCTGGCTCACACTGTCTTCACTTCCACACCCGGCTCACACTTTCTTCACCTCCTCACCTGGCTCACACTTTCTTCACCTCCACTTACACCTGGCTCACACTTTCTTCACCTCTTCATCCAGCTCACACTTTCTTCACCTCCACTTACACCTGGCTAACACTTTCTTCACCTCCTCACCCAGCTCATACTTTCTTCACCTCCTTACCTGGCTAACACTTTCTTCACCTCCTCACCCAGCTCACACTTTCTTCACCTCCTTACCTGGCTCACACTTTCTTCACCTCCTCACCCAGCTCACACTGTCTTCACCTCCACTTACACCTCGCTCACACTCTCTTCACCTCCACTTACACCTCGCTCACTCTCTCTTCACCTCCACTTACACGCGGCTCACATTTTTTTCAGGCCAGTGGCTGATTTTTGTTTCTTCCTCGCAGGGAAATTGTGTTGGAAATAAGTAAAATCAGCTTGGCAGGTGGTATAGAAAGGAAAAGAAATCAGCCTCTTGCTGTTGTCTTTACTGTTGCTTCCTGCAAGTTGCCTGTTTGAAGAACTGTCCTGTGAGCTCTCTCAACCCCCGGTATGTATGTTCTGGGCAAACATGTATGGAAGGTTCTAGAAGGCCACCCCAGCTCTAGAAGTGTTAGGTCCTCCTTGGTGGTCTGTGCTGGCTCGAGGAGGCAGATGATCGGATGCCAAGGCTCCCGCCTGAATCTCTCTTTTCATCACTTGCCGAGGGCAGGCCTCCACTTTTTTTCCCCTCACTGCCACGGAGCCTGTGTGACTCTATCATATAACCATTTGTCTTGGGGTCTTGTCTGAAATAATTTGAAGTGCCAAGTCCTGAAATGAATAGGTTTTGTTAACACAAAAGGCTAAGGAAATGGTTGGAAATTTTAAAGAGCTCCCTGTCCCCGAGTCTTAACAGCTCATATTGTTTGGCTCCCAGGCATTCTTCTGTCAGCGTCCTTCTGCCTCAGTGGGTGCGCGATGATGGATGGCCTGGCTACTGGAGGCGGAGAGAAGGAGGCTGGGTCTGGGAATTCGCTAAGTACTCCAGAGCGTTTCCACCTCATCATTCTGTGAGGCGAGTCGGTCTCTGTGGTTTATAAACTGGGCCTGTGATTAATGATCTTTTAAGTGGACAAGGCAGGCCGAAGCCTCACAAACGGGACCACTCCGACATGACTACCACTTGTAGCCGCAGAATAGCAGCCTTTGCGTGTGGGTAATTGAGGCAGATCGGAGCAGCTTCCCCCCCCCCCCATCCATCAGCTCCACGATCCACCCACTTCTGACACTGTTCCCTTGGCCCGGGCTTCCAGGCAGCGTCCACCTCAGGCTCACAGGAGGGCGTGTGGGCGGGGAGGCAGCACCATTGGCATGCCCAAAGTCAGGGTCTCTTTCCACTGCTCCTGGAGTTCCCAGCAGTGGTCATACCAGTTGGGGGCATTGTGCCATGCCTTGTGTGTCCTTCCTCTTGGGAGGCTCTGAGGACTTTTGTGCACAAGGAGAGTCTGGCCGAGCTCCCTGCGAGCTCCCTTCCTCCTCTTGAGTGACAGGAGCAGACACCCATGGGAAGTCTGGACACAACCCCCTCTGTGCCTTACCCAGCTTCACCCAGACCTCCCCTCCCTGACCACGCTTCCCCCACCACCAGGCACCTCTCAGTGGACTGCGCGAAGCCAGCGCTCCACAGTGACGGGCAGCTCTGGGGATTCGCTGTGCCTGATGGTTACACTTCTGTAAGTTAATGATTATAATTGGAGATGGTGTTGCTGGCTGCCCACTCTTAAATAAACGCTGCCGCAGCGGTGGGCACAGTGGCTGCAGGTGAGCAGAGAGCGATCAATAGCAGAAAAGCAACTTCTGCTAAAGAAAAAGTGCTCCGCGTCTCCCCAGGGAGACATTCCAAAATCATTTCAATCTATTTGGAGCTCCAGGGAAAAGCTCAGTGTCTGGAGAGGCGGGTGAGGGAGAGCTAGTGGATGGACTTTCTGGAGGTGGGGAGAGTGAACGGAGGGAGCTCTTAGCTTCCCAGATGTCGGTGAGGACAGGAGCTTCGGGGTGCTGGGTAATCCACACTGACTCTTCTGAGCATTGGCTCAGCCCTGCCTTGTGCAGAATGCAGATGTGAACACGACACCCTCTTTTTGGGAGGCTTGGAGCACTTCTCCCTCCTAAGAGTTCTGCATCTAGGAACACAGAGCCTGGGGCTTGTGCAGACTTTAAAGTGCCCAGATAGGATGAAATTCAACTTTAGCCAGAACACTCCTGCACACCAATGTCCCTTTCCCTGAAGACAGATAGAGCCTGTGGGGTTTTCTTTGGTTTTTAACTGGTGTATGTACATAGGAATGGCTTTCATAAAGATGTTTTCTTTTTTTTTAAATTTTTTTGTCATTTTTTAAAATTTATTTGAGAGTAACAGACAGAGAGAGAAATAGGCAGATAGAGAGAGAATGGGTGCACCAGGGCCCCCAGCCACTGCAAATGAACTCCAGACGCGTGCGCCCCCTTGTGCATCTGGCTAACGTGGGTCCTGGGGAATCGAGCCTCGAACTGGGGTCCTTAGGCTTCACAGGCAAGCGCTTAACCGTTAAGCCATCTCTCCAGTCCCTCATAAGGACATACAAGTCTATCATGTACCATGACCACGAGCCCTTTCCAAGCACCCTAATTTCTTCTTTCTCCCTTTCCTCTTTGTATTAGTCCCCTTTGTTCCCCAAGAGTCTAGGGCTTAAATAGTTTCATTTTTATTTATTTTTGAGGTTGGGTCTTGCTCTAGCCCAGGCTGACCTGGAATTCACTATGTACTCCCAGGGTGGCCTCAAACTCACGGTGATCCTCCTACCTCTGCCTCCCGAGTGCTGAGATTTAAGGCGTGCACCACCACGGGCTCATGGCTGATTTTTGAGGTGAACAGAATATATCATCAGTTCAGAATCACTAGGGGCTGGGCGTGGTGGTGCTCACCTTTGATCCCAGCACTTGGGAGGCAGAGGTAGGAGGATCATCGTGAGCTTGAGGCCAGTCTGGACTACTACATAGTGAATTCCAAGTCAGCCTGGGCTAGCGCGAGATCTTACCACTCAAAACAAAATCAAAAACAAAAGGGGCCACCATCACTGACCTTTAGTTCAGTGATTAAGATGAACGTGTGGCTAGAGCATGGCTTTGCAAATTAAGACTTGGATCACATGCCCACCCTGTCTGTTTGCCCACCAACTTTAGTGTCACGCAGAGAGCGTGATGTGAACGGTCTGGGGATCTTACGCTGCCACCTGGAAGGAGGGAACGGGCCAGAGATTGAGAACCATGGGCCGTCTGTTCTCTCTACTCAGTTCGGTTTTGCAAGAATATACCTTGTTTTCCTCTTTTCACTGTGGCAACAACGGGCACGGTGAGAAACTTGGAGCCTCAACCCCGATTCTAACCGTGGGGGTTGTGTAATGAATGTGGGAGCTGCAGGACCTTTGACAGAAAAGAAAGAGGAGGTTTCTGAACAAGCAGCGATCGAAAACTAATTCACATCCGAGTACATCGGACATCGGAAGGGTTTCTGGCACTTCTGGCTCATGTGGCCTGGCATGACCTCACTGCAGGCTTGGATTTGAACACACAGCTCCTGCTCTTTGCCCTGCGCATGACGTCACACCACACGGTGTCCAAGAACACTGCCTGTGACCCCTGTGCTCCAGGTTGAGACGATTGTATGTGGCGAATCAGTGTTTTTATCCTACATGTGAAGTTCTCTGATCTTAAAAAAAAACATAGTTTTAATTATTGAAAACTGTTAATAACTTCCTACTTTCATTCCTTAGCATGTTAAGTATCAAATTAGTATATTACTGGATGTTATCAATGGGGAGGACAGGTACAGACTCAATGCACTGTGTGTCTCCTTAGTCCAATAATCTAGGCCAAGCTGCCATTTTGGATTTATTTTTTTTTCTGGCTCAATTTGCATCCTTTATGAATAGTAGTGTTTTACACAGTAGATGCCCCATTGCTTTGTTTTATTTTTAATAATTATTTTTCTTTTTTAAAATTTATTTATTTGCAAGCAGAGAGAGATAGAGAGAAGACAGACAGACAGAGACAGAATGGGTGCCCCAGAGCCTGTAGGCACTGCAAATGAATTCCAGATGCATGAGCCCCTTGTGCATCTGGCTTACGTGGGTCCTGGGGAATTGAACCTGGGTCCTTTGGCTTTGCAGGCAAATGCCTTAACCGCTAATCCATCTCCCCAGCCCCCATAATTATTTATTTGAGAGAGAGAGAAAGAGGAAGAGAGAAAGAAAGAGAAAGAGAGAATGGTCATGCCAGGGCCTCTAGCCACTGCAAATGAACTCCAGACACATGTGCCACCTTGTGCATCTGGCTTATGTAGTAATGGGGAATCAAACCTGGGTCCTTAGGCTTCGCAGGCAAGTGCCTTAACCCACTAAGCCAGCTCTCCATCTCCTTCCCCGCCCCCTCATTGCTTGTTAAGAACATACAGTGTAAGCCTCATTCAGTTATTTACACTACAAAGCTGTAAGACATCATAGTAGGTCACAGGCTAAATTAGGAGACATGCTCCATGGATTCTGGCGCCCTAACATGGCTTTGCAAGGGAAAGTTAAATAATAATGATCATCATAATAGATAATAGCTAAGCATAAAATAAAAGCAAAAATGAGATAAAAACAAACCAACAACAAAGAAAAACTACCTGGGTTTAGCAACGGCTCTAATATAAGCCTGACTCTTCCTCATTCATAAATCACCCCACTCCTTCAGTCTGTTCCCCACCATCAGGTGTAGACTCCTGTATTTCTGTACCTATGGGTCAGGGGTGCTGGTGGGGGAGGGGGGGAGGAAGAAAACCCAGCTAGTCAACATTTGGAGCACAAAGGCTTCATTTATAACCAGTGTCTCACTGCATAAAATGGTCTGGGGCAATTGACTCTGGGGGTGGGGCCGGCGTTGGAGAGAAAGCGCCATTTGTGCGGATCCTGCATCTGCGCCCGCGGAGACTGCTGCCCGCGCGTCTTGGGCGAGCCCGGCTCGACTATGGGCTGTTTCTTCTTCAAGCACTTGTCGTATTGATTTCTCCCGGAGGATTAATTACCAGAGGCCGTCTCAGGCTTCGCTGAGATGGACGGAAGGAGAAATGGTGTTTTCATTTCCACCAAGCCTGCTGGCCATCGCGTCTGCTTTCCCTAGAGTCCGGGGATCAGGACCCGGCCAGGGAGGGGCTGTCAGGAGCGCCATTCATCTGAACTGTGGTCTCCAGCTTGGCCTGGCCTGGGACCCAGCAAACTAGTTCCATGTGGCCCTCTGCTCATATTTCTAGAACGTTCCGTGCTAAGCGAAGGGAAGAATTATGGAATAGCACAGATAGAGATTGTCGGGTAATTTATGGAGCAGCTGCTGTTCAGAGGTGAGGTAGAGTGTCAGGAAGACACTCCTTCTGACAGACCATCTACAAGCCCTGAGCGAGAAGATGCCCAGTAGAGCAAGGCTGTGGAAGCTTCTGGAAAGCCATGTCTAAGGATTCTAAGAGGGGCCAAGGAGAGATATTAAAGTGGATTCTGGATTCTATCTGGACACCAGCTCCTGTGGGGCCTAGGAAGCTGCCCGGTGTCAGTTGTGTGTACTTGAATGTCAATGTTAGCTTCTGAAGTGTCACAGGGCTTATCCCCAGAAGACCTCGGGGCAGTAGATACAGCCGGGGATTAATTTCAGCACTGTCCTTGCCACTCCAATGTGCTGGGATTTGGGGAGAGGTTGTGTTTGCAGGCAAGGCTCAGGATCCCGGCAGGACTGCAGACACTGTGGTTCTGCCCAGCGCCAATCAAAGCCGTCAGTTCTTTAACACTCTCATTCTCATCTTAGTTTTCTTCCCCTTAATGTAAACATAATAGAGTCGCGATGAAATATCAGCACTTGAGAGGCTGAGGTTGGAGGATCACTGTGAGTTCAAGGCCAGCCTGGACTACAGAGTAAGTTCCAAGTTAGCAAGGGAGAAAGATCTTGCTTCATAAAAAAGTACCATCAGGGCTGGAGAGATGGCTTAGCGGTTAAGGCGTTTGCCTGCAAAGCCAAAGGACCCAGGTTTGATTCCCCAGGACCCACGTTAGCCAGATGCACAAGGGGGCTCACATGTCCGGAGTTCGTTTGCAGTGGCTGGAGGCCCTGGCTCTCCCATTCTCTCTCTCTCTCTCCCCCTCTTTCTCTGTCAAATAAATAAATAAAAATATTTTTTTTTAAAGTACCATCAGAGTCAATAGAGTGAAGATCACAGTTCAAAGATTTAAAATGCTTGTGTGCGTGTGTCCTGTGTAGGTTCTATGTGCTATTTTCAGATGTAATTTTTGGTGTTTTGTAAACTTTTTTCATTAGAAAAATTATATTGGACACAAATCCCATCCCCATGTATTTTTCAGGATGTGCCAACTGTGTTGATGTGTGGGGTGTGGTCCTTCCTCCTCTCCTTTCTCAGGTGGTGACTCAGGGCATCTCCAAGTCTCACTGCCCCTGTGTAGCTGGGATGCTCCGTAGCCATGTTGGGGGCTGCCGCTCCCAGGTCCTGGAGTCCCCAGAGCAAAGGGGACCATGAGCAGCTGGGTTGTTCCTGGACAGTGCCAGAGGCTGTGTCTTCTTTGGCTCTGCTGTCTACTGATCCGCTTTCCACTCTGATGAAGTTTCTCCGTTTTTTTTTTTCTATTTATGTCCACTCGTATTTTTTTGTTATTTAAAATTTTTTTAATGTTTTTAAAATTTTTATTTATTTGAGAGCAACAGACAGAGAGAGAAAGAGGGAGATAGAGAGAGAGAATGGGCAAGACAGGGCTTCCAGCCACTGCAAACGAACTCCAGACACGTGCGCCCCCTTGTGCATCTGGCTAACGTGGGTCCTGGGGAATCGAGCCTCGAACCAGGGTCCTTAGGCTTCACAGGCAAGCACTCAACTGCTAAGCCATCTCTCCAGTCCCCCACTCGTGTTTTAAAGTAATTGTCAGCGAGCTGACTTTACCAAGCACTTGAGGTTTTGTGGGGCACATTTTTTCCCGTTGTGTTTGAAAGACAGTAATAGGGGCGCTGGCATCTTTCCCGTTTTCCATCACAAGAATTCTGTATAGATCCTCCCTGGACCCTGGTTTAACTGTTCTGTGTGTTGGGACTTCTAGGTGCTAGTCAAATCTGTCCCATGGGCGTTGGGCGATTTCCCATGTGGTGAAGTCTTGATGTGTGTTGTAGCTACCTTCACGTTGCCTGGACCAAACACGTGACCAAAGGCAGCTGATGGGAGGAAAGAGTCCATTTTGGCTTTACAGTCTCTAGGGAAGCTTCATGATGGCAGAACATACACTGGGCGTCATAGCTTACCACAGTAGTTGGCAGGAGAAGAAAGAAGAAAATGAGCTCTGGCAAGGGGGAGCTGGCTGTGACACCCTTAAGCCCACCCCAGCAACACACCTTCTCCAGCCAGGCTCCGCCTCTCCAGCTGCCACCAGCTGAGGACTAAGTAGTCGAAACACACGAGTCGGGTTGAGAGGTGGCTCAGCGGCTAAGGCGCTTGCTTGCAAAGTGGGGTTGATTCCCCAGTTCCCATGTAAAGTCAGGTGTGCAAGGTGGCGCATGCATCTGGAGTTTGTTTGCAGTGCCCGGTGGCCCTGGTATGCCCATTCTCTCTCTCTCAAATAAAGAAATAAACTATTAAAAAAGAAACATGATGAGGCCGGGCGTGGTGGTGCACGCCTTTAATCCCAGCACTCGGGAGGCAGAGGTAGGAGGATCACCATGAGTTCGAGGCCACCCTGAGACTACCAAGTAAATTCCAGGTCAGTCAGAGCTAGAGTGAGACCCTACTTTGAAAAACCACACACCAAAAAGAAAGAAACATGAGGGATGGAGAAGGTGGCTTAGCTGTTAAGGTGTTTGCCGGCAAAGCCAAAGAACCCCGGTTTGATTCCCCAGGACCCATGTTAGCCATATGCACAAGGTGGCACATGCATCTGGAGTTTGTTTGCAGTGGCTGGAGGCCCTGGCACACCCATTCTCTCTCTCTCTTTCCCCCTCTTTCTTTCTCTCTTCAATCAATCAATCAATAAAGTCTATTAAAAATAAAAGCCTACCAGAAGCTGGGTGTGGTGGCACATGCCTTTGATCCCCAGAACTCGGGAGGCAGAAGTAGGAGGATTGCCATGAGTTCAAGGCTACCGTGAGGACTACATAGTGAATTCCAGGTCAGCCTGGGCTATAGTGAGACCCTACCTCAATAAAACCAAGAAAAAAAAAAAAAAGAATAAAAGAAACCGGAGTCTATGGGGGACGCCTGCTTCAAACCACCACAGAGCGTTCTCTATGGCATGGCACCTTCTCACCTATGTTTGTTTCTCTGGAGTGGGCTTTGCGGGGGCAGGAGGTGACCCACTGATGTGTGATTTACCCTGCTGCCCCAGCCTACCCTGCGCCACTCTGTACACCCGACTCAGCCATCCTCCTGCCCAGCAGAGCAGTGGTCACTGTGATCGTCACGGCAGGTGCTGGGTCCGGCCTCTGCTCCCAGGGGCCAGGCCCCATGAGGCACCTGCCTTGGGAACCTTCGCCCAGAGTCTCTTGTCATGTGATGGTGTTGTGTTTTCTGCACATTATCTTGGAATCCTCCCATCAAATGAGATCACTCTTCATGGAGCTGAAGTTCTTGATTATCTCAGATTTTTCTAATTACTTTAGTGACTTGTATCATTATTATTATCTATTTGAGAGAGAGAAAGAGGCAGATAGAGAATGGGTACACCAGGGCCTCTAGGCACTGAGAACAAACACCAGACATATGCACCACCTTGTGCATGTGGATTAGCGTGGGTACTGGGGAATCACACCTGGGTCCTTTGGCTTTGCCGCCAAGTGAGTGCCTTAACCGCTAAGCCATCTCTGCAGCCCCTGTAGTGACTTTTATGTAATTATCTGTGTATTATCAGCTTTTTACTTAAGTAGCAGAACTGTCTCGCTTAAATTGGAAAGGAATGATGTTCTTGGATCTCCAGATAATCGTATCTAATCAGACACTCAGACAGCTCTTAGATTTTGTGGGGCTTTCCTTGAAAACAGGCTGTAGCAGATACTAGAAACATTTTTAAAATGCCTTCAAAAGGAACACTTTTGGCCATCAGTCGGTCTTTTGTCTTATTGGTGCCTTCCCTCGTGCCTGTGGCCCTGGGGGAGGTGGCCCTGGAGCTAGCACCCTGTGGTGTCAGGCCTGGAAGCTGGGGTCTCTTCACCATTGGACTGGGGCACCCTGCCTGTGTTTGAGAGTGAGCCAGGGCTCCACTTCTGGTCTTTGCTGTCTGCACTCTACTGGGACTTGGGATAAGTAGTGAAGAAGCAGCAGGCCAGTTTACCATTTGACCCCTTGCTGGAAAGATGGCTGATACGTGTGTAAGTTAGTGCCTGACATTTTCCCTACCCATCATTACTGTGGTTTGTTACCCATATATTCAATGACTTATTTAAAGGTAAATTCATTTCAAGCATCTGATTTTAAATGTGTATGAGATGCAGTTTTTTGTTTCTTTTTTTTTTTTTAATTAGAGAGAGAAGGAGAGAGAATGGGCATTCTGGGGCCTCTAGCTACTGCAAAGGAACTCCAGATGCATACACCATCATGTCCATCTGGCTTACGTGGAATAGGGAGAATCGAACCTGGATCCTCAGGCTTCACAGGCAGGCATTTTAACCACTAAGCCCAAGACACAGTTTTAACTGAATGCTTTCTCTCTTTCTCCCTTCTTTTCTTTCTTCCTTTTTTTCAGATTTATGTATTTTTATTTATTTATTTGCAAGCAGAGAGAGAGAAGAGAAAGAAAGAGAGAGAAGGAGGGAGAGAGAGGGAATGGGCACACCAGGGCTGCCAGCCACTTCAAGTGAACTCCAGATGCATGGACCACCCTGTGCATCTAGCTTTATGTAGGTGCTGGAGAACTGAGCCCCAATGACCAGGCTGCACAGGCTGTGCCCTGCTGCAAGACTGCGATCCTTTTCCGGGTCTTGACACCTTGCCCCCCACTCCTTCCTGGGGAGGAGCTTGTCCTCAGAGCCAGGACATCACTTTCTAGTGACGCATTGAGCTGGATTCCGGAGCTACACAGTAGAAGACACTGTGGTGATCTAGAGGCAAGGGTCAGGTCCCTCCTGTAGGAGGGAGTGCTAATGAACTCAGAAGAATGGGACTGTGACCCCTGGATAAGGGCTGGGCCAGGAGCTCGCTCTCTGCGGTCTACGTGGCTGAGTCAACACCAGAGTCCCCAGAGAGGCTGAGCACGCGTGGGTGATTATGTGACCCACATGACCGACAGAGGCTTGGGAAGGGGCTTCCGGGCCAGTGATCCCCAGGGACCCCTATTGCTGGAAGCACAAGGAGGGTCCTCCTGGGTGCTTGGGAGGAAGTGTGGCCCTATCAAAGCTGGGCTCCAGACTGTAAAGAGAAAAAAAAAAAACAACAACAACAACAAAAAAACCCAACATACTCCTTGTTTTAACCCGTCACTTGCGATAAATTCTGTGGATGCCACTGTTCAAGGGTGCTCTGGGGACAGAGCATACATGGGTAACTTAAGCTAAACTAAGACAGGAAAGGCAGCACCTTGAACTACATATGGGGTCGTGAGACACATGTCACAGTCAGGTTCACATTGCTGGCAGAAATCACCTGACCAAGAGCAGCTTGTGAGGAAAAAAAGAGGTTCATTTTGGCTTACAGGCTCGAGGGGGAAGCTCCATGATGGCAGGGGAAAATGATGGCATGAGCAGAGGGTGGACATCACCCGCTGGCCAACATCAGGTGGACAATAGCAACAGGAGAGCGTGCCAAACACTGGCAAGGGGAAACTGGCTATAACACCCATAAGCCCGCCCCCAATGATACACTGCCTCCAGGAAGCATTAATTCCCAAATCTCCATCAGCTGGGGAGACTAGCATTCAGGACACCTAAGTTTATGGGGGACACATGAATCAAACCACCACATCAGACTCGAAGGCTTCAGGCTTTCATGTGAGCAGCTGTGTGGTCTTTGGAAATATCTTCCACATCTCAGTGCCCTGGTCACCATGAGTAACAGGAAACAATGTCCCTGCCTACCTTGTGGAGACACTTTTAAAGGTTGAATAACGAATGAGCACAGATCACTCAGAAACTGGTGATATAAACGCTGTCATCAACTTCATCCTAATCTTTTTTTTTTTTTTTTTTTTTTTTAAGGCTAGAGGAAACACATTCACAGAGGGCTACATAATCTATCTCTGTGGTGACAGGGCAGTTGAGAAAGTGGTGGAAGTAATCTCTGAGATGTCAGAGCAGTCCCGTCTTACGGGTATATAGCCAGGAGATCAGTTAAGAGGAGAATCTCACGGGCTTCATAAGAGTGTGGATCTAGAAAGAATGCTTTTACTGGGTCTGATTTCTGCCGCCCACGGTGGCAGACACTTGTTTTTCTCAGGACGGAGCTCAGGGACAGAGGGAAGCTGGCCCACCTTCAGGCAGAAGGAGGCCGAAGACAGGGGGCACACGAAGGTGACCACAGGACCCGCTGTCTGTCCGTCAGGGGAAGCCCAGAGCAGGAGCTTGTCCTCAAGGCAGAGGCTAAGGGGAAGCACTCTCCCGCGGTGCCCGCCCTCGGAAGCCGGTACCAGCCCTCGGTGTGGTCATCCCTGATGAGTGACCAGCTGGGCTGGTGTGGACGCTCCACTTGCCAACGTTAGCCTCTGCAGGACAGCAGGGGGATCAGGTTTCTGAGGACATCTGGATTCCATGGAGACCTAGGGGAGCCCACCTTTTAATAACACCCAAGGGACAGTGGGTATGGACGTGAAGGACCTCTATGATTTCTGGGTGTTTCCTTGTGGCTAGTGGTTTAGGGACTCCTCAGGAACAACAGGAACTGTGGTGCTTTGATTCAGGTGTCCCCCATAAACTTAGGTGTTCTGAATGCTAGGTTCCCCAGCTGATGGAGATTTGGAAATTAACGCCTCCTGGAGGGAGTGTATTGTTGCGGGTGGGCTTATAGGTGTTATAGCCAGGTTCCCTTGCCAGTGTTTGGCACACTCTCCTGTTGCTGTTGTCCACCTTATGTTGGCCAGGGGTTGATGTCCACCCTCTGCTCATGCCATCGTTTTCTGGGCCATCTGTGTAGCTTCCCCTTGAGCCTGTAAGCCAAAATGAACCTCTTTTTTCCACAAGCTGCTCTGGGTTGGGTGATTTCTACCAGCAATGCCGAACCTGACTGCAACAGGTACCAAACCCAGAGATCCGACTGTGGCCACATGGAGGGTGCGGAGGCCCAAGGGGTCTCCATAAACAAATGACTCGCTTTCTGGGATGAACAAACACCACATTGCACCTAGGAGTTAGTGTCCACTAGATTCGTCACAGACATACTGGGGCAGAGTAGGGACCCCAGAAGACTTGTCGGGAACTGAGCTCTCTGTACAAGTCTGTTCTGGTAACTCAGTGGTCATGACAACTTCTTTAAGCTCTTACTGTAAGCACCTGTTGTGAAGTTCATTTTCCTGTAAACAAGCAAAAGCAGGGAGCGCAGAGAGTGCAGAAAGGACTCCCTAGTTGGTGGCTATTGAACTCTGTCTTGCTGGCCTGGCTGCTTTAAACAAAAAGACTGTCAAACAGCCAGGATGACCGCCTTTTATGCCGCCCCCCACCCCCACCGCTGCTGCCATCTGGAGCCTTGATGCCTGGGGGAAACCACACAACAATCACAGCTGACTGCTGCTACTCCGGCCAAGGCTAGTTCAGTGTGCGCCAACCTCTGTGAACCCCAGATGACCCTGTGACCATGTCCACCAGGGACAGCACTACCCCTGGGCATGTAGCTGAGGGATTACTGTGACTGGTGATAAATAAACAAGCCTTGGGGCTGTGGCTTAGCAGTTAAGGTGCTTGTCAGCAAAGCCAAAGGATCCAGGTTCAATTCCCCAGTATCCAACATTCAGCCAGATACACAAGGCGGCGTATGTCTCTGGAGTTTGTTTGCAGTGGCTGGAGACCCTGGCATGCACATTCTCTCCCTCCCTCTCTCTCTCTCTCTCTCTCTCTCTCTCTCTCTGTCACACATAGATATTAAGAAAAAGAACAAACCTCTATGACTAACTGGTTCTGAAGAAGCAAAGCTCTGATTGGTCTGTACACAAACCTCCATGACTGTGATTGGTCCAAATACCCCTGCTGGGGCTATATAAGCAAGCTGGTCAGACTCACTGAGTGAGTCAGCTGGGGGATGCGGCCCTGCCATGGCCTGCAGCATCAGGTTCAATATAAACTTGTCTCCAGTGGACTTTTCTTGTCTACTTTTAGTCGAGTGGCTGAGCTGGTGACTCAAGTGGAGACAAGAGGGCTGAGCAGAGGCCTGGATGCATCCATCAGCAGGTCAGGCCAGAAGATCTGCTTATCTGCAGAAGCGTTGGGACACTCGGAGTAGCCAGGGCAGGAAGAAGGGTGACAGAGGTTAGAGAGATGGCAAGAGAGGGCAGGACGCTAAGGATGAAGAAAGGACAGGAGGCTGCAAGGAGTCAAAGAGGAGAAATAGTACATCCTGGTCCTCAGAGAGTTCCAGAGAGCTATCAAGTCTTGAGGGACAAGAGTCTCAGACCTGCTAGGCTGAGATCTGCAATACTGGCTGGCGTTCAGGGCTAAGGTGTCAGGGCCTTCTGGAAGCTGCAGCTCAGGGCTGAATTCAGAACCGCCAGTGTCTAAGTCTTACACATGAGCTGTCACTCATATGGGGCTGTGCCCCTGAACTGCATGAGCCCTGTGAGACCTGAGGGGACCGCCTGCTGCTGCTCCCACCTGCCTGCCACCAAGCTCTGACGGAAGAGGAAGCTTGACACTGGCACTAAGTGCTTCTCATGTCTGTCCATGGCTTCTATTCGAGTGCAGCAAGAGGACCACAGGCAGCTGAAAATACTGTAATATATTCCAACCCAGAGGAGTATTTCCACGTACATGCACATACGTTGCTGCAGGCATAAGGCTCATCAAGGCAATGTTGAGTGGAGGTCTTGTGAGCAGGCACCCTTGTCTTGTTTTGGAATTTTTAGTATTTATTTATTAGAGAGAGAGAGAGAGAGAGAATGGGCACACCAGAGCCTCTAACCACTGCAAATAAACTCTTTCAATTTTAAAACAATCTTGGTTCCTTGGGCAAATCTCCTTTGCTTATAGCATCGATATTTTTAGATTCATCAAATCTGATTTACTGCATGTTTATAAGAATGTCTGCATCCATACTTTCAAGGGATATTGGTTTAAAGTCTTCTGTTACTGGTTTTGGTATCTGTGTAATGCTGGCCATAATAAGTTGGGACATGCTGTCTGTTTTCCACTGATTGGCAGAGAATGAAAAATCCACGTGCCCTTTAATGTTTGTGGAAGTTTACCAGTGAATCTAGCTGGAGTTTGCTGTGTCCAGTTTTTTTTTTTATTAGTTTTGTACTCAGTGAATATAGTCAAGTTGGTACCATTGTTAGCCTCCTCCCTGTCCTCCCCTCTCCACAGGGACCCTCCTCATTGAGGAAATATGGCTTGTTCCTTGTGGGGTTAGCCATTAGTTATGAGTAGGAGGAAATGTCTCTGTGTATCATGACCCAACATGTGGCTCTGACATTCTTTCCTCCCCCTCTTCTGCAAATTTCCCTGAGCCATGTTGGGTTCGTTTTAGGTCTGCTTCAGTGATGAGGTCTTGGGAGCCTTTGTGTCTCTGGATATCTGATTTGGTAGGAGTTGATTGTTCTCTGTGTCTATCTCCTTCACCCTTGTGCTGGTACCAGGTACACCAAGGAAACAGAACTCATTCTTGTTTTGCCAATTATTCTTAGTTTCAGCTGGGGCTCTTTTGAGGCATGATGGGGTGGTTCTTTCCTTAGGATCTGCATCTATCTGAAAAAGAGAAGCAGATTCTTCGATGGAGAATAAAGTTAGCACCAGGTAAGTGGGATAACCCTTATTATTATTTTTTTTTAGAGAGAAGTTAACAGGTGTAGGCCCACTTGTAGCCCACTATTGGTGGTACCTTGATAATGGAGGGTGGGCTCATGTTTGGATATGGTTCTGACTTGCTTCCCAGCTCCAGCTATGGGTTCCGTTCCACTGAGTGGACCAGTCAGCCAAATCAAGAGCAGTTGGTTTCCCACCGGTGCTGTGTGCCACTATTGCACTTGTGTGAGCATCGCAACAGGTTATTTGCTACTAAGTAGGTTAGACCATGAGTTGCTTGGACAGATATTGGTCATTTTCCCCCAGTTGCCCATGTAGCTCCTTCTGGCACTACATGCTCTGACTGTCTGTGGACTGACTTTTTCAGCTTCCAGCCATGTCACTCCATGTTACATATCAACTACAAATGGTATCTTCAGCAGCAGGGTCTTACCACTAACCTTTGGTGGGTCATCAAGTACTCTGACAGAAATCTGTCTGTCTTTTAGGAAACCTTGTAGGTCTCTCTGATCAAAAGCTCATTGTGGAAGATAGTCACCTGCTGGTACTGGGAGTTACAGGTCAGCGCCCAAGAAGAGAAGGAAGAAAAGTGATATAAAAGAGATAGAGAGATGAGAGAGAGAGAGAGAGAGAGAGGGAGAGAGAGAGAGAAACAGAAATAGGAGGAAATAATGGTCAGTTTTCGTCGTACCCTTTCCAGGGCCTTGTGAATCAGGTATTCCCTCTAAGGGCCTGCTGAAGGTTGAACCATTTGGTCTGTCTTTTAGGATGTAGAATTTTATGGTGCCATTGCCTTTTGGGTCCAGTTTTGTGTCCCCCACCCACCCTCTTACTCCTCCCTCCCTCCCCAACCACCCTATTGTCTGGTCCTCGAGATGTTTACTAGGTATGTCAGCATCTCGGGTAGAATCAGGTTGGGTACTGTAGATGAGTGAGACTATGCGGCGGTTATCTTTCTGTGATTGGGGGAGTTTACTGAGAATGACTTCTGTGGCATATGCCAAGCTGTATAGAATATTTCTTTCCCTGTAATGTTTGATGGCCTGTTTTTCTCAATATATATTTTTCTTTTGTGTAAGTTATCAAATTTAAGGGCATAGAGTAGTCATTCTATTGTTTTCTTTCACTCTATGTGGGTCTCAGGGAGAATTTTCATTCCTGACATGTAAATCCATGTCTCTGTTTTTTCCTGATCAACCAAGCTGCAGGTCTATCAATTTCACCAATAGTACGAAGGGACCAGCATTTACTTTTAACTCAGGTTAATATTGATTTCTTTGTTACTTTTCTGTCTCCTATACCATTAAATTTTATCTTCATATTTATCCTTTATGTTAGGCTTAAATTACTATTTTTCTAGGTTGTAATTAAGGAAATGGAGTAATTTAGGTATTTTTTTATAATGTAGAGATATTAGTAGTACTAACAGTTTTTATTTATTAATTTTAATTTTATTTATTGCATGTGTGTGTGGGGGGATAAAACAGATGTGCACTGTGCATACGCACATGTATGTACATGCATGTATAGGCCAAAGGACACCCTTAGCTGTTTTCCTCAGGGATACCATCCACCTTTTATGAGACAGGGTGCCTCATTGGCCTGAAGCTTGCCAGTTAGACTAGACTGTGTGAACAGTGATCCTCCTGTCTCCACCTCCTCTGTGCTGGGATTAAAGGCACACACCACCACATCCAGCTTTAAAAAATATTCTTATTTTATTATATATATTTTCATTATTTATTACTTTTTAATAAATTTATCCTTTCTATCCTTTGGGACTCCTCTTTCCCACTTCAATTCTGCTGAGGGTCTGTTTTGGTGAGTTGTTGGTATTCACTGTGGGGACCAAGAGACCTCCATCAGCCAGTCTCTGCAGGGATGGGGGAAACACGATGTCTCAGGCCATCTGATTTTTAACTGGGAAATTAAGGCATTGGTACTTTCTGTTACAATTGATTTGGTTTCTATAAGCCTTTCCTTTCCTCATTTCTTTTTCATCCATTCTCTTTATTCTTCACTATTTTTCCATGATTTTTGTTTTATTTTTTTGTGATTTATAAACTATAAATAATTTTAGGAATTGCTTTCTATTATGATATAAATAGTTAACTTAATAGTGTAAAGATTCACTTAACCTTATACCACTTTGTGAGAAGTCTGAGAACACAGGATGTGCATCCAAAGCTCACTCCTGATTTTTGTGATCTTGTCATAAATTATATTCTAGACACTTTAAATCCTTCAGTGCATGGCCACACTTTTTCTTTAGTTAAAACGTTTTGAAATATTAATGAATCGAAGAAAACATCCTTGGGCTGGAGAGATGAATTAGCGGTTAAGGTGCTTACCTGTGGAGCCTAAGGACGTAGGTTCAATTCCCCAGTACTCATGTAAGCCAGAGGCAGAAGGTGGCTTGCACGTCTCTAGTTCATTTGTACTGGCTGGAGGCCCTGGCATGCCCATTCTCTTTCTCTCTGTCTCTGCCTCTTTCTCTCTCTCTATTTTTCATAAATCAATAGAAAATTAAATTTAAAAATCCTTTATGTTTACCTTTATCAGCTATGTTTGTGTATTTTGTTCTAGATTTGTATTTGTACCATTTCCCACCCCCCCACAAAAACCAAGCAGTTGTTTTAAAACAGCCTAGGTGTCCTTCACGGCTGAACAGATAAGAAAACATGGGACATGCGTAGTTGTAGAGTAATATTCAACTGTGGGAAGAATTCCATTGTGTCATTCGCAAGTCAGTGGATGGAAGTGAAGGTCATTGTGTTACATGGACTAAGCCAGTCTCAGAAAGACAGATGTATGTTTTCTCTGATGTGTGTCGTTTAGAGGGGAGGACGTGAGGGGGAAAAGGAGGTCTACATGTGGCACGGAAAGGGAGAAGGGAGGAAGAGAAACCACACAGGAGTGTGGAAGGGAGAATGAGGCTCAAGAGCACCGCAGGCACCTGTAGAAATACCGCAACGGAGCCATGGCTTTGCACGGTTAATACAGGCTAGTAGCAGACTCCCTCTGTCTGTGTTCTAATGCATGCCTCTTGGCTATGGACTTTTCAGATGGGAGCATAATTTTCATTCAATTTGGGAATTTTAAAGCTGCCTCTTCAAATACCGTTCTCTTCATGCTTCCTGGATATCAAGTTGTACATATCCTGGGCTGTGGGACTTGCTGCTGCTCTCAACTCCCCTTCCCATCCTTGGCCCTCGATAGTTCTGTGGTGCTCTCTCTCTCTCTCTCTCTCTCTCTCTCTCTTCCTTCCTTCTTTTCTTCTCTTTCTCTCATATGTTTTTTTCTTTCAGTTTCCTTTTTCTTTTACAATGCATTTCTCTTCCCCTCTGTCTCCTTCTCTCTTTCAGTCTGTCTCTCTTCCTCCTTCTCAGTAAGAATTCATTAGGCTTTGGGGGTTTGTGGGAGCATAATTTTCATTCAATTTGGGAATTTTAAAGCTGCCTCTTCAAATACCGTTCTCTTCATGCTTCCTGGATATCAAGTTGTACATATCCTGGGCTGTGGGACTTGCTGCTGCTCTCAACTCCCCTTCCCATCCTTGGCCCTCGAAGTTCTCTTCCTGTCTTCCTTCTTCCTTTCTCCTTTCCTCTCTTTCCCTCTTTCCTTTCTCCTCCTCTCATCCCTCCCTCCCCCTCTCTCTTCCTTCCTTCCTTCTTTTCTTCCTTCCCTTCCTCTCTTCCTTCTTCCCTCCTTTTCTTTTCTTCTATTTCTCTCATATGTTTTTTTCTTTCAGTTTCCTTTTTCTTTTACAATGCATTTCTCTTCCCCTCTGTCTCCTTCTCTCTTTCAGTCTGTCTCTCTTCCTCCTTCTCAGTAAGAATTCATTAGGCTTTGGGGGTTTGTGGGAGCATAATTTTCATTCAATTTGGGAATTTTAAAGCTGCCTCTTCAAATACCGTTCTCTTCATGCTTCCTGGATATCAAGTTGTACATATCCTGGGCTGTGGGACTTGCTGCTGCTCTCAACTCCCCTTCCCATACTTGGCCCTCGATAGTTCTGTGGTGCTCTCTCTCTCTCTCTCTCTCTCTCCCCCCTCTTCCTCTTCTCCTGGCTTCTATAGTCTCCAAACTGCCACCATTCCACCCACTGTATTTCCATTTCAGATGTATTATCTTGATGTTTTATCATTGTTATTACATATATATAAGACAGAGAGAAGGAGTATGAGCATGCCAGGGCCTCCTGCCACCGTAAGTGAACTCGACATACATGCACCACTTTGTGCATCTGGTACTGGGGAATGGAACCTGGGCTACCAGGTTTTGCAAGCAAATGGCTTTAACCACTGAGCCATCTTTCCAGCACCAATTTTAAGTTTTAAAGTTTAGCTTTGGTGTGTGTGGGTGTGGGCGTGCTTGTGCACAGCATGTGTGTGGAGGCCGGAGGACGACCTCGGGTGTTAGTCCTTGTGTTCTCCCTTATCTGAAGCAGGGTCTGCCATTGTTGACAGCTGTGCCCGTGAACTTCTGCTACATTCTCCTGTCTCTGCCTGTCTTCTCTCCACAGGCATGCTGGGATCATAGACTGCAGCCGCTGCTTCTGGCTTTGTGTGGGTTCTGGCGCTCTGAACTCAAGTTCTCAGACTGATACGACGTGGCAAGGCAAGTGCTTCATTCACTGACTCATCTCCTCTCCACAGCCCAGAATCTTCTCTTTTTCTTCTTCTCCATTTATTTTTTCAAGGTAGAGTCTCACTGTAGCTCAGGCTGACCTAGAACTCACTTGTAGCTCCAGGATGGCCTCAAACTCACAGCAATCCCCCTTACCTCTGCCCAGAGTGCTGGGATTAAAGATGTGCGCCACCAAACCCAGCCAGATTCTTTTTTTTTTTTCTATTTTATTTTACTCTCCATCATTTACATTCACATGAAATTCCTACTTCACAGTACCCTCACTCCTTCTGCATCTACTGAAACTTGATCACTGGAATATAAAGCAGTGGTTCTCAAGTATGATTTAATTAAAAAAATTTTTTTGTTATTTTTATTTATTTATTTGAGAGAGACAGACAAAGAGAGGCAGATAGAGAGAGGGAGAGAGAATGGGCGCGCCAGAGCCTCCAGCCACTGCAAATGAACTCCAGATGCGTGCGCCCCCTTGTGCATCTGGTTAACGTGGGTCCTGGGGAGTCGAGCCTCGAACCAGGGTGCTTAGGCTTCACAGGCAAGCGCTTAACCCCTGAGCCATCTCTCCAGCCCCAGATTCTTATTTTAATAATTATACAGGCCAGACAAACAACAGAAGTCCAGGCTCGGCCAGAGCAGCTCAATTAGTGCATGCTTGGGACATACACGCTATGAATTAAATCTACTGCACATCTTAGTAGTTACATAGGAACCATTATGGCAATTTATTTGCCACCCTATGTTGAGATAAAATTATCAGTGTGGAGCTGACAGCAGAGCCAGTGATTCAGTCACTTGAGGTCTTTTATTGTCCCACCAGGAAGAATTATTTTGTTCTTTTTGAATCTCTGTCCTGGTCTCCTGGTTAGCTGTCACTGCTCTGTATGGATTCTGATGATATATAGAGTATGTTTTGTACAGTAACGAAATGCTCTCTTCCTGGGGCCTGATCCCTCTGTATATTACTTTTTAAAATATATATCTTTATTTAGTTGAGAGAGAGAGAAAGAGAAAGAGGAGAAAAGGGGTGTGCCAGGGCCTACAGCAACTCCAGACACACGCACCCCCTTGTGCATCTGGCTTGTGTGGGTCCTAGAAAGTCGAACCAGGATCCTTTGGCTTTGCAGGCAAACAGCCTTAACCGCTATGCCATCCCTCCAGCCCCTGTATATCACTTTTTATTTCAACATGAGAGTAATAGATATTCAAGGAGTGCTTTCGTTTTCCTGGTACTTCTCACTCCTTCTTCCCAGACTCCCAGGGCAACCATTGTATAGAAGCGGTGACATGTGCCATCCTACAGAAGTGACGTGGCCCACGTGGTAAGTAGAAGGGTATGGGTGAGGACTCACACATCCTGACTCAGTTTCCATATCCATGCCGTACACCCTAACACCATTTTTTTTTTCAGTAAGTCGAAGTGTTTGGGTACAATCTGGGGAAAGGGCTATATTATCAAAGCTCTGATTACATCACCTCTCTTCAGCCTCTTTTATATTGCCCACCAACTCTGCGCCTAGCACTTTGCTGAGCAGCTGCCCAGCCTGGCACCCTCATCTCTGCTCCAGTGAGGTCTCTGAGATGCAGAGGTAAGCGACTTGGCCGGCGTCTATAGCTTCCATCGCCACTGAACTGGAGCATGGGGCTCCTTGTCTGAGCTGACCGTCGGACCTGACACAGTTCACATCTAAGGAGATTCGTGCCATTCCCACTGCCAGGAAACCTTGTCTGAGCTGACCGTCGGACCTGACACAGTTCACATCTAAGGAGATTCGTGCCATTCCCACTGCCAGGAAACCTCTTGCATCGTGTGAAGAGCGCTCCTCCTGGGGCAGCACAGGGCTCAGAGGCAGAGTGTTTGCCTGTCAGAGTCAAGGTCCTGGGTTCCATCTGCACCATGGACTGAAAATGACTATGTACAGGATGGGTATACAATTTCTGGCCTTTCCTTTAGGATGCATTTCTAATCTTTTTTTTTAAAAAAATATTTATTTGAGAGAGAGAAAGAGAGAGAGAGAGAATGGACACGACAGGGCCTCCAGCCACTGCAAACGAACTCTAGCTGCATGCACCACCATGTGCATCTGGCTTACATGGGTCCTAGGGAATCGAACCTGGGTCCTTAGGTTTCACAGGCAAGTTCCTTAACTGCTAAGCCAGTTCTCCATCTCCTGTTTCTAATCTTTACATCTGTGAAAAATGCAGGTCTGTGGTGCAAGATGAGTACCCTCACATTCGTGGGGAACAAAAAGAAATAGGCTTCATTCCTTAGGCCACAGAGGGACTTGGCCTTCCCCAAGGGCTGTTGTGAGATGGCCCCCCCCCAACTCTGAACTCCAGTTGTGTCATGGGACAGTTCTATTGTTAGATCTGTCACACATGCAAGAAAAGAAATGACAAAACTATTATAATTAATTTAAAGATTAATTATAAAGCTGAACCCCAAAAGGCTGCAGCACTTCAGGTCCAGATAGGAAAGTCAGTAATTTAGAAGGATGGTGAGGAAACAGTGGCTACAACGTCCTGTGCTATGTAACCGGTTTAATCCTCTTAGGAATCTGAGCAATGGGAGGGAATGAGGTCTGGACAAAAATAAACAAACAAGCCTGTCCAAGTTACTGCAGGTGACAGTGAGAAGCCTGTGGACTTGAACCGTTGTTTTCTGAGTGAAGAAAGCCCAAGCTAGAACAAGGATCGGCTCTGCAGTTCACAGGTGTAAGTGTGGGGAGGAAGAGTGTGGCAAGTGAATTTCTACAGGATATTTCAGCAGTGTGTGTGTGTGTGTGTGTGCACGCGCACGCGTGCATGTTTGTGGGGGTGTGACGGGAGGTGCACCTCACCCAGACGCTGCTCTGTGCTGGCTTGCCCTGAAGGACAAGGAAACTCGGGTCCAGGTGACACACTCATATTCAGGACACAGAGGGCCTGGCTGGGCAGAGAGGTCCTCACGCGCCCCTCGAGGCTCGGATGCCAACACAAGCATGCCACGGGGAGGGTTCCCAGTGCGGCCTCGAGTTGGCGAGGGAGACGGGGAAAGCAGAGGCACAGCCACCACGCCAGTGTGGGCGGCACTGTCACGGCCTCGTCGAGGGCCCGTCGGCTTTTCCGGCAGACAGCTGTTGATAAGGCATGATGTCGTTTGTCATGTCTGACAACCTAGGCTCCAAACGTTCTGAGTCGCAAACCCCACCCACAGGTCTGCCACCCATCCGATCCTTCATTTTGGAGAAATACTTTTTTCCTAACAGTTGATCTTAGAATTTTTTTTTTTTTTGTGTGTGTGTGTGTGATTCTTTCCTTGATAGTGTAAAAGGAGACCAGCCTGGGCTTTGGTTTCAACTACATTCGCTTTTCCATAGCTGGGGTGGTGCCCCACCTGCTGTGTGCATAGGAACATGGCTAACGAGGTGCTGTAATTAATATTAGTGTTATGAAACACTGACTGGGGCGGGCGGGCCTGGCTCGGCATCCACCACTGTCTGCGAATTCTCAGGTGAGTGTAGGGAGATCCTAGGCAGGTGCTCGGTGGGAAAAGCCACTCGGGTGATGGAAGCTTTAGGTTCCTGGAGGCTGGAGCTGTGGTCTCTGGAGGAGCCTCGGGATGCTTCCAGCATGGAGGTTATTCCTGAGCGCCGACATTGCGAGGTGCCACCCATGCTCAAACAGCACCTCGCCGCGAGGCTCCCATTCATAAATATATTAATTATGCAAGGAATCCTTCTGTGCCCAGAAGGCGAGAGGGGCTTCGGTGGCGTGGCACAGGATGGGGAAGTGTTACTATAAATGGAAGTGGCCAGGTCCTTGGCGTGGACACAGGATTCCACCTTGACCATCCACTGTGTAAACCACATTCACACGTGGGGAACCTGGACCTCACACAGCAGGGGTTCCAGTCCCTTTTAGGAGTCTCCACTTTTTCTGTGAGGTGCTGAGGAGAGGCCTCACCCTTCATCCATCACCACTGCAGCGATACCTTGCGAGGTGGGCCTCTGTTTCGCGCCGGTACCCGTCCACCAGCCTGTGGGGCATTGTGGACAGTGTGCTCCAGTTGTCCCCATGTGGCACCTTATTTGGGGATGTTTCTCTGCACACACTTCGTGGTCCTGAGCAGCCACACACAGGAAAGGCCACCCTTGCAGTCCCAGGCTTGGTGGCCATGGTGGTTCCTGGCTCCCATGCTGCCTGCTTGCTGCTCGGGATGTCTAGCCTCTACTCCCGCCTGCCGCCTCTGTTGGTGCAGCTGGACAGTTGCATCGAGCCCTACAAGTGGCAGAACCTTCTACTCACACCACCGCCACAACGCTCAGAGTTTCTTTCTTTTTAAAAATGTATTTACTTTTATTGACAGCTTCTATAATAGGAAACAATATCCCATGGTAATGCCCCTCTCTCCCCCACTTTCCCTTCTGAAACTCCACTCTCCATCATGTCCCCTCCCCCTCTCAATCAGTCTCTCTTTTATTTTGCTGTCATGATCCTTTCCTCCTATTATGATGGTCTTGTGTAGGTAGTGTCAGGCACTGTGAGGTCATGGATATCCAGGCCATTTTGTGTCTGGAGGAGCATGTTGTAAGGAGTCCTACCCTTCCTTTGGCTCTTACATTCTTTCCACCACCTCTTCTGCAATGGACCCTGAGCCTTGGAAGTTGTGATAGAGATATTTCAGTGCTGAGCACTCCTCTGTCACTTCTTCCCAGCACCATGGTGCCTTCTGAGCCAGCCCAAGGTCACTGCCATATGAAAAGAGAAGCTTCTCTAACCAAAAGTGAGAGTAGCATTAATATATGGGTATGAGCATTAAGAGAAGTACTTATGGGGAAGTTTTTGATTTTTAATTTTTATTCATTTATTAGAGACACAGAGAGGGAGAGAATGGGCACACCAGGGCCTCTACCATTGCAAACGAATTCTAGACATATGTGCCACCTTGTGCATCTGGCTTATGTGGGACCTGGAGAACCGAACGTGGGTCCTTAGGCTTCACGGGCAAGTGCCTTAACTGCTAAGCCATCTCTCCAACCCCTTACAGGGGCAGTTTGATGAGCATAGTATCTACATTTAGCCAGACAGCAGCAGACGTCACACCCCTACGGCTCATGACTTACCCTGAGCTCACACTTCCAAAGGAGCACTGTCACACGACCTCCTGTCACTCTCGTTCCCGCCAGCCTGGGCCGTGAGGTCTGACTTTCCCTGCAGGGTCTCACCCTACCTGTCCCCAGAGTGTTTCTGAGCATCTTGTGGGGACTATGAAGGATCTCTTGACAGAGCAGGGCCAGTGCACACCTATGAAGACCGTCCAGCTGTCCGCCTTACCTGCCCGAGGACACTGTCCCCAGCAGCTGAGCGAGCAGCGCATGGAGTCTAAGTACATGCAGGTGTGGATGAGTCCTGTGGACAGCCCGACGGCAGCTTTTATCTGCCTGAAAAGTCACTGGACAGGAGAGAAATCAGCACGATTGCTGAGTGTCTGCAGTAAGAATTCTCAGGAGAGGCCCGGGTCAGTGATAAGGAAGGGGCTCTGGGGCCCCAAGCCACGTGTCCTTCAGATCCCAGGACCTTGATCTGGTGAGTGTTGTGCAGCCGGGGTGTGTTCCCAGTGTTCTCAGGCAAAGCAGGGCTTCCCTTGTCCTCGGGAGCCGTCAGGCCGAGGAGCTGTGCGGCGCTCTGCACTCTGCCTCCTTGGAGCCGCTGGCGGGAGACAGCAGCGGAGTTCGGGTGCTGAGGGTGTGAACTGTTCCTGGATCCTCCAGGATCATCCGTGTGCTAGTGCTGCACACCTGGAAGCCCCCCCCCCCCCGCATCCTGTGGGAACGGGGCCATGTTTTCCCACCACAGCAGATGGACCCTGTCAATTAGCATCACTTCCAGTTTCCCTGTATATGATCTTGTGGTCACTAACCCTCAGCAGCCATGGCCCTCTTCCTTGTCACAGGGAGATAGATGGATGGGGACACTTACGTGATGATCACACCCTGTGGGCTTCTCTTTCTCCTGCACAGCGGGGAGATGAGCCACCCTACTAAATCAAATTACATGTGACTTTTAAAACTTCCCGTTGCAGTGTTCAGTGAAGATCCAAACCCTATCTCAAAGCATTGCCTTTATTAGGAGTAAATTGACTTTACTCCAACCTTCTTTTCCACATTAGGGGACCAAAGGAATGCGGCGGGCTTTGCAGAAGGGACCCCGAGTTCTCTGTGGTGGTGCCAAGGCTGGTTGGCGGTTGAGGGGAGACGGCTCTGGCTACAAGTCACCCAAGCTCAGCCTTTCAATCCCCCTGCATCAGCCTCTAGACACAGACAGTAAGGGGTTCCTCAGGGAGAGGAGGGAGGAGGTGAACAAAAGATGGGTGATGGACAGAAGTTAAGTTCGGACGATGACAGTGATGGCTGGAGATGCTGAGAGGAATTACGGCACGGGAAAACCTGCCAGGTAAGATTCACGACCCGTCTGCAGTTACAGATGGTTCTGTCCAGGATATCAAAGGCAAAAGAAAAAGATGGATTCTGGGAAGCTTGGTTCCATCCTAAAAGAGAACTTTAAAAATGGAGGTGACCATCAAAGTGTTCTCAGCCAGATGGAGCCCCCCGGCCTGTTGAGGAGACCCCATCAGTCCTTGTATGTGTGATGAACAAAGGCCAGATTCGGGGTGGGCACGGTTCCAGGAGCTCGAGGAAGCAGCAACCAGTAGTCCAGACGTGGTCCTGAGCCTGTCGGGCTCTGCGGTGTTGAAGGGAACAGCAGTGAGCAGTGTGCTAGCATGCTCACACGAAAATCCACACCACATACACGTGCACCCAAGCACACATGCGTGTAGGCACGTACACCCACCTGTATTCCTCACACATACATGCACACCACATCACATGCATGCATTGATGAAAACACACACGCACATGTAAACACATCCTTTCTGGGTCAAGTTTCTAGGGTCCATGTTTAATATAATATAGAGCCAGGTTCAAGCCACTCCCTCCTCTCACTTACAGGGCATACCTGGACTATCCACTCCTGTGGGAATCAGGGGTATTTGGGTGGAAAGTTCTGATCAGTGCTAGGATTTATAAAGAAGAAAATAAGTGTGAGCTCCATCAGCTATTCTAATCAATACATCCCAGGCTATTATCCATGTTCTTGTTGCCCACCAGAAATCGATGACCAGACATTATGGCTGAAGAAGTCACGGGCTAATGTCACAGGACACTGAGAAATCAAGCTGGAACGGATCTGGAAGCCTGCTCCTTGCTGGCTGGCTGGCATAGTGCTAGAAGGTGTTATGCAGGCTGCCAGAGGGGTGGCAGGGGTGTCACTGACAGGCTTAACCAGGAGTGGGCCCTGTGAGCTACACAATGGACCAGACAGCTAAGGTGTGCCCATTGATGCAATAGTGGCATGTTCATTATGGGGGTAACCAACCGCTGTCTAATTGGATTCGTGGCCCACTCCATGTGAGGGAGTTCATGCCTGGCACCGAAAACCTAGTGAACATTCTGTGGCTGGTGAGGTTATAGACCCTGGTCGGGAAGTTACTACTGCTGTTTGGCTGAGTGGATATATATTACTGGGGAGATGAAAACTCATCAAAGTACAGACAGTAAGTATCTGTTGAGTGCTCAGCACCGAGACATCCCTATCACACACTACAAAGCTCAGCAGACATTGTGGACGACCATGATGAAAGAATGTGAGAGCCAGAAGATGGGATGGGGTTCTTTGGAACACTCTCCCGGAAACAAAGTAGCCAATACATTCATGACCTCACAGTGACTGCTGTTACCTGCTCAACAACCATAGGATACTGGGCTTACCACCATTCCATCATGGATGGTGGAGCAGGGAAAGATCTAGAAGTGGAAGGACTAGCTGGAAAGAAGGGAGAAGGGTTTCAGTGAAATGTTTGTAGGGCAAACAGAGAAGGCATGGAAGGGGATTATGATCAGAGTACATTATACTCATGCATCAAAATGGTCAAGGGTCTCTGGGACTCACATAAACCGCAGCTCCAGGTGCGGAGAGAGACTTTGTCTCGAGAAACCACACAGATGAGTGGTAGAAGACACACACACATGCATACAGCATACATACACACCACACACACACACCACAACACACATACACCATACACACCACAACACACATACTATACACACACACACATATACCATACACACTACATACACACCACAACACACATACTACACACACACACACACATGCATACACCATACATACATACCACATACACCACAACACACATACTATACACATACATATGCATACACCATACATACACACCACAACACACATACTACACACACACACACACACATATACCATACACACCACATATATACCACAACACACATACTATACACACACATACACATGCATACACCATACACACACACCACACACACACACCACAACACACATACTATGCACACACACATGCATACACCATACATATCACATACACACCACAACACACATACTATACACACACATATATATACATGCGTACACCATACACACCACATACACACCACAACACACATACTATCCACACACATACACACACACACATACACACACATGCATACACCATACATACATATCACATACACACCACAACACACATACTATACACACACACACACACACATGCATACACCATACATACATACCACATACACCACAACACACATACTATACACATACATATGCATACACCATACATACACACCACAACACACATACTATACAAACACACACACACGTGCATACACCATACATACATACACACCACACACACATACTACACACACATGCATACATCATAAATACACACCACACACACACACAAACACACATACACACACAAACAAAAAGGAAGTGTACTTTCTTGTTAAGATCACAGGACAGGGTTATGCCAAATAGGACACACCTTGATTTGTATGAAACTGACCGTGGGGGGGGTTAGTCATGAAAATTTGGCAAAGGGCAAAGGTTTCTGAATCACAACGATGAAAGATTAACTGTAAATCAAACACACAACAAATCCAAGGTGCTCATGGCGGGGCTTGGGGCTCGGCTGTGGCGCGTCGCGTGACATCACGGAGGCCGAGGCTCTGAACGCACCCGCGCGCTTTGAGCATAACTCCAACACGTGCTGCCCGAAGCACCCGGGCTGGCCATGAACTGCAACGCTGTTCCTGCGCATTCCAGATTTTCTCTCTTTTCTTCTTCCTTTCTGCATGTGGTGTGGTGTGTACGGCGCACACACATGGCTTTGTGTATATTCCCGAGCGACCCCCCATGTGCTCGTCTGCAGTGGCCAGAGGGGAACATAGGGCATCTCCTTCTGTTGTTCTTCCACCCATTCTTGCTTGAGCCAGAGTCTTGCTAATCTCTGAGCTTGACATTTTGTGTGTGTGTGTGTGTGTGTGTGTGTGTGTGTGTGTGTGTGTGCTCCAGTGATTCTCCGGCCTCTGTTCCCCACAGGAGGACGGTCTCTGCCCACCCACGATGGTGATGATGTCTGGTGGGTAGCTCTTGTCACAGTCAGCGCATCTTGAAGAGAGAGCCAGCCTTGGGAGTTGGAGCATGGAGGTTGAGAAGAGCACCCATCTTCCTAGAGACAACTGGAGGGAGACAGGCCTGCACCCAGGGCTGTGGGGTGGGTGGCACTGGGCGTCTAGACGTGGCGTCTCACTTCTGGCTGTTCCCACCGAGACTGACACCCTTCCTTTGTGTCACCTGTGACTGTCCCTCGGTGGCCATTCCGGGCTCCGTCTCCTGCTGTGTGCTCCCACTTGGAGTTTCCAGAGTCCTGTTTGTCTCTGATTCTTCTGAGGCACCTGCTTCCCTTTGGCCTTTGCCAGTTTCGTCCTCAACGTATCCTTAGGGATCCTCCCCTCACTGGGTGACCCCTGACCTCATGTGGATTCAGACCCATGAGCTCTTCAGTGGGTTCCTTTTGGCAAATTGCATTTTGCTTTGCAATAATGAGCGAGGGTGAGTTGACTTTTACAATGAACATGAGGTAGTTTAGCATGTTTCCAAGGACGGCTCCCTGGTCATGTGCCCCAGGACACGTTATCATTAGCGGGAGCCATGCAGTCATGTTGACCAAAGGCCACGGCGTTCTTCTTCTAAGGAGACAGGCCCTGTGAGGATGCTGTCACATGGGGGAGGTGGTGGGCTCTGAGGGGACCCTGTCACATGTTGGAGATGGCAGTGCATAAGTGGTATCCCATAGCAGATGTCCAGGCTGGCGTTGATTTCCTCTGCCTGCAGACTCCCTGCTCTTAACTTCAATACCTGCCTTGAAAATGGAACTTACATATAATAATACCCTTCTTACATTTTTTAAATAAATATTTCATTTTTATTTACTTATTTATTTGTGATAGAGTAAAAGAGAGAGAGAGGAAGAATGGGCACGTTAGGGCCTCCAACCACTGCAAATGAACTCTAGACACATATGACACCTTGTGCATCTGGCTTATGTGGGTCCTGGGGAATCAAACCTGGGTCCTTTGGCTTTGCAGGCGAGCGCCTTAACCAGTGAGCCATTTCTCCAGGACCCCCTTCTTACATTTCTGTGAGTTCATGAGGTTTTCCTTGCCCGTTCTGACTTGCTCTGTGTCTGAATGCCTTGCCTGGCTTTGATTTCGTTAGCAGACCAAGTGTCTCTGGGTTCCACGCGCGTATCTGTGCGTGAAGGAGAGGGCCTGTCATGCTCCGCAGTCCACGGGCCTGTTTTGTTGCCCTCCTGGAAAGTCCGTGCACGCTGTGTGGGTCTGCTTATCCCCTGCTGGGACTTGTGGAGACCAGGGACCATACGGGAAGCTCTGTGACTCCAGGATGCCTGTGGACAGAGTGGAATTTCTTCCCCATCGATGACGTACTAGGGCCGGTTAACCACGGATACCACTCTGCTAAGACAGATGTCCCTGTGAGTGCGAACTCCAAGTCTATAGAGTGCCCTTGGCCTGGTGGCTTTCCCGGAGTCCATATGCAAAATCACAGGCTCTGGCTTTGGTCTTCCAGTGATTTCCTTCCAGGTTTGGGGCATTGTGGGTAACATGTGATTGCTTGTCAATGGTCTAGAGTAGTCAAGGTGCAGTCAATATTCACGAAAGACAACAAAAGATCAGACTGTTCATATCTCTGGACACATAAAGTTGAGGACACAGGGCACACAGGGCCTTCCATGTGTATATCTGCTGGTCAGGGTTCAAATAAATAGAGACTTCTAGAACTTTCTGTTATAGAACATCTCTTTCCATTTGCTCACTTAAACTGTTGTTTTTATTTTATTTATGAGAGAGAAAGAGAGAGAGAGAGAATGGGTATTCCAGGGCCTCCAGCCACTGTAAGTGAACTCCAGACACATGTGCCACCTTGTGCATCTGGCTTTATGTGGGTTTGGGATACTGATCCTTTGGCTTTGCTGGCAAGCACTTTAACCACTAAGCAATCTCTCCAGCCCTAAACTGTTGTTTTAATTAGTTGTTCATCTGCATTATTATTTGGGGCCAAGACACTTGTTTAAGTTAGACAGTCTCCTCCATAATCACCTGACCACATCAGGGTGGCACCGTTCAGACCCATGTTGCTTAGCTCGCAGCCTGCGTGCAGATCTGACCCCTAAGCTGGTCTCAGAATTCTATCCTCCTGCCCAAACGCAGCGTCCTCCCTCTGCTCCTGGGGGTAAGATGTCCTCGTTTAAAAGGTGTGACTGTGAGTAGAAAGGCGTGCTGAGCAGTGTGGATGCCGGACTCCTGACCCATGGTTTACTGGCAGCCGAGGCCCTTTCAAGCGGGGCCCACTGGCTGCTTCTAGACACGCTTTGCTGGTCCTAATAGCACCCTATTACCAGCTACAGTTTAGCATCTGAGCCAGAAGCTGGCCAAGGGAAAGGGCGAAGGAGAGTGTAAATTATATGGAATAGCGGGGAACAAAGGTTTTATTTCTCCCGAGCACAGCCCTTTGATAGGAGAAAAGGAGGTGGTGGTGGTAGGGGGGGGGCAAATGTGTCGCTAATTTAATTAAGTGGTATAAGATTTCAGGGGCTGCAGATGCCATTTAGAGCGGGATTAATCAAGAGCAGGTGACAGAAATGAACAGTCACAATGTGAGCGTTTTAACAATCCGACACAGTTGGGTGGAATCAGGGGCTCTTCAAAGGGGACACAGTTTGGCTTGCTAATCCAGATCTGCAGCCCCTCCCCCCACAGGCTGGCTTGAGCTCCAAGCTCCCTGATTCCTTGTAGTCCTAACCAAGGAGCCCATTGAAAGGATGGTGTGTGTGTGTGTGGGGGGGCTGTGGCACTGGATGACTGGATGTCCCTGCTACATTCGATCTGTTCTCTCCCAATCTCAGAGCCTCTTCTGCTTCGGTCCTCAGTCCTACCCTAAGTGCCCAGTCTGGAGAGATGGCTCAGCGGTTAAGACGCTTGCCAGCAAAACCAAAGGACCCAGGTTCGATTCCCCAGGACCCACATAAAGCCAGATGCACAAGGGGGTGCATGCATCTGGAGTTCGTTTGTAGTGGCTGGAGGCCCTGGTGCACCCATTCTCTCTCTCTCATCCTCTTTCTGTCTCTCAAATAAATAAGTAAATAAAGTTTTTAAGATGTGGTTACATGTCCACATAGTTCCTGAGACTTGTCACTGTATTCACCGTCTGCCCTGGTGGCTCAAAGAGAGAGAGAGAGGAGTAGAGCTCCCATAGCCTCAGGAGGAATGTGTGGCCTTGCTCCCCATGTAGTGACACCCACTGTGTAAGAGAAGGGCCGTGTTTCAGGGGGGGGGTCATTGTTCACCCTGCCATCCGTCTAGAGAAGGACCCGTCTCTGGATGTGGAGTGCTTTGGGACAGACAGGTGCCACGCTCGCTGACCTCAGTGTGTGCTTGGCACCTGGGCACCCCTCACATGCTGAAGGGCACCTGAGAAACACTGTAACCTCTGACGAAAGTTCACATGGCGTCCCAAAAAATCACCGTTATGCTCTTACTTCCTGTGTTTCGCACACACTGGTTATAGCAGAAGAGGTGGGTTTTAATTAGCCTCCGAAACTGAATGAGCCGAACCTAGCCTAGTGGAATGCTGTCATTCTAGAAGATTCTGGGACTGAGGAACTTGAGTGCTGTTCCTCCAGATTTGCTTGTCAGCCTCCATCTCTGTTCCTGCATTGCCTCATCTGGACAGAGTTCCTGATGGTCAGAAGGCAAACACACTAGGTCCCTGTATTACCACCTAGGCCCACGCTGTCTGTCCACAGTCAGTTCCCCGGGGAAATGTTTGGGGTCTTAGAGACCACTTGTTGCAAAAGAATTTGAGAAATACCTGGAGATTTCAGGGAGAAAAAAAAAATGTTCTACTTGGTTGTGCTTTGGATATGAAATGTCCCCATCTGGTGGTGTATGTTTCGGAGGAAACTTTAGGAGATGGGGGAATGCTTTCACTGGTGTTTGTGCCTTTGAAGGGTATCTTGTCCCTGTCCCCTTCCTGTCCCTCTACTTTCTCTCTGCTGTGATGTGAGCTGTGTCCCCCCCACCCCCCGCCACCATAGCCTTCCACTATGTGCCTAAAAGTAACGGGTCCTGCTAACCACGGATGAAACCTATGAACTCGTGAGTCCTGAGCAAAACCAAAACAAAACAACACACACACACACGCACACATACACACACACTAGAAAAACAAAAACAAGAACAAATCAGTTTTCTTCCTCCCTCCCCATAAATTGTTTCTCAGTTATTCACTTCAGTGGCAGAAAAAAAAAAAGTATTTTCTGCTGAGAAACACTGTGTCAGGAAGACCATAATCTCACACCATCAGTAAGGAGACATGTGTGGAAGGAAGGTGCTTTCTGGCCACATCCAAAGGTGCCGCCAAGAACTTGGCCCTGCTATGACTGACAGGTGCCCGCTTGAGGTTCTCTGGAGGTCTTGTGCCCAGCCACTGCTGGAAGAAGTCCAAGGCAGAAGTCCAAGAGAAGGGTCTGGTCGCATCTCCCCTCATGCTCAGGAGGCACTCCCAAGGTGCCTGTCAGTCCCTATGGCATTCAGCGGTGGTTTTGCCTCAGGTATTTAATTATGTATTTATTTATTTATTTATTTATGAGAGAGAGAAAGAGAGAGAGAGAGAGAGAGAGAGAGAGGGAGGGAGGGAAACTGGGCGCACCAGGACCTCCAGCCATTACAAATGAATGCCAGATGCATGTGCCACCATGTGCATCTGGCTCACATGGGTTGTGGGGAATCAAACCTGGGTCCTTAGGCTTCACAGGCCAGTGCCTTAACCGCTAAGCCATCTCTCCAGCCCCTTCCTCTCTTATTCTGTGAGTGTAAAGTGCTGGCTGCCCTGACCGTCCCACCAGGGGCAGCGAGGGGCTCTGAGCGGGATGCAACATGCACACGCAGCCTGGGTCATGAAGACCAGAGCGAGGAGATTGCTGTCCAGCCAGCCAAAGAGCTCCTTCCCTCTCACACCTCCGCTTCAGGAGAGCACGTCTGCTTGTGTCTGGACACAGTTCTGCTGGGAGCTGGTGAAGCCCAGAGTCTGGGGAGGAGCAGGGGTCAGGCTGGGTGTGCCATCTTCAAAAGGGAATACACTTCACTATTAGCCGGAGAACCTTCTCTATGGAGACGGCGTTAACACTGAGGAGACTCAAAGCCCATCTATAGTAGACAGCTTCAGTTTTCTGACATGAACTTCCAAAGCAGGCACAGTTACGGAGCAAGAACTGTTTACTGATGCTTACAGATTCAGGGAAAGTTCCATAATGGCAGAAAAAGCTGGACCACTTTCACAGGTTCAAGCAGAGAGAGAAAAAGCCACAACCGGCCCCCCACAAAAAAACCCCAAAGCCATATCCTAGCCCACTCAGGAGTTCCAGGCAGAATTAGGCCCTTTCCATACCTTTACACTGGAATTACAAATTTCCCACCACACCTTAGGTCTGGACTCTAAGATCCGCCCAGTGACACCTCCTCCAGCCAGGTGACTGGAAATCCAAGAAGTTTTTTTAGAAATTCCTGAATCTTTTGGGGTTGGGACATCTATTCAAACTACCATACTATCAAAGCAGAAAATGAGAGGCTGTAGAGAGTTCAACACTTAGGGAGTTAGAAAACATGCCTTCTGGGGCTCTGGGATTATTGTGGAAGAGGGGACAGAAAGCATGTCAGAGTCACAGAGTGGGATGACCGCAGACTGGTGCATCCCCGACCTCATGGTGATTCTAAACCCCACAGCCCTGGAACGGGGGCGGGGGTGGGGCGAAAGATAACCTGATGGGAAAACGGAAAATTTGCAGTATGGTGATATATTAAAGTTCCCAGTAAAATTATTTTTTTTAAAAATGAGAAAAAGCCAATAAACCTGAACTAGCTTTACTAAAAAGAGAGAGAGAAAACAAACAAAGGTAATAGAGATGGCTACAGATGAAGTGAGAACTTGAGTTTGAATGGCATTTCTCCACATGGGTGAAATGGGTGATGTCTTAGCAGAGGTACCAGCTCAGTGGGTGGGGTTTCAGGCCAAGTTTTTATTTTTTTATTTTTTTGAGGTAGGGTCTCACTCTATCCCAGGCTGACCTAGAATTTACTCTGAGTTTCAGGCTGGCCTCAAACTCACAGCGATCCTCCTACCTCTGCCTCCCAAGTGCTGGGATTAAAGGCGTGCACCACCATGCCTGGCTTCCAGGCCCAGTTTTGACGCATTAGTTCAGGTTTTTTTTGTTCATTTTTATTTATTTATTTGCGAGTGACAGAGAGAGAGAGAGAGAGAGAGAGAGAGAGAGAGAGAATGGGCACACCAGGGCCTCCAGCCACTGCAAACGAACTCCAGACGCGTGCGCCCCCTTGTGCATCTGGCTAACGTGGGTCCTGGGGAATCAAGCCTCAAACCGGGGTCCTTAGGCTTCACAGGCAAGCACTGAACTGCTAAGCCATCTCTCCAGCCCTTAGTTCAGTTTTGATTTGACTCCTGGACGCTCTCAAGTCTTGCTTGCCTCTGGTTAGAACAAAGCATGTTACAACGTCTTGCTGTTCCCAGCCTGGGAACCTCGGAACCACAGCCAGGCCAGCTTTGTAGAGGAAGCCTGGGGGACCCCGGGAGCTGGGTTGGTCACTCTGACCCAGCAGACTCGATGCGGAGTAGTGTGCCCACCCACAGCAGCAGGTGGCGGCAGCATCAAGGCTCTGCTTATGCCACAGAGAGATGCACCACCCATGGGTGGCACATCCAGTGTGCCAGGGCCTCGGATACGCCAGTGACCAGCCTCCGCAACTCCTGTCTGCCTCGTCTCGGCTGTTCTGGGCTCCCAGGTGCCTGTCTTCTTGGAGCCATGTGCCAGGAAGTTCATGACCAGCTAACCTCTGGGGACTCCCAGGGCACGTTCTGAGCTGACGTTGGCATCTTGGATCCTGGTTCACAGAACCGGTCTTCCATAGGACCTTCTAGCTTGGGCTGTGTGTACATGCACCTAGAGCTGCGTTCAGAGGTGGGTGTTCATTTCAGATATGTTTTCCTAGCGTTAGTTTGGGGTTACCAAAACTAGGAAGTGTAAGAGGGGACCTGAGCCAGAGCCCAGCTTCCCCCGTGACTGGTGAAATCGAAGCAGACTTGTAGCTCTTCCCCCACAGGACTTCACATCTTTTTTCTTTTTCTTTTTTTTTTTTCTTTCAAATTTTTATTAACAACTTCCATGATTATAAAAAATATCCCATGGTAATGCCCTTCCTCCCCCCACTTTCCCCTTTGAAACTCCATTCTCCATCATATCCCCTCCCCATCTCAATCAGTCTCTCTTTTATTTTGATGTCATGATCTTTTCCTCCTATTATGATGGTCTTGTGTAGGTAGTGTCAGGCACTGTGAGGTCATGGAGATCCAGGCCATTTTGTGTCTGGGGGAAGCATGTTGTAAGGAGTCCTGCTCTTCCTTTGGCTCTTACATTCTTTCCTCCACCTCTTCCGCATTAGACCCTGAGCCTTGGAAGCTGTGATAGAGATATTTCAGTACTGAGCACTCCGGTCACTTCTTTCCAGCACCATGATACCTTTTGAGTCGTCCCAAAGTCACTGCCCTCTGAAAAGAGAAGATTCTCTACCAAAAGTGAGAGTGGCATTAATATAAGGGTATGAACATTAAGAGAAGTGCTTACTGGGCAGCTTGATAGGCATAGTATATACATTTAGCCAGACAGCAGCAGACGCTACACCCCTAGAACTTATGGCTACACATCTTTCATACAGGTAAGGAAAGGACTCAGAGGTGATGACTTCTATGCCGGTGCTTTAATAGGACCACTGGCCACACCTGGGACAAATGACCCTTATGAGTTTGCTATAATGGTAGTTTTTAACAGATTTGAAATGAATTTTTCTGACATTAAATGTGAGGTTACAATTATATATATTTTTTAAATTTATGTTTGAAGGAGTGAGAGAGAAAAATAGGGAGAGAGAGAGAGAGGGAGGGAGGGAGAAAATGGGCATGCCAGGGTCTTCAGCCGCTGGAGATGAATTCCAGAAGCATGTACCACCTTGCACATCTTGCTTACATGGGTCCTGGAGAATCTAACCTGGGCCCTTTAGCTTTGCAGGCAGGTACCTTAACTGCTAAGCCATCCATCCAGCTCCGAGGTTGCAATTATAATCCAGTCTGAAAGGCCCGTCATTAGTTTAGGCCCAGGCGGATAGTGTGCTTTCTGTTGTGGGGAAAACATTCAGATGTTCAGTTTCTGCTCCACGTGTTGCTAGTGCCAAGTCAGGGGGAGGTTGATACGGTGGGCAGGACCTGAGAGGGGCTGTCTCTTCATCTACCCAGCTCTTGTCTCTAAAATGCCAAGTCAGGTGGCAGGAAGGACTGGACCTTGCGGAATGGCCCTGACCTCTCATGGGAAGGTATGGATGCCAACTCTCTGGTCCACACCCACCATTGGGGTGCAGCTGGTGGGGGACACAGGTTCTGTTCGCTAAGGGGAAGCCACCAGCATAGCTTCTCTGGCTTCTCAAAGCAATGCAGTCACAGGGTGGCTTCTCTTCCCATGAAGTAGCCACAGCATGAACAGGCAAGGACAGGCAGGACGGAGCGCTGGCCCCTGATGGCCAGTGGTTCCACTTTACAATGGCCCGAAAGCAATATAAACCTAAGAGAAGCCATGTTTTTTTCTTTTTTAAAAAACATTTTTATTTACTTTTATTTTTTTGGTTTTTCAAGGCAAGGTCTCACTCTAGCTCAGGCTGACCTGGAAATCACTCTGTAGCCTCAGGGTGGCCTCGAACTCATGGCAATCCTCCTACCTCTGCCTCCCGAGTGCTGGGATTAAAGGCGTGTGCCACCATGCCCAGCTTACATTTTTTATTTTTATTTATTTATTTGAGAGAGAGAGAGAAAAAAAAAAAATTGGCAGGGTGAGAGAGGGAGAGAGAGAGAATGGGCATGCTAGGATCTCCAGACACTGCAAATGAACTCCAGATGCATGCATCCCCTTGTGCATCTGGCTTACGTGGGTCCTGGGGAATTGAACCCGGGTCCTTTGGCTTTGCAGGCAAGCATCTTAATTGCTAAGCCATCTCTCTAGCCCAGAATCTGTACTTTGAATTCTGAGTTGTCCTGTGCTAGCAATATGCACTGGGCCTTGCCAGAGTGGACATTACAGCAAGCCACAGCCCCTGTCAACCCTTTGGCCATGAGGAGAAACAATGACCCTCTATGGTCTGATAGGTGACTAGTGTTTTGGGGGGCATTTAATTTTGTGTTCTTAAGACTTAGCACAGGTGCAGAATACCCACTGGTGTGTTCATGAAGCGCCTGGCATTTTAGTATAAATGTGCTTTGATGATTTTTGCCTAAACATAGGCTAATGTAAGCATCTCTCATACTCAGGGTAAATGAGGCTGATCCGGAATGCTCATACGTTAGGGAGTTTCAGGTATTTCCAACCTATGGTATTTTCAGTTTACCATGAGATTATAGGAAAATAACTTTTGGGTCTATGTTTAAGGATTTAAGCTAATTTTAACAGTAATTAGTAAGCTCCTCATCCTTCTCTCTTTTCCATCTATTTCATGGAAACCCATCCCCATCCTTGAAACAGAATAATTTTATTTTTTGCTTGTTTTTTCAAGGTTGGGTCTCACTCTAACTCAGGCTGACCTGGAATCCGCTATGTAGTCTCAGAGTGGCCTTGAACTCATGGTGCTCCTCCTACCTCTGCCTCCCGAGTGCTGAGATTAAAAGCGTGAGCCACCACGCCCAGCTTTAGAGTTCATTTTTTGATTTTATTTTCAGACCTTCAAATGTGTAGGGTCCATGGGACCCTAATTTCACAGAGAGAGAAACCGTGAGATCAGATACATGGACTCTTAAATACAATATCCTGAAACAGGCCTTGGTCCATGTCACAGTGTTTGTGGTGACATATGCTATTACTTTTTGTGGTCATATGCTGAAGTCATAAATAGCATGATCACGCGTTCAGAGTCTTGGAAGACCACATCTGAAACATTTGAGCTTGTTAGTGTTTCAAAATCATTAACACATCCCCTTCCTTTTGGGTTCATGAGAAATCAAGAGGTATCTGAACAGTCCTCAAGGGATGAGGAAGAGGAGGAGGAACAGAGGAAGAGGAGGAGAAGCACGAGGGGAGGTAGAGGAGGAAGAAGAGGGCCAGGAGGAGGAGGAAGAGGAAGAGCAAGAGGAGAATGAACAGGGCAGGTGTAGCATGGGAGATAATAGTCCATCCAGAATCACTGCATGGGCACTGGAGCAAAGTATTTAATTATGAATGTGCCTGGAGAGAGAACCTGTTGTAAGGAGGCCTGGAAAAAAAAATAGAGAGGGAGAAATATAGGTCTTTAAAATAGTGTGTTAATGTTGGAGGGTGAAAATGAATAGAACTGTTTTATATTAAAGTAATAGACCATTTGATTAAAAAGTGAACTATGTAAGCTTCAACACGAATAATGAAGTCGGTAAAAACACTCTGGAATTAGCTGAGTTGGTATTTTTTTTTTTTAATTGCCCAACAGGAAAAGATGGAAGGAAATGTCTGTGGTCACGAGGCTGTGTCGTGGGCGGCTGGGCCCTCAGGGACTGGTTTCTTCAGTGCTCCAAGTCCCGGCATGTGTGAACCTGGCCTGAACTCCCAATGCTTCTAAGAGCTATCTCAGCAATGCGACATCGCCAGCCAGAGGCTCATGGATGAAAACATCACCACATTAGGGGCAGACTTCATGAGATCTGGACATGTCACTGATGGGAATGAGTCACATCCCACCAGGAGAACCACAGGCTTCCAACGCTGACTGTACAGTCAGACTCCAGAGAACTGGGAGGGGGTAGATGTTTAAGTACTTTAAAAATGATCTACTTATTTGCAAGAAGAGAAAAATAGAGAAACAGAGAGCTAGAGAGATGATGGGTGCACCAGAGCCTCTTGCTGCTGCAAATGAATTCCAGGTGCATGCATCACTTTGTGCATCTGGCTTTACTGTGGGTACTGGGGGATTGAATACAGGCTGTTTGGCTTTGCAAGCAAGTGCCTTAAATTAGCATCTCTCTAGCCCTCAAGTACTTTTTGTTTGTTTGTTTTTTGTTTCCCAAGGTAGGGTCTTGCTGACCTGGAATTCTCTATATATTCTCAGGCTGGCCTTGAACTACCTTTGTCTGCCTCCTGAATGCTAGGATTAAAGGCATGTGCCACCAGGCTGCTTAAATACTTTTTAAAAACAGTATTCTTGGGCTGGAGAGATGGCTTAGCGGTTAAGTACTTGCCTGTGAAGCCTAAGGACCCCTGTTCGAGGCTCAGTTCCCCAGGACCCACGTTAGCCAGATGCACAAGGGGGCGCATGCGTCTGGAGTTCGTTTGCAGTGGCTGGAAGCCCTGGCGTGCCCATTCTCTGTCTCTCTCTCTCCCCCTGTCTTTCGCTCTCAAATAAATAAAAATAAACAAACAAAAATATAAAAAAAAACAATATTCTTGCTGGGCATGGTGGTGCATGCCTTTAATCTCAGCACTCGGGAGGCAAAGGTAGGAGGATCACATGAGTTCGAGGCCACCCTGAGACTCCATAGTGAATTCCAGGTCAGCCTGGGCTAGAGTGAGACCCTATCTTGAAAAACAAAAAAACAAAAAAAACAAAAACAAAACAAAAAACAGTATTCTTTACCTTAGAGACTTATTTTGTTCTTAAGCCAAAAAGTGTTTCCGTTTTATTTTTTCCCCCTTATTTTCACAAATGAAGATGGTTGAGGACTACATCTCATTCTGTTATGTCCGGTCCAGGTCAGGGTTTCAGGCCATCAATGCACACTCTGAATGAGAAGATAACAAACTGTCAGGCCTAGGGCCCAGGGACCTGGTCTTTCAGCTTCCAGTCAATCTACGCAGGGAAGGGTGTATCCCTTACAAGATTTCCTCTTACCAAACTCTCCAGGTAATGGGATGTAGAGTGTCCTCAGGCTCTGCAAGCCCCTGTGTACTTTAGGATGCAGAGTATACTCAGGATCTGCAAGCCCCTGTGTCCTTCAGGATGCAGAGTGTCCTCAGGATCTGCAAGCCACTGGGTCCTTCAAGATGCAGAGTGTCCTCAGGCTCTGTAAGCCACTGGGTCCTTCAAGATGCAGAGTGTCCTCAGGCTCTGCAAGCCTTTGTGTCATTAAGGATTCAGAGTATCCTCAGGCTCTGCAAGCCTCTGTGTCCTTTAGGATGCAGAGTATCCTCAGGATCTGCAAGCCCCTGGGTCCTTCAGGATGCAGAGTATCCTGAGACTCTGCAAGCCCCTGGGTCCTTCAGGATGCAGAGTATCCTGAGACTCTGCAAGCCCCTGGGTCCTTCAGGATGCAGAGTATCCTCAGGATCTGCAAGCCCCTGGGACCTTCAGGATGCAGAGTATCCTCAGGATCTGCAAGCCCCTGGGACCTTCAGGATGCAGAGTATCCTCAGGATCTGCAAGCCCCTGGGTCCTTCAGGATGCAGAGTGTCCTCAGGTTCTGCAAGCCTCTGTGTCCTTCAGGATTCAGAGTATCCTCAGGCTCTGCAAGCCACTGTTTCCTTCAGCAGGTGCATCTCCTGAGCTGAGAGGCGGGGGTCGAGATGCTAGGTCTTCCTTGCCTGGGACAGAAGCAACCAGCAAGCACATGGGACGGGGAAAGTCAAGTGTGAAACACCAGAAGGGACAGAGAGCTGCTGTCACTTAGAGGTGAGTGGGCCACCTGAGGAGAGGTGGGGGTGGCTTGATGGGAGCCTGGCTTTGACCCACTTTGACACCAGGCTCCAGGAAAGGGGGTGCTGGTACGCTGAAGAAGCCTGGAGTGGGCAGTGTGCAGGGGCCAAGGTATGCAGCATCCTGCTGAGTAACGAGACATCCGTCCATTGCCACCAGAGTTTGCTTGTGTGTGTTTGGTGTTTGTGTTCTCCCTGCTCCCCAGATCAGCTGGAACTGGCCCCTGTATGGGGCCACTTGGCTGCCAGCACGCACGTTCATGTAGATGAAATGGGAATTTAACAATGTCTCGGGGGGGGGGTGAATGTGTGTTGTCCTCCCCCCCCCCGGGATGTGTCACATGATCCCCCTGTGTGACATCGCAAATCTCCATCTCTCTTTGTTGGCCTCTATGCATGAATAATTTTCCCAGTGCTTGCTTTGGGGGCGGGGGATGCAGAGAAAGAGCGCATTAGGGGAGCACCATCTCCTGGTGTCCCCTATCAGCATTCTGGGGGAGGGGGGACCTGAGCTGGCTTACAACAGTGTAAAGACCCCGGTGGCATGTGTTATAATATATGAGGCATTGTCCCCCATGAAGGACCTATGAAAGAAAGAACATTGTTCTACGAGGGAGCCATTCACGGGGTTTTCCCAGAGACTGTTAGGTCAGGTTTTCACGGGGCCTATTTGATTTTCAAATGCCGGTTTTACCCTCTTTCCTCTCGGCGAGCACAGTGTCCAAACTCGCCTACAGTCACTTCCCGTGTTTCGTGCATGGTCGATGTGCTTTCAAGAGAGTATCTCAAATAAGTCTTTATTCTCCCTGTGTTGGCCCTCATTCTGTGTTTTCATGAACTTTAACCCCAGCCATGGAGACTGCAGGGAAAATGCTGCCAGTGATTGACAGGATTAGAGGAGCGGGTCCCTGTCCGCATTTCAAACACTCCGGGACAATAGGGTTGGGGGTGATTGAATTAATGAGGGGCAGGGCTGTCAAAAGAGCACACATACTTTACATAAACCTGATTATCTGTGCATGGCAGAAATGGAAAAAAAAAAAAAATACCGGAGGGGGCCCATTTTGGCTCTCAGACCAAGTCCGAGGAGCATGGAGGGCTGCTCCTCTCAGCTGACCCGGACTCCCGCCCATCCTGCAGCGCCCATCAGCCCCGCTTAACAAGTCTATTCAGGGGCCAGGGCTGGGTCCCAAAGGTGGTCCTTTCACAGCTCAGCACCTCCACCGGGTGAGGTTTTTCTTCCCCACCCCCTTGAGAGCCATCGCTGAAGGAGATCTAAGAACACTTCCCAACAATTGGAGCTGAGCGAGGGTCCTTGAGGCCCAGAGGACAGGTATGTGTCTCCACATCAGTGGGTGTTAAAGGCCTAGGTCAGTAGTGTGGAGCTCTACTCTACAGTGCAAGAGTTGCAGGGACCAGGCCAAAAGAGGGACAGCCGACCACCTTGGGACTTGCTTGGCATGGGTGACATGTGACTTCACGGTAGAATGAGCACACAGGGAGAAACCACTCTCTCTTCTGGAAGATGCCAAAAGCCAGGGCCTGTGGAAGCCATTCTGAGGGGAGTGCTGGGCGTAGTCCTGCCTACCATTTCCTGTGTGTCCATGTTGTGTATATCTACATCCATGTGTTTATGTTGTGTGTCTACACCCGCGTGTCAATGTTGTATGTGTCTACACCTGTGTGTGTATGTCTATGTTGTCTGTGTGTCTAAGTTGTGTGTCTACACCTGTGGGTCTATGTTAATGTTGTGTGTGTTTTCACCTGTGTGTCTGTGTTGTGTGTGTCTTCACCCGTGTGTCTGTGTTGTGTGTGTTTTCACCCGTGTGTCTGTGTTGTGTGTGTCTACACCCGTGTGTCTGTGTTGTGTGTGTCTTCACCCGTGAGTCTATGTTGTGTGTGTCTTCAATTGTGAGTCTTTGTTGTGTGTGTCTACACCCGTGAGTCTGTGTTGTGTGTGTCTTCAATTGTGTGTCTGTGTTGTGTGTGTCTTCACCCATGAGTCTGTGTTGTGTGTGTCTACACCTGTGTGTCTGTGTTGTGTGTGTCTTCACCCGTGTGTCTGTGTTGTGTGTGTCTTCACCCATGTGTCTGTGTTGTGTGTGTTTCCCTCCGTTTGTCTGTGTTGTGTGTGTCTTCAGCCGTGTGTTTGTGTTGTGTGTGTCTACACCCGTGTGTCTGTGTTGTGTGTGTCTTCACCTGTGTGTCTGTGTTGTGTGTGTCTTCAATTGTGTGTCTGTGTTGTGTGTGTCTTCACCCATGAGTCTGTGTTGTGTGTGTCTACACCTGTGTGTCTGTATTGTGTGTGTCTTCACCCATGTGTCTGTGCTGCGTGTGTCTCCCTCCGTTTGTCTGTTTTGTGTGTGTCTTCACCCGTGTGTCTGTGTTGTGTGTCTCTTCACCCGTGTGTCTGTTTTGTGTGTGTCTCCACCCATGTGTCTGTGTTGTGTGTGTCTCCCTCCGTTTGTCTGTGTTGTGTGTGTCTTCACCCGTGTGTCTGTGTTGTGTGTGTCTTCACCTGTGTGTCTCTGTTTTGTGTGTCTTCACCCGTGAGTTTGGGTTATGTATGTCTTCACCCGTGTGTCTGTGTTTTGTGTGTCTTCACCCGTGTGTCTGTGTTGTGTGCGTCTTCACCCGTGTGTCTCTGTTGTGTGTGTCTTCACCCGTGTGTCTGTGTTTTGTGTGTCTTCACCCGTGTGTCTGTGTTTTGTGAGTCTTCACCCGTGTGTCTGTGTTGTGTGTGCCTTCACCCGTGTGTCTGTGTTATGTGTGTCTTCACCCGTGTGTCTGTGTTGTGTGTGTCTTCACCCGTGTGTCTGTGTTGTGTGTGTCTTCACCCGTGTGTCTGTGTTGTGTGTGTCTTCACCCGTGTGTCTGTGTTGTGTGTGTCTACACCCGTGTGTCTGTGTTGTGTGTGTCTTCACCCGTGTGTCTGTGTTGTGTGTGTCTTCACCCGTGTGTCTGTGTTGTGTGTGTCTTCACTCGTGTGTCTGTGTTTTGTGTTGTCTTCACCCGTGAGTTTGGGTTGTGTGTGTCTACACCCATGTGTCTGTGTTGTGTGTGTCTTCACCTGTGTGTCTCTGTTTTGTGTGTCCTCACCCGTGAGTTTGGGTTGTGTATGTCTTCACCCTGTGTGTCTGTGTTTTGTGCTGTTTCACCCGTGAGTCTGTGTTGTGTGTCTTCACCCGTGTGTCTGTGTTTTGTGTGTCTTCACCCGTGTGTCTGTGTTGTGTGTGTTCTTCACCAGTGTGTTCTGTGTTGTGTGTGTCTACACCCATTGTCTGTGTTGTGTGTGTCCCCACCCGTGTGTCTGTGTTGTGTGTGTCACCACCCGTGTGTCTGTGTTGTGTGTGTCTACACCCTGTGTCTGTGTTGTGTGTGTCTACACCGTGTGTCTGTGTTGTGTGTGTCTTCACCCGTGTGTCTGTGTTGTGTGTGTCTTCACCCTGTGTGTCTGTGTTGTGTGTGTCTCACCTGTGTGTTGCTGTGTTGTGTGTGTGTCTTCACCCTGTTTGTTGTCTCCTGTGTTGTGTGTGTGTCTCACCCGTGTGTCTGTGTTGTGTGTGTCTCACCCGTGTGTCTGTGTTGTGTGTGTCTTCACCCATGTGTCTGTGTTGTGTGTGTCTACACCCATGTGTCTGTGTTGTGTGTGTCTACACCCGTGTGTCTGTGTTGTGTGTGTCTTCACCGTGTGTCTGTGTTGTGTGTGTCTTCAGCCGTGTGTCTGTGTGGTGTGTGTCTTCGCCCGTGTGTCTGTGTTGTGTGTGTCTACACCCGTGAGTCTGTGTTATGTGTGTCTACACCTGTGTGTCTGTGTTGTGTGTGTCTTCACTCGTGAGTCTGTGTTATGTGTGTCTACACCCGTGTGTCTCTGTTGTGTGTGTCTTCACCCGTGAGTCTGTGTTATGTGTGTCTACACCTGTGTGTCTGTGTTGTGTGTGTCTTCACTCGTGAGTCTGTGTTGTGTGTGCCTACACTCAGGAGTCTGTATTGTGTGTTTCTATACCCGTGTTTCTCTGTTGCTGGTGACTCAGCTGGGGAGACCTATGACTGTCCCTTGGTTCTGACCTCTTTCACTTATTAGCAAATAATCCAAGTGTTGTGCAAGTAGCAGTCACATGACATCACACTTTGTGATCTGTCTGCCACCCTATGCGAGATGCCAAGGGACTCATGTGCATGTCTGCCCAGTGGAGTTGCCAGCCTCCTCTGCTTTTAGGAGCTGCTGCTAAACCCTGGCAGGGTGACTCAGTAAGGATGTTCAGGGGCTGTCACGGGATCCTGTGCTGAGCTGGTCGAGTGAGTGTGTCGCAGGCCACAAGAAGGAAGAGTCTGGGGCAGGGAGCCTTCTCCCATAGCTTGGTGGACTCCAGCTCCGTGATCACCCACCTAGGTTCCTTTCTCATGGTGATGTTTTAGAACATGAATGACGTTTTGCCTCAGAGAGCAATTTCAGAGCCTTCGTGGCCCCTGACAGCTCAAAGTTTGCCACTTCCTCTGAAGGAAGACAAGAGAAGGAGCTCCTTCGACTGACCTCACGCGTTTTGAGGGTAATCCATGTGCCGCTGGTCCCTGAGAGCAGGCTGCAGAGCGGACCCTGCCAGGCCTGGGTCAGGAGACATACCTACGTAGACTTCATACCCCATCTGTAGTCTGGAAATGGATTCCCCAAGGCTGGAATTACCTAGACTTGAAGCTCCAGGATAGAAGACGTCACCCCCAGCCCAGCCAGCAGAAAGCTCTGTCCCACACATATCCTGGGGCCTGCCACCATCTTCTCCCTGGAGACAGCAGGGCCCTGTCGCATGAGGTGGGAAGGGATTCCTCCCTTGAGTCTGCTCTCCTAGAAGTGAGGGTGGAGCAGGTGGAGAACATTTCAAAGAACCAACTCGCTCTACCTCCCACCACCGCCCAGAACTCCCTCTGCTTCCAGGGAGACCAAGCCTCACCCTCAGCGAACCGGCAAATACGCCCTTACCTCAGAGCACAGAAGGTCTGGGGTCTTTCAACTCCACAGTGAGAAAATAGCAAGGTGACAGGCCTGTGCCTAGAGGCTGCAAGAATGGGAACATTAGCTTGACTGTGTATTCAAATTTTACCTTTTTAAAAATATTTATTTATTTGCAAGCAGAGAGAGAGAGAGAGAGAGGGAGAGAGGGAGAGAGAGAGACAGAGAGTGTATAGGTACACCAGAGCCTCCAGGCACTGCAAACAAACTCCAGATGCATGTGCCACTTTGTGCATCTAGCTTTAAACAGGTACTGGGGAAATGAATCTAGGTCATCAGGTTTTTCAGGCAAGCACCTTAACCACTGAGCCATCTCTCCAGCCCCCAATTTTACCGTTTTAAAAATGTTTATTTATTTATTTGAGGACAGAAATAGAGAGAGGCGTGGGGGCAGAGAATGAGGGCAAGAGAGAGGATGGCCACAGCCTCCAGCCACTGCAAACAAACTCCAGACACAAGCGCCACTCTGTGCATCTGGATTTACGTGGGTCCTGGGAAATCAAAACCAGGCCCTTAGGTTTTGCAAGCGAGTACCTTTAACCACTGAGCCATCTCTCGAGCCCAAATTTTACCTTCCCCATAAGGCTACATTCAGTGCAGATCCAGGCATCAAGTATATCACCTGTCAGAGGCTGTGTGTGGATCCTTTACATCAAAAGTTACTTTTTTAAATTTTTTCTTGAGAAAGGAGTTTCTTTCTCAGTGCCCAAAATAACATTTGATAACGTAAGTAAAGGATCAGCTCAAAGTTTCAATTCCACCAGCTGTCCAGACAGTTGGCTTATTTTAGCAGTTCAGTTTTGCAGGGTAAAGTTATATGAGAGCCTGCCTCCGCCACCTCATCTGCTTTGGTGAACACTCTCATTTTCTTGTACTACATGCATACATGTGTGTGGTATCTGTTCATGCATGTATGCATGTTCATATGCTTGGCGGTATACATGAATGTACATGCATGTGTGTGTTAGGCCAAAGGTTGGGTATCTTCTTCAGTCAATATCTACTATACTTTAAAAAAATATTTATTTATTTAATTTATTTATTTAAGAGAGAGAGAAAGAGGCAGAGAGAGAGAGAGAGAGAGAGAGAGAGAGAGAGGAGAGAGGGACAGAATGGGCACACCAGGGCCTCCAGCCACTGCAAATGAATTCCAGATGCATGCGCCACCTTGTGCATCTGGCCTATGTGGGTCCTGGAGAATCAAACCAGGATCCTTTGGATTTGCAGGCAAACTCCTTAACCACTAATCCATCTCTCCAGCCCCAACTTTACTTTTTATTTATTTTTGGGGGGCAAGCCCAACTGACTGGCCTCTTTTTTCTGAGAGAGAGCGAGAGAGCAAGCGAGCGAGCAAGCGAGCGAGAGAATTGGTGCACCAGGACCTCCAACCACTGCAATCAAACTCCAGATGTGTGAGCCACCTTGTGCACCTTTGAAACTTTGCATAAATGTCACCTATGCTCCTGGCTTATGTGAGATCTGGGGAGTTAAACTTTGCAGGCAAGCACCTCAACCTCTAAGCCATCTTTCCAGCCCTGTTCCTTAGTTTTTTTGGACAGGCTCTCTCATGAAACCAGAACTCACCAATTCAGCCGGACAAGCTAGCCAGCAAGACTCAGGGATCCTCTCTCCACTGGGATTACAACTGAGTGTCACCATGTCTGGCTTTTGTTTTTTCTTTTTTTTTCTGTTTGAACATTCTGGGGTTGAAACTCGGATCCTCAAGCTTCATCGCAAGCACTTTAAAGGAGTCATCTCCCCGGTCCTGCAACCATTTCATTTTTTAAAAAAAAAGCTAGAGAAATTACTGCTAGTTTCTGTTTCTGAGTGGGAAACTGAAGCTATCCTCAGCTGTTCAAGGGATGTGGCCAGTTCTAGGCCTTTGGACATCCAGAGAAGTGTCTGGTTCAGTGGTCAGAACACATTGCCAGCTATGGGAAGAGGAGCCTCTGACACGGGACTGGCACTTTCTGACAGTGGTGAGCTTTCCTCTGTTAGATTTCACTAACTTTAGCTGCTTTTTCCTGCCAAGGCCACCCAGCACCCTCCGTGGTCTCCACCTTCCTTGTGGGCAGCATTGGCACTCTGTCCCACAGTGGAGCCGCTTGGGTACACGTTCACCAGGAGTGAAGGGCAGGGGTCCCAGGTGGCGACATCATTGTCTCTCTTGCCCTCCCTCTTGGCAGGTAACCTATCACATTTTGTGACATGCAGACACCTCAGTCACAGATGTATCTCCTGGAGCTTGTCCGGTCTTCTCCCTGGGCTCATGCTAGACTCTCCTACCAAGTTTGGGGACCAAGAAGTGGAGTGAGCTTGGGTCATCTGGGGCCCAGAGCCTGGCACGGACACCTTGGAGGGAGCTCCCGTGATGGTGTGGGCCCTTTGAGGGAAAGGCCAGAGAGACCCAGTGAGAGCTCAGGACACAGCTGAGATTAGCACAATGACGGGCTCATAAAGGCTTTCTCATGACACGTGGCCATGGGCTATCTAGTTGGACCACCAGGCTTCAACTTTGCGGCAACCATGAGAGTAGATTGAGAGAGGCTAAAGTGGCCACGTGGGAACTCACTGGGCCCTGCACCTTAGGGAGGCGAGGTGCCACTTATTTCCTCTTGGTGGACAAGGAAGCTGACCGGAAGCAGCTTATGGAAGGACAGGGTTGAGTTTTGGCTTACAGTGTCAAGGTAACATTTCTTATTGGCAGGAAAAGCATGGAGAGAACAGTCAGGCTGGATTCACATCTCCCGAGCAGCAGGAAGGAAGTAGTCTAAGGACTGGTTTTGTGACTGGGTTATGTTATCCCAAGACCCACCCCCCCAGTGAGACACTTCCTCTAGTTCCCAAAGGCCCCACGACTTCCCCAAACCGCTAACCATCTGCAGAAGAAGAAATTCAAAATGCATGAGTGTGGGGGACAATTCCGCTCAGATTATCACATCCCGTTCCTGGGCCCCCCATCATGGTCATCTCATGATGCAAAACGCATTCAGTCCAATTTTTAATTTTTATTTATTTATTTGAGAGGGAGAGAGAGAGAGAGAATGAGAATGAGAGCACCAAGGCATACAGCCACTGCCATCGAACTCCAGATGCATGTGCCTTCTGTTGTTCAATTCAGCGCAGCCAGCCAATCTTCAGTGGTGGTCATTTCTTGAATAATGGCAGTTGAACTGCCTGCAATTTCAGCTGCAGAAGTTGGGCCTAGTACTTTCATTGCATTCTATGAAAAACCTTGAACTATTCATATCCTTCTGTTCTGTTCTCTTCTCCGCCGAACACAGAAGTTCATTACTTTTACTTTTATTTATTTATTTGAGAGAGAGGCAGAGCCAGCCACTGCAATTGAACTCCAGATGCATGCGCCTGCCTTTTGCATCTGGCTGATGTGGGTCCTGGGAAACTGAACCTGGGTCCTTTGGCTTTGCAGGCAAGTGCCTTAACCACTAGGCAATCTTTCCAGCTCCAGTTTATCACTTTTAAATTCAGCTGTTCAAGTTCTCGGGACACAGGAGGAGCACAGCCTGTCTCTCCACCAGACATCACCCGACTCGATTCTAGCCCAGTTCCTAACACAGTCCTCTTTTCCTGTCTAAAGCCTCAGAAACCAAAGTTTCACAGTCCACAACTCTCTCTACACTGCGGGTCTTTCAAACTCTCACTAGAACGGGGTATTAAGCTCCGCTTCTCTAGTCCAAGGTTCCAAATCATTCCGTATCGCCCTCCCCCGCAAGTTGTTCCAAAAGATGAAAGAAAACCACACGGGCAAGTTTATCACAGTGATGTTTTCATGTTTTAGTATCAATTTTTTTTTGTAGCAATTATTACCTTCTTGTTCCTGGAATAAAACACCTGAGCCGAACAGCTTATGAAAGGAAAGGGTTTGTTTCAGATTATCGTTTCAAGGGGAACTGGCGTCACAGCGGGCAGGCACAGCATGCCAGACAGCTGGGGCATCATGTCTCAACAGTGAGCTGGCGAGTAGGGCTGGACTGCAATTGTTTTTTTTGTTTGTTTTGGTTTTTCGAGGTAGGGTCTCGCTGTAGCCCAGGCTGACCTGGAATTCACTATGTAGTCTCAGGGTGGCCTTGAACTCCTGGTGATCCTCCTACCTCTGCCTCCCGAATGCTGGGATTAAAGGCGTGCGCCACCACGCCTGGCCTGGCTCTGGATTACAATATTACAAGGCCTCCCCCGACAAAACACAGCTCCTCCAACAAGTCTCCACTTCCCGAAGGCCCCACAACTTTCCCGGGTAGTCACCAGCTGGGTGCCAAGTATTCAAAACCCGGGAGCCCATGGGTAATAGAAGGTACCGTGGAGTCCCGCACCGAGGGCCAGTGCGCACACAGCCTCACACACACAACATAGGCATGCCCAACACACCGAGCAAAACAGAAACAGGAAACAGTTAACGCTGGGAGAATAAGAGCAACAAGCAACACTTCACAAACATGGGAGGAGACAGGTCAGGGGAGCCTCTGGTCGGCCAGACTTTCCTTTGTGATCATGGTGGGAGCAGGAGACAGCACTGCCCTGCACAAGGGTTTTAGATTTTAGTTTCTCTGAGGTAGGATCTTGCTGGCTCTAGACCAGGCTGACCTGGAATTCACTCTGTAGTCTCAGGGTGGCCTCGAACTCGCGGCAATGCTCCTACCTCTGCCTCCCGAGTGCTGGGATTAAAAGCGTGAGGCATCACGTCCAGTCAGAGACTGCTTTGATAAACCTCAGATCCTGACCATTGGCACGCATGCCCAGTTCCCACGGTGGGACTTTTCAGTGGCCCTGTGGGGCTGCCTCAGCATTCCGATGGTAGGGGTGGCGGGGTCCAGTGAGAGGACACCCTCTGCGGTGATCTGCACACAGTCACGCCAGCCTTTTCCTGGTCACGAGGAGCAGCTGTCTGCAGAGTAACAGGGGACCTGAGGCTCCTTCACCACACAGTGCAAATCACCTCGCCGTGCCTCCGGCGGACAAACTGATCATGGAGTCTGCTCAAAACCAAGGTTAAAGGGGAAATGATGCTGGCTGGAGGGATGGCTCGGCAGTTAAGGCGCTTGCCTGCAGAGCCCGATGGCCCGGGTTTGATTCCCCAGCGCCCACAAAGTGGCTCGTGCTGCTGGCGTCCACTTGCAGCCAGTGGAGGCCCTAGTGTTCCCATTCTCTCTGTCTCTCCTCTCTCTCTCTCTCAGAATAAATATTTTTTAAAAACCGCAGATAAACTAATATATTTAAGACCAATGACACATTTTCCTTCATTTTAGACTTTCAGCATGAAATACACACTTTCCAGTGTCGTCCATGGAGATCAGTGTCTGCCCAGGCACAGAGCAGAGGGCCTCCGAGGGACAGCTGAACAGAGCAAGAGGACACCTCTCCCTCCACAGCAGCCTAGTTCTTCTGCACAAACCACACTACCATGTTTTAGGTCTTAGGGACTGAGGGTTGGAAAAGAATTCATTTTGGGAAAGATGGCTCAGCGGTTAAGGACTTGTCTGCGAAGCCCAAGGACCCAGGTTCAACTCCCCAGGGCCCATGTAAGCCAGACGCACAAGGTGGCACATGTGTCTGGAGATCACTTGCAGTTGCTAGAGGCCCTGGTGCACCCATTCTCTCTCTCTCTCTCTCACTCAAACAAATACATTTTAAAAATTAAAAAAAAAAGGGGCTGGAGAGATGGCTTAGCAGTTAAGCGCTTGCCTATGAAACCTGAGGACCCTGATTCGAGGCTCAATTCCCCAGGACCCACGTTAGCCAGATGCACAAGGGGGTGCACGTGTCTGGAGTTCGTTTGCAGTGGCTGGAGGCCCTAGCGTGCCCATTCTCTCTCTCTGTCTCCCTCTTTCTCTCTCTGTCTGCCGCTCTCAAATAAATAAAAATAATTTAAAAAATTTTTTAAAAAAGAATTTATTTTCAACCTGGGGTTTTGGAAGGCCAGACATAGAGTTTAATTTTATTTTTAATTTTTTTGCAGTTCTAGGCATGGACTCCAGAGCCTGGTTCATGGTGGGCAAGTGCTCAGCCACTGAGCTGCCCCCCCCCCCGGGGGCTTAGATTCACTATCTCTGAGCCATAGGACATTATTAATGAACGTTATGCCTCAAGGACCTTTTTGGCCCATGCATCGCTGTGTCAGGATGTGACCTCCCAGATGGCAGGGATGATGGTTGTGTGCGTGTACTGGGGTGCCAAGGCTGGGGAGCTATGGATTCAAAGGAAAGTACATTAGCACACGGCAAAATTAAGAGGGATTTCATGGGCTGGAGAGATGGCTTAGTGGTTAAGGCGCTTGCTTGCGAAGCCTAAGGACCCAGGTTTGATTCCCCCGTATCCATGTAAGCCAGATGCACATGGTGGCGCACGCATCTGGAGTCTGTTTGCAGCGGCTGGAGGCCCTTGCTGTGCTCATTCTCTCTCTCTATAAATAAATAAATTAATTAATTAAAAAGAGGATTTTTACTTCAGGAGCCATGAGTATTCTTCATAGCCCTTGCTAATTCCTGTGACCCCAGACCTCTAGGAGAAAAGGGGACCCTGGCCTTGTGCCCTCTGTTAGGTTCAGAATGCTCACCCCACCTGGGAGGCCCGCCTGCTCCTGCCTGTGGGATCAATCTGCTTACCTGTGACCTCATAGTCTCTGGGCGGTTTTAAATTGGGACCGCGTTCAATTTCAAAGCCTTTATGATGTCCGGGAGCCCCTCTTTCCTCAGCCTTTGTCTATAAACTCAAAGCAAAGAGGCTGGATGCTGTCTTCGGGAAAGTGGGAAGAAGTGGGCAGGGAAGGGTTAAGTGGCTGCACCGCCTGCAATTTCTCAATCAGCCTCGGGTCAACTTTGCTCATAAAACTGCACAAATATCTCTTTTCCTATCAGAGGAATTCTAATTCTGCACACAGACCAAGGCCACCCAGATTATTACACATTATTAAAAATTAATTTTAAAAATGGCCTGTTCTTGAGATGCTCTGTGGATGTGTGTGTGTGCGTGTGTGTGTCCACGTTTGAAAATGACAGTTTCAAAGGGATGGGAGATGCTGCCAATCGTGGGGCTAATGTGAGCCCCAGAGAACAACTGTTCTTCCCGCTGGCTTGAGCAGAAGTCGCCGGTTCTGAGAATTGTCTCTTTCACCACAGTCACATTAAGTTATTACACTTGACCTCCAAATACCCATCACAGACCTTCCGCTCCCTCTCTGTGGTGATCCTAGTGAGTCAAGACACACGGGCCAGGCTAGGAGGGACCAGGCCCAGAGTCAAATAGATGGACAGTCAAAAGAGTCAGCAAAGAATCACTCTGCCTAGTGTCCAGTCCAGTCAGAGGCTGGTCAGTGGAGCTGTTTGCGTCCTGAGCCCAGTTCTCCTCCCTCAGGGTGCCCCTGAACCCCCTGGAGCAGCTGACACCTCTGATGGACAGCAGTGGACACTTCTGCTCCTCTGTTCTGGAAAGAAAAGAGCCCGTTGGCTCTGCTGAGAGAAAGAGGATGGACCTGTGATGGGCTGGAGGAGAGTGAAGGGGACAGTGAGTCAGGACACACAAGCTTATACGCACTGTCCTGCCCACGCGCTCAGACCCTGATGAGGTGAGGTAAAAAACAAATCCTTGTCTGGGATGTGAGGTTAAGAAACATGACTGTCTCCCTCCAGCTTCAGGGGGGACACATGGGGTACTCCTTTTTTGGTCTCTGCGCTGATTTTGTTCATCACCAGTACATCCCCTTTTCTGGCCCTCTGAGTATTCAGTCAGCCCTCCTTTTGGGACACCCCAGGTTCCCCTTATCCAGACTTCCTCGGGATCGGCAGCTCATGCCATCCCATGAAAGATGCGCTGTTTGCCTCTATAGGGGAGTAATCGAGGAAAACGGGGGTGAGTGGGGGTTCAAGTGGCCTTCAGAGGGTGTGAATATATCCATGTCTCAGATGTACATGGTGTGACCAACAGAACGTTCCTGACAGGGTGGAAGTCTCTTTAAGTGAAGACCACAGAGTGCCCCATCCCTTTTTGTTTTTTTTTTTTCCCAGTGTGGAACACTGATCTCCTTCTAGAAGCACATCTCACCCCCACTCTCAGCCCAAGAAATGAACACCCTTGGGAGGACTTTGTGGCCCATATAGACCCTACCTGGTATCTACTGGTTGGCAGACATACCAGGTACGACTTAGCCTGCTGCATTCTCCACCTGGGCCCATGGAGTGGGTCTGTCTCTTGTTGCTGCCCGAGGTTCACCACCAAAGACGGCAACCCGACAGCAGAAATGTTCTGGAGGCTGCAGCCCGTGCTGCAGGTGGGTGGCATGGGCTTACCCCGAGGACTCTCCGCTTGGCTGACTTGCCCTTGGTACCCTCACCTGGTCATCGCTTTGTGTGTTTGTCCTACTTGCTTCTTCTTGTAAGGACTCAATCACACCCGATCAGGACCCACTCAAGTGACCTCACTTAGTCGTAATTAATTCTGTAAAGTCCAAAATCCGAGTCTTCAGTCCACAACACCAGAGCAGATAACATGTGATGATCCCTTGTAAGCCCATCAACCAATTTCAGTGACCAAACCCAACCTCCTTTTTCAGTTCTCTAGAGATCTTGTCGCGTTCTGAGGTGCTGGGGCAAGGAAGTCAAAGCAGGAGTCTCACGTGACACCTTGAATGACCTTTCAGGGCAACTGTGGCAATACTTACACATAAGAGCCAGGATGTGGGTGTCGCAGCTTCCAGAGACCTTGTCACAGGACTCTGGATGCGTCCTTCCCCGTCCTGCTGATTGGCAGAAAGTGTGGGCACCTGAAGCTGCCCGCGGAAGAGCACGTTTCAACTGCATCCTAGTCCAAAATTAAACGTAGGGTGAGCCGGGCGTGGTGGCACATGCCTTTACTCCCAGCACTCGGGAGGCAGAGGTAGGAGCATTGCTGTGAGATTGAGGCCACCTTGAGACTACAGAGTGAATTCCAGGTCAGCCTGAGCTAGAGTGAGACTGTACCTTAAAAAAAACAAAACAAACAAACAAAAAATCCTCCCCAAAACATAGGGTACTTTCTTGTTGCTATGAACAAAGATCCAACTGGAAGCAGTTTATGGAAAGAAAAGGATTTAATTCTGCTTACACTTAAAAAAATATTTCATTTTATTTATTTATTTGAGACAGAGACAGGGAGAGCAAAAAATAGGCAGAGAGAGAGAGAGAGAGAGAGGATGGATGCACCAGGGCCTCCAGCCACTGCAAACGAAACTCCAGATGCCCATGCCATCTTGTGCATGGAGTTTATGTGAGTCCTGGAGAATCGAACCTGGGTCCTTTGGCTTTGTAGGCAAGCTCCTTAACCGCTAAGCCATCTCTCCAGCCCCTGAGCTTACACTTTTGAAAGGAAGTTGCATTACGGCAGGGGTGGAGTGGAGAACAGAGGGGGAAGCCAGTATCACATTGCTGTCAGAGTCAGGATGCAGAGAATGTACAGGACCTGGAGTCTGGCTACAGCACCTCAAGACCCTTCCCCCCTAATGTGTTCCCTCCAGCAAGGCTCGGCCTTTTATATGTTCCTCAGCCTTCCCAAACCACACCGCCAGCTGAGGACCATGAACCCATGGAGGCCATTTTACATTCAAACCACCACACGTGGGTATTGGAAGAGCCAGAGAAGGTGGTAAGAAAGAAATAAGAGAGCTGGGTGTGGTGGTGCATGCCTTTAATCCCAGCACTCAGGAGGCAGAGGTAGGAGGATCACTATGAGTTCGAGGCTACCCTGAGACTACAGGAGAGAATACCCTGAGAATTCCAGGTCAGCCTGGGCTAGATTGAGACCCTACCTCGAAAAACTGAAAAAAAATAAAATAAAAAAAGAAAGAAAGAAGTAAGAGAGGAGTGAGGTCTGTATTCGGGAAGAAAGGCTTACTGGGTATTTACAAGTGGCCAGAGCAATCCCAGGGTTTCACATCTGTGACCGTTTTCAACACAATGATAAAAGTCTACATTCAGGGGCTGGAGAGATGGCTTAGTGATTAATGTACTTGCCTGCAAAGACTATGGACCCAGGTTCGATTCCCCAGGATCCAGGTAAGCCAGATGCACAGGAAGACACATGCATCTGGAGTTTGTTTGCAGTGGTTGGAGGCCCTGCCATACCCATTCGCTCTCACTTTGTCTGCCTTTTTTCCCCTCTCTCTCTCTCAAGTAAAAATATATTTAAAAGTAGACATTCAGGAGAACTTTTGTCTTCTTACAGATGAGGCAAAAGAAATTCAGAGGATTGAGTTTACAGGATCATTCAAAACTCCTGAGCCATGGGGCTGAAGAGATGGCTTAGCAGTTAAGTGCTTGCCTATGAAACCTGAGGACCCTGGTTCGAGGCTCAATTCCCCAGGACCCACGTTAGCCAGATGCACAAGGGGGTGCACATGTCTGGAGTTTGTTTGCAGTGGCTGGAGGCCCTGGCGTGCCCATTCTCTCTCTCTATATATATGTATCTGCCTTTTTCTCTCTCTGTCTGTCGCTCTCAAATAAATAAATAAAAATGAACAAAAATCTCCTGAGCCTCAGTAGACCAATCTCCAGAAGAAGAGTGGCGTCCACTCTCATGAAATGTCCCTGCAAGCCACCTTCACGTGGAGGATTAGCACATGGCCAGCACAGGAAATTTAAACCCAGTCCCTCGTTAGGAAACTGGCAGTGTTCTGACAACTACGTCGCAGGAATCGTTTGTGTGTGGGGCACCTCTGATGATGCACTGCCTAGCATGCACTTGGCCGTGACCCGTTATGACCTTGCAGTATTTATCCACGTCCATCCACTCTTCCTCCACGTCCTCAGGAATTACCTGTGGGAAGCAGTCTCTGGTTCTGGCTGCTTCCATGGCTGGCTGCTTTGTAACCTCACCCGTGCTCGGTCAGCATCTGAGAACGATCTCTCTCTCTGTGCAGTGTGAGGAGCTGCAAATATCTTGGCTGGGAAATAGGAGAGGGATCAAACATGCAGACACGTTTTCTGGCAAACTTTAGACTCAAGAGTGTGAGCTATTCATTGCTCCAAGGAGCTAGTCTATCCATTCATCCAAACACCCATTCATCTATCCATCTCTCCCTTTATCCTTCCATCCACTTATGGGTAGAGTTCAGCCAACTCACCTACTCACCCATCTGTCCCTCCTTCCTTCCATCCACTCCTACATTCACTAACAGGGTGAAGTGTGATTTAACAGGTGCCCATCCATCCATGCACCACCTACCCATCCATCCATCCATCTATCTGTCCATCCACACATTCACCCATACATGCACCCATCCATTCATCCACCGACCCACTCACCACATCCATCCATTCATCCTACCTCAGTCCATCCATCTATCTGCCTGTCCACCTGCACATCCTTTCACCCACACATCCATCCACTCACACGTCCATCAATACATTCCCTCACCATGCTTCTATCCACCCACCCACCCATCCATCCACCCACACACCTATCCATCCAGTCCACTTATGCATTCATCCATCCATCCGCCCACACATCCATCCACCCACACACCTACCCATCCCCCATCCATCCACTTATGTGTTTACCCATCCACCCACCCACCCATACATATGTGCACACATCTACTCATTCACCAAAAGGATGCTTGTGGAGTGTTCACAGTCTCAGCCCTGTTGCAGGACCAGAGATGTGGTGATAAGCAAGTTGGACAGCATTTCATGCACTTTGCTATAAACACAGCATGAAGGTAAAAAAAAAAAAAAAAAGTGCTAGAGCTATAAGACTCCACTCTTTGCCCGGGCTGACTTTATACTCAAAGGACAAAGGACAGGGTGAGGAAAAGAAAAAGAATCATGTGATATTCATTACTAATGGAAAATCATCATTTTACTGAAACATTATGAACTTACATTTTTCTCTAATGTTCTACTTGCTAGTTTTTTTGGAGAATTTTGTAGCTTTTGATTTGCAAGATGAATGGTTTATAGCCTCTGATATATGAACAAATAACACAAAAGTTAAAGATGACATGATTTAGAACCTAAAATTAAAAAAAAAAAGCCCAACAGATTGGCCTTTTATTAGAGAGAGAGAGAGAGAGAGAGAGAGAGAGAGAGAGAGAGAAGGAGAGAGTTGGCACATCAGGGCCTCCAGCCATTGTAATTGAACTCCAGACACATGCGCCACTTTGTGCATATGTGCAACTTCGCACATGTGTCACCTAGTGCATCTGGCTTACGTGGGATCCAGGCAGTTGAACATGGGTCCTTAGACTTCGCAGTCAAGCGTCTTAACTGTTAAGCCATCTCTCCAGCCCTAAAATGATGAATTTCATCCTCTTTGTAAGAGTTAAGTAGAATAAGACCACTGCCCCCCCCCCACATAGCTATAGTTACCCTCTTGCTGCTGGGACAAAACACCTGACCAAAAGCAGCTGATGCCACAGGTGGAAGACAGCAGCTGGAGAGTGAGCAGGACTCTGGCAAGGGGGTGTTGGCTATAACACCCCAAAGTCCTCCCAAACAACACACCTCCTCCAGCAAGGATCCACTTCCCAAACTGCCACCAGCTGGGATCAAGCATTCAGAACACATGAGTTTATCGGGCACGCCTGGTTCAAACCACCACACACGACAGCCCACCAGACAGAGATGCAAAGATGGCTTCCAGGCTCCCGAGTCACGTCACGGAAGGGGCCACACTGAACTTGGTGGCACAGGTGGCCTCCCTTTCTGGTGGGGAAGTCAGCGTGGTTCCAACCAGCCACCACCCTGCAGCGGGGCCTCCCAGGCTTCCCGGGAGGGCACACTTCCTTCTCTTCTCTCTTGCCTGCATGGGCTGCCCATTTTCTTCTGGCAAGGAGAGGTGGTCTGGGTGGGAGGACCCTGGCTGCCCTCAGGGAAGGCTGCTCACCAGCAGGTCAGCAACAACCCCTGGACACTGACTTCATGCATGATGCTGTCCTCAGACCAGGGATGAGGGAGCTTTTGCTTATAGAAACCCTACTGGGGCAGAGGAGCCTGAGAGGTGCAGACTCATGTTATCTGCAGACCTTCCAGAAAAGGTCCCAGCCAGCTTCCTATAGGGCCTGCCAGTCAGCTCTGGTGTCTACAGCAAAACACTCAGGGCAGACTGCTTATGAAGGAAGGAAGGAAGGGTGGATTTACACGTGGCTTGAAGCACCAGGCAGCCACATTGGCTTGACTCCCAGTGCGTGCGGGAGACAGTGCACTGTGACAGGAGTGTGTCTTGGGGCAGACAGTCACATTTTGACCTGGAAGCAGACCGAGGCAGATCCTGCCCCCTTTCAGGGCACAGCCTCAGCAGGTGAGGACCTTTCATAAGGACCTACCACTACCCGATAGCTCCAGTCTGGGGACCAAGCCTTTATATATATATATATATAATATATATATATATTTAAGTTATATGCACAGTGTGTATATAGCCACGTTGGTACCATCGTTAGCCTCCTCCTTGTCCACCCCCCTCTGTAGCGACCCTCCTCATTGGGGATTGTGGGTCGTACATTGTGGGATTAGCCATCAGTTATAGGTAGGAAGCAATGTCTCTGTGCATAATGACCCAACATATGGCCCTAACAATCTTTCCGGCCTCTCTTCCATGAATTTCCCTGAGCCATGTTGGGATCATTTTAGATCTACATCAGTGATGAGGTGTTGGGAGCCTCTGTGTCTCTGGATATCTGGTTTGGTAGGAGTTGAGTGTTCTCTGTGTCTGTCTCCTTGACCCTTGTGCTGGTACCAGTTTCACCAAGAAAACAACACTCTTGCTCATTTTGGACCAAGCTTTTGACACCCAGGTCTTGGGGACACACTGTGCATCTAAACCACAACAATGTCTTCTCAGCCCATTAGAAATCCTGCTTTCAGGCTGGAGAGATGGCTTAGTGGTTAAAATGCTTGCCTGGGAAGCCTAAGGACCCAGGTTCAATTCCCCAGTATCCACTTCTCTCTCACTCTCTCTCTCTCTCTGCCCCTTTCTTTCAAATAAGTAAATAAATAATTTTAAAATGAGAGGTTCTGTTTTCTCTTAGAGATAGCTGATTCTCTCACAGTGGGACACACTTCTCAGCGTTGGCATTTTGGATGTACCATCCAGAAGCGCCTGCATTGATTAATGTCTAAGTCTGCTTCCAGGACAAAAGTGGAGTCAGTCTGATTATCTTTGCATGTGTCTGGGCACATGTGTGTGTGTGTGTGTGTGTGTGTGTGTAGAGGCCAGAGATCAACACTGAGTTTCTTCCTCAATTGCCCTCTGCCTTAATGACATAGACATGGTGTCATCTGAGCCCAGAGCTCACCGACTGAGCTAGATTAGCTAGCCATCTTGCCTTGGGGATCTGCTTGTCTCTGTCTCCCCAGAGCTGGAGTTACTGGCTGTGCCCCTATGCCTGCCCAGCATTCACATAGGTGTTAGGGATTGAATTTAGGGCCTCATCCCTGTGCAGGAGACACTTTACCCTTGGAGCAATTATTCTAGCCCAGAAGCATGTTTATCTGTGGCCTGTGATGTCTGCAGTCACCTGTCCAAACTCATCTTTGTCCCTTTTCCTGGGGATCTTCAGAGTCTGTGAGTCCCTGAAGCTGGCCAGCACTGGGGACAGGTGAGCTTTTGGGGGCTGTGGTAGTTTGCATAAATGCCCCCAGTAGACTCAGGAGTTTATTAAAACTTCTTGGATTTCCAGCCACCTGGCTGGAGGAGGTGTCACTGGACAGATGTTAGGGTCCAGCCCCGAGGTGGCGTGGTGAATTTGAAATTCTAATCCAAAGTACCTGGAGTCCCTGAAGTGGGCTTGTCTGTGGTGTGTCTTCTCAATCTGCCCGGACCTGTGAAAGCGGGCCAGCTTCTTCTGCTGTTGTGGAACATTACCCGGATGTCTAAGCGTCAATCAACATCGCTTCTTACATAACTGCCAGGTTTGGAGGTTCATGTCAGAGACCTGGAGCTGTCTGCTTCGAGGGCTAACAGAGCACTGTGTTGGCACCGATGGGACGCTGGCTCTGCCTCAGCCGTGGCATATCTCCCCCCCATGCCAGAAGCTCTAATGCCCCTTAAGTTTTCCTGTGTGGTCAGAGTCCTCCCAGACCCTGGGCTCCTGCCACTAAATGGAGTGTGCCAGGGCCTGGCTGGCAGTTTCAGGGTTAATTCTCGGCAGGCCTTGAAAAAGGACAAACAGCCCCTCCAACCAGGTGCTGGTTTGTCCAGTGAATTTTCAGTGTTATGCCTACAGAGGACCACTCACTGGCTGTGACCCATAACTAAAAACAGCGCGACGTTGATGGTTGTGGGGCGTAATTATAATTCGCAGGCCTGGCCTCTCCGTGTGGCTGAATGCCACATCTGCGCCTTGTGTGGCCAGACCCATTAACTTGGGCTCACTCATTCACGAGAGCATTATTGCCCACCAAGGACCGATCAATATTTCATCTGCAGAGCATCTTGACCAAGGGTGTCTGGGCCCATTGTGGGCCTGCTGATAATGGCGCCTTTATTCAAGCCAAATTGTAGGAACAAGAAGATAAAGAAAGGGGGAAAGACTTCTAGCACATGGTGGAGGTTATAAACAGAGAATAAAAAGAAGGATGGCAGGTGATGGTACCCAGGGCAGAGGTGTGGAAAGATGAAGAGGTGTTTTCTCAGGTGATTCTCCAGCTAGAAATCTAAGTGAGCTTGAGTGAATCTCGAAGTGCAGTATCTTGTGAAAGAGTGACATAATTCACCGGGGAGGCTTAGCAGATAAGTGATTTTCATCTACTGCGAATAAATGGCACGTTCTTCCTACAAATACGTGTTCAACACTCTGCTTCCTCCCCATCTATCCCCACCACAAACCTCAAAGACTGGACTTCACGCTGTCACAAGCGCGTGACTTTCCCGAGACTTCTTTGAGGTCCCGTATGCCCGGATAGCTACAGAATTGGACGTGAAGGTGCGAGACTCGCACATGGGGAATGCTGACACCAGATACCTTGATGACAGGGCGGAGGGCGTCCCGGGGTTCCCCAGCTCTGCGCCCCAGCCAGACCGCTGTTCCTCAGTATTCATGAGCCCAGCCTCCTCCCAATCCAAGACCCGGATGCGGCCCCCCCATTGGCAAAGGGAGGACTGCAGCGCAAGTGATGCATAAGAGCAGGACAGCACAAAAGAGGAGAGCGAGACTCTCACCCTCTGGTGAAGCCATGGGCAGTCTTTTCTAAAACCTGCCAGCCTCACTCCTGAGCTCCTGTGATCGGTGACACGGTCAGCTGGCCATAGCATGGTTCCCGGGCTACTGTCCTCCTAAAGGGCCGGCCTCTTGGGAGGGGGTCAGAAAAACCATTTCCTTGGAGCCTGAAATCATCTCCCACCCCCGTACTTAATGAAGCTAGCATTCTAGCCTGAAGTGTGGAGGAGGCCGCCCTGCCCCCCAGGCTCACTGGACTGCATGCTGTCTGTGTCTTTGGTTTATTTTGCCCTGTCTCATGGGAACACTTTCCAGGGTGGGTCTGCTCGTGATTCACTCCTCAGCTCTCCATCCGACTGTGCCCTGCCAAGCTGGTCCTTCAGTTCGTGCTAGTAACATAGTAATAGAGGGTCAAAGCTTTCTATATGAGAGTGCATTGTATTTATTTATTTATTTAGTTGTTAAAGAGAGAGGGAGAAAGAGAGAGAAAGAGAGAGAGAATGGGCACACCGGGGCCTCCAGCCACTGCAAACAAATTCTAGATACACGCACCACCCTGAACATCTGGCTTACGTGGGTGCTAGATAATCAGTCGAACCTGGGTCCTTAGGCTTCACAGGTAAGCACCTTGACCACTAAGCCATCTCTCCAGCCTGAGAATATCTATATCTATCTATCTATCTATCTATCTATCTATCTATCTATCTATCTATTAGCAAACTTGAAGAGAAGTAAGGTATTTAGTTTGAGTCCTAGTATATTTATTATTATTATATATTATATATATTATAATATTATATATTAGTATATTTAAAAAACTTGCAAAGAAGCAATAGAAAATATGAACACAAAACTCAATAGGCAACTAACAAAAGAAGCACAAAAAAATGCCCCAAAGCCATGTCCCTCCCTTTGGCAACTATAGACTGTGACTGTCACCGGACGTGTGGCTCATGCTCAGCACAGAGAGGAGGAGCAGAAGCAGCTCCTCAGAGCGGGATGTTCCACACTGGCCAACACAGGAACACGGCTTGAGCAGAGAAGGTGTGAAGTGAGAACTCAAAGGACACCAAACCCTCCAGTCCCTGGATCTGATGGCAAGACCGTAGAGTGAAGACATATATAGAGATGCAGATGGAAGCTCGTGTCGTTCAAGGAAATTTAGGGCTGGAGAGATGGCTTAGTGGTTAAGGTGCTTGCTTGCGAAGCCCAGAGACCCAGGTCTGATTCCCCAGAACTCAGGGAAACCAGATGCACAAGGTGGCATATGTGTTTGCAGTGGCTGGAGGCCCTGGTGTGCCCAGTCTCTCTCTCTCTCTCTCCATACACACACACACACACACACACACACATCTCTTTCTCAAATAAATAAATAAAAATTAAAAAATTTAATATGTGATGACAAAGGGGCATTCAATGATGACCTTGATTTGTGGGTTCAAAATACAGTGTCCTTGTCAAGATCTCGGGCATGGTTCAGTGGCTAACACTCACGCAGGGTGGCCACCGTTAAACACAGCACGTGGACAATGTCTAGGAGGGAGGTCGAGGAACGGAGCTGTGTGTTCCCAACAAAGCAGAGGCGGGAGAGAGGAAGTTCACAAGGGACGAAGTGCTCTGAGAATCCTCCCGAGGTCACACCAGGGGTCAGCTGTGCGGCGGGCCCGTGGCTGCCCATGTCTGGGAGCTGCTTCCTCTCCAGGGAGACTGTCCAACCTGTGCTCTGCCTCGATTCCTGGGTCACATCGCCTCCACATTTGCTCCTCCCAGCCCCCTCTCCCTGGCTACTGCCGTGTGCTCAGGGTGGCCTTCTCTTTCTGAGGATACCCGAGGATCACTCTCCCACCCCCAGCGGCAGCAGCACGCACCTGTCTGCTCCCTGCCAGTCCCCGAGGCTCCTGGGCGTCACAGGTGGCCTGCCCCTCTGGCTACTGGCACCTGAACACTCAGATTGGGCCTGTAGCCTTCGTCTTGAGTGTGTCTTTAAAAAATTATTAGCTTGTAAAGAATTAGGTTTCATTGTTTTGTATTTCATACCCAAAATTTTGTTTTTCAAGGTAGGGTTCTGCTCTAGCCCAGGCTGACCTGAAATTCACTATGTAGTCTCAGGGTGGCCTCCGATCTTCCTACCTCTGCCTCCAGGTTCCCGGATTAACGACGTGTGCCACCACACATGACCATACAAGATTTTTTGTTCCCCTTCCCTCCCCTGGCTTGCATCCCCCCCCACTTGGCTTCCTTTCTGTTTTCATACTAGACATTGCTTTTGTCCTTTTCTCCCATCTCGTCATCTCTTGTTCTCTTGTGGCGTCCTGTCTAGAATCATAACTTGTACTCCGTCTCCCAAGCCCTGTTTATCTACATACAAACTCACATTAAAAATTAGGACCCAGCCAGGCGTGGTGGTGCATGTCTTTAATCCCAGCACTTGAGAGGCAGAGGTAGGAGGATCACCGTGAGTTCAAGGCTACCCTGAGACTGCATAGTGAATTCCAGGTCAGCCTGAGGTAGAGTGAGACCTTACCTCAAAACAAACAAACAAACAAACAAACAAACAAACAAACAAACAAAAAAATAAGGACCCAGCCAGGCGTGGTGGCATACGCCTTTTATCCCAGCATTTGGGAGGCAGAGGTAGGAGGATTGCTGTGAGTTCGACGCCACCCTGAAACTACATAGTGAATTCCACGTCAGCTTGGGCTAGAGTGACTCTACATCGAAACCTCCCCCCCACCAAAAAAAAAAAAATTAGGACTCACATATAAGAGAGGACATGAGATTTTTGTCTTTCTGGGTTTGCTTTACTTCACTTAGTATATTTTTTCCTCAAATTAAAACTATTTGAGTAAGAATGGCTGCCATCAAGAAAACGGAATGACAGCGAATGCTGGAGAGTACGTGAGGAGAGGGGGACCTCTTATTCACTGTTGGTGGGAATGTAAACTTGTACGGCTACTGTGGAAATCAGCGTAAAGGTTTCTCAAATAGCTAAAACTTGAGGGCTGGAGAGATGGCTTAGCGGCTAAAGCACTTGCCTGCAAAGCCTAAGGGCCCAGGTTTAATTCCCCAGGACCCACGTAAGCCAGATGTACAAAGTAGCACATGTGTCTGGAGTTCATTTGCAGTGGCTGGAGGCCCTGGTGTACCTATTCTTTCTATGTCTTACACCTCCACCTCTCAAATAAATAATTTAAAAAAAGCTAAAAGTTACACTGCCATACGACCCAGCTGTACTAGTCCTGGACATATATGTTCCATATCTGCTGCCATATTCCTAAGGAGAGAGACAAACCCTCAGAATAAAGCCGTTACGACTCTCCTGTCAGTCAGGCCCCAGCCTCCTGTCACACCGCAGAGCCGTCACAGGGAATGTCTCCTTACTTTTTAGTTCAAAATATTTATGAATTTCTATTATAATTTTATCTTTTGTTGTTATTTTGAGGCAGGGTCTCGCTTTATAAAGCCCAGGCTGACCTGGAATTCACTATGTGGTCTCAGGGTGGCCTTGAACTCACGGTGATCCTCCTACCTCTGCCTCGCCAGTGCTGGGATTAAAGGCGTGAGACACCATGCCTGGCTTTACAATTTCCTTTTTATTCACAACGGTGCTATACAGGTGGTATGTAGAATGTTAAAGCTTGTAATCGTATCATAATTACGGTCCTGCTGTTCATGTCTAGCTGTCATTGTAACCAGGTGACCAGCCCCACGTCTCCCATTGCCTTGGCCGATGTGAGATCTGTCCAGGGCCCAGCATGTTCCCAAGGCAGCCAAATCCACTAGAAAGGAGTCTGCCTTCATGGCTCTTGACATATCCCTGTGTTTCCATCAACGGCCAACTCCAGCCACGTTTGCAACCCTGTGTCTCGAGTGAGTTTGGGGACCTGTGGGCTCTGGGGAGGCAGTTACTCAAATCTTCAGCACATGTTAAACAGCCACCAGCTATGCACCACAGCTTGTGAGCTCATCTGTTTTGCTATATAAGAGTTACAGTGTGTTGCAGTCAGCTTTGCGGTCCTGACCAAGAGCAGCTTGTGGGAAGAAAGGGTTTATTTTGGCTTATAGACTTCAGGGAAAGCTCCATGATGGCAGAGGGGAATCGATGGCATGAGAAAAGGGTGGGCATCACCTCCTGGCCAGTATCAGATGGACAACAGCAGCAGGAGAGTGTACTAAACCCTGGCAAGGGAAAGCTGGCTGTAACACCCATAAGCCTGCCGCCAATAATACATCAGCTCCAGGAGGCTCCAGTTTCCAAATTGCCACCAGCTGGGGACCTCACATTCAGGACACATAACTTTATGGGGGACGTCTGAGTCAAGCCACCTCATAGTTGTTACATTTTCCTGATGAATTAGCTTGTATTGTAATGAAATGACTCCACATCTAATAGAGGTCATGACTGTGATGTGTCTGACCCAGGATACAGCTGCCACAGCTACCTGGGGAGGAAAGACCAGCATCAGGCAGTATTTAGGAAGAATCTTATGTCTAAGCACTCTGCTTCCTTTTTAAAAAATGACACAGTATTTTATGTTGTTTGTTTTGACTTTTAGTAGGATATTTTTTTCAAGGTAGTGTCTAGCTCTAGTCTCAGGGTGGCCTCAAACTCATGGTGATCCTCCTACCTCAGCCTCCCTACTGCTGGGATTAGAAGTGTGTGCTGGGCTGGAGGGATGGCTTAGTGGTTAAAGCATTTGCCTGCAAAGACAAGGGACCCAGGTTCAAGTCCCCAGGACCCACGTTAGCCAGACACACAAGGGGGTGCACACGTCTAGAGTTTATTTGCAGTGGCTGGAGACCCTGGTGCACCCCCCCCTCTCTCTCTTCCTTTTTCTCTGTCAAATAAATAAATAAATAAAAATTTAAAAAAAGTATGTACCACCATGCCTGGATTTAAAAAAAATTTTTTTTTGTTATTTTCATTTATTTATGTGAGAGCGACAGACAGACAGAGAAAGAGGCAGATAGAGAGAGAGAGAGAGAGAGAGAGAGAGAATGGGTGTGCCAGGGCCTCCAGCCACTGCAAACAACTCCAGACGCGTGCGCCACCTTGTGCATCTGGCTAATGTGGGTTCTGGGGAATCAAGCCTTGAACCGGGGTCCTTAGTCTTCACAGGCAAGCACTTAACCGCTAAGCCATCTGTCCAGCCCCATGCCCAGCTTTTTAATGGAATTTCTGATCTGAAGGTTTTGTCATGATCTCTCATCTGTTTGCTAGTGCTTTCAGCTTCCTATGTCCTACTTGTCCTGTGATCTTTTCTCTCCTCTTTAAAAATAGTTTTAGTTGCTAAGGAGATGGCTCAGTGGTTAAAGGCACTTGCTTGCAAAGTCTGTCAGTTGGAGTTTATTTCCACAGTGTGCACAGAAAGCCAGATGCACAGTGTGGTCCATGCACCCGGAATTTGTTTGCAGTGGCACAAGACCCGGCATACCCAGGCTCTCTTTCTCAAAAAAAAATGAATAATTATATTAAAAATATTCTTTGCAATGTAATGGCATTTTTATCATTTTATTTCCCCACTTTCTATGCTGTTATTTTTTACTTTACATTCTTCTTTTTAGAGAATATGTGATGTCCCGTCTCCCACACCCACATCCGAAGTTCATCTCTACCCTCATTGTCTCTCAGGTTACAAAACATTTTAATAATATCATTTTTACGTATTTATTTATTTGAGAGAGTTGAGAGACAGAGGGAGGGAGGGAAGGAGGAGAGGGAGAGAGAGGGAGGAAAAAAATGGGCATGCCAGGGTCTCCAGCCACTACAAACGAACTCCAGATGTGTGCACCACCATGTGCATCTGGCTTACGCGCATTCTGGGTCCTTAGTCTTCGCTGTCAAGTGCCTTAACCACTAAACCATCTCTTCAGCCCTTAAACAGCACTAATTCCATGTGATTTCTTCTCAATTCACGTAGAAATATTGGGTATTTTGTTTGTACGTTTATAATTCCTTATGACCTTATTATACGCAATGTGTAATCATTTATGTTTACCTCATAGCCAATGTTCTATTTCCTTGTTATTTCTTCAGAATCTTGGCATTCTCACTGGGTGCTTCCCATGCTGCTGGGCACAGATCTTTTAGGGCTTCCTTTAGCATGAGCCCCCTCATTGCTAGCTCTTTTTTTTAAAAAAAAATTATTGAAAACTTCCATAAATACAGAAAATAAAACATGGTAATTCCCCCCCCCCCACTTTCTCCTTTGAAACTCCACTCTCCCTCATATCCCCTCCCCCTCTCAATCAGCCTCTCTTTTATTTTGGTGTCATGATCTTTTCCTCCTCTTATGATAGTCTTGTGTAGGTAGTGTCAGGCACTGTGAGGTCATGGATATCCAGGCCATTTTGTGTCTGGAGGAGCACGTTGTAAGGAGTCCTACCCTTCCTTTGGCTCTTACCTTCTTTCTGCCACCTCTTCTACAATGGACCCTGAGCCTTGGAAGGTGTGATTGAGTTGTTTCAGTGCTGAGCACTCCTCTGTCACTTCTTCTCAGCACTGTGGTACCTTCTGAGTCATCCCAAGGTCACTACCATCTGAAAAGAGAAGATTCTCTAACTAAAAGTGAGAGTAGCATTAATATATGGGTATGAACATTAAGAGAAGTGCTTACTGGGCAGTTTGATAAGCATAGTATATACATTTAGCCAGACAGCAGCAGGCACTATACCCCTAGGGCTCATGACTTCCCCCGTTATAGGTTTTCAATATCAAGCATGTATTCCCTCCCATGGAGGGGGCCTCCAGTCTAATTAGAGAGCAGTTGGTTTCCCCCATAACAGACATGCCACTATTGCACCCATTGGCTCATATGGCCTGGTTGGCCAAATTTAATTCTTGTAATATCCACTGTTGTTTATCTTCACTAGTGATTTCTTTCTCTCTCCCATGGAACTGCATGCAGTGTAGCTTTTTCCAGCTTTCTGTCAGCTGGTCTACATGGAGGAGGTTTTCAGCTCAGTTCCAGCAGGATTTCTCAGTGACCTTGCAGCCCAAGCATGTGGAGTCTTCAGTAATAGGGTCTTACCATATATTCCTCATGGGAAACCAAGAATCTTGGCAATGGCCTATAATGTTTTGGGGGCATCGGGGACCTCCTGGCCAACAACTTACTGGGATATATCCCATCCTTGGCACTGAAAATTTTCTAGGAACAATATATGGCGTGTGGGTGTGCCATTGTCCCCCCTCCAAAAAATATAGATTTCTAGTGCTGGAGGGATGGCTTATCAGTTAAGACATTTGCCTGCAAAGCCAAAGGACCCAGGTTCAATTCCCTAGGACCCACATTAGTCAGATGCACAAGGAGGCGCACACATCTGGAATTCGTTTGCAGTAGCTGGAGGCCCTGGCATGCCCATTCTTTCTCTCTCTCTCTCCCTCTTTCTCTGTCAAATAAATAAATAAATGATAATAAAATATTTTAAAAAATAGATTTCTGAGCTGGGCGTGGTAGAGCATGCTTTTAATCCCAGCACTCGGGAGGCAGAGGTAGGAGGATCACCCTGAGTTTGAGGCCACCCTGAGACTCCATAGTGAATTCCATATCAGCCTGGGCTAGGGTGAGACCCTACATCGAAAAACCAAAAAAAAAAAAAAAAAATCTGTATGACTTATTCACACCCTTTCAGATTTTGATTAGCCCTCCCCCCACCTTTCCTTTACTCAATCTCTTCCCCTGACCTCACTTAGGCCTTTTCATGCCCAGTAATCTGTTCTTGTACTTACATATATACAATACTATCCTCTTACGTCTCTCCCTCCCTCACTTTCTATTCCCTTTATATCCCTTTTCTAGCTTACTGGCCTCTGCTACTGAGTTTTACTCACATGGAAGTCCAAACATTTGTAACTAGGATCCACATATGAGAGAGAACATGTGGCATTTGGCTTTCTGGGCCTGGATTACCTCACTCATTGCTAACTCTTTTTGCTTCTTCTTATTATTAATTTTTCTTTCTTTCATTCCTGAATACATGCCTTGGGTCTGGACTTCCAGGGTGGCAGAGACCTTCTGCTGCATTCGTGACATAGGTTGTTATCTTCTATTCCCACTCTTGCTGCTGGTGTGGCCTGGATAGTCCCACGTCTCTAAATCCTGCTCTTTCTGACCTGACCCCGAGTGGCTGTAACTCCTCTTGTGGTTGTGGGAGAAATGAGTTTTTTTTTTTTTTTTGTTGTTGTTGTTGTTTTGTTTTGTTTTAAATTTTATTTTGCCTGGGACTCAAGAGGCTTCTTGAGCCTATGGCCTGAGTTTTATCAGTTCTAGAAAGTTCCCACTCATTACTGTTTTGAAACTTGTTCTCCTGACTTGATCTTCTTCGACTTAAAAAGACCATTTAGGTCTACCTCTGTTTTCATTGCTTGGAACTCTGTTTCGTTCTGGGCAATGTCTCCTCTTTGCCCTCTATCTTTCCAAGTTTTAGAAGCAGGGTTTGATGAACGTCTCCACTGGCTTTATGTCTGGGCAGAACGTGTTATTTCTGGAAGCTCCATTTGGATGTTTCAAGTCTGTTTGGCTGGTACTTACTGTCCCTTCTTTTTATAATGTTATGATTTTCCTTTTGCTAGTTAAATGTTTTTCACACACGCCAAATGTGTTTGGCACTTGTTCAGAACTCTTTGGAATCCTGTGCCAAATTATCTCATTGTCTCAAGCCCTTCACATCTGTTTCTGTTACCCACGTCTCTTGGCATTCTGTTCGCTTCTTCTTGTCACGAACCTGGTTCCCTTGTATGACCAGTGCCTGGTTCCTTTGTACGTAAGCTCAGCAGGGTGCTTACATGACTATGTGAGACCCAGGATCAAGGTTTGTTCTTCCAGAACAGACTGATGTTGGCTTCTGCCTGTGGCCTGGGGTCTCCAGCGATCCTGGGGGGTCTCAGTCTGTGAGCCCCTCGGGCAGCAGAAAGCCAGCTGTCCATATACCAGTGCTGGCTTGTGTCCGGACAGCTCACCTGCACTGCAGCCCTTAGCAAGTTCTGCGTCCCAGCCTTCTTCTCAGCGACTCCTGAACCCAAATGCTGCTTTCTGTCTTGTCCTCTTTACCCCTAGAACAGAAAGAAGGAACCCATGTCCCCCAGGTGTCCCCAGCGGTACTACCTGCCCTCAGCTTCCACTGCTGCGGCATCTGACCCCAGAAGCTCTGTGGTCCTTCCTCCAAACACAACGAGCAGAACTGGCCATTAATTAATGAATTCATATTCTAAAGTCCATTGACTGTCCCAAGAGAAATCGCCCTCGGAGTCACTGCGCAGAGCGTGACCTCACACTCACACCAACAGCATTTCTTGCTGTGTCTTGGAAGCGCGAGTTCTCTCATTGCTGGTCTGCAGGGTGTATTAGCCCCTTTGCAGCCCAGGGCCATGCTCAGCATGTACAGCTGCTGGTCTCCGTTCAGTGGACTGAGCTCACACCCCAGCCACACACCAGCCACATGGTCAGTGGCCGGTCGGCCTCAGCAGACAGGAGCCTCTGGTGTGGCTGGCAAGCAACCAGGATGCTTATAGGGAAACTTGAGGCTCCTCGATAAGGACATTTCCCTAATAATCATAAACTGAAGTTAATAAATTATGACCAGTGTGGTTAGTCATGAAGGAAGTATTATCTTTGAACATTTTAAGGTAATTATGCCATTAATACATATGTGAATAAACAATAGTATAATATTAAAAAGAAGATAAAGAATTGATACCTTTTAAAAATATTTTATTTATTTATTTACGAGAGAGAGAGAGAGAGAGAGAGAGAGAGAGAGAGAAAGAGAAGCAGATAGACACAGAGAGAGAATGGGCGCACCAGGGCCTCCAGCCACTGCAAACAAACTCCATACCTGTGTACCACCTTGTGCATCTGGCATGTACGGGTACTGGGGAATCAAACCTGGGTCCTTAGGCTTCAGAGGCAAGCACGTTAACTGCTGCGCCATCTCTCCAATGCAAGCAATGGACACCTTTAATCCCACTTCTGTGTCTTCTGAGGAAAGGAAGTATTCAGCTGCCCTTGCGGTGAAGGACAGGGTAAGATGCCCTTCTCCTACCTGGGAGAGGCTCCTGGTGGTCCTCTAAGAAAGCTGTTCCTTCCAGCATCAAGCTGCTTCACCGCCTTTACTCTTGATGGCCAGTGAACACCTTTCATTTATGTTAACCTCATACCTTTTCTTTCCTATGAAGTGACAGGCATATAGTGGTTAATCAAAGTCTTCGCTGTAGCCAGGCGTGCTGACACATGCTTTTAATCGCAGCACTCGGGAGGCAGATGTAGGAGGATCACTGTGAGTTTGACACCAGCCTGAGACTAAAGAGTGAATTCCAGGTTAGCCTGGGCTACAGTGAGACCCTACTTCACAGCACACACACACACACACACACACACACACACACACACACACGGCATATACACACAAAAGAAGTCTTTTTTAAAATTTTATTTATTTATTTATTTATTTATTTATTTGAGAGAGACAAACAGAGAGAGACAGAGGAAGGGAGAGAGAGAGAGAGAAAGACAGAGAGAGAGAGAGAGAATGGGTGTGCCAGGGCCTCCAGCCACTGCAAACAAACTCCAGACTCGTGTCCCCTTGTGCATCTGGCTAACGTGGGTCCTGGGGAATTGAGGCCTTGAACCCCGGTCCTTAGGCTTCACAGGCAAGCGCTTAACTGCTAAGCCATCTCTCCAGCCCCACAAAAGAAGTCTTAATTGTGAGGACAAGTTTGGCGATAATTCACTTAAAAATGTCATTTCAGAGGGTTGGGGTAAAGTGCTTAATGTACAAGTTACACAACTTGAGTTTGGTTGCCCCGAATCCACATAAGGCAGATTTGTAGCGCTTGTGCCTGTAATCCCGGCATGCCCATGGCCAGAAGGAGGCGGGGCCAGGAGAACTGCCCAGAAGCTTGCTGGCCAGCTGGCCCGAGAAAACAGGGTAGAGCAACGTGGATGAGACATCCCGCCACAAACAACAAGGAAGGCAGGCTGTGGCATGTGCACACCTTCTCTCTCTTTCTCACACACACACACACACACAGAATAATAAAATTATCTAACCTCCTTAACTAACAGCTCTGTACAGGGCTTGGTTTGGGGGGCTGATGTACAAGTTTCGCCTGGGGAATAATTTCCACTGAAATGACTTTGTCTGAAAAATCAGCATTTGTTTGTCAGAAATTAGGCACAATTGGGTCGTGGCAGGAAAAGATGAAGGCAAAAGACCAGGTTTTGGTCTAGAGCAAGTGACATTTGAGATGACTCACGCCCTCTGTCTGTGAACACTTCCCCCCAGGATTCCTCCCCCCCTGATTCTTACTGATCTGTGTTTAAATCTGGAGCCCATAAGCCGGTCCTGGGTGGGATCCGGGGACATGAGGTGCCAAGGTTGGGTGGCAGACTCCACATGCTGCCACCTGACTTGTGGATGAGTGTCTAGCAGTAGGCAGATGTCGGATGGCACATCAAGGGCTCACTGAGAGTCACCAAGGCCACAGAGAAGAGATCAGCCAAAGACATTTCTAGAAAAATGATTTCCTGAGTGATCACTTCTGGTCTGGATGGCAGTGAGGGGAGTAGGGGGCAGAGGACTAGGTTGATTTCCATAAAGTTGGCTGTGTCGAGGGAAACTGTCAGCCCAGCTCAGATTTGCTGTGACTTCTGGTGATGTAAGGGAACTGCATGCCAAGGTCAGCTGGCTAGGAAAGATGAGGAGATGCCCACAATATAATGAGATAGAGGTGCGTGCAGTGTGGTTAGTGCTTGGTTCATAACATAGAGGTGTGCAGTGTGGCCAGTGCTGGGGTCATGAGACAAAGGTGTGTGCAGTGTGGACAGTGCTGGGTGCTGGGTCATGAGATACAGGTGTGTGCAGTGTGGTCAGTGCTGGATGCTGGGTCATGAGATACAGGTGTGTGCAGTGTGGACAGTGCTGGGTGCTGGGGTCATGAGATACAGGTGTGTGCAGTGTGGACAGTGCTGGGTGCTGGGGTCATGAGATACAGGTGTGTGCAGTGTGGTCAGTGCTGGGTGCTGGGGTCATGAGAGACAGGTGTGTGCAGTGTGGTCAGTGCTGGGTGCTGGGTCATGAGATACCGTGTGTGCAGTGTGGACAGTGCTGGGTACTGGGGTCATGAGATGGAGGTGTGTGCAGTGTGGACAGTGCTGGGTGCTGGGGTCATGAGATACAGGTCTGTGCAGTGTGGTCAGTGCTGGGGTCATGAGATACAGGTGTGTGCAGTGTGGTCAGTGCTGGGTGCTGGGGTTCATGAGATACAGGTTGTGTGCAGGTTGGACTGTGCTGGGTGCTGGGGTCCATGAGATACAGGTGTGTGCAGTTAGACAGTGCTGGGTGCTGGGTCATGAGATACAGGTGTCTGTGCAGCGTGACAGTGCTGGGTGGCAGGGGACATGAGATACAGTGTGTGAGCAGTGTGGCCAGTGCTGGGTGCTGGGGTCATGAGATACAGAGTGTAGCAGTAGTGGTCAGTGCTGGGTGCTGGGTCAATAGAGGTACAGGTGATGAGCAGTGTGGTCAAGTGCTGGGTGCGGGGACATTGAGATGAAGGTGTGTGCAGTGGGGTCAGTGCTAGGTGCTGGGGATCATGAGATACAGGGTGTGTGCAGTGTTGGCAGTGCTGGGTGCTGGTGTCCTGAGATAGCAGTGTGTGCTGTGGGGTCAGTGCTGCGGTGCTGGGGTCATAGAGATTACAGTGTCTAGTGTGCAGTGCTGTCACGTTAGAGTGGGTGCATGGGGTCCAGGCTGATGCCTTGAATACAGGTGTATGCAGTGTGGTCAGTGCTGGGTGCTGGGTCATGAGATGACAGGAGTGTGCCGTGTGGACAGTGCTGGGTGCTGGGTCATGAGATAGCAGGTGTGTGGCAGTGTAGGTCAGTGCTAGGTGCTTGAGGGGTCCAGGTGATACAGGGGGTGTGGTCAGTGCTGGGTGCTGGGTCATGAGATGCAGGTGTGTGCAGTGTGGTCAGTGCTGGGTGCTGGGTCATGAGATACAGGTGTGTGCAGTGTGGTCAGTGCTGGGTGCTGGGTCATGAGATGCAGGTGTGTGCAGTGTGGTCAGTGCTGGGTGCTGGGTCATGAGATACAGGTGTGTGCAGTGTGTCAGTGCTGGGTGCTGGGTCATGAGATGCAGGTGTGTGCTGTGAGGTGACAGTGCTGGGTGCTGGGTCATGAGATACAGGTGTGTGCAGTGTGGTCAGTGCTGGGTGCTGGGTCATGAGATACAGGTGTGTGCAGTGTGGTCAGTGCTGGGTGCTGGGGTCATGAGATACAGGTGTGTGCAGTGTGGACAGTGCTGGGTGCTGGGTCATGAGATGCAGGTGTGTGCAGTGTGGACAGTGCTGGGTGCTGGAGCCATGAGATAAGGTGTGTGCAGTGTCGTCAGTGCTGGGTGCTGGGTGCATGGATGGTCGTGAGATATCAGTGTGTCTTCTGTGGTCAAGTGCTGGGTGCTGGGTCATGAGATTACCGTCGTGTTGCAAGTGTGGTCAGTGCTGGTCATGAGATGCAGGTGTGTGCAGTGTGGTCAGTGCTGGGTGCTGGGTCATGAGATACAGGTGTGTGCAGTGTGGACAGTGCTGGGTGCTGGGTCATGAGATACAGGTGTGTGCAGTGTGGTCAGTGCTGGGTGCTGGGTCATGAGATGCAGGTGTGTGCAGTGTGGTCAGTGCAGTGGTGCTGGGTCATGAGATACAGGTGTGTGCAGTGTGGTCAGTGCTGGGTGCTGGGTCATGAGATGCAGGTGTGTGCAGTGTGGTCAGTGCTGGGTGCTGGGTCATGAGATACAGGTGTGTGCAGTGTGGACAGTGCTGGGTGCTGGGTCATGAGATACAGGTGTGTGCAGTGTGGTCAGTGCTGGGTGCTGGGTCATGAGATACAGGTGTGTGCAGTGTGGTCAGTGCTGGGTGCTGGGTCATGAGATACAGGTGTGTGCAGTGTGGACAGTGCTGGGTGCTGGGTCATGAGATACAGGTGTGTGCAGTGTGGTCAGTGCTGGGTGCTGGGTCATGAGATACAGGTGTGTGCAGCGCGGACAGTGCTGGGTGCTGGGGTCATGAGATACAGGTGTGTGCTGCGCGGACAGTGCTGGGTTCACGATATAGAGGTGTGTGCAGTGTGGTCAGTGCTGGGTGCTGGGGTCATGAGATACAGGTGTGTGCAGTGTGGTCGGTGCTGGGTGCTGGGGTCATGAGATACAGGTGTGTGCAGTGTGAACGGTGCTCGGTGCTGGGTCATGAGATACAGGTGTGTGCAGTGTGAACGGTGCTCGGTGCTGGGTCATGAGATACAGGTGTGTGCAGTGTGGTCGGTGCTGGGTGCTGGGTTATGGGATACAAGTATGTGCAGTTTCATTAGTGCAGAACACATCCTTGTTCTTATTAAGTCCACTGTGGCCTAGTTGACCCTGTCCTTGGTGTTCTGCATGGCACGGGGTCTCTCTGTGTCCTCAGTGCTGTTTGTAGTCCTGCCTGGCATGGGTTGTTGGGCTGGGCATCGGAGAGACAGGTGCCAAGCTCCAGTTTTAGGGCTCCTGTTTCTTCTGGTTGAGCTTTTCAGAGCATGTCAGGCCTGCCTGTGGACATGAGAAAGTTCTGGAACTCTGTTGGGGAGGGGTAGTGGCTACCCCAAGAGAGCTGGGTGGGGCCAGCTCACCCTCTGGAACATTTGCTTAAGCAGATTCCCCATCACCACCTCTGTACAGCTGCCAGCCCTCACCAGCCCTTCGCACCCATTACACTGTCATCAGACTCTGTGTATGGCACTGTGTGTGTGGCTGGAGAGATAGTTCAGTGGTTAAGGCACTTGCCTGCTAAGCCTAAGGATTCAGGTTTCATTCCCCAGTACCCATGTATGCAAGATGCACAAGGTGGCACATGCGTCTGGACTTTGTTTTCAGTGGCTGGAGGCCCTGGTGCACCCATTCTCTCTGTGTCTGTATCTCTTCCTCAAGCAATAAATAGATAAATAAAATATTCAAAGACTAAGTAAGGCAAGAAATAGGAACCTGGATTCTTGTGCGCTTTGATCCATCTCACAGTAACTTTGGAAAGCCATGCTAGGCCAGTGGCTCAGGCAGCTGGCCTCAGTTTGCTATTTTGCAGTCCTCAAACATCACTTGTGAACAAAGGGAGTAGATGTGCCGGAGGCTCGGCTGGCAGATCCCCCAGGAGACCAGGGCACCAAGAGTGGTTGTAGCTCAGCGCTCTGCTCTGTGTCACAAACTGATTGTAAAACGACAATTCATTACAGTCCTTCAACTGTGCACAAGTACCTATGAACGAAGCAATGCCCGAGTCATCTCATCTGCTGTCGATAATCAGATAAAGGTTACTATGTTCTCCCTTTCTGGCAAATGGGTAGATAGTCCTAAAAGAGCCTGTTTTAGTCACTTAATGAAAGCATATATGCTGATGTGCAGACAGACTTCTGCTTGTGTCCATTCCCAGTAAGTAAGGTAGGGGATGGCTCAGCGGTTAGGGTGCTTGTCTGCAAAGCCTAAGGACCCAGGCTCGATTCTCCAGGACCCTAGTAGAGTCACAGTGACCATGTTGTATCTGGTCCAGAGAGGTGCGGGAGGAGAAATATAGGAAAACAGTAACCCCAAAGTGGACTGCTCACTCCCCGATTAAAGTGCTACTGACCATGGCATTCACTAAGAACAAGCCAGTGGGCTCTGTGCTCGCTTGCTTGGCAGTGATGGTGAGAAGAGTCTCGTTGTTGTACGGAAGAATTTTAGTTTATTTATTTATTTCTGAGAGAGAGAGAGAGAATGGGCATGCCAGGGCCTCCAGCCACTGCAAACGAACTCCAGAAGCCTGTGCCACTTTGTGAATCTAGCTCACGTGGGTCCTGGGGAATTGAAGCTGGGTCCTTAGGCTTCTCAAGCAAGCTCCTTAACCACTGGGCAATCTCTCCCGCCGCTTCCCTTGCTTACCGAGGACAAGAAGTAGATTGATCCGGGCCACCTTGTGCTAATGGGGCAGTACCTCTGGTCGTGGGGTCGTGGCCTATTTTGGGGCAGCGTTTCCTCACATGTGGCAGAGGGTGCTCAGAGCGTGCTCTCTGGGCTCTGGGGGCCGAGGGTGAGTGGGTGAGGACTCGGTGCTCCCCTGGGACCTCAAGCTTCAGTGCCCTCTGCAATCGCCGCCTCTCGAAGCCTCCATTGTCCGCTCACGTGACATTTGCAGCTGTGTGTCTTCACAGAACCCCAGGGCTGTCTATGGTTGCTGCTCAGATAAGAATCCAATGTAGGGAATGGTGGCGCACACCTTTAATCCCAGCGCTCGGGAGGCAGAGGTAGGAGGCTCGCCATGAGTTCGAAGCCAGACCGAGATTACATAGTGAATTCCAGGTCAGCCTGGGCTAGAGTGAGACCCTACCTGAAAAAAACCAAAAAGAAAAAAAGAATTCAGCCCACATCTATGAACTGGCTGGATCGCATCAGTTATCAGTGATCCCTGGGTGCATCACGTGCTCACAGAAGACTCCATGTTCCCCAGGCCCCTCCGTTGACATTTACAGAGGGGACAGTCACACAGGCAGGCCCGGCTCCACCTGCCGCAGCCCATGGGCTCCCACCACAGAGGACAAGGGATACTCCCTGCTTTTCCCCTTAGTCACTGTCTCGGGACCTCAGAGTCTCTATTTCTTTATTCTTTTTGTTTTGTTTTTCAAGGTAGGATCTTGCTCTGGCCCAGGCTGACCTGGAATTTACTATGTAGTCTCAGGGTGGCCTCGAAGTCACGGCGATCCTCCTAGTTCTGCCTCCCGAGTGCTGGGATCAAAGGCGTGTGCCACCATGCCCGGCCTCTCTCAATTTCATTTTAAAAAATATTTTATTTATTTAGTTGAGAGAGAGAAAGAGGCAGATGGGACAGGGGAGAGAATGGGCATGACAGGGCCTCCAGCCACTGCAGATGAACTCGAGACACGTGTGCCACCTTGTGCATCTGGCTTACATGGATTCTGGGGAATTGAATCTGTGTCTTTAGGCTTTACAGGCAAGTGCCTCAACCGCCAAGCCATCTCTCCAGCGCCCCCTTTTTTTAAAAAAAATATTTGATTTTTTTATTTGAGGGAGTGAGAAAGAGGCAGATAGAGAGAGAGTCCCTCTCTCTTCAAGGTGAACCCCTTGAACACATGGACAGTTGGTCCCCGTGATGTTTCCCCATCCTTCTTGTGGTATCCTGCATCTTAGGTGTCTAAGGGACCCAGGTATTTATGGCTCGGTCCAGCTATGGTGTTAGTAGAAAGTTCTAGAAAATTCAAGAGGAGAAGTCCAGGGAGAAGTCTTGAGGTGCAGTGTGGGTGCCCAGTCACTTCGCCCTTCCTTCCTGGCCATTGTGTAAATGACCCTCCTCTGTCACATCCTGCCTCCATTAACTACTGTCTTCCTGGGAGTCTCAAAGCAGTGGGACCACTGCATCAGAGACCTTAAAACCTACGGGCCAGTGGGGGCCTTTGCTCTTTTGAAACTTGAAGATCTCACATATTTATTTCTATAATAATAGAAAATGAACTAACCCCTTCCCTAGATCCTTCACAATGATTGTTCAGGTATTTATTTTTTAAAATTCATTTGAGAGAGAGAATGGGCACGCCAGGGCCTCCAGCCACTTCAGTTGAACCCCAGACGCATGTACCACCTTGTGCATCTAGCTTATGTGGGTCCTGGGGAATCGAACCTGGGTCCTTTGGCTTTATAGGCGAGCACCAGAACCACTAAGCCATCTCTCTGGCCCTTGTTCAGGTAATTATAGACTGCCTCTCAACTGAGATTTTCCGTCTCTTTCTCATAGATTAGATAATATTTGGGTGGATAGAAACTCTTAGAAATAAAGTACAATTTTCATCAAGTATTTTAATTTAGTTTGCATCAGTGAGGCTTTACTCTGGACTATAAACTTCTGTGGGTTTGACAATGCATAATGATTTTTTTTTTTTTTTTTTGAGGTAGGATCTTGCTCTAGCCCAGGCTGATCTGGAATTCAGTATGTATTCAGGCTGGCCTTAGACTCACAGTAATCCTCCTATGTCTGTCTCCCACATGCTGGGAATAAAGGCACATAATGAATTTTCTTTTTTACCATTGCAGTATCATAAAAAATAGTTTTCTGTCCAAAAATTCAAACCTGGGTGTAAGTAATGTATTTTTTTTAAATGTTTTATTTATTTATTTGAGAGTGATAGACAGAGAGAGGAAGAGGCAGATAGGCAGAGAGAGAGAATGGGCGTGCCAGAGCCTCCAGCCACTGCAAATGAACTCCAGACGCATGTGCCCCCTTGTGCATCTGGCTAACGTGGGTCCTGGGGAGTCAAGCCTCGAACCGGGGTCCTTAGGCTTCACAGGCAAGCGCTTAACTGCTAAGCCATCTCTCCAGCCCCCTAAGTAGAGTTACGTTGTAGAGTTACGCCTCCCACATGTTGGCTGGCGTTCTGCTCCAGGTGGGATTGCCGTGTAACTAGTGAGGACGAGAGGAGGAAGAGGCGCCCGCCTTTCCACTGCATCTCCTGTGCCGAGCAAAGGGGAAGGCTCCCTGCTGTGTGTCCAGACATGTCAGCCTACTGAGGGTATTTGACTTCAAACCTCAGCAGTTAGGCCAAGAGTGCTGTGTTTAAGAAAATCACCAAGCCCAATGTTCTGCATCTGCATTAAGAAATCTTACAATTTCCCATTTTACATTTAGGGGTATGACCTGGATGGTTTTTTGTTTTCTTTTCATTTTAGTTTTATTTATTTGCAAGCAGAGGGAGACAGAGAGAGAGAGAGAGAGGAGACAGAGAAAGAGAATGGGCAAGCCAGAGCCTCTAACCACTGCTAATGAACTCCAGATGCATGGCCCACCTTGTGCATCCAGCTTTATATGGGTCCTGGGGAACTGAACCTGGGTCCTTTGGCTTTGCAGGTAGGAACCTTAACTACCGAGCTATCTCTTCAGTCCCTAGCTGGGTGTTTGAAAGGAGTATGGTCAGTGACAGTGAGTGTTCTTTTCTTTTTTCTTTTCTTTTTTCTCTTCTCTTCTCTTTTTCCTCTTCTCTTCTCTTCTCTTCTCTTCTCTTCTCTTCTCTTCTCTTCTCTTCTCTTCTCTTCTCTTCTCTTCTCTTCTCTTCCCTTCCCTTCCCTTCCCTTCCCTTCCCTTCCCTTCCCTTCCCTTCCCTTCCCTTCCCTTCCCTTCCCTTCTCTCCTTTTCTTTTCTCTTTTCTTCCCTTCTCTTTTCCTTTATTGCCTCCTTTTCTACCTAACGTATTATATCTCCACCCACTTTCTTTTGCTGTCTTGTCAAAGATCATTTGACTCTGTCTTTCCTGCACTTGGAGCCGTCCCCCATCCACGTGACTGCTGTCCCGCTGACACCACACTAGCCTGGCTAGGGGGGATACCCGACTCCTGAAATTGGTGGTATCAGCTGTCTTTCTGCTCTTCTTCAGGGCTGTTTTGACTATTCTAGAACTATCTCCTTTCTCTAAAAATTTAGAGTCAGTTTTGCCCCATCTATAAAATGCCTTTGGATTTTGTAAAACACCCTATATTAAATTAACTTTAAACATGGTATTTACCATTATTTATTTTTCTAGTCCAGGAGGGCAGAGCATCTTTCTGATTATTTAGATTTTATTTTGAATCTGTCCCTTTTGAAGTGACGTATAAAGCTTCTGCATTTTTTTTTTTTTGAGGTAGGGTCTCACTGTAGCCCAGGCTGACCTGGAATTCACTATGTAGTCCCAGGCTGGCCTGGAACTCATGGTGATCCTCCTACCTCTCTGCCTCCTGAGTGCTGGGATTAAAGGCATGTGGCACCATGCCTGGCTCTGCATGTTTTTCTTGGATTTATAACCAGATGTACCCTTTATGTTTTGGTGTGATTATTATTATTATTATTATTACTTTTTTGGTTTTTCGAGGTAGGGTCTCACTCTAGCCCAGGCTGACCTGGAATTCACTATGGAGTCACAGGGTGGCCTCGAACTCACGCGATCCTCCTACCTCTGCCTCCCGAGTGCTGGGATTAAAGGCGTGTGCCACCATGCCCGGCTTGGTGTGATTATTATCAGTAGCATTATCAAACCTTAAACTTTACTGCTGTAATGTTGGATAGTGGCCTAATTGTGCTTATTAGCCCTGTCTACTGCAACATTGAAATGTTTTTTGTTCATTTTAGTATTTTTAATTTAAGTATTTTCTAAATAAGTAATTATGTCATTGCAAAAAGAGACAAACATTTCTTTTAGTTTTTCGAGGTAGGGTCTCGCTCTAGCCCAGGCTGACCTGGAATTCACTCTATATCTCAGGCTGGCCTCGAACTCACAGCCATCTTCCCACCTCTGCCTCCCGATTGCTGGGAAATATTTCTTTTTTCCAAATCTCAAGATTTTGTTTTTATTATCACACTAGCTAGAATGTTCTTTCAGTCTAACCTTTCTGAGCATGGTGGAAAAGAACATCCTTAATTTTTTCTTGATTAAAAGGAAAACATCCAGTTTCTGTCTTTTAAGTATGTCACCTGTGGGGTTTTCATAGATTAAAAAAAATAATAAAATGGTGGAAGATCCTCTTCACTCTTTAGTTTCTCTTTTATTTTACTGTGAATTTTGTCATACCATTTTTAATTTATTTAATTAATTTATTTAAGAAAGATCAAGAGGGAGATAGAGAGAGAGAATGGGCGCACCAGGGCCTCTAGCTGCTGCAAATGAACTCTAGACCCATGCATCTGGAGTTCATTTGCAGTGGCTACAGGCCCTAACATACCCGTTCACACACACACACTCTCTCTCCCTCTCTCAAGTAAATAAAGAAGATATTTTTAAAAGATTTAAAATGTTCATTTAAAACAGTAAACATAATTTCTAAAGGTTTAAATATATTTCTTTGTTGAATTCTCTTTTGGTTTTGAGTCATTAAGAACAATTTTTCCGTGATTTCTTTTTCCAGTGTGCTCCAGTGCTCTCTGGACGAGAACACCATTACTCTTGGAGAATCTTCCATTGGAGCCTGAGGAGAACGCGTCCTGCTGCTGCTGGACGGAATAATCTCGAACACTGACTTGAAAGAGGGCGAGCCGACAGAGCTGCTCAGGCTCGCCGTATCGTTGTTGATTTCCTGGGCTCCTGGTCTGTCAGTTGCCAGGGTGTCGATGTATCCTGCTGTTCTCACGCCACTCCGCTCTCCATTTTTCTAAAAAATATGTTTTACTTTTATTTATTCATTTTCAATGAGAGGGGGAGACGGAATGGGGCACTCCAGGGCCTCTAGCCACTGCAAACAAACTCCAGACACATGTGCCACCTTCTGCATCTGGCTTTACATGGGTAACTGGAGAACTGAACCCAGGTGTTTAGGCTTTGCAGGCAAGTGCCTTAGCCACTGAGCAATCTTTATAGTCCCTCTGTTTTTTTTTTTAATTTTTATTTTGGTAATCTGTTCGGCATACATTCTTTCAGGGTTATCACACTTTCTTGGAAAACTGGCCCCGTTATCTTTGTGTCATGCAGTCATTCTATCCCTGATGATTGTGCCTGTTTGGAAAGTCTCCACCTGAAGTTAATACGGCCGCCCCAGCTGTCCTGCAGTCAGCGTGGGCATGGATGGGCATCTTTCATTCCTCCAATCGGCTGCCTGAGCTCCGTCTGCATTTCCATCTTTGCAGGACTTTGGGTCGAACCCTGGCTTCTTATTTGACTCTGATTATCTCTTTTAATCACAACATTGAAACCATTCACATTTAAGAGGAGCACAAATCTAGTTGTGTTAAAATTAGTCATGTTTGCCGGGCATGGTGGCGCATGCTTTTAATCCCAGCACTCGGGAGGCAGAGGTAGGAGGATGGCTGAGAGTTCGAGGCCACCCTGAGATTACATAGTTAATTCCAGGTCAGCCTGGACTAGAGTGAAACCCTACCTTGAAAACCCATCCCCCCCCCAAATAAATTAGTCATGTTTAGGGCTAGAGAGATGGCTTAGCAGTTAAGGCCCTTGCCCACGAAGCCTAAGGACCCATGTTCTACTCTTCAGATCCCACATAAGGCAGACACACAAGGTGACTTAAGTGCTCAGGGCCACACATGCGCACAAGATGGTGCACATGTCTGGAGTTCGATTGTAGTAGCTGGAGGCCTTGGTGAGCCAATTCTCTCTTTCATAAAAAGATGTACAAAAACGTTAGTTATATTTGTAGCTTCTAGCTCTGACTTCTATGGCATACATTAAGCTCTTTATGATTCTATCTTATCACATCTCTCAACATCCAAACTCCATATTGTATGGCTTGGAAGGTCACAGACCCTAGAGGGACGTGTCCACTGTTCTTGGGCTAAAAGGAGAGGCTATGCCCATCAAAAAGTCTTCCAAATGTTTATACCTTTCGATCCTTGCTGCTCTCACGGTTGGCTAAAGCATGTGGTTTTGACAGATGCTGGTGAATAATACTGAGGAGACCCAAGACCCATTGGCATGTCAAGAAAAGAAAGCTGACAGCATGGCAAGAGATGAGCTCTCTCTCTCTCATCTTCCAGGGCTCAGGAAACATCTCAGGGGAAGTGGAGGATTAAATTCGAGCACTGCTCTCAGTGCTGGCCTGAGAAATCATCCGTACGGAGATGTGGCAGACACTGAGGAGACTCAAAACTCATCAAAGCAGAAAATCAGAGACTGCTGAGAGCTCAGCACTGAAGGAGACTTCTAACATGCCCTGCAGGGCTCAGGGAGCATTGCAGAAGAGGGGGACATGTCGCAGGGTGGGAAGATGTGCTCTGAGGAAGTGCCCCCCCCTCCACAGAGACTGACTGGTGCATCCATCACCCCACAGTGATGACCATCGACCCTGCTGAGGAGGTCCCTGAGTGGAATGGGGATGGGGAGAGGGAACATAACTTGATCGGAATATGACCAATATGTAAGATGTTCATACAATAAAGTCCTTAATACTTTTTTTAAAAAAAAAAAACATGGTTTCCATGCAGTTTCCAGTAGACATAACTCATTCCAGGCTCACCTACAGAGGACACTGCGCCATGGCCCACTGTGCAGTGCAGTTTGTTGGCAGAAATTGTCAACTCGTCCCTCTTGCCCTCTGCGACGTGGCTGTCATTTCTTTTACCCAGAGACTTTCATCATGCTGGGCCTTTTACCTTAACTTGTTCCAAATCATAGTCTTTCTTCTTAAAAACTTCTTTTATTGCTTCTCAAAGGACAGATCTGCTGGTGATAAATTCTGTCCAGGATATATTTGCTTTTGTCTGTGAAAAGCTTTTGGGTTTCTTTTTTTTTTTTCTCTCACTTAAATTCACTGGTTATATAGATCTGGGGTGTTGTTCTACAATTTTTGTATTTCTGTGCCCCTTTCTTGCTTCTGTGGGCTCTGATTAGATTCTCACTCTGATACTAACCCTCAATCTTCCCAGGTGAGGTGCCTTTATTCCCCCCTGTGGCTTTAATCAAGGCTTTCTGAAGTTTGAAAATGACATCTACTGTGTTGTTCGTGTGTCTCTCAGCCTCCTGCTTCTGTATTTATCCTGAGTCATGTCCTTTGAGTTCATTCCACCAGAGATTTGGTGTCTAACATTAACGTTAGAAAGTTCTAGTGTGTTCTACTTCAGTGTTTCTTTTTTAAAACATTTTTTTTTATTTATTTGCAAGTAGAGAGATGGAGAGGAGAGAGAGAGAGAGAAAGAGAGGAGATGGGCTCACCAGGGCCTCCAGATGCTGAAAATGAACTCCAGATGTGTGTGCCACTTTGTGCATCTGGCTTTACATGGGTACTGGGGAATTGAACCTGGGTTGTTAGGCTTTGCAGCAAGCACCTTAACCATTGAGCCATCTCTCCAGCCCATCTGTTATTACTTCCAGTATTTGCTCTTCTCTGCTTCCTCTTCCCATCCATCTTCAGGTAAGCAGGTCCTGCTCTGCAGCCCCCCCACCGCCCCCACCGGCAGGCATCATTTGATGATGCTGGTGCTTCCATTTGTAGCCTTAGATTTTTTAAAAAGTAATTATTTATTTACTTGCAAGCAGAGAGAGGTAGAGAGAAGAGAGACAGACAGAGAATGGGTGCATCAGGGCCGTTAGCCACTGCAAATGAACTCCCGATGCATGTGCCACTTTGTGTATCTGGCCTAATGTGGGTACTGGGGAATTGAACTTGGGGCATTAGGCTTTGCAGGCAAGTGCTGAGTGTCTCTTCAGCTCCTGCCTTAGCTTGTGAGTCTTTGGATCCTCCTCTCTCATGCCAATGTGCCCTGGTGAGTGCCTTCCTCCAATGAGCTCCTGCCATCTCATTGTGGTTAAATCCCTGCTTGCAAATTCCCCCCTCTGGGCCACTGTGAAGTCTGGATCCAAGGCTGGCTCCGCCTCTCAGATTGATGTTTCTTTTTTTTTCCTGCCTCTTGGCATTCTTGATGACTTTCTCTTAAAAGCTGGACATGTTCTATGGACTGGAGGCAAAGGCACCTCTGGTACAGATGGTTAAGATCACTAAGAATTGGTCATGGCTTGAGCTTTTCTCTATGATTCCCAGGGGTTTCATAGTCTTCATGTCTGGTGTTTTTTCCTCTCCTTTCCTGACATGGGGGTTCCGTAAGAGTTCTCCCCCACAGCCAGTGCACAACAGCTCTTTGGGGTGAACCCTCGTGTACTTACACCCAGGCCTTGCTGGAGTGCTGAGAGGGTATGTGAGGATGTCACTGTCTGAGGAGGAACTTGGAATGCCACTGTCACAGGCACCCTTCTCCCCAAGTGCTTATCTTCATAGAAACAACAAGACCACGAGGGAAGGCTGCCCATGATCTGTGATGAAGAAAGGCTGCCCATGATCTGGGATGAAGAAAGGCTGCCCATGATCTGGGATGAGGAAAGGCTGCCCATGATCTGGGATGAAGGAAGGCTGCCCATGATCTGGGATGAAGGAAGGCTGCCCATGATCTGGGATAAGGAAGGCTTCCCATGATCTGGGATGAAGGAAGGCTGTCCATGGTCTGGGATGAAGAAAGGCTGCACATGGTTCTGGGAAGAAGGAAGGCTGCCCATGGTCTGGGATGAAGAAAGGCTGCCCATGGTCTGGGATGAAGAAAGGCTGCCCATGGTTCTGCGAAGAAGGAAGGCTGCCCATGATCTGGGATGAAGAAAGGCTGCCCATGGTCTGGGATGAAGAAAGGCTGCCCATGGTTCTGCGAAAAGGAAGGCTGCCCATGATCTGGGATGAAGAAAGGCTGTCCATGGTCTGGGATGAAGAAAGGCTGCACATGGTTCTGGGAAGAAGGAAGGCTGCCCATGATCTGGGATGAAGAAAGGCTGCCTATGGTCTGGGATGAAGAAAGGCTGCCCATGGTTCTGCGAAGAAGGAAGGCTGCCCATGATCTGGGATGAAGAAAGGCTGTCCATGGTCTGGGATGAAGAAAGGCTGCACATGGTTCTGGGAAGAAGGAAGGCTGCCCATGATGTGGGATGAAGAAAGGCTGTCCATGGTCTGGGATGAAGAAAGGCTGCACATGGTTCTGGGAAGAAGGAAGGCTGCCCATGATCTGGGATGAAGGAAGGCTGCCCATGGTCTGGGATGAAGGAAGACTGCCCATTATCTGGGATGAAGGAAGGCCGCCTATGGTCTGTGATCAAGGAAGGCTGCCCATCATCTGGGATGAAGAAAGGCTGCCCATGGTCTGAATGAAGGAAGGCTGCCTATGATCTGGGATGGTGTTTTCTTCTGAGCGGATCTTTGTCATGGAACAATCAACCTCTGGCTGCTTTCATGGTCTCCCCTTCACCGAAGGCCAGATGTGCCATTGTGACAGTCCTTTCTCGGGGTGTCCACTACTGCCAGCAACAGTGGAAGGAGGCAAAGCACATTTGCTCTATGTGCCAGGGCTGGAGACAAGAGGCCTAGATGCCCGTGTCCTGCTCTGTCTTAAGGATGCCAGCACTGCTGATAAGCTCTGGTAAATAAAGCCTAAAAACATGTGCAACAATTAGCGAAAAAACATGTGTGCTTAAGTATTAATGAAATAAATATTTAGCAGGTTATTTGAGATCTTTATTATATCCTCCAGTGTTTAAAAAATAACGAGAAGTTTATTAAACTCTCAACTGTAACTCAGGAAAGGGGTTTTCACAGTGAACCTCTTCCCTGAATTTCAGAGCACAGGGTCTGTCCCCTGCACAGAGGTGCGGCAGCCCTCGGACAGTCGCTGATGCAGGGACATCTTTGAGAACGTGCGCCTGGCCTTTCATCGCAGCATCGAGGAGGCTGGAGTAGGAAGTTCACTGTGAGGTTTGAGGCGAGCCTGAGACTATACAGAGAATTCTAGGTCAGCCTGAGCTAGAGTGAGACCCTATCTCGGAAAACCAAAGGGGGAAAAAAAAAAAGCTGGTATTTGATTTGGTACTGAGAGCAGTCTAGCAATTATAGCTATAAAAGAACTCCAAGCATCCAGGCAGTCCTGTCAGCATCTAGAGCCAGTGGGGGGACACCAAGCTGAGGTCGGGTCTCTGACACAAGCCCTGGAACACCACTGCATCACATGCCCCTTGGGGGTGTATGTAAACCTGCCGTGCTGACCAAGGAACCCCGAGTCCAGCACATGTGACACACACACACATGACAGACCACGGAGGTAAGGGACAAACCCTGGAGGTCCCTGAGCTCAACTCTCTGCGTCCTCGCAGGGCAGCAGATGCAGAGGAAGCCGGTGCCCTGGGAGCGAGGACACTCGTCCGCTAGGAGGTCTGCTCTAGTGACCAGCTCACTTCTCCAAAGTCCCCACAGGAATCCCTGTGAGGAAGCTGCGTGTTCCGTGTTACGCTTGGGGGACACAGATAGTCAACCTACAACATCAAAAGGTTACCGCGTGGTGGCGCACGTCTTTCATCCCGGCGCTCGGCAGGCAGAGGTAGGAGGATCTCCATGAGTTCAAGGCCACCCTGAGACTACAGAGTGAATTCCAAGTCAGCCTGGAGAAGAGTGAGACCCTACCTTGAAAAAAAAACAAAATAACAACAGCAACAACAACAACAAAAAGGTTACCCCAACTAGCCCTGTGGAAGAGGCCCTTTGCAGCACATGGGAAAAGGAGGAAGTCAGTAGCCAGGCCTAGGAGGCTCCAGGTGACCTGGCCTGCAGAGTGACCAGCCACAGTGTTTTGTGCCACCAAAGGCCCTGGGTTCAGGCCCTGTGCGGAGCTGAGTGTACACAGTCCTGAGGTCCCGGGCAGTCACAAAACTTACAAAAACTGGGAAAGGCCTGGTGGGGCGCTGGGCACCTCATGCTTGGCCCGATACTGAGCCAGTCACCTCACACACCTGCAGCCTGGTGCACCTGCAGCCTGCACATCTGGATCCCAGCATACCTGCAGTCTGGCCTACCCACAGGTCAGCACACCTGAGGACCCAGGGCACCTTGAGTTCAGCACACCAGGAGCCCAGTTCACCTGCAGCCCAGAATACATGCAACCCAGTAGAAGGGAGTCTTACTGCACCCTAGTGCATTTCTCTTAGGGCTACAATCAAAAGACCACGGCATGAGGGCTGCAGGCATGGCTTAGCAGTTAAGGCTTTTGCCTGCAAAGCCAAAGGACCCAGTGTTTGATTCCCCAGGACCCACATTAGCCAGATGCACAAGGGGGCGCATGCGTCTGCATCTAGAGTTCGTTTGCAGTGGTTGGAGGCCCTGGCGTGCCCATTCTTTCTCTCTCTCTGTCTCTCTCTCTTTCCCCCTCTCCCTTCCTCTTTCTCTGTCAAATACACACACACACACACACACACACACACACACACTTCTTTATTTAAAAAGACCCATGGCATGAGACTTCATTTTAGGAAAGGGTCCTGCACGTCACCTCCGAGTCCTGCCCGGTCAGTCAGAGACTGAGTAGCCATACTTGCCAGCTCGGGACACGCCTGCCTCGGAGCTGAACCAGGATAATGTGGCCAAGTAATCCCCTGGCACTGTGAGTCACAACAGAGAGAGAGAGAGAAAGAGAAAAGAAAGGCACAGGACTAGGCTGACTCTTCTTCTTTTTTCTTCTTTTTTTTACTATCTTTATTTATTTATGAGAGAGATAGATAGAGAGAGAGAGAGAGAGAGAATGGGCATGCCAGGGCCTCCAGCCACTGCAAATGAACTCCAGACGCTTGTGCTCCCTTGTGCATCTGGCTTACATGGGTCCTGGGGAATCGAACCGAGGTCCTTTGGCTTTGCAGGCAAGTGCCTTAACCAACAAGCCATCTCTCTAGTCCCTGACTCTTCTTTTTAAAAAGTATTATTTATTTATTTGAGAGAGAAAAAGAGGGAGGGAGGGAGAGAGAGAGAGAAAGAGAGAGAATGGGCATCCTAGGGCTACTAGCCACTGCAAATGAACTCCAGATGCATGAGCCACCTTGTGCATCTGGCTTACGTGGGTCCTGGGGAATTACACCTGGGTCCTTAGGCTTCACAAGCAAGTGCCTTAACCACTAAGCCATCTCTCCAGCCCCAGATGGGCTCTTCTACAGAGTGACCCCTTGTCCTTCCCCACCTGCTGCCAACCCCTCTGTAAATCCCAGATGTTCCTCTCTCAGATACTGAAAGCCACCGCTTCAGCTCCAAATTGAACAACACCTCATGGCATGTGTGGGTCAATGTGGCTGATGCCCGATGCGGGCCACAACGCACACATGCCCCGTAGACCTCTCAGGCCCCTGAAATCCTACAGTAGCACCTTATATTCTGAGGTGCATACATTTTCTTTCTTCCTTTCCTGTTATAAAGTCTCTCCCTTGGTTTCGGCCCCAGGAAGCAGGAGGACACCCCTCAGAAACAGCCGTCTTTGTGCAGAGCGACCACCTTCATATGCCATTGACCCTCCAAAGTGGGTTCCGTGCACTGTAAAATTAGTGCTTTGTATTTAGGGGAAAAAAAATGTCCTAGAGGTGACATGGGACAGCCTGAAAACCTTAAACGCAACGTCTGCGCCGATGTCCAGGTACGTGAGAGCCCCCTTTCCCATGTCTGCCTGAAAGATTAAACAGGAAAGGAAAACGCCGGCTCGGATGGAAAGTGGCCCTCACGCTATAACCTTCAGCGATCTTGCTCACCTGCAGAGACCCTACCCATAATGCACTAAGTGGATGATTAAAAAGAAATGGGGGCTTAACCGAGGCTAAGCGCAGGGTCCCCGGAGCCTGGCGGAGCACTGAACCGTGCCTCTACAGCTGTCTCCACACAGCCCGACATTCTTTATTTATTTGTTATGAAATATTTATGGGTGTTATGAAAGGTTTAAAATAATGTGTCTCTGGCTCTCCCCTGCCTTTTCCCTTTTGCCCCGGCACACTGTTTTCTAATGCATAAATAATTCTGGGCCCTGGACAGTGGGCAGCACATTAGGAGGGGTGGGTCTGCTGTATCACATTTTTTCTGCCTGAGAGAAAATATCATTCCTAGTAATTTTCTACACTTATACAAGCGGCGTTGACAGTAAATAATTGATGTATGAATTTAGGACTAACTCCAACACAATATGACTTTATGCCAAGGGTTACTCCCAGCAGATTTTGAGCTAAATCATCTTGCAAAATGGGTTATTTCAGTGGGAGGGAGAAAAAAAAAAAAGAAGGCTTTCTGAAATTATTTTAATGGAAAGTAGGACCTCCACATGGCTCTTCCTTTGATGGGGTCTTGCTTTGCATGGCTGGTAATAAAACTGAGCAAGTTGCCCATTACAAGATAGGAAATGTTTCGTTTGTGATTACAAATGGATTCTTTTAAAGACTGACACAGCTGTTTTTAGTAATAATCCTATTCTCCTTTTCCTTGTTGTTTAATTTTTTTAAATGATGTGTGTGTGTGTGTGTGTGTGTGTGTGTGTGTGTGTTTGAATGTCCATGTGTGTGGAGAGCTTGTGTAAGTACGGGCTTGTGCGCATAGTGCCTTTGTGCAGGTCAGAGGATAGATAACCCTAAGGGTTGGTCCTCAGAGGGTCTCTCATGGGTCCAGCACTTCCCCACCTAGGGCAGGCTAGTTGCCCTGGGAGCATCCACGGATCCACGTGTCTCTGCCTCTCGTTTGGACATTGCTGGGATTACAAGTGCACATCACTGTGCTTGGATTTATTTATTTATTAGGGTTTTTTTTGTTCATTTTAATTTATTTATTTGAGAGTGACAGAGAGAGAGAGAGGCAGATAGAGAGAGAGAGAGAGAATGGGTGCACCAGGGCTTCCAGCCACTGCAAACGAACTCCAGATGCGTGCGTCCCCTTGTGCATCTGGCTAACGTGGGTCCTGGGGAACCGAGCCTTGAACCGGGGTCCTTAGGCTTCACAGGCAAGCGCTTAACCTGCTAAGCCATCTCTCCAGCCCATTAGGGTTTTTTTTTTTTTTTTTGAGGTAGGGTCTCTGTCTAGCACAGGCTGGACTCAATCTGTAGTCCCAGGTTGGCCTCAAACTCACGGTGATCCTCCGACCTCTGCCTCCCGAGTGCTGCGGTTAAAGGTGTGTGCCACCACCACCACACCTGGCCTGTACCTGGATTTTTGCATGGGTTCTGGCGACCTGGACTTCCTTCTTCATGGTGATACAGCAAACACTTTGCCAACTGAGGTGTCTCCCCACCCACCATTCTTGTCCTTTGTAAGTTTGTGTGTGTGTGTGTGTGTGAATGTGAGACTATGTGTGACTATGTATGACTGTTTTCTTCCTCCGCTTTTCTCTATTAAATATTGTGATTTAAATTACAAATGAGATAAACTCGCAAGCTAAATATATTTGTTCCGCAGAGAGGGTTCAGATAAAGGCCTACATGGCTCCTCACTCTGCCACAATTAAGGTCATCTTCATCATGAAAGGAAAGGGGTTTCTCAGTAGCGGGCAGAGAACACGACGAGGAGGGAACCATCTTGGCAGGGTCGCAGAGAGACCCTTTGTTTTCACCCTTTCCACTGGAGGCTGCAGAGAGGACCAGAGACAACAGACTAGGTGTGCGTTGTGGATCCTCCGCCCGCTTGCTCTTGGGAGTGGGAAAGGAGCCATCGGAGGCTGGATTCAAAGGCTGTGTTTGAAAACAAGACTCTCATCTCTGAACAACCCTCACCTTTATATTCCCAAGTATTTACAACTGCAAAATTTTACTTCTTCATATTCATCGTCTTCTTTTAAGAAGTATTGGGCCTGGAGGGATGGCTTACCACTTAAAGTGCTTGCTGGCAAAGCCAAAGGACCCAGGTTCGATTCCCCAGGACCCATGTAAAGCCAGATGCACAAGGTGACACATGTGTCTGGAGTTGATTTGTAGTGGCTAGAGGCCCTGGCATGCCCATTCTCTCTCTATCTTTTTGCTGATAAATAAATGAAATAATAATAAATATTCATATCATTTATGTACTGAATTTAATTAGATTTATAAGTTAAATAGAATTCAAAACCTTGAAAAAGCCCCCATGTAACTGACAAATATGGATTTTAGGGGCAGGTGACATGATTGTGTCCTTATGTTCCTTTTCCACTTGGTTTTCCTTTCTCCTCTTCCCCCCGGGGCTGTGGGTTGGAGGAAGCCCATGCTCCAGCTTGACTCCGTAGGAGGCAGTCATGCTGCTATGTGTGGGACTCAGGGGCCGGAGCGCCCAGGCCAATCCTTGTCAGTGCAAAGCCCTGGATCTCAGAGACGTGGGGACACTGTCAGTCACACCTGCTTCCTTAAAAAAAGACATTTCAGCCGGGCGTGGTGGCGCACGCCTTTAATCCCAGCACTCGGGAGGCAGAGGTAGGAGGATCGCTGACAGTTCGAGGCCACCCTGAGACTACAGAGTGAATTCCAGGTCAGCCTGAGCTAGAGTGAGACCCTACCTCAAAACAAAAAAAAAAAAAAAAAAAAAAAAAATCATTTATTTATTTGCAAGGGGAGAGAGTGCATGAGAGAGAACATGGGTGCTCCAGGGCCTCTAGCCACTGCAAACAAACACCACACACATGTGCCACTCAGTGCAACTGGCTTTACAGGGGCACTGGGGAACCGAACCTGGGTCATTAGGTTTTTCAGACAAGTGTCTTAAGCGCTGAGCCATCTCTCTAGCCCCAGATACACTTTTTTAACCAGTTTGTTCGACACACACACACACACACACACACACACACACACACACGGTGGTACACACCATAAGAGTGCTGACCAATGGCTTAGCTGTCAGACATGGCTCAAGTGCATACGTATGTGCATGCGTGTACACGGGTGTATGTGGAGTGGGGCATGCTTGTGTGACTCTGTCACATAGTGCCACACCAGAGACAGCAGGTGCTCAGGAACAATCTCTTCTTAAGGAATCTGAGCTGGAGCTGGCAGGAGGGCCTGCCTCCTCATGTGTGTGTATGGGGGGTGAGAGAGAGAGAGACTGACTAGGGGGGGGACCCAACATTTATCCAGAGTGGCAGTTGATGACGAACTTGCTCAGCGTGAAGTCAGAGGCTGTCCCAGTGCTTACTGAAAATTCCTCTTTAAGCTGAGACTCTGAACCTGAGAATTCAGTGCCTTAGAAACAATCTGTATCCTGCTCATGCTAAGGAGACAGACAGGCAGGGTATGTGTGTGGATGTGCGTTGTATATGAGAGTGGGAGGAATATGTGCTTGTGCATGGATGTGTTTGTGTATTGGGTGTATGCACATGTATGTGTCCAGACGTTGAGATGTGCATGTGTATGCATGAATTTACATGTGAGAATAACTGTGTGGATGGATATATACATAGATACACGAACGTGTGCTGTATATATGTGCTTGTATGTGTGTGTATGGTTTTGTGTATAAATGTGTGGGAATATACATGTGTATATAGATGTGTGAGGACATATGTGTTTATTGGGAGGTGTTGCAGTCAGGTTCACATTGTTGGCAGAAATCACCTCACTAAGAGCCGCTTGCTTTGGCGTACAGACTCAAGGAGAAGCTCCATGATGGCAGGGAAAATGATGGCATGAGCAGAGGTTGGACATCACCTCCTGGCCAACATCAGATCGATAACAGGAACAGGAGAGTGTGCCAAACTGCTGGCAAGGGGATGCTGGCTATAACACCCATAAGCCCGCCCCCAACAATACACTGCCTCCAGGAGGCATTAATTTACAAATCTCCATCAGCTGGGAACCTAGCATTCTGAACACCTAAGTTTATGGGGGACACCTGGATCAATCCGCCACGCCTTTCTTCTTCACACTGGGGTGGGGGGGGGTGAGCAGGGCAGAGATCCACGTGCGTGTTTGCGGAATGCTCACAGTACCGCGTGTGAGCGTGTCACTCCACGGATGTGCGTCCTGGCCCTTTCTGCACAGGGACTCACAGAAATCTCTCCACCAAAGGACACACACAGTGTGGCCAAAATCCAGAGGCCGCACACAGAAGACGTCAAGGACTGTATCCAAGGGAAAATGTTAGCCATCATCTTTTAAATATTTTTCCTAATTGTTATTTATTTATTTGATAGAGAGAGAGAGAGAGAGAGAGAGAGAGAGGGAGGGAGAGAGAAGCAGATAGAGAGGTAGAATGGGCGCTCCAGGGCCTCTAGCCACTACAAACGAACCCCAGATGTTTGCGACACCTTGTGCATCTGGCTTACGTGGCTACTGGGGAATTGAACCCCGATCCTTAGGCTTTGCAGGCAAGCGCCTTAACCACTGAGCGACCTTTCCAGCCAGCCATCATGCTTTAAAGCCACATGCATGTACCCTCTTGCTTCTGCAAGCTGTATGTTGGTGGCACACTGTACAAAGTAAGCCAGAGGCACCGAAGTGACCTGCCTCGTAGGGCTGGGATGATCTTGTGGCTCTTCTTCCGTCCCCCTCTCAGCCTAATGCACGAATCCTGCACGGGACACAGTGTGGCCTCGCACTCGGAATGAGGTCACTGGGGACATGGCAATGCCTTGCTGCTGGCTTTCATTCTTTGGAGAACAAATTCTAAGGGAAAATGTAATTAAATGTCTGTAAATAGAACACCTGACTGTGCTCCCTCTGGTGCTTGAGTGCAAATCTCTGATATTTGCCTAACAAATTACCAGCAGTCAGGCACACGGGGTCCCTCCCTCGCTCCTGTATGAATACTGACTCGTGGCTGGGATGTGCATCCATTGCCGGCCTCATAGGGTGAGACTTTCTGAGTGGGTCTTAGTCCTTCTGTGCTAATATTTTGTTTATTTATTAGAGAGAGAATGGGCTGGCCAGGGCCTTCAGCCACTGTAGACGGACTCCAGACTCACGCGCCACCACGTGCATCTGGCTTGCATGGGTACTGGGGAATTGAACCTGGGTCCTTAGGCTTTGCAGGCAAGCATCTGAACCACTGAGTCATCTCTCCATCCCTGGGTCTTAGTCTTGATAGTGTTTAGATAGGTTTTCATGTCAATCACTGTCAAGGCCAGAGCCTTCCTGAAGCGCTGCTCCACATGGGAGACGGACAAGCTGGGCCTCCTGGAAGCCACTGTCCCCAGCTCCTGCTTCTTAGGTTCATGTTCCTTGCTGGGAAAGGAATCTTCAGAGATTCTTATTGTCTTCAAAGGTAAGGTCAGATCAGGAGCCAAAGGCAGACAGACCAACAGGCCACATGGTGGACTGAGCCTTGATCCCTACAATTCCTATCTGACGTGGTCACCTTCGCAAGGCGACATAAGGAAGCTTCTCATGTTGGAGTCTTACGGACAAGGTCAGAGGAGAATAGGCAAGAAGGCTGTGTGTGTGTGTGTGTGTGTGTGTGTACACGCACATGTATGTTCATGTTTCTGCATGATGTGGGGAGTGCATATGCTAGTGATAATTACTTATGGCACTTTTTTTTTTTTTGGATTTTCAGAGGTAGGGTCTCACTGTAGCCCAGGCTGACCTTGGAATTCACTATGTACTCTCAGGGTGGCCTAGAACTCACAGCGATCCTCCTACTTCTGCCTCAGGGCACTTTTGACCTTGGCAGCTTTTCCGGGGCTGAGAGACCCTTCGCAGTGGGAACACAAAGCCCAGACTAAGCACGGGTGCCCCCTCTGCACAGGACTGCTCTCCCTGGCCCAGGGAGCCCAGGCCTCAGTCTGATGTTCAATGTCAGCACTTCTTACAGGAGCCAAGACTGAAGTCACCCGAAGGGGAGCTAGAGGGCATCAGAGCTGCTTGGCAGAGCCAGAATAAGCTGGATTCCCAGCGGTCACATCACCTCAGGAGTGCGAGGGAGCCCCTTGTGATGGAGAGAGGGAATAAAGAGGCTGAAGGTATTGCCTGGATCCACGGCTCTTGGAGCAGCATGATGTGTGTGGCCAGGAGACAGACAGTGTGGCCTTGGACGAGCTGTGCTGAGCCCCACGTCTTCTCCTCACGTGATCTCAGTGTCCAGTGTGGACAGTGTGGCCTTGGAGGAGCTGTGCTGAGCCCCACGTCTTCTCCACAGGTGATCTCAGTGTCCAGTGTTGACAGTGCGGCCTGGACGAGCTGTGCTGAGCCCCACGTCCTCTGCTCACGTGATCTCAGTGTCCAGTGTGGACAGTGTGGCCTTGGATGAGCTGTGCTGAGCCCCACGTCTTTTGCTCACGTGATCTCACAGTGTCCAGTGTGGACAGTGTGGCCTTGGATGAGCTGTGCTGAGCCCCACGTCTTCTGCTCACGTGATCTCACAGTGTCCAGTGTGGACAGTGTGGCCTTGGACGAGCTGTGCTGAGCCCCACGTCTTCTCCTCACGTGATCTCAGTGTCCAGTGTGGACAGTGCGGCCTTGGACGAGCTGTGCTGATCCCCACGTCTTCTCCTCACGTGATCTCACAGTGTCCAGTGTGGACAGTGTGGCCTTGGACGAGCTGTGCTGAGCCCCACGTCTTCTCCTCATGTGATCGCAGTGTCCAGGGTGGACAGTGCGGCCTTGGACGAGCTGTGCTGAGCCCCACGTCTTCTCCTCATGTGATCTCAGTGTCCAGGGTGGACATTGTGGCCTTGGACGAGCTGTGCTGAGCCCCACGTCTTCTCCTCACGTGATCTCAGTGTCCAGGGTGGACAGTGCGGCCTTGGACGAGCTGTGCTGAGCCCCACGTCTTCTCCTCATGTGATCTCAGTGTCCAGTGTGGACAGTGTGGCCTTGGACGAGCTGTGCTGAGCCCCACGTCTTCTGCTCACGTGATCTCAGTGTCCAGGGTGGACAGTGCGGCCTTGGACGAGCTGTGCTGATCCCCACGTCTTCTCCTCACGTGATCTCACAGTGTCCAGTGTGGACAGTGCGGCCTTGGACGAGCTGTGCTGAGCCCCACGTCTTCTGCTCACGTGATCTCAGTGTCCAGTGTGGACAGTGTGGCCTTGGACGAGCTGTGCTGAGCCCCACGTCTTCTGCTCACGTGATCTCACAGTGTCCAGTGTGGACAGTGTGGCCTTGGACGAGCTGTGCTGAGCCCCACGTCTTCTCCTCACGTGATCTCACAGTGTCCAGTGTGGACAGTGTGGCCTTGGACGAGCTGTGCTGAGCCCCACGTCTTCTCCTCACGTGATCTCAGTGTCCAGTGTGGACAGTGTGGCCTTGGACGAGCTGTGCTGAGCCCCACGTCTTCTGCTCATGTGATCTCACAGTGTCCAGTGTGGACAGTGTGGCCTTGGACGAGCTGTGCTGAGCCCCACGTCTTCTGCTCACGTGATCTCACAGTGTCCAGTGTGGACAGTGTGGCCTTGGACGAGCTGTGCTGAGCCCCATGTCTTCTGCTCACGTGATCTCAGTGTCCAGTGTGGACAGTGTGGCCTTGGACGAGCTGTGCTGAGCCCCACGTCTTCTCACGTGATCTCACAGTGTCCAGTGTGGACAGTGTGGCCTTGGACGAGCTGTGCTGAGCTCCACGTCTTCTCCTCACGTGATCTCAGTGTCCAGTGTGGACAGTGTGGCCTTGGACGAGCTGTGCTGAGCCCCACGTCTTCTCCTCACGTGATCTCAGTGTCCAGTGTGGACAGTGTGGCCTTGGACGAGCTGTGCTGAGCCCCACGTCTTCTCCTCATGTGATCTCACAGTGTGTCCAATGTGGACAGTGTGGCCTTGGACGAGCTGTGCTGAGCCCCACGTCTTCTCCTCACGTGATCTCAGTGTCCAGTGTGGACAGTGTGGCCTTGGACGAGCTGTGCTGAGCCCCACGTCTTCTCCTCATGTGATCTCACAGTGTGTCCAATGTGGACAGTGTGGCCTTGGACGAGCTGTGCTGAGCCCCACGTCTTCTGCTCACGTGATCTCAGTGTCCAGGGTGGACAGTGTGGCCTTGGACGAGCTGTGCTGAGCCCCACGTCTTCTGCTCACGTGATCTCACAGTGTCCAGTGTGGACAGTGTGGCCTTGGACGAGCTGTGCTGAGCCCCACGTCTTCTGCTCACGTGATCTCAGTGTCCAGTGTGGACAGTGTGGCCTTGGACGAGCTGTGCTGAGCCCCACGTCTTCTCCTCACGTGATCTCAGTGTCCAGTGTGGACAGTGTGGCCTTGGACGAGCTGTGCTGAGCCCCACGTCTTCTGCTCATGTGATCTCACAGTGTCCAGTGTGGACAGTGTGGCCTTGGACGAGCTGTGCTGAGCCCCACGTCTTCTCACGTGATCTCACAGTGTCCAGTGTGGACAGTGCGGCCTTGGACGAGCTGTGCTGAGCCCCACGTCTTCTGCTCACGTGATCTCACAGTGTCCAGTGTGGACATTGTGGCCTTGGACGAGCTGTGCTGAGCCCCACGTCTTCTGCTCACGTGATCTCAGTGTCCAGTGTGGACAGTGTGGCCTTGGACGAGCTGTGCTAAGCCCCACGTCTTCTCCTCACGTGATCTCACAGTGTCCAGTGTGGAGAGTGTGGCCTTGGACGAGCTGTGCTGAGCCCCACGTCTTCTCCTCACGTGATCTCACAGTGTCCTGATGGGCTTCTGCTCTTTGGGTATGGTGACATGGAGTTTTGCCTCCTGATCGAAGCTGCTCAGTGGTGGATCCTGGGACACTGGGCAGAGCCCATGAGTGTCCACACTAGGCTAGGCAAATCCTTCCTGGACTGAGCACAAAGTCAGCTTGCCTGTCACCTGCAAATGAAGCCCCATGAGGCAAACATGACAAGTGAGTGCTGGACATCAGAAGAACACAGTGATTAACAGGTGGCTATAAACCAAATGACACAGGGTGAAGTCACGGTCTGCTGTCGGGAATCTATCACCCACCTGTGCATCTGGCTCCTTGAGGCATCCACACCACAGAGTCTTCTACCGGTTTCCCTCAGCCAGGGACTTGTCCCACCCTAAAGAAACTAAAGCAGGTGGAAAGCTGGTGGCTATGGAGGCATTCCCAAAGAGCAACAGAAGGAGAGCACCATCGCATGAGGGCTGTGGTTGCCATGCAAACTGCCTTCTTTATTTTTCTTATTAAAAATTTTTATTCATTTATTTACAAGGAGAGAGAGAGAGAGAGAGAGAGAGAGAACACCAGGGCCTCTAGCCACTGCAAAATAAAACTCCAGACTCATGTGCCATTTTGTGAATCTGGCTGACTTGGGTACTGGAGAATTGAACCTAGGTCCTTAGGCTTTGCAGGAAAGCTTCTTAACTGCCAATCCATCCCTCCAGCCACTAAGCTCTCTTCTTTCCCGGATGGCATCAACTTTTCACAGCAGATAACGGTGCTTAAAGATGGAGCTAAGCTTCACGTGGTGTACCCACACTATAATCCCAAACACTCTGGAGACTGAGACAGGAAGGATGCTGAAATTCTGAGGCCATTCTGGCCTACAAGTGTGACCCCGGCTCAAGAAAACACAGTGCTTCCTGGTGAGAGGAACCTCCAAGCTGTGTCTGCTGCTCTTAGCTGACCCCCTGCGTCTGTGCAGAAATAGGGGGTTCCAGGGTGAAGACATAGCTATGTCCCTTGGTGGGAAGGTGCAGTGAGGAAGGGGAGGGCTTCAAGGGCAAGAAAGAAAATGAAAACGAAAGTGGTGTAGGGAGGCATCCCTGAGGGGAACAGAATCCATGCTGAGAGGAGGGGAGGTTTGTAAGAGTCTCCGAGCTAGAACCAGTGAATAGAGATGCAGGAAAAGCTACTTTCTATGCAGCATTGCATCTGGCTGCCTCAGGGAACTTGGGGGACTAGGCAGTGGACTGAACTTGAACCCGAGCAGCAGAAATGTTGGTTCTGTGTGCAGGTTTGGCTGGGGCATAGGAGAAGGGGTAGCAGACCTAACCCTTCAGCAAAACTGGGGTCCTTGATTTGAGGGCTCCCATGGGTCTGGCATCTTACACCTGTGTCTTATGTGTTAGGTATGAACATGGCTGGTGTCCACACAGAGCAGGGGCATTACTGAGCTGGCATTGGCCAGAACATCCTAACTGTCTAGGAGAATGGTCCCTGTGGACCAGTGCTGGTTGACCAGAAAATACCCTGAGGGCATCTTCAGTCCTGTCCATGAGGTCCATCAGGCTTCTGCACCTCGGCCTGGACAGAGATCTGTGCACCTATGGGGATACAGCTCCCTTACAGGGCCAGGAGACCCTCGTCAACACAGCCCATCTGCAGTACCTACCCTTTGCTATCCCAGATCTCTCATTGCTCACCCCATTCTGCGCTCTATCTCCACTCTCATGTAGAAGTGAGAAGGAATACCCTTGGGGAGAGGAGGGAAGTCCCACCCTCAGGGAGGGCCCTGCTCATGGACCCTGGGGTTCTTGATCACAGGAATCTAGGTTCCATTGGAAAACCCTCGGGGAGGGCCCTGCACATGGACCCTGGGATACTTGATAACACAGAATCCAGGTTTCACTGGTAAACCCTTGGGGAGGGCTCTGCTCATGGACCCTGGGGTACTTGATCACAGGAATCCAGGTTTTATTAGTAAACCCTTGGTGAGGGCCCTGCTCATGGACCCTGGGGTAATTGATAACACGGAATCCAGGTTTCACTGGTAAACCCTTGGGGAGGGCTCTGCTCATGGACCCTGGGGTACTTGATCACAGGAATCCAGGTTTTATTAGTAAACCCTTGGTGAGGGCCCTGCTCATGGACCCTGGGGTAATTGATAACACGGAATCCAGGTTTCACTGGTAAACCCTTGGGGAGGGCCCTGATCATGGACCCTGGGGTAATTGATAACACAGAATCCAGGTTTCACTGGTAAACCCTTGGGGAGGGCCCTGCTCATGGATCCTGGGGTACTTGATAACAGGAATCCAGGTTTCACTGGTAAACCCTCAGGGAGGGCCCTGCTCATGAACCCTGGGGTAATTGATAACACGGAATCCAGGTTTCACTGTTAAGCCCTTGGGGAGGGCCCTGATCATGGACCCTGGGGTAATTGATAACACGGAATCCAGGTTTCACTGGTAAACCCTCAGGGAGGGCCCTGCTCATGAACCCTGGGGTAATTGATAACACGGAATCCAGGTTTCACTGTTAAACCCTTGGGGAGGGCCCTGATCATGGACCCTGGGGTAATTGATAACACAGAATCCAGGTTTCACTGGTAAACCCTCAGGGAGGGCCCTGCTCATGGACCCTGGGGTAACTGATCACAGGAATCCAGGTGATGACACAGAATGCAGGGTTCACTGATAATGCACCATGGATGTGACTGTGTCACTGGTACCCACGGGCCTGGCCACACCTGTGTTTTGAAGCAGGGCTTCACCAGGGCCATCTGGAGGGTTGACTTGAAGGGATAGTAGAACAAAGTAGAACAAAGCAAAGTGACTTTTGTGCTAATGCTGGGCACATTGAAGCTAGTTTACTGTGCCAATTAAATAAAACTTAAACTGTTCAAGGCAGAAGGACACATCGCAGAGGGCGGTTCCCAGTGGCTACATGTCCTGCAGCATTTGCAGCCATGGACGTGACGGAAGGATAACATAAAGGAATCAGACACCACAGCAGAGATCCCAGGCTGTCCCTCGGACCACACCTCTCTCCTGTGTCTTTGCCTGCAGGGACACTGGGGCCTCTGCTGTGCTGAGGAAGAAGGTCACACCAAGGTGACCATAGGGGAGGTTGGGCTATCCCGGGGGTCTCCCCGAAGCACACCATGACCCAAGACCAGTGGCCATCAAATAAAGTGGTTTGGGTTGGGACAAAATGAGGGCTGCTTGTTGGAGGGAGGTAAGCACCTGTTTACCCAAAGAGACAGGAATTCTGTGTCTTCTGCACAAAACGTTAGCTCAGACCTCTGGGGCCCATGCTCTAAGAGGGATAATAGGCAGAGCATAAAAGACACTTCACTGTTGTCGTGCATGGATTTCCCCCTAATACTTATTTCTAAATGAATACAATCTACCCCAGAACTCTTTAATGTAATAAAAATATAGCTCAGGGTCAGGTATGAAATTAATGACACGAATTCAAAGTATTAATGCTCAGTGGGGTGAAACAACTTCAATGAAGAAATAATCACACTCCGTAACCAGACCCAAATGGAAAAAGATAGAAGCTGAGGATCTATTCCAACAGCAATCTGTTATGAAGGAAATTATGAAAACATGTATAAAATATTTATTTTTAATAAGATGAATGTCCTATTTCTTAAAACCAAAATAAGATCAGAGTCCTATTATCAAAGCCTGGCGACAGCTCCCAGCACCCTCTTTGTGTGGATGGAAACGCTCATTTTATCATCTTAATTTGTGCAGCTCTGTTCTTTTTAAAGTTAAATAAGTGGCAATCACAAAGCTCTGGGGTTTCCTTTTTATGGAGTGAAATCTACAGTACCAAATACTCAACTAAGAAATTTGTAGGAGCCAATAACGACGGAACCAGATCAATGTCCTTAATTACTGTGGTGAGTGTTACGGGTGGAGGTGGGAACCAGTGTCTCTCCGGCCACACTTTCCTGAGAAAATGACATGGCCCCTGTGGCACCCTGCAGGTGACCCATCTGGAGGAGAACCAAGCCAGCAGCTTTGTTTGCAAAGCCCCGTGCCCAGGTCTATGACCAGGGCTGGGTGGACAGTAGATACTAAGGACTCTGCCAGGACTGGACTTTGCCAGGATGGGGGCATTTGAGATATCTGTGCTGGCCCTACTCAAACAGGGTTCTGTAAGCCAATGCCCTCCTCCATATTCTGACCCAAAATGTTGACATGTGTTGCTTGGGCTCCTGGGAGCTCGGGGATCTCCAGCAAGCCCCAGGCCATGATCTGAGACGGGCTGGTAGTGTAATTCAGTTTGTAGAGTGCTCGCTTTGTATATGGGAAGCCATCCGTTTGAGCCCCACACCATGTAAACCAGGCTTGGTGCGTACCTAAAATCCCAGCACTTGGTACATGGAGACAGGAAGATCAGAAATTCAAGGGCCTCTTCATAGCGAGCTCAAGCCCATCCTGGGGACGTGAGACCCTGTTTCCAGAAACAAAAACAGATGAAGTAAAGCATACTTGTTTAAAGTTCTTCACTACAGAACATCCTACAGCCATGAAATGCTCAAATACCCTAAGCAGACAATATTAAGGAAGCATTCAATAAAATGTGTTCACAAAATAGGATGCCAGGAAACCATCCAATGTGAACTTTTTTAATATTTTAAATTATTTATTTATTTATTTGACAGAGAAAGAGGGAGGGAGGGAGAGAGAGAGGAGAATGGGTGCAGCCAGGGCCTCCAATCACTGCAAACAAACTCCAGATGCATGCGTCCCCTTGTGCATCTGGCTAATGTGGGTCTGGGGAATTGAACCTGAGTCCTTTGGCTTTTCAGGCAAACGCTATAACCACTAAGCTATCCCTCCAGCCCCATCCAATGTGAATTTTTTCAATTTTTAAAATGTCAATTAAAACTGTCAAAGCAGTCAAATTTATTGGTAATGCATTACAATTAGCTCAAATTTAACACAAGGTTTTTACAGACCAATGTGAATTTTTGATGAGACTTGGCTATGTAGCAAATATGCACTATTCGATTAAAAAGATAATCAAAGAAAAACAACACATCCAACATGATTTCTGTAGAAAAGCATGCATGTATACACACATAAAATATATTGTTCTAGGTCAGGTGGCACATGCCTTTAATCCCAGCACTCGGAGGCAGATGTAGGACTACCATGAGTTCAAGTCCAGCCTGAGTGTACATAGTGAATTCCAGATCAGCCTGGGCTAGAGTGAGACCCTACTTCCAAAAACCAATATATATATGCTTTTTTCTAAAAACATATATTTTATATTTTATGAACCATACACACACACACAATCTGTACACACGTATATATGTATGTATGTATGTATGTATGTATGTATATATATATATATATATATATATATGACAAAATACTTTGCAGAAAATGTAAATATAGTTTATTTGTGATCTCTTTTTCCATGTTCAACAAAAAAATTTCTACACAAAATCTGGATTCATTCCCTACTTGAGAAACATTAATCTTAATACCAATTATGAAGATATTAAAATGAATATGTATATACGGTAGTCAGGTGGAGATGGGCGACTTGGCATGCTCTGGGCGCCCTGCTGTCTTTACTTTTTGAAAACTCACAGAATTGATAAGAATGATTATTTCTTGCTTGTTTTTATTATACATTTGTAGTGCTCCTCTGAGAGATGTCTGTCCTTTCTCTCTTTTTTCGCTCTTTAATTGAACCATTAACAGTTTTCATACTCAAATTGCAAAAGATTTTTTAATCACATTACTTGCTTTATTTTCTCTCTCTCTCTCTCTCTTTTTTTTTTTGGTTTTTTGAGGTAGAGTCTCACTCTAACCCAGGCTGACCTGAATTCACTATGGAGTCTCAGGGTGGCCTCGAACTCACGGCGATCCTCCTACCCCTGCCTCCCGAGTGCTGGGATTAAAGGTGTGTGCCACCATGCCCGGCTATTTTCTATTTTTTTTTGTTTGTTTTCTATGTGGCTTTACCGTGAATGTGTTCCTTTTGACACGCTCACACGGATGACGCACACTTGGACATGTCATCAGAGCTCACACGTTTGGAAAGTCCTTTTGCAGCCTGAGGGTGGGACATTGTTCTTCTTGCGATTCATAGGCTTCCACTTTAACATTTCGCCTGGAACTGTTTTCTACCACGGTTAAAACGCCCGCTGGTGTGCAGGACTGTCGTGAACGCCGCTTGGGTCCCAGAGGTGCGTCTGCTCTCCTCTCAGCACAGGGCTCCTCAACAACTGTCACCCCACAGCAACTTTACAGCCATCTACATTGGATTTGTTTTTTGTTTTTTGGGGGGGGAGGTAGGGTCTCACTCTAGCCCAGGCTGTCCTGGAATTCACTATGGAGTCTCAGGGTGGCCTCGAACTCAAGACAATCCTCCTGCCTCTGCCTTCCGAATGCTGGGATTGAAGGCGTGCGCCACCACGCCTGGCCTGGATTTTTTTTTTGTACATGGGTGTATATGTGTGTGCCTGCTCACGTGTGGGGGTGTAAAGTGCAGAGGGCAATCTTAGGAGTCACCCCTGTCAGATGTTGTATACAGTCTTTGACCCCCCAGCTCACCAAGTAGGCTAAACTGCTACCCATCGAGCCCCAGGGATCCCCTGTCACTGCCTTCTCACAATGGGGGTTTACGAACGCACACCATCATGCCTGGAGTTTTTATATGCGTTCTGGGGATTGAACTTAGGTCCTCGGGTAGGTTTCTCTTGTGAGGGTCTTGCCCCAGAGGGGGGTCCTCTATACCCATGAGTTACAGGGCAGAGGAGTCAGGCAACAAGCATGTATTTCCTACAGCAGTCTGGGACAAGGAATTGCCGTAGCCTTGTTCTGAGAGCCCCTTGACTTACAGAGAGCACTGGCAGACAGGGGGATGGTGGCTCTCTGGGGCTACTTTTGTGTTTTGTTTTTGAGGTATGGTTTCACTCTAACTCAGGCTGACCTGGAATTTACTATGTTGTTTCAGGGTGGCCTGAAAGTCACGGTGATCCTTCTACCTCTGCCTCCTGAGTGCTGGGATTAAAGGCGTGCGCTACCACATCTGGCCTCTCTGGGGCCACTTTTATAAGGCCATTGATCCATCAGGAAGTCTGTCACTTCCCCAAGGTCCCACCAACTGACATGATTACCCCAACGCCTGGGGGAGACTTAGGGGCATCATTCTTCATACTACAAAAGAGGCTTAGGCTGCTGCCCCCTTCAGGGGCAGGGCAAAACTTAGAGGAGGCCTTAGGACCTATCCTCTGGACCTAGGGGTAGAGAACGTGGGCATATCTCAGATTTGACCCAACTAGGCTCTGAAAGTGCTCACTTCTTTTATGAATTGGTTAAAAATGTTATATTTATTTACTTGCAAGAGAGAGACAGAGAAAGAGAAAGAGAGAGAGAGAGAAAGAGAAAAAGAGAGAGAGAGAGGGAGAAAGGATGGGCATTCTGCAAATGAACTGCAGATGCATGTGCCACGTTGTGCATCTGGCATGACGTGGGCACTGGGAAAGTGAACCAGGGCCATCATCAGACTTTGTGAGCAAGAGCCGTTCACCACGGAGCCCCCATCTCCCCATCTTGATGTCTGACTCCACACTCCAAGAGCTGCCTTCCACTGAAGTTCCTACAGATATCTAGGTCCCAGTATCACACGGAGTTGCTGCTATTAATCACTTCTCACCAGTCGACCAGGTTCTCCACTCTGGGAAGGTGCAGTGTGGGAGTGGTGTTTGGATTAGCAGAGCCCTGTGGCAGTCACCATTAATCTTATAGCTGCCAATTTTCAGAGGGCCGCTGGGCCCTTCCAGTGCATCTCTCCGCCAGACGCAGCCCTCCTTAGTGAGTCCCTGTGTGGCCAGCACCTGTCCTTCTGACCCCTCACTCTTTGTCACCTGGCGGGCGTGATGGCAGTCCATCCATGTCCCCACTGCTCACCTGTCCGTGTCGACCCATGGTGACAAGTGTCTTTCCACAGAGCTCAGCATACCCTGGCCTCTGAGATAATGTGTGCTGTTGAAAATGATAAAACGACATCAAGTTCATCAAACTGAAAGAGAAAGAAAACCTACGGATGACTCAGAACGGCTTGCAAATTCCCTGGGCGATGGAAATTAAATATTCATGCCACTCACCTCTCTTTTAAATCCACTGATGATGGTTTTATCACAGTTCCAAGGGGTGTGAGTCGACTCTCAATGTATCTTCTAAACAGGTGGCCATTATTGCTGGCCACGTGGCTCATTACGGAGATGAGGGTGAGCTTGGTGCAGTATTAAGCCCAGAGCAGCTGAGTGGCATTGAGCTGCAGGTCGCAACTGTAAGGCAGAAAACTTCAGCTCATTTTCTGAGCTGCAGAACCTTTGAAAAGGAGGGCGCTCTTGAAAACTTGGGAGACCCCACACCGGAGTGGCAGGGCCATGGGGGGATTCTCTCGGGGGGGGTGGTGGTGTTCATAGATAATCTCAGACCTTGAGTTTCCAGAGGAAGGCCTGTCTAAAGCTTATCCCAGCCATGTGTAGCCAGGCTGGCCCTGTATTGATCAAGGTGACAGGAGAAGAATGGGGACAGATGACTGTCTAAAGGACCAGCCATGGACAGCACTGTGTGTCCAGAAGAGGTGTGGCCCAGGGATCCGTGCAGAGCTGGGGCGACCCACGCCACTGGTGGGTGATTGGGGGTTGGTGGGTTATATTCTAAGAGAATCCTGCTTATCTTACAGACTGCTCCTATTAAATGGGCCCTTATGGTGATTGCAGAAATAGTATACTAATTGTCTAGCCTTTTAACCTGATGTGACTTGTATACATGGTATGCGTGGTTATTATATAATGCAATGATATTTCTGTTTTTCCTTTGTCTTTCTTTGTTGTTGTTGAGGCTCTCACTCTAGCCCAGGCTAACCTCGAATTCACAGTGATCCTCCTGCCTCAACCTCCACTGCTGGGATTACAGACAGGAGCCACCATGCCGCCGTGAGTTTACTAGGGAACTGAGACGCAGAGCACACGCCGCTACCCTAGAGTTTCCCACACTTGGCAGCTGTCACCCAGAGGCTACTGTGGGGGAACAGAGCTGCCCTCCCTCAGCCAAGCCCTGGTCTCTGCAGACACAGCTCCTTCACTGCAAAGGTGGAACAATCACCTCTCGTGGGTGGCAGTGACCCCAGTGGGTGGAAGGTGTGGTCCAATTCTCGTGGCTTCTTCCAGAGGTGGCTGGTGGGCAGTGCGGAGGGAGAGGTGAAAGGAAGTGAAACTAATAGTCTGGCATTTTATGGCGAGTGACTACTGCAGGCCAGAGTCAGAACGTGTGGCCCCTGGAGAAGCAGTGTCTGTCAAACCTGCCATTTGCCCCCAGAGCTCCTGAGCCTGAGCAGTCCTATGTGAAGATACCCAGTGTAAGGCTGGAGAGATGGCTCAGCGGTTAAGGCGCTTGCCTGCAAAGCCTAATGAGCCCAAGTTTGAGTCCCCAGTACCCAGGTAAAGCCAGATGCACAAAGTGGTGCATGCAGTCTGGAGTTCATTTGCAATGGCTCGGTGCTCTCTGTCTCTATCTCTCTTTGTCTCTGTCTGTTTATCTCCTCCTTGGAAATAAATAAATACATAAATAAATAAATATACCCATTTTAGACATTTTATCCAGAGTTCACCAAATTTATTTACCTAAATTTTCTCCATCTGTCTTAGCATGTTTCTAGAAAAATTCTTGAGATTTCAAGACTTTGATTTTTTTGTTTGTTTGTTTTTATCAGAGGAGGGCCTCCCAGTACCTTCATCTGCTGTCGCCATGAGCTATGTTTGCAGTTCAGAGCTGCGTGGAGGTGCTGGACGCCCGGGGCTGCTGCTCTGCGGCATGAAACACATGCCACTGTCATGCACTGGGGACCATTGCAGGGCAGCTGCCCTCAGCACGGGTTGCTCTCCTCCTACCCTGCCTGCTGCCGCCCGTATGAAGTGTGTTCCACTCCCCAGGATGCTCAAACACATGGGCCAAAATGGAGGGAAGAGGCCGCCTTCCAGCACTGTGGGGGTAAGGGGTGCCAGGGGTCTCCAGATGTGCTCAGGGCTCACTGGCTCCGTGTGCAGTGCCACTACAGCTGGGATGCGTTCCTTTTTTAAAAATTTTTATTTATTTTTTTAAATTTTATTTTTATTTATTTATTTGACAGAGAAAGAGGGAGAGAGAGAGAAAATGGGTACGCCACAGGCCGCTAGCCATTGCACACAAACTCCAGATGTGTGCACCCCCGTGTGCATCTGGCTAAGGAGGGTCATGGGGAATCGAACCTGGATCCTTTGTCTTTGCAGGCAAACGCCTTACATCCCTCCAGCCCCCTGAGTTCATTTTTTTTCCAAAATATTTTTTTCAGTTTTTATTTATTTGAGAGAGAAAGGATAGAGAGAGAACGGGCACTCCAGGGCCTCTAGCCATTGCAAACGAACTCCAGACACATGCGCCACTATGTGCATCTGGCCTACTTGGGTACTGGGGAATCAAACCTGGGTCCTTAGACTTCACAGACAAGTACCTTAACCGCTAACCCATCTCTCCAGCCCCTGACAGGCTGAGTTTGAAGGAGCCCTGTGATACTGATACCTGTAACCTGGCTTCCTTGGCTACAGTGAGCCAAGAAAGGAAGCCTTAGGGCCTGGAGCAAGTCAGGCAGCATCATCTTCTTCCTCTCCTTCCTTTCTTCTTTTTTTTCCTTCTTGTAAAAAAAATAGCATTTGGGGCATGTTTCCTTTGGCGGGGGGAGCTGGGAGCAGTGGCCTCTCTGACCCTGGGCTGCCGCTGCAGTGAAGCCCACCCTTCCTGAGCAGATAACACCAGACACCACCGTTGGCTGGGTCCTGCTGCCAATCTATAATGTTCCCGGCCATGATTAATCTGATAAATAATAAATATATCAATCTAGTCTTTTAGACAAGGACAAATTCTTACCAGCAGGGAGGCATCAGGCCTCTTTTACAGCTGCCTGTAGTGCCGGGATTAATTATTTAATGCTTAATTCTTGGGGAAATGAGAAAGTTCTGATTAATGCTGTCCAGGACCCGATCCTTGCTTGTTTGATACGTGTCAGATAATTTTCCCCTTGGCAGTCACTCTGAGAAAGCCAGAGGCGACTGTCATGGGGGCTCAGACACCAAATTTCCAAAGATTAATTGAAATGAAGATTTAGAGTGTCACCAGAAGTCCAGCCTGGGTAACCATTCTGGGCTAAGTATAGATCAGTCGGTGCTAGCCTACTGTGTCCTTATGCAAAACAGCGAGAGGAAAATCCTCATCTGAATTCCAGGTTTTTTTTTTTTATTATTTGCTTTAGGCTGTCCACTTAAAATACTCCACTGCGGCTGGAAAGACTGCTCAGTGGTTAAGGTGCTTGCTTGCAAAGCCTAATGACCATGTTTGATTGCCCATGTAAAGCCAGATGCACAAGGTGGTGCATACATCTGGAGTTCATTTGCAGTGACTCGATACCCTGGTGTGTGTTCTCTTCTCTTTCTCTCTGTCTTTCTTTCTGTCTCTTCTCATTGTCTTTCTCTGCTTGTCCCATTTCTGGTTAAATAGTGGGTGCAGGCTGAGTTTGTTACAGTTGTGAGGCCACTGGTCTGTGTGCTGGGCTCTGCCAAGCTCAGCCCACTATTTCCATGTCCTGCCCTGTCCCAGCGTACGGTAGAAACAGCAGGAGCTGACTCAAAGACGGGCACCTTCCTCTCTAATCTCCCGCCTCTCTTTAGCTCTGGGCATCTGTTTCCACAAAGCCTGAAATTGCCGCCGGCCACATAGTTTCTATCTTACCTTGGTGACTGTGAAAAGAAGTGGCCTGTCACATAGGTGAAGGGAAGCAGATGGTGAGATTCAGAGAGGATCGTTGGGGATCTGTGGCCATACCAGTCTCTGCACTCACGGGAAAGGGGCCCCGGCTCACCTCACGGAGTTCCCCCCTTAGCTTGAGCACTGGGTTTCGAAGATGCCTGTGGTCCTTACACCCCACGCACCCTTTCGGGGCTCTGTAGATGTGGAGCTGTGCCCCACTGCAACCCCCAGGAGCGCAGCCTCTAACAAACAGAGCAGGGGGCCGACCCCAAGCCTTGGCTTGTTGACCGCTGTGTCTGCCTCTCTCAAGAGTGGCAGCTGATGACAAGGCTTGTTCCCAGAGCCTAGTCACAGTGATTCTGACCAAATCCATCCATTCAGCCAGTTTTGTACAACCCTTGTGGCAGATGCCACAGGTGCTGCTGCTTGGTCCATACCCGAGTTCAAGTTGATCCCAGCTGGCCAGGCTGAAACACTGTCAGTGGACATTGGCCAATGGCACTGTGTCACATTCCATGGGACACAAGCGTGGACACACGAGACCCTGTGTGAGGGGAGGGGTCTGCTGGAAGGGGAGGGGTTGGAGGCTCTAGGAGGACAGATGATGAAAACTATACAACGGCTTGTTAGGGGCACCACGCACGGTCAGGGGAGCCTGCATGTAACGAGTGTGGGCAGTGTGCGTGCGTCTTTGTCATGTCCAGCGGTACCTCCCTACAGACTCTGCGAGGAGATCGAGCAGAGAAAGGCCGTGAGTTTCAGACGACTGAAGGCAATGCCACCCGTGTGCACATGCATGTGCATGACGTCACATGGCCGAGAACGGAAGAGCTCCTGGCAAAAGCACCCTAGGGTCTGTGTGGGCTCTGCCTTTGGCCCACACGATCCCACACTGCCTGATCGCCTCACGCACATCTTCTCTCAGTGCTGCGGGGGGCAGGGGAATGTATCTATTTCCCAGGGGAAGAAGACATTGTATTCTGGGAATTCAAGAAGTCCGAATGTGAACCAAGTTCTTCAGAGCCAAGTCCACCCCTTTTCCATGCTGTGGGACAACAGGGAGCCGGCGCTGACAGGGCCAAAGTGCTGACCGCACAAGCCCTGCATGCACTGCTGGATTTTATGGGGCAGGAGGGATGCTGAAGGTCTGTTTGGCCCAAGAGCAACTTGTAGGCTACAGAGAGATAAACTGTGCTCATAAAAAGCAGGAAAAAAACAGTTCTTGTCCCTCCTCCTTCCTCCCTTCTTTCCTTTTTTTTCCTTTTATTTCTTCTTCCTTTCATTATTTCATTTATTTTTATTAATTAATTTTATTTATTTGAGAGAGAGAGAGAGAAAAAAAGCAAGTAGAAAGACAGAGAGAGAGAGAGAGAGAGAGAGAGAGAGAGAAAGAAAGAATATGTGTGCCATGGCCTCCAGACACAGCAAACAAACTCCAGACGCATGCGCCACCTTGTGCATCTGGCTTTACATAGGTCCTGGGGAATCGAACCTGGGTCCTTTTGCTTTGCAGCACATTAACTGCCAAGCTATCTCTCCGGACTCCCCTTTCATTTTTTTTTTTCACAAGCCCTTGTAATTTGGTCCTCCCCAGAAGAAACCCTCATGCCTGCTGTTTGATTTTACATGCTTGTGCTCTTAGTGGGCAGACCACCTAACCCTTGAGACAGGAATAGACTCCGAGCGACACTGCCTGCTCCCTGCAGTCCCTGGCCTGGTGGAGACAGGAAGGAGGCTTGAGGACAGAGGACACAAGAGTGACCAATAGGGTGACTCACTGTTCTCGCCCCTTTCTAATCTGCCTCCTTCTCCACTTTGGGCCTGGTTGGATAGAACTGGCCTGGTCTAGAGGGAGGGCGTGTCTCACTGGCTCCGCCACACCCCAGGGATGTCAGAGGAGTGCAATGGCTTCTATCCATCACTGTAGAAAAGCTTTGGCATGCCACAATGCTCTTCCACCTCCCACCTCTGACCTCCCTTCTCTAAGGTCCTCTTTGCCAGCGCAGCACAGGGACCCGGACAGTCTCTCTGTGCATGTCTGCAGATGTTGCGTTCTGATCATCAGTTGAGGACAGGGTCAAGGTGGCCCAGAATGCCACCAGCTTTAGGAAGTCTCACTCATGTTAAACACATCCAGTCCCCCAACTTCACGTGGACTACATTGGGGTGCCTGTCCACTGATTTCTTTCTTCACTTTTCCTGCCTAAATGACTTCCAAAAGGACCCCAGTGGTGCTCGGGAACCCCGGTCTCAGGACAGGATGGGACAGGAGTGTGGCAGGGTGGATCCTGCCTCCAAAGACTCTTCTAGAGACCTTCTGGTGGGAACCTGCTCTGGGAATCTATACTTTCTGCTGCTTTTTTTTTTCCCCTTGAACCTATTTGCATTTTAAATAATTAAAACATTAAAACTGAAAAATTTATAAATGAGAGCTGCTAAGAGAATCCTGCCTGGCAGACAATAGAAAAGAAATTATTACCCTGCTAGGGCCGCGTTAATGTCCTATCTGTCACTCTCCCCGAGGGGCAGCCGGTGGCCCAGTCAGGCCCCAGCTCTTGGCACACGCAGACACAGTGCAGCACACGCACCAGCTTGCACACAGCCAGATAAACACACACGCCTCCTGCACTCCTGAGACCCTCGCCACTAGTAAAGGGCTTGGGGACCCTCTTGGGGGTAGCATTGATCCCATTAAAGGACTTACCCCAACAGAACCTGGCCTGTCCTTAGGACCCAGGTCCCCTCTCGCCCTCCCACCCACCACTCGGCTTAAAGTTCACTTGGGAGGAGGGGCAGCGTAGAGTGACAGGCGCTTGGTCCGGCGTGGCTCTGCCTGGTTGTAACAAGCGTCGGGACATTAGGAGCCACAAAAGCCGGGTTGGCCGCGTCATCAATCATGGAGCTGACACCCGCCTTCAGTTTGTTTGTTCCACTCTGCATAATAAGTGATTGGATCAGGTTTAATTAGATATTGGGTGATCAATCATTGCCAACGAGGCCACTCAGCTTGGGATCTTGATGCTGCAAGGAGAGAGAGAGGGGGGAAAAAACAACAGCAAATCTCATCTCGTGTGCATAAATACTCGGGCCCATGAGCACACACCGTGGCGTGTGACCGAGGAGAGAGGTATAGAGATGTCTGCAAGACGCGAGGAAGAGAATAATTCACGTCTGTACCGCCACTTCCCAGACAGCGCCAGCTGACATTTTACTTTTGTTGCATAATTACTTTTCAATATATAATATAATATGCAGACCTGAGGGAGAGAGAAAAAAAAGCAATTTCATTACGCACTGGTCTTTCCTCCTGCCATCCTCAGAAGTGACCAGAAGCTGTCACTTCAGTGTGGAATGAGTTGGGGTTGAGGTCTGGGACCACATGTGACATCCTAGCTTTGAGGGGCCCACTGTCCAGGACAAGAGGTCCTCGAAGATTCCGCATGGGCCTTGGCCATGCTCTGTAAGGCTCTCAAGTGGTAGCTTCCAGTTCGGTGCCTGAGCTCAGCTGAGCCCACGATGGAGTAATTGACCTCGACAGTGGGCTGTTTGTTTATTTATTTATTTAGAATCTCCATTTAACCTCATGGGCAGAAGGAGCACGGACCATCATCGCATTCATTATTTGGAGTTCAGAGGTCATGTCAATGCTTGTATGCATCTCATTACGCACAAAGGCAATGGGGTCTATGACGGACTTGGGGACTTGGCTTGTTCATTAAGGGTCAGCAGGCGGACTCCTGGGGCCCCCCTCCCTCCAGGAACTTGCCTGCACCATAAGACAGAAGCGTACTTCCCAACTCTGACCACGGTTTCTGTAGCAAAGGGGCCTGGACACCCCCAGCTTCTAGACACCCCCAGCTCCTAGACATCCCTAGTTCCTGGACATTCCCAGTTCTTGGACTTCTCTAGATTCTGGACAACCCCCACCCCCAGCTCCTAAAGGAACAGATTTTTCTGTGTCTTTGAGTAGTGGATGGGGAGATGTCAGGCCCTTTCCTCCTGTTCTGGCCCAGTGTAGTTATATTTCTCCACTCACTGCTAGGTGCCTACCCCTCATCTCAAACAGGTATAGACACCTCGAGATGAACATGTGTCATGATATGTGCAAGTCCCTCAGTGAATGAGGGAATGAGGGGTGGTCCAACAGATGGATGGATGGACACATAGAAGATTAGAAAGGTAGGCAGAGAGATGGATTGATGTGTGTGGGGAATGGTTGGATAGAAGCGTAGACGGATGGATACATTGATAGCCAGAAAGGTGGATCAATGGATTTATGGGTGCATGGGTAAGTTTATGGAGAAGGGTAGAAAAAGGTATGGGTGGCTAGGTGAGCGTGTACATTGATGGATGACAGGCAGATGAAGGGATTGATGAGTGGAAGCGTGGGTAGGTGAATGGATGAGTTAGTAGATGACTAGATGGGTGGAAGAATTGGTGAAATGGATGGATGTGTGGATCGATGTATAAGAGAATGGATGGATGGTGGGGGCTGAAACAATGGGTAGGGTAGATGGGTTAAATGTGTCCAAGATGGCCAAATAGGGGCACTGATGGGTAGATAGTAGATAGAGAGCTGAGTGGATGGGTAGAAGGGTGGAAGAAAGGGTGGATATGTGCAGATACTGCTAGGTTCGGTGGGGGAGGGTGTTTCACTCAGTATCCTTGGACATCCCCAGCCATGGAGTAGTGTTTCCGCAAAGACAGGAGCCTATGGCTGACAGGGTAACAGGAGAATCACTTACCCATGTCATGAGTGTTTCCCTCCCTTATGGGAAGGAAACAGAGCATCAAGTCCCCTTGGATTAAATAATCTGTTAAAGGGCTGGAGAGATGGGCCAGTGGCTAAGGTGCTTGCTTTCAAAGCCTAAGGACCTGGGTTTGATTCCCCAGTACTCATGTCAAGCCAGATGCACAAGGTGGTATATGCATCTGGAGTTCGTTTGCAGTGGCTGGAGGCCCTATCATGCCCGTTCTCTCTCTCATAAATAAATAAATAATTTTTTTAAAAAATAAAACAACAATCAATTAAAATATAATTATAGAGTATTGTGTGGTAGAGACTTCTCAGATTCTAGCCATTATGACAAGAGACTATGGTTATTCTATTAGGCAGTAAACACGGCAATAGATAACACCCATTGCCTACCGTACAATCTAAGAAATGGGAGGCAAGCAGTCTTTATAGACAGTGTAGCTCTGAATATGGACTTTCTCTTCAGGGTCTCCGAGAGCTCTAAGGGCCCTAAGCCCCACCATGTGCCTGTCCCCCTGGGTGTCAGACCAGGTATCCCCCTCTCCCCCCAACAAAGAACGTGAGGTATGACTTGAGCCGGTACTTGGGGTTGTGTGGGGCTCAGCAGCTGCCCCCAGGGAGTTGAAGGCCAGTAGGACCATCTCTGGCTGGAGGCTTGGGGCACAGGGCTGGTTGGACGTTTCCGTCCAGGAGCTGTGGGGACGGTTGAGTCAGGTATGGCTCCACCCGGCTTGAGGCCGGCACCAGCAGCATGCGGTCTGGTCCGTCTCCTGTACCGACCCTCGCTGCAAACACCCCGTCGTTGGCAGATTCCTCCTCGGTCTTGTGTCTCTGGATATTCCCAGGGGTTAAACTGAAATAAAGAGTTTCCACTGGACGCATCTGCCCGCTCATTCCCAGCCCCTAATTTACTTGTCTTTTGTGATCTTCCCAACCACTTGGCCCCAGTCTCCTTTCCTTTAATCCTGGATTAGCCCCAGGCCTGCGCTCTGTTTTCAAGAGCTGTGATGTCTTTTTTTTTTTTCCTTCTTCTTCTCCAAGCATCCAAGTACTGAAAAATTGCACCATTTTATCAGGAAGTACATGACCCGGTGCCTGCGTCCAGCTTCTCATCTCTGAGACACATTTGACCCTTTGTTTGTTTGTTTGTTTGTTTGTTTGTTTTTATTTGTTTGAGCGCAACAGAGAGAGAGAGAGAGAGAGAGAGAGAGAGAGAGAGAGAGAGAGAGAGAATGTGTGCACCAGGGCCTCCAGCCACTGCAAACAAACTCCAGATGCGTGCGCCACCTTGTGCCTCTGGCTAACATGGGTACTGGGGAATGGAGCCTCGAACCAGGGTCCTTAGGCTTCACAGGCAAACGATAAGCCATCTCTCCAGCCCTGTTTCTTTGATTTTTTTAAAATTTATTTTATTTATTAGAAAGAGGGGGCTGGAGAGATGGCTTAGTGGTTAAGGCACTTGCCTGAAAAGCCTAAGGACCCAGGTTTGATTCCCGAGTACCCACATAAGCCAGATGCACAAGGTGGCGCATGCATCTGGAGTTCATTTGCAATGGCTAGAGGCCGTGGTGCATCCATTCTCTCTCTCTCTCTTTCCCTCTTAAAAAAAAAAAAAACAACAACAACAACAACAAAACAATATTTAAAAGCAGAAAGAGAGAGAAGGAGAGGGCAAGGGAAGGGGGGGGTCGTGTCAGGGCCTCTAGCCACCGCAAATGAACTCCAGATGCATGCGTCGCCTTCTGCATCTGGCTCTGTGTGGGTACTGGGGTATTGAACTTGGGTCCTTTGGCTTTGCAGACAAGCTGTGGCTCCAGGTCCATTTCTTCGATCTTTGTTTTGTATGTGACTCAGTGGAGCAGAGTGGAGATGCACCGTGAGGGAGAGGGAAGGGGCTGCGGTTGGCAGGGTCTCCTCCCAGATGGCCACCTTGGCCTTGCAGAGGGCAGGACCTTTGCTTTCGTCCTGTTTACCTCCTTTCTCCAGCGCTCCCAGCCACTAGGAAGTGACCCTATGGGGTGACACACTGTTCCTCTTGCTAAGGGAACGAGCTCCAACTTGGGCTTAGCTGAGGACAGGAAGTGACATGGCAGGTGAGGACACTGTGACGATACACGCCAGGCCTCCGTGCCACATCCCCTCTGCACCTAGAGCGGGTACAAAGCAGGCTTCTCAAGGTGGCATGTTCTCTGCGTTCTAGGCTTGCCAGGTCCCACCAGGGGATGGCAGTGAGTCCGGGCTGTGGCCAACTGTCTGGTTTCTGAGTACCTACTGGGTCCCTGGTTGGCAGCAGGCACAGCATAGCCAGAAGAGCCCGGATGCAAGACACCAGCTGTCTGAGGTGCTGGTTTTGGGTAAACTGGGGATGGGAGATGTGGATCAAAGGTCCTGGGTGGGCAGAGCCGGCTGGGGGAAGCCCAGATAAGCACAGATCCACACTGCCCTCCCTTCCACCCTGACAGTCTGTAAGTCATCAAGGGACACCCATGGCTTGGCGGAAGTCACGGGGGGGGGGGACGACGAGGGTAGAGGACACTCCTGAGCCGGCAGGCTCCTGGATGGACTGTCACTGAGAAAGGTGACACTGGTTCTCTTGCAGTGTTGGCAGTTCAGGGACCACGTGGACATGGCAGAGTAAGGGAGGCCACCAGGGCTCATGAGATGTGGTCACCTGGGGAGGGAAGGAGCCCACATGGAAACGAGAGGGAGTGCCAGGGGCCAGAGCATCTGTGGGACGGCAGGTGAAGCCTGTGTCCAGTGGAGGAACAGAGGGCGCAGAGTCCAGGGCAGGAGAGGTCAGGCAAGCATGCGGTTTGGGCAGCACAGAGACCCCTGGAGTTACGGAGAATAACTTCATGGTGCTCTGACATTCACAGCTACTATGGGGGTTCAAGAGATGGCATAGTGGTTAAGGCACTTGCCTAAGGACCCAGGCTCAATTTCCCCAGGACCCACATAAGCAGGGTGCACAGGGTGGCGCATGTGTCCAAGTTTGTTTGCAGTGGCTGGAGGTCTCGGTGTACCTATTCTGTCCATCTCTCTCTAATAAATAAATAATAATTTTTAAAACCTATTAGTGATATTATACCCAGAACTTCCTGGGACAACACAATGAGGGTAAGCCAGCTTTTTACAGCTTGGGAAGGGAGTTAACATCTTAAAAATTTATTTATTTATTTATTTTAATAATCAGCCTGTGCCTTTATTTATTTTTATATTTATTTATTTATTTTACAGAGAAAGAGGGAGAGAGAGAGAGAGAGAATGGGCTCACCAGGGCCTCTAGCCACTGCCAATGAACTCGGACACATTTGCCATCCTGTGCATCTGGCTATCGTGGGTCCTGGGCAATAGAACCTGGGTCCTTTGGCTTTGCAGGCAAATGCCTTAACAGCTAAGCCATCTCTCCAGCCCTATTTATTTACTTTTTATTTGTGCAAGAGAGAGAGAAAGAGAAAGAGATAAAGAATGGGCACGCCAGGGCCTCTGGCCACTACAAGCGACCTCCAGACACATGCTCCACTTTGTGCATCTGGCTTACGTGGCTCCTGGGGGATCAAACCCTGGTCCTCAGGCTGTGCAGGCAAGCACGTTAACCAGCGAGCCATCTCTCCGGCCTGAGAACGAACTTCTTGCTGCAATGCCTATGTTACTCGAGGAGAAGGCTAGGCACCGGAATCGGTCATGGGCGCCTGTCCTTGCCATCGTCACTTGCATTTCTCTTTGCCTCAGCAGTGTTCTCAGGAAACAGGAAGGGCACAGCCCCGTGCTGGCAGCCCCCGGGGCGGGGGGGGGTGAGCTCCTGTTAGCAAGCTGACTACCTAGGTATTGCCCCCACCTCACCAGACCCTCACCTGAGGCTGTTTCCGGGCTGCAGAGGTGCCAGCTTTCCTTGAACCCTTGGAATCTATACTGGACAAGGCTGCCTCTGCCACACACAGAAGCCACCTGCCTGGGGCCCAGGAAGGACCGTGGTATGTTTCGAGTCGGAGCCTCTTGGCACATGTCTCCTTCGTGTCAGGCACATCGCTGGGGCTTAGTGGCGGAATGGTTGTGCTATCACTGCATGCATTGACGGAACGGGCACCTACAACCTTAGGGTCATCCAGCGTGTCACTTTGGATTTCTTTTTGTTTGTTTGTTTCTAAAAGTAGGTTTGGGCCGGGTGTGGTGGCACATGCTTTTAATCCCAGCACTCGGAGGAAGGCAGAGGTAGAAGGATCGCCATGAGTTCGAGGCCACCCTGAGACTACACAGTGAATTACAGGTCAGCCTGGGCTAGAGTGAGACCCTGCCTCTAAAAACAAAACAACAACAAGAAAAAAAACTAACAAACAAAAAAAAGTAGGTTTGGGTCTACCCGAAGGTTCAGACTGCAATGGGAAAGGCTGAGAGTTTCTGATGCCCTGTCCCTTGGGATGTGTGCTGTTGTCTCGGGCCACGTGGGGCATGACGTCAGCGGGGGAGGGGCCGGTTGCACAGGTTCTGAGGACCCGGGAGCTCTGGACGGGATCCTACCTTGTACCTCAAAGGGTGCTCTTCTCACGTGACCAGCACGCTTCCATGGATGTGGGGTCTTGGGAACCTGCAGACTCACAACAGCCCTGTAGGAAGCCTTGCCTACAGCAGCTTTGTCTGGAGCCCTCCGAGCCCTTTATTCACCTAGACCTGCAGCTTAGAGAGAGCGGCCACTCAGTCACGCAGTGCACCCATGGTACATGTGGTAGGCGCCACATACGTGCGTGTGGAGATATGTTCTATACATACGCACCCAAAGCGCTTAGTACTTAAGTCAACCAATGGTAATAAGTGTATCTGCTTCCATTTAGAATAATTTTAGATTATGATATGGTTTTGAATAGATCATATGAGTCATAGAAACAGGGGATGACTGGGAGTGGAATGTTAGAATGATGCAGATGGCGAGGAGAAGCAGGGAGGCGGAGAAGAGGAGTAGGGGTTTGGAGGAACATGCCATAAGGAGACGTGTTACTTTGTATGCTAATGAAAAATGAATAAGCTGGGTACGGCAGCACGCGCCTTTAATCCCAGCACTTGGGAGGCAGAGGTAGGAGGATCACCGTGAGTTCAAGGCCACCCTGAGACTACATAGTGAATTCCAGGTCAACCTGGACTAATGTGAGACCCTACCTCAAAAATCAAATAAATAGGGGCCTAGACTGATAGCATAGTGGTTAAGGCATTTGCCTGCAAAGGCAAAGGACCCAGGTTCGATTCCCCAGGACCCACGTTAGCCAGATGCACACAGGGGCGCAAGTATCTGGAGTTTGTCTGCAGTGGCTGGAGGGCCTGGCACGCCCATTCTCTATCTCTCTCCCTCTTTCTCTGTCAAATAAATTAAATTGAAAAGCTTTTGAAAATTCAAATAAATATTAAACAAGACTAATTGGATGGAACTCGAGATCATCAGACTAAAGTAGTCTCCCACAAAAGCGCCTGTCTGCCTCCCACCCAGGGTGGTCACGGTGACATACCATGACCAGGACTTTGATGTTGTGCCAGGCATAGAGCAAATCCAGATCTCCCCAGTTTTACACACTCGCTCCTGTGTGTTTTCTGTGTGTGTGCGATCTTGTGAGCACGTGTGCATGCATTGTGTCTGTGTTGGCATGTTCACATGCACAAGTGAGCATGCACGCCTGTGGTTGTGTGTGCACAAGCGTGGGCACATGTGTCCTTGTGCGTGTTGAGTCTGCGCAGCTTAACCACACGTGTGAAGCCTTCTCCCCGCGTCCTCAGAGAAGACAGGCTGCGGTCTGCAGAGACACCCGGGTGTCCCCTGACCCTGCTGCTGTTCCCTTCCTGAGCTGCTGTCCCCTTCCTGAGTCTTGGTGTGCTTCTACTCTGGTATTCCTGCTGTTCTGGAATGTTCTACGGACAGAAAGTTCTGCAGCTGGGCAGTGCTCAGTCCTTCCTGGGTGCTGCCTGGATCTGCATTCCCTTCCTTCCAGGATGCATGTGCATGGGCCAGTTTGCTTGGTCAGTGGAGGTCAGCTGGCACGTTCCAGTTTGGGCTTGTGGTGAGTCAAGCTTCTGCGAATGTTCTCGTGCATGTTTTGGAGGAGCACGCATTTCCAGCTCCTGGGGTCAGTCGCCAGCCGCAGCCCTGGGATCAGTGCACTGGTTTCCCAAGGTTTCATCCTCTTTCCTCCAGCGACCGGCCCTGTCATCTTAAACCAACACACCACCCCCAGCCTCTCCCTGTCACCGGTACCAATTGCAGATGCCATTACTTTTCATGTGACTGAATAGGGTGTTTTTTTTTTTTTTGGCCATAAAAATTATTTGTCAAAATGAAAATTAGACATAGCTGTAAATTTGGACTTCTGCCTTCTTCTTTTTTCAATAAAGAAAATGAGAGTCCCAAGGGAACAAAGCTTCCGTTTAATACATTCAGTTATTAATTTCAGTTAGATAAAGTTTACTTCTATCCCACAACAATAGATCAACCCCGTAGGGGGAGACATTAACCACGGTGTGGCTAGTTGAAGAAAGAGACTGTGTGATTGCATTTTTCACTTTTTAATGGTTTTCTTTATCCAGTATGGAAATGGAATTTCCTCCCAGAAAGCAACACTCACTCGCTTTAGAGTTTAGGCCCCTTTGTGTGGCTGTCCCCTCCTTTTCCTCACCCCCCCCCACCGCCCACTACGTGCTGCCTCCTTCCTGGCGTATTCACCTGGGGCAGAAGGGAGGCTTGTCACCTATCAGGGAGATGACCTGCAAGGCACATACCTGGGTCTGTGGCTGTACTTGGCACTTGTCAGCTCCCCTAGTCTGGCACAGTGGCCCTGGGTTTGGAGAACTGGCCACCGCAAGTGTTTTGTACCTGGGAGAACAGAAAACGTCTCTCAGCTGACCGGTGTCCCGTGTCTGGGATGGCTGTGATGTGGTGGCACTGTAGAGAGATGCCTCCAAGGTCTCTTAGAGTCTCTGTCAATATAGGCATACTGTAAGCCTGGCTACAGGCTCATTTCCAAGCTCGTTCAGAGCCTTATAAAAAGGAAGAAGTCTTCTCTCTCTATCTGCCTCTCTCTAATAAGTAAAATAAAATAAAAAGATATTTTTTTTAAAAAAACAAGGGGGTTCAAGAAATGTCTTAGTAAACTGGGCGTGGTGGCACACGCCTTTAATCCCAGCACTTGGGAGGCAGAGGTAGGAGGATCACTGTGAGTTTGAGGCCACCCTGAGACTACATAGTGAATTTCAGGTCAGCCTGGGCTAGAGCGAAACCCTACCTCAAAAAACAACAGCAGGGCTGGAGAGATGGCTTAGCGGTTAAGCACTTGCCTGTGAAGCCTAAGGACCCCAGTTCGAGGCTCGACTCCCCAGGACCCACGTTAGCCAGATGCACAAGGGGGCGCACGCGTCTGGAGTTCGTTTGCAGTGGCTGGAGGCCCTGGCATGCCCATTCTCTCTCTCTCTCTCTATCTGCCTCTTTCTCTCTCTGTCTGTCACTCTCAAATAAATAAATAAATTAAATAACAACAACAACAACAAAAACCAGCAAAGAAAGAAAGAAAGAAAGAAATGGTTTAGAGGTTAGGGCACTTGCCTGCAAAGCCAAAGGACCGAGATTCAATTGCCTAGGACCCATGTAACGGCAATGAACGGGGTGGCTCATGGAGGTAGCTCATGCATTGCCTGGTGCACCCAGTCTCTCTATCTGCTTTATTTCCCTCTCTCTCTAATAAATAAAATAATAAAAATATTTTTTAAAGGAAGAAGTCCAAATTTACAGGTGTGTCTGCTGTAGAGAAACAAACTGGCATCTGGATGGTTCTGTAGACAGGGATCCACCAGCCCATCTACAGCAGTAATGTGCAAGTCAGGAATTTTCTTCTGCAACAAGGCTTCCTTCCTGTCCACGTGCAAGTAGTGACTCTTGGCAATGGGCTCCGGTGTCCTGTGCTAAAGGAGCTGAGCGGGTCGGGAGGGATCTGGCCACCTCCTCTAACCTACAGCAGCCGGAAGTTCCACACAGCTGCCAGCCCATGTTTGATCAGGGATGAAATATGTCCGGTGACAACATCTCGCTCTCCCTGCTTTTCAGGGACCATCATTAAAAATGAAGCAGGACAGAAAGAGGCCCGGAAGGCCCTGTGCTCTCTACAGATACAAGAGGGGGACGCGTTCACACCATGTCAAGAGCTATATCTATTTGTGCTTGCTCCTCAGACCCGCTGAGCAGCCTCCTTGGCCCGCGCCAGGGATGATTTGCCAAATACAACCGAATGGCCTTGGAGAATACACAGCATGGGGCGTAGGGCCATCTCGAGCGAAGGGGAGTCAGGGAAGACATCGCCAACCCCTAGAGCAGGGAAAGGGCCTGCATTCTTCAAAGTGGCCAGCTCGGAGTGCCCTTGGAAACGAACCTGTCAGCCACGCACAACACGTGTCTGTCTGCAGTGTTTGGAGTGGCTGCCTTTTTTTTTTCTTTCATAATATATTGATGTGAGCAGCTTGGGCATGCCAAGCAGACGCTCTGCACAAAGAGTGAGCGGCTGGAAGGAGGCTCATCCAGCTGCCCAGGGGCACTCAGGTAGAACGTGTCTCAGGAGTCATCTCTGCCAACATGTCCTCCTGAAAGACAGGACAGCCGTGTCGGAGATCTCATGAATGTTTATTAAGGGGCATTTCTGCCAGCCCGCAGCAAGCGGCTGCATGGGCGCACACTCAGCAGTTGGGGTCTCAGCATGCTGAGCGGGTTTTCTTGGGACGATCTGCAGGCATTTTGTTGTAGAGGTGAGCTCCTTGCACGGCCACCATGAATCAGGGGCTGTCCAGGCACTTTCGAGAGCAGCTCTTGCCCTCAAGGTCTTCTCAAGTCCCTGTCCAAAGGAAGCAGCCAATACACCCGTGTTTTGTCTTCCTTAGACGGTTTTCTTTCAAACTGAACAACTGCTATGTCACACCTTTCAAGGGTAGCTTCAGAAACTGAGGAAGGGGGAACTTCGTTAGAGAACCACCTTACTAGAACGTCAGGAAAATCAATCGTCACAGAGTGCGTTTGAACAGTCAGTCAAGCTCGTGAATCAGCCTGGAGAGCAGCGAGGTACAGAGAGCTCAAGGTGGCAGTGTGGGGTCTGGGCAGTGACTGGCTCCGAAGTGATGCATCTTGGTGACTGGCTGGAGCCCAGTTACTGTGATTGGCTGGAACTTGGATGCTGTGATTGGCTAAGAAGCGATTGACTCCTGTGCCCCTCCTGGAACTGGCTGGAGCTCAGCAGTTTATTCGAGGCTCATACTCTGAGATTAGGGTGCAGTTGTCTATATTCAGAGCTTGTGACCCATGAAGGCAAGTCGGACTACCTTTGACTTAGTGTCTGGATGGGGGAGGTGGGCCTCCAAAGTAACATAAACCTGACCCAAGTGTTTCCTGATCCCTAAACACCTGTAAGAAGGGTCTGGAAAGCTTTGGAATCTATTGCCCTGAATTCTGCGACATTACGAAGGACATTTATAAATCTCAGTGACTTTGACATTCTCCCAAAGGTGGCCAGAAGGACGAAGGCAGACTGGCTGACCTACTCAGTGGCTCTCAGACAGGTGCCCAGCCTGCTCCTTCAGCGTTCGTCGCCAGGCCGTCTGGATGCTGGGACACAAGGGACTTTTGGGAGCTCTGCCTCCCAGCTCAGTGTTCCCATGCTGAGACGGCTATTGGAGAGAAGGCTTGGGTTGTGGAGTAGCAGAATGACTCCACGATGAGGACTGTACTTAAGCCTTCGCAGTGGAGGGCCAAGGACACCGGCATAACCCAGCCCCAGCCAGGGTGCAGATAGTGGAGCCCATGGGCTGAAGAGAAAAGTCCTTCCATCTAGATACCTATACCTGGTAGCTGGTTTCCCTCCTCACTTTCCAGAACAGACCGAGGAAGCAGAACAGTGTGGGGTCTCCCTCTGCTGAGACCTGTTGGAGAACCAGGTGGGTTGGAAGCCACTGTGAGAGCCATGGATGTGCTTGAGGTGAGACAGTGTGCACCTGGAGTTCCGTAGACAGTTCCACTGCCCCTCCTGGGCCTCAGGGCCCCTTCTGTAGTGTGGGACCTGACTGAGCACTGGCCTTGTTCTCTAAGAATGGCCAGTGCCCAGATCTGTGGGTTCTACGTGTGTTAATTTCACCAGTAACAGACAACAAACACTAGGAACCAATGTCTGTCCTGAGTGTGGACACTGCTACGGCCCACGCTGTTCCTGTGTTACATGGTTTGACCTATCCTAGTGTTCAGGGAGCCAACTCTAGACAAGGCAGTTGGCCTTGGTCACATGATATGAGCCCTCCAGGTTGGTACAGGTGTGTCCACTTCTCAATGCATTACCTTCATGGGAAGAGCTTGCCAAAGCCTAGAGAGGGTTTATACATAAGCACACTTGTGATGAATATCAAAGAAGAATTATTTGGAAAGATGAAGGGAGGAGAGAAGAGAGGTTAATGGGGAATGAATATGGTTTTGTATATAATTTGCTTGAACCAAAAATGTCATTATGCAATGCATTGCTTTGTATAATGAATAGGCACTTCCACTACTTTTTAAAAAAATTTAGAAAGAGAAAGAGAGAGAAAGAGAGAGAAAGAGAGAGAGAGAGAAGGACAGAGAGAGAATTGGCATGCCAGAATTGGCGTCAGCCACTGCAATCAAACTCTAGATGCTTGTGTTACATAGTGGGCATGTGTGACCTTGCACTTGCCTCGCCTTTGTGTGTCTGGCTTACGTGGGACCTGGAGAGTCAAACATGGGTCCTTAGACTTCGCAGGCAAGTGCCTTAACTGCTTAGCCATATCTCCAGCCCAACTGTTAATTTTTTTTTAAAAACAGGTCACTGCAAATAAATAGAATTTAGCCTCCTCTTCTCCAACTATGCCATCCTCTAATAGGAGCCAAGTGTCTCATGGGGAGGGCAGGTCACTAGGTGGGAACTGGACATGGCCCATGGTCAGGGCCCAGAACCTGAGGCTTATGTTGAGAAGGCATGGCTACACCTATGGGTCACCAGAAAGCTGGGGGGACTGTGGGCTGGGCTCCAAAACCAATGCCCTTGTCCACATTGCCCCATGAACAACTTTCTCTGTCTCTCCAAGAAGGAATCTTTAAGCCACTTCTGGGGTACCATTTAAGTTGGGGCTGGACCTGAGGGCTGGTGTTCTGCTCTCTGTAACTGTAAGGTTAACATGAGGAAGACCCAGCTTTTTCTGAGGGAGGAAGGAGGTCTGTTTGTCTTCTGTGGGTGCCTTACAGCTGCCCATTCAGCATCTGTGTCTCACACAAAACCTTTAGGATGGGCTGGAGGGATGGCTTAGTGGTTAAGGCCCTTGCCTAAAAAGCCTAAGGATCTAAATTCAATTTCCCAGGACCCATGTAAGGCAGATAAACATGGGGGTGGGGTGCACGGATCTGGAGCTGGTTTGCAGTGGCTAGAGGTTTTGGTGTGTCCATTCTCTCTCCCTCTCTCATAAATATAAAAGCTTCAGGACTCAGTCCAAGATGGACAAGATGGGAGGGAAGTGAGTGAGATTTCCTGACAGTGGAGGAGGCAGCGCTGGGCGGTCAGCATTGTGCCTTCCGCTGTCACAGGGGAGACGCCACAGAGAGTGTCTGTCTCGGTCTTAAATGCCCTTTGTGTTACTGATTTGTGAATTGCAGCGCCCGAAAAGCCCTCAAATCTAGTAAGGAGGAAACATACCCCTTTGATTTCCAAAGAAGATACCCCAGCCGTCCTCAGCCCCAAACACAGGGGCTCTGTTCACACAATGCCTGGGGACCTCGCTCACAAAGGTCCCTTGTTTTTCTTTACTTATTTGGGGAGTGGCGGGAGGCAGGGCTGGGCTTTCCCCTACATGGTCAAATACTGCCTGATTTCAGTGCAAGCTACTGTGTGTTAAATGTCACCGAAAGCATTCTAAGATCCTCTCAGGCCCTTTTACATAAAAACAAAAAACTGGGCTGGAGAGAGGGCTTAGTGGTTAAGACATTTTCCCACAAAAGCCAAAGGACCCAGGTTCAATTCCCTAGTACCCAGGTAAAGCCAGATGCACGAGGTGGTGCATGTGTCTGGAGTTCGTTTGCAGTGGCTACAGGCCCTGGTGTGCTCAGTTTCTCTTTATCTCTATCTGCCTCTTTCTCTCTCTTTCCCTCTCAAACAAATAAATAAAATATTGTAAAAACAATAAAACCCACAAAATTGCACTTTGTATTTGGGATAGGATAACTTCTCCATGCATCTACCCACACAGGATGAATTCCTCTACACACTGTGCTTGCAGATTCTACTGGCTTTCAAAGCAAGACACTTTGGGCACATTCAGGTGAGTATTCAATAAATAAAACAACTTGCAAACCATTCTGTAGAAGAAAAGCATTTTTTTTGAAACATTTTCCAACTCCGATGCTGGTTTCATTTATATGGTAATATTTAAGGGCTCACCTCGCGTGCGTTCCCTTTTCCAGCCCACACTAACTAAATCCATTTCCAATCAGCACTTTCAGCTTGTAGATGCTGTGATTCAAGGTGGCCCCGTGCCCTCCCCGGCCAGCTGTCGCCCCAGGAACATTATTGCACGGTCCAGAAGACGTGCACCCTACAGAATAATGAAGCACCGCTTAGGCAAAACACAGGGCCACAATTGTGTTTCTAACTTATTAAACTCAGGATGACAGTGGTCAGGACACCAGCAAAGGCTCTCTGTTGTTGCCCATCCCTGGTGGCAGTTGGCAGGACCTCCATCTGCCGAGGTGGAGGAGGCATGTGTACACATCCATCGATTACCATAGGTGGCAATAGGAGGAACCAATGGACCAGGTGCCCCTTGGTATTGAAAGATTTTCTTAAAATATTTTACGCATTTATTTATTTGAGAGAGAGAATGAGCTCACCGGGGTCTCTAGCCACTGCAAATGAACTCCAGACACATGTGCCCCCTTGTGCATCTGGCTTTACATGGTTACTGGGGAATTGAACCTAGGTCCTTAGGCTTTGCAGGCAAGCACCTTAACTGCTGAGCCATCTCTCTAGCCCAATATATTATTGTGCCTTCTTAATTTAATTTATTTATTTGAGAGCATAAGAAAAAGAGGCAGATAGAGAGAGAATGGGCACACCAGGACCTTTAGCCACTGCAAACGAACTTCATATGCATGCGCCACCTTGTGCATAGTGGGGGATCAAACTCAGGTCCTTAGGCTTTGCAGGCAAAAGCCTTAACCACTGAGCCATTTCTCCAGCCCTTGAAAGCTTTTCTGACCCCTCCTTTACGCACTCCGCTTCCACAAGGCAGCCGAGTCTTCCAGACCACCTCTGGCAGGCCAATCAGAGAGTAGTATACAGTCAGGCCCAAGACTTCCTATGCCACCGTCCTCCCTATCTTTAGTCAAGGCGTTGCTCTGAGCCTGTCTGTGGCCAGTGGAGTAGATGGCTTCAAAAGGGACTCCACCTGGGCCATTTCCCGAAAGTGCTGGAAGTCACTGTGGCCCTGTAACCAACGAGAAGGACCACCTTTCAAGGAACCTTGTGCCCAGGAGCCAGACTGGACACAACGCAAGTCACAAACGGTCCACCTGGTGGCGGCAGCAGACGGAAAGTCACAAGAGGAACTTGATGTGCCGGGCTGGAGTGCTGCTCCCACGGTGAGCCTGACCCGCGGCGCAGGGCGAAGGAGTCAGACGGGAGAACCAGAGGCAGCCTGGCGGTGGGAGGGGTCAAGGATACCCACTGAGATGATTAGTCACAGTTACCATCCTGGCGGGATTAGGAAGCCCCATGGAAGGGCACAAGTCTCTGGGCACTGTTTGTAAAGGAATCTCTGAATTAGGTTAATTGAGGTGGGAAGATCCACCTCAATGTCGCCGGTGCCATTTCCAGGGTCTAGAGTGCTGGAATGCATAAAAGACAGAGCCAGCTGAGCGCTAGCATTTAAATATATATATTATTGGCCAGGTGTGGTGGCACATGCCCTTAATCCCAGCACTCGGGAGGCAGAGATAGGAGGATCACTGTGAGTTTGAGGCCACCCTGAGACTACAGAGTGAATTCCAGGTAGGCCTAGGCTAGAACAAGACCCGACCTCAAAAAAACAAACAAGAAAAAAATATTCACTGATTTGCAAGGAGAGGGAGGTGATGGGTATGCCAGAGCCTCTTGCCACTGCAGACAAACTTCGAATGCATGTGCCACTTTGTGCATTTGACTTGACGTGGATACTGGCGGGGGGGGGGGGTCGAACCTGAGCCTCCAGAAGTTGAAAGCCAGTGCCTTGAGCTGCCGAGCCATCACCTCAGCCTGGGCACAGCGTTTGTCGCAGCTCTGCCACCAGCAAACTCGTCTTTCAGTTGCTTTTGGCAGGTATCTCGTTGCACCAACAAGAAAGGTCACGAATACACCCAACATCACTCACCTTCCCAGCTACGAGAAACGCTGGGAGCCGGGCTGGGGAATCAAGGCATGTTTCTACTGCCCCAGAGATGGGCATCCAAGAGTCAGAGCAGGAAGGTGGGCAGCATCGAGACACAGATGCCTCCCACTCTGCAGGAGGGTGGCACAGAGCCACTGTGGCAGGAATGTTGGCACCGCATGTGCTATGCCACTGTCCCTCACCACGCACACACATGTGGGTGGCAGGTACAGGTAGAAGCCTGTGCATGCACACATGTATACGCTTTTAAAAATACCTCTTTAGGGCTGGAGAGATGGCTTAGTGGTTAAGCGCTTGCCTGTGAAGCCTAAGGACCCCGGTTCGAGGCTCGATTCCCCAGGACCCACGTTAGCCAGATGCACAAGTGGGTGCATGCATCTGGAGTTTGTTTGCAGTGGCTAGAGGCCCTGGCGTGCCCATTCTCTCTCTCTCAAATAAATAAATAAATAAAATAAAAATACCTCTTTAAATTTTTATTTATTTTATTTTATTTATTTATTTGAAAGCAGAGAAAGACAGATAGAGACAGACAGAGAATAGGCATGACAGAGCCTTCAGCCACTGTAAACGAACTCCAGACGCATGCTTCACATTGTGCATTTGTCTTACGTGGGTCCTGGGGAATTGAACCTGGGTCCTTTGGCTTTGCAGGCAAACGCCTTAACCACTAAGCCATCTCTCCAGCCCTAAAATATCTTATTTATTTATTTGAGAGAGAGAGAGATAAAGAGGAAGAGAGAGAATGGGTACACCAGGGCCTCTAGCTACTGCAAATGAACTCAAGACACATGCATCACCTTGTGCATCTGGCTTACGTGGGTCCTGGGGAATTGAACCTAGGTCCTTTGGACTTGCAGACAAGCACCTTAACCACTAAGCCATCTCTGCAGCCCATTTTTTTAAACAAAGGTTGTAGTCTTATACCCTGTCTTCCTAATTCTCCTGAGGGTCCTCCTCCATGGTTTATTGGTATTCACTGTGGGGTAATTAAGGACTCTCAGAGATACTGGTATATACTTTTAAAATATGTATGTTTTAAAATATTTTTATTTATTTGCAGGCAGAGACAGAGGGAAGGAGAGGGAGGGAGAGAGAGGGGAGAAACTGTACACACCATGGTCTCTAGACGCTGCAAACGAACTCCAGATTCATGAGCCACTTTGTTTATCTGGCTTTAGATGGGTTTAGATGAGTACTGGGGAATCGAACCTGGGTCACTAGGCTTTGCAGGCAGTTGCCTTAACCATTGAAGCACCTCTCCAAGATATTTACTTTCCCAGCCAGTTTAATGGGATGTGGGCTCCTGCTGAGAAGGCCCTTTGTGTTTTTCAGAAGACCCCTGGAAGAGTGGATGTGGACCCCGTGCGACTGTGTCTCTGCATCCCTGTCTCTTCAGAGGACATGATCTCCCCATCACGGCCCAGCTCTTCTGGCCCCATCACAGCCAGTGCTGGGACTAGGGCTCTGTCACACACACAGACACACAAGGCAGGCGTGACACAGTTTATTTTGGCCAGCATCACAACTGTGGCTGTATTCCCCATATTTTCTGATGATAAAACAACTCCGCCCATTGCAAAACGACACACGGGCTTACAGCCCAGCAGCCTGCGGTCTCTGGTCAGGTTCAGTGAGGCTTGGACCTGGGCCAAAGCTGGGGAGGAGGGTCTGTAGATTTGGGAGCAGATCTTGAGGTTTTTGAGGACTGAGGTCACCGAGGTGCTGGGCAAATTGGGATCCACTGCTCCTTAGTGCCAGCTTGCCCACGTTGCTAGCCACACCCAGTGCCACTGGGTATGTCAGCAGAGGAGCCTGGGTCACGTAGAAGTTGAGAGGCATCCGAGTGCCCTGTCCCTGCCAAGTTAACCCTTTGCTAACCCTTCTACAGTCCATATTCACAGAGCATGTTATGTTGCGGTCTAAGGTCCAGACAACTTGGGACAAGCATCCCTGGTGCCTGAACACAGGAGGCAGAGTTTATCCAACGCCCGACTCATGGCACCGAGCCAATATCTTAGTTATTCATTTGGTGCCCTGAGGTGTCGGGCATTGGTTCCTCGTGTACTGATAACAGGTGGAAGTTGAGGGATGCGGCGCGTGGGAATCACATGTGGTTGGGTCTCACTGCAGTCACCCGCCCCGCTGCCTGTGTGCTCAAGTCAGGAGGCGGAGAAGGTGCATCCGGGGCTACCGAGTCCAGGCTCTGCAGCTGCGGTCAGCGCGGCGGCGTCCGGTGTGGTCTGTGTGCGTGTGTGTATCTCTTCTGGAGGGCAGTCGCTGGTTGTCTGTGCTGGGGTGGGGGGAGAGTCGCAGGAGGAGCCCCAAGTGAGAAGCATCAAGTGCCCATGAGCTGCTCAGAACCCTTGAGGCAGAAGCGTGGGTGACCAGCAATAAATAATGCTACCTGGGCGGATTTGGCCACAGTTCAGTGAGTCTTAGCTGGAGTCAGCAGCCATTGCTACAGGCCCAAAGCTGGAGAGCAAAGACCAATGCTGTCTCTGGCCCTGACCCTCCTGAACTGGGGCCGCTCTGAATTGCTAAGGACTGTGATTCAGTCATCTTGATCATTTATTATTATCATTATGGACCATATAAGGTCATTTTCAAGCAAGTATATAGTGCACTTGGAGCATGCATCTCTGTGGGGTTTAAATGTGTGCCCCCTTCACATGAGGTATGTATGTTTGTAAAAGTTTTATTTATTTATTTATTTGACAGAGAAAGAGGGAGAGAGAGAGAGAGAGAGAGAGAGAGAGAATGGGCGCAGGCAGGGCTTCCAGCCGCTGCAAACTCCAGACGCATGCGCCCCCTTGTGCAACTGGCTAACGTGGGTCCTGGAGAATCGAACCTGGGTCTTTTGGCTTTGCAGGCAAATGCCTTAGCTCCTAAGCCATACCTCCAGCCCATGTATGTTTGTTATTAAGCTTGTAATTTGAGTCCCTAGCAGCCTGCTGAAGGAGGTGCCACTCACTGGGCGAAGATCTTAAGTACAGTCCCAAGGTGTGTGGAGAGTGACTTTGAGCCCTGGCTGCTCGTGCTTGCTGACTGTCGGTGGTGTCTCTCTGCATGGACCTGTGGAAACGAGCCAGCTTCTTCCTCCTTTGATGGAGCATCCCCTGGATTCTGTAAGCCTGAAATAAACCCCTTCCTCCCATCGGCTGCTGCTGGTTGGATGTTTGTCCCCGTGATGAGAAGTAACTGCAGCATCTCTGCTCCCTGATACCCTTTCCTCTTCCACTCTGCCCCTCCCACTGCTTGTCTTTACTTCTCCAGACATTTCCACTTCTGCTGTCCTGTCATCTGTACATATCTGATTTCATGATGCTGTCTTTGTGAAGCTGGCTTGGCTCACTTTATACCATCATCTCTGGTTGTGTCCATTTTCCCGTAAAGGACATGTTGCAGGCAGAAATCACCCGACCAAGAGCAGCTTGTGGGCAAAAAGAGGTTTGTTTTGGCTTACAGACTCGAGGGAGAAGCTCCACGATGGCAGGGGAAAAAGATGGCATGAGCAGAGGGTGGACATCACCTCCTGGCCAACATCAGGTGGACAACAGGAACAGGAGAGAAACTGGCTCTAACACCCATAAGCCTTCCCCCAACAACACACTGCCTCCAGGAGAATTCAATTCCCAAATTGCCATCAGCGGAGGACCTAGCATTCAGAACACCTAAGTTTATGGGGGACACCTGAATCAAACTGCCACAGGACATGACCTCATTCTTCTTTGTGGCTGAAGAAAATTCTGCTATATGTTATTATTATTATTATTATTATTGGGCAATGTTGGCAGTATCTTGCTCAGGCTGGGCTTGAGTTTCCAGACCTCCTGCCTCAGTCTCCCCAGTGCTGGAGTCACCTGAGTGCCACCATGCCTAGCCACCTTGTAAGAAGCCCGGTGACTTCCACGTGCCACGTTCACAGTTCCTAAAAATGGACCGCCATAATTACATGTTAAATATGATTTAAGTCTGCAGGGAACTGTGACTCAATCAGCATGAAGAAATTAATGAAAGGCTTAATTATTATAATCATACCATTAAAATCCAATAAGGAAAGAAAAAAGTTGGCTCTCCTTACTTTAGCTTGGCCATCTAATATCTTTTTCCCCCTTTAGCAGAACTATAATTAATTTAGACTTGGATTTTCAGGAAAGCTATATTATAGCCATAGTGCTTAAGTCTTCAGAGCAATGAAACTAGAGTGGAAATGAAGGCTCTGAGGTGAGGTGGTGGGGGATGGCACGCTGCCCAGGAACTCCTTGTAGGGGCTGCCATCCTTGTTCCTTAGAAACTCACCGTCACTTTTTCTTTTTAATCTTGGGACCAGAAACGATTTGGATTTTGGACTTTAAAGAATTTTTTAAAATATTTTATTTATTTATTTATTTGACAGAGAAAGAGAGAGAGAGAGATAGATAGAGGGAGAGAGAGAGAGAGAAAATGGGGGCGCCAGGGCCTCCAGCCACTGCAAACGAACTCCAGACGCCTGTGCACCCTTGTGCATCTGGCTAACGTGGGTCCTGGGGAATTGAACCTGGGTCCTTTGGTTTTGCAGGCAAATGCCTTAACTGCTAAGCCATCCCTCCAGCCTTCACCATCGCTTTTTATTTTTTTATTTTTATTTTTTTTTTTATTTTTTTTTTTTTGGTATTTCGAGGTAGGGTCTCACTCTACCCTAGGCTGACCTGGAATTCACTATGGAGTCTCAGGGTGGCCTTGAACTCACGGCAATCCTCCTACCTCTGCCTCCCGAGTGCTGGGATTAAAGGCGTGCGCCACCACGCCCGGCTACCATCGCTTTTTAAATTAAATTAAATTAATTTATTTGAAAGAAACGGTATGGGGAATGGGCGTGCCAGGGCATTCAGACACTGCAAAGGTCCCTTCTCTCGGTGGGGGTATCCATAATCACTGCGGGATCATGAATGCTCCAGTCTCCCTCCCTCTCTCTCTCTCAGTCTCTCTCTCTCTCTCTCTCTCTCTGTGTCTCTCTGTGTCTGTGTGGGGTGCGGGGACAAGGCCTCAGATCACATCTTCCCACCCTGTGGCTGTTACATTCTTTCCATCTCCCTACGTTCTCTATGAACACTGCCTGTTGCAGTCAGGTTCGCATTGCTGGCAGAAATCACTCAACCAAGAGCCACTTTTGGGGAAAAGGGGGGTTTATTTTGGCTTACAGTCTCGAAGGGACGCTCCATAATGGCAGGGGAAAAAGATGGCATGAGCAGAGGGTGCCAGGGCCTCCAGCCATTGCCAGGGCCTCCAGCCATTGCCAGGGCCTCCAGCCATTGCCAGGGCCTCCAGCCATTGCAATCCTTTCACCAGAAGCTACCAGCAGAGATGACCAGCGAGCTTCTTTAGTCCTGTACCACAGCACATCTTTAGCTTTGGAAGAGAGAGCTATGGTGGACCAGGAGGCCCAGCCCCAGAAGATCGCGATGTGAGAGACGGCAGATACCCATACACAGTAGCCACAGCTGCTCCCTGTTGGACCAGAATTGAGCACCCCAGAGAGGAATGTGCCAGAGAGACTTTACCATTGATTCTTATAATCATGACCAACTTAAAAAATATATATATATATTTGACACAGAGAGAGAGAGAGAGAGAATGGGCACACCAGAGCCTGCAGCCACTGAAAAGGAACTCCAGGTGCATGTGCCACCTTGTGCATCTGGCTTAACTGCTAAGCCATCCCTCCAGCTCAATAATGACCAATTTTATTAATCACTTTTAGGACAAAAATTCACTTGACTATTAAGAAAAGCACAAAAGGGTTGGAGTTCGTTTGCAATGGCTGGAGGCCCTGGCACGCCCATTCTCTCTCTCTCTCTCTCTCTCTATCTGTCTCTTTCTCTCTCTCTCTCTGTCACTCTCAAATAAATAAATAAAAAATAAACCAAAAATTTAAAAAAACCAAAAAAATTAAAAAAAATATTTTAAAGAATGAAGAAAAATAAGGAAACACATTTTCTTTTGGAGCAGGAGACCTGGTAAAATGAACGGTGTGGTGTGTCCACTCTCAGCTTCCTTCCGTGTTTCTGAGCTTTCCCGAGGCCTGACTGAAGGTGGGCAGGTACCACCACGAGCAAGAGGTTTTCGCCGCGACGGGACCCTGGACAGAAGCGCGACTCCATCTTGAGTCTGGGATGCCATCTTAGTCTGTCATGTACAGTCTCTTTGCAAATGCAGGTAGGGTTCTTGTTCTTTGTTTAAACTCGCATTTTAATTTTAGCCTTCTGCTATCCCTTCTTCATTGTCCCCAAGCTAGAAGGAAGCAGAGGCTGTTCCTCCGTGTCGTGAGCACGCTGCTGCCCCACCAAGTCAGCTGGACCCGGAAGCAGGTTGCGTCTCAATGGCGATGGGAGCACAGAGAGTAACGGAGCCCAGAGGAGGGCCAGGCCACAGACCCCAGACTCTCCGGAAGCACACCTTCCTTACGAGGTGGGGAATGTTACTCTGGTTCAGTTCTAGAATGTTCCTTAAATGTCATGGGTGTTGAAGGGCACAAAACATCTTCTGTCTGTGCTCTTATAAAATTTTTATTTATTTACTTATTTGCAAGAAGAGAGAGAGAGAGGAGAGAGAGAGAGAGAATATGGACATGCCAGGGCCTCTAAACACTGCACTGCAAACGAACTCCAGATGCATGTGCCACTTTACTGTATCTGGCTTTAACGTGGGTCCCGGAGAATCGAATATGGGTCCTTAGACTTTGTAAGCAAGCGCCTTAAGTGCTAAGCCATCTCTCCAGCCCCTCTGTCTGCATTTTATGTATCCTAGTGCTTCTCAAGTTGCTATTTAAAGGTAGCAGGTGACGCCACCAGCAGGGACAGCTTTTGCTATACCCCAGAGCACATATGCCACCAGCTGACATCCTCTGTTGGCTCTTTTCTACCGACTCCCACTTCAGTCACTTCCCCGGAGCCCCTGGCAGCCCCTGTTTCTCTGTTCAGCGTCTCACCCATGCCTCGACCACGGAACACTAACTCCATGCATTCTCTAAAGATTGGTCCCGGCGGGGCAAAAGGATTGGGAGCTATTTCTTTTTTGTTGCTGGGTAGGATTCCATGTGCTGTATGCCATGGGGTATTTAAGTGCATAACCCATGAAGTGAGCTGGGAATGTTGGGGTTCCTTACTGTGGTGGTGTGATTCAAGTGTCCCCAGTAAACTTAGGTGTTCTGAATGCTAGATTCCCAGCTGATGGAAATTTGGGAATGAACATCTCCTGTATTGTTGGAGGCAGGCTTATGGGTGTTATAGCCAGTGTTTGGCACACTCTTCTATTGCTGTTGTCCACCTGATATTTGCAAGGAGGTGATGTCCACCATCTGCTCATGTCATCATTTTTCCCTGCCATCATGGAGCTTCTCCACAAGTCTATAAGCAAAAATAAACTTTTTTCCCCCCACAAGCTGCTCTTGGTCAAATGTTTTCTAGCATCAGCTCAAACCTGACTGTAGCACTTACTAATACCCCAATATGCCCGTGCATCAATAACTTTAGGGTACCCCAGGTTCTTGTCTTATGAATTTAAAGAATTAAAATCCATAGATCAGAGGGTAAGGTTTAGAGAGACTATTAGATTAAGAGGAGGAAAGAGAAGGAATTATGGGGGGCTCCTGCCACGTGGAGGGCAGAAGGGGTAGGGGAGTTCGCCCCTAATCTCGGCTGAGCTGAGGAGAGAGGAAACTTAGCAGCACCTGAGGTTCAGCAGCCATCCAAGAGAGAGGGTACCTACCTGCTGTCTACTCATCCCCTTATTGTGGCGGGCGTCCCCCTCCAGCTCAGGCGAGTTAGAGCGAGGGCTGATTGGTCTGGGCCAGAGGCTGTCTCAAGTGGCCAGCCATGAAGCCAATTTTAGGGGCTGAGCTTAACCAACCACAATGCCAGAATCAGGTTTGAATTCTAGGAATGGAGACCTCCCTCCCAGGAGGGGCTGAAGTTGTTTATAAAAACAAAACAAAACAAAACAAAACAAAACAAAACAAAACAAAACAAAACACCAAAACAAAACAAAACAGAAACAGTTCTAGGGAACTCCTTCAGTCAGGAGATAAGGAGAGGAACAATCCTTCTCTGATCTCTAGTAAAGTGGAGACTGCAAAGGCAGACCTAAGGACATTCCTGCCATTATTTTGGGGGGCCCAGTCACCCTAACTACTTCAGAAGGACTTCTGGTTTGTTTCTCATTTTGGGGATGAATATTTGGTCATGAACATGAGTGTTCTTAGCTCTGGGATGACTATTTAGCAGTTGCTACCTTCTCTGGGTCAAATGCTACTAGTATATTAGCTTTTTTTTTTTTTTTTTTTTTTTTTTTTTTTTTTTTTTTTTTTTTGGTTTTTCAAGGTAGGTTTTGGCTCTAGCCCACACTGTCCTGAAATGCATAACAGCCTAGCAGAATTCCAGTTGTTAGGAATTCCAGGCTGACCTGGAATCCACAGCTGTAGTGGAGGGCTAGCCTAGGAAACATCTGGACTCCCCACAGCTGGCCAGAGCTGGGTGCAGTGGGACTTCCTGTGTTTAAGGCAGCCTCATGTCCCTGAGGAGCAGCTCAGCCAGATGGTGGGAGAAAGTGGGCCAGTTTCCTCATTGGACAAAGCCAGACCTTTGGGATTGTGTTCCCTGAGAAGAATATGAAGAATGTCTAGTCTTTACTGAGGGAACAGAGGAAATCACAGGAGCAAAGATTGATAAAATAAAAGTCTCTCATAAAGGGTGGAGGGATGGCCTGGTGGTTAAGGCACTGGTCTGCAAAGCCTAAGGAACTGAGTTCAATTCCCCAGTGCCCATGTAAAGCCAGATGCACAAGAACATCTGGAGTTCATTTGCAGTTTCTACCTAATACAAAAAAAAAAAAAAAACAAAAAAAAAACGTGGGGCTGGAGGGATGGCTTAGAAGTTAAGGTGTTTGCCTGCAAAGCCAAAGGACCCCAGTTTGATTCCCCAGGACCCACATTAGCCAGATGCACAAGGAGGCACATGTACCTGGAGTTCATTTGCAGTGGCTAGAGGCCCTGGCATACCCATTCTCTCTGTCTCCCTCCCTCTCTTTCTGCCTCTTTCTCTCTCTCAAATAAATAAATAAATAAAAGTTTTTTTTTTAAAAAAGTGAAAATAAGAAGGAAACCTTGAGTGTATTCCTTTGGGAGCTCAGGCCAAGCTACAGATGGAATGTGCCAGTCTAGTTCAGAAGCGGCCTGGTGGGCAGGGCGGAAAAGGGCCTTTGGTGAACTCCCCCAGGGTGACTGGTCAGGTGGCCTTTCACCCCACCCGCTGTGGCATATGCACCACCGAAGCCTCTTTAAACAGATATTTTGGTGCCATGACAGTAGCTTTCCAGGGTGACACTTAATGGAGTGAGGCGAGAGATTAAAGGGGACGGAGAGACAGACAGTGACGGCAAATGCCAACCGGATATGCAGAGTTCAAGGATAGGATTTACGCTGCACGCCCTCTGCAGTCTTCCCCGTCAACACCAGGATGTGGTGGCCAGTCTCTCCCTCCTCGCCCAGGCCTGGCTCCCCATGGGATTCAGACCTCCGTGGTCCCAAGCACATGCATGCTCGTGCTTCCCTTAAATTATCAGGAATTTCACACCCTCTCCTGGTCACTTATTCAAATACAAAGTTGCTCCTGACACTGGGAACGTTATTTTTGTACATGTAATATAAATACCTTACCCTGTAGCCAGGATTTGTGTTCTTTTATTATTTATTTTTATTTTATTTATCTATTTATTTATTTGAGATACAGAGAGGGAGAGAGAAAGAGGCAGAGAGAGAAAGAGAGAGAGGGAGAGAGAGAAAGAGAGAGAATGGGCGCACCAGGGCCTCCAGCCACTGAAAACGAACTCCAGACGCATGTGCCCCCTTGTGCATCTGGCTGACGTGGGACCTGGGGAATAGAACTGAGGTCCTTTGGCTTTGTAGGCAAATGCCTTAGCCACTAAGCCATCTCTCCAGCCCAGGATTTGTGTTCTTAAGAGTCAATATTAAGAGTGTTGGCTGGAGAGATGGCTCAGTGATTAAAAGCACTTGCTTGCAAAGTCTGACGACCTTGGTTCGATTCCCCAGTACCACGTAAAGCCCAGTTCACTAAGTGACGTGTGCATCTTGAGTTCACTTGCAGTGGCAGGAAGCTGTGGTGTGCCCATGCTCTCTCTCTCTCTCTCTCTCTCTCTCTCTCTTTAGTCTCTGCCTGCCTTTTTGTGTCTTTCTTTAAAAAATTTAAAAAGAGTGATTGTAGACCTGAAGAGACGGCTTAGCAGTTAAGGCGCTTGCCTGCGAAGCCCAGATTTGGCTCCTCAGTATCCACATAAGCCAGATGCACAAGGTGGCGCTTGTGTCTGGAGTTTATTTGCAGTGGCACACCCATTTTCTCTCTCTCTCTCCCTCCCCCCCCCCTCTCTCTTTTGTTCTTTCTGCCTCTTTTTTTCTCTCTCTCAAATAAATAATTAAAAAATAAAAATAGTGGTTGTAGGCTCAATATTATTCATAAGCTTCAATAATTTGGGGCTGGTGAGATGGTCGGTGGATAAAACACCTGCTGGCAAGCATAGATTTGGAGTTGGCAACCCTGCCACCCATGCCAATGTCAAGTGGGCAATGCGGCCTGCCTGTCATCTATGTACCCAGGAGGTGGAGACAGGATCCTAGGGCAAGGTGCCTAGTTAGACCAAAGGTGTCAGCCAGAGAGCTCTGGGCTCAAGAGAGACCCTGCTTCTGTAAATAAAGTGCAAGCAAGGAAGATATCTGGCATCACATACACATACATGTGCCCACACATCTGAACATGCATGCACACGAACTCACAACAAAGATTCAATCATTTTAAAACAATGAAATGCATTTTAAAATTATCAGAGGGAAAAGAAATATTTTTAAAGCCACTACCTAAATTTAAGTCTTCCATTTTCAAAACTGCCATTTAATTGAATCGTCATAGTTTCTGCTATAATAACAAATTTACCCACCTTAAAAAAATGTTGAATCCCAGAAGATATGTGTTGCTATATTATAGACCTATTCACATCCAAGATGAGAAAAAAACTTGGCCCGACATGGTCAGTTCCTCCCCAAACAATGAAAATGCCTAAGAAAGACTCACAGAGACTATGATTTTTGTAGTCTCTGTTCTCTAAGTTTCTCCCTGGGAATGCAGCCACGGCTGGGTTTCGGGACATTTTCAGACCATGTCTCAATCAAGTAGTTGGACCTGTGAAATGGCCTGTGCTAAAGATTCTCAAGGGGCAGCAGTTGTTTAGGGAACGGAGAGAGAGAAGAAGGCATCAGACACCCAGGAGAAGCTTGAAGCCCCTGTGAGACACCAAGGTGGTTTCCTCGAGTTCTCTTCAAAGAAAGAAAGCATGTGCACACATATGTGCACTCACATACTATAGAAAGACACAGATATCTTCCTGTTAAAAGTCCTTATAGGCACATCAGAATGCTGTGGGGTGCCACATATCACACAAGTCAATATTTCATATGATATCATAAAATGACATTCAACCTACATGGAGATTTTACCACAAATATCCCATTTAAGAGTTGAAGTATTTTTCTTTTCTTTTATTTATTTTATCTTTATTTATTTATTAGAGACACACAGGGAGAGAGAGAGAGAGAGAGAGAGAGAGAGAGAGAGAGAGAGAGAGAGAGGGAGAATGGGCATGCCAGGGCCTCTAGCCACTGCTAACAAATTCCAGATGCATGCCCCACCATGTGCACTGGATTATGTGGGACATGGAGAATTGAACCTGGGTCCTTATGCTTCGTGGGCATGCACCTTAACCACTAAGTCATCTCTCCAGCTCATATTTTTCACATATTTGAAAATTAATTTGCTCTTCTCATAACTCAAATCCAGTATGAATTTTAGATACCTAGTTCTTCATGACATCCGTGGAAGGACACAGGTTTTGCCTTCCAATGTATACCAAGAGGGTCAGAGGCCAGTCTGAAAGGGGTCTAGTGTGGCTCAGAAGGTTCCCAGGGCTGTGATCCATGCTGGACAGATACAGCTCAGAGAAAGGCATTAGAGAAGCCCTGGTGCTGGGCTTGCTCAAAGCAGTGACTGTCTATTGGGGGAGCCAGAGGCCACACAAGGAACCTTCACAGCTCTGAGATGGACACAATGACTGGTAGAGGCCAAAGCAGAGTCTGGCGGCAGCACGGGGCTGGAGACGGCAGGCACGTGGAGGAGACAGGCCAGAGCAGGCCTCAGCGAGACCAAGTGCTGAGAATAGGAGAGGAGATGACACGCTGTCAGGAGCGGCAATGTCTGTAGCTGGGCACTTATGAAGAAGGGCCCTGGTCCTGGGCTTCCCAAAGGCTGGAGAGGCACTGAGACAGCTGTTCATATCAGGACCCACCCAGACGGCGCATTCCATGTCTTTCCAAGCTTGGCTCAGAGAATACTGGTAGAGGGTAGAGTGCTCTGCTGAGAAACCTGCCTGGGACAGGCCAAGGAGCATGAATTCTTTCATAGTATTTTGGGCTGAAACTCTTTTGGTTGGATCAAAGATGTGTAAACACATGCATACATAAACATGCACACGTGCATGCATACACACATACACACACATACACACACACACATTCAGCTATCACAAAAGCTTCCTCTAAAGTTTCAAATATAAACAGTAACATTTAAAAGTGCTCTCAAGAGCTGGAGAGATGGATAAATGGTTAAGGTGTTTGCCTGTGAAGCCTAAGGACCAGGTTCAATTCCCCAGTACCTACATAAGCCAGATACACATGGTGGTGCATGTATTTGGAGTTCGTTTGCAGTGGCTAGAGGCCCTGGCACACCCATGCTCACTCTTTCTCTCTAATAAATAAACAAAAGTAAAATATTGTTTTTCTTTATTTATTTGAGAGAGACAGGCAGAGAGAGAAAGACAAAGAGAGAGAGAGAGAGAGAGAGAGAGAGAGAGAGAGAGAGAGAGAGAGAGAATGGACTCACCAGGGCCTCCAGCCACTGCAAACGAACTCCAGATGCATGTGTTCCCTTGCACATCTGACTTATGTGGGTCCTGGGGAATCCAGCCTTGAACCATGGTCCTTAGGCTTCACAGGCAAAAGCCATCTCTCCAGCCCAAGTAAAATATTTTTTGAGAAATAAAGGAACGTGCTCTCAAAGAACCAGTCTCTTGTGTGGGGGTGAGGGTGTGGCTCAGTGACAGGGTGCGTGTTTAGTAAGTACCAACACCCTGGGTTGGAGCCTCAGTGTCCATCTCAATTCTCCTGTGTACCCCCACTCTCTATAAAGCTACCAGAGGGCCAGATAAGAAGACACAGCGCCCGGCTTGGAGAAAGTGTGAGAGTGCCCTGTATGTATGCTGTAGGGGACTCTGGAGAGAACTGGGCTGGTCAGGGCAGTGAGATTTTAAGGATATTTGCACTTCCATTAGCCTGACCTGCTTCCCACACTGTGGTGGTTTGAATAGAATAGATGGCCCACAACATATTCAGTTGTTTGTTTGTTTGTAGTTTGCATCTGCAGCCACCTGGCTGGAGGCAATGTCACTGGGTGGATCTTAAGGTGTGGTGGTGGGTTTCAGATTTCAATCTAAAGATATGCAAAGTGTGCCTAGCTGGAGTTCCTGAAGTATGCTGTGGCTTTTGGCTTTAGGCTTGTGCTCTTCTTTCTCTGCCTGGTCCTGTGAAGGCAGGCCAGCTTCTTCTGCCATTTATGGAACTTCCCCTCGATCAGTAGATATCCCTTCCTCCATAACTGTGCCTGGTCTGGAAGTTCATCTCAGTAAGCCTGAAGCTGTCTGCTACACACACCAAGATCAATTTCCTAGCTCCAAGAAAGCTTGTGTACGTCTGAGGGATACGTAGGAGAAGGCTATGAGAAAGCCCAAGGAGAAAGAGGTCAGCGCAGAGAAGGGAAGGTGCAGATATGCATGCGTGCACTTCTGCGAGCAAACACACACACGCTGCTGGTTGGGAAATAGGTCCAGCAAGTGCTCACCTTCCTTCGTGAAAGCCAACACACAGCCTCTAGCCCCAAAGAATCAGAAAAAAAAAAAAAAATAGTGCCTACGAATTGCTGAGAAATGCGAAGTCAAAGAGGTATCTGGTGTGCAGGACTCCAGCAGCCAGAAGGGATGTGCCTGACCTTTGAGCCATGTGCACGCATCGATGTGATCATGCCGGCAGGGGAAAGGCTGCAATGGGCAGATTCTTGGCTTCTGAACGCGCGCCTGGACAACAGTCACCATGCTGAACAAAGCCATAGCCTTCTTCCTGACGGCATCGGCACAGTGGCCGCAGTGAATTAATGATGGATGCGTCCAAAGTGAAGAGCTGTCCTTCCTTCGTTTATCCACATGAACACAAGGACAGAGCAGAGGAGTGAATTAAATTATTATCAATGACCCAAATGGCAATGGTACCATAAAATTCTATACTCTAAAAGACAGACTAAATGGTTGAACCTTCATCAGGTCCTCAGAGGGAACACCTGAACCTCAGGGCCCTGGAGAAGGTATGATGAACACTAACCTTAATCTCCTGTTTTTTTTTTCTCTCTCTCCCACTTCTCTCTGTCTCTTTTATATTACCTATCTTTTTCTTCCTTCTTTTCCTTGGTGCTGGCCTGTGATTCCCAATACTAGCATGCAGTAACATCCATAATGACCTGTTGATCAGAGAGACGTACAACATTTCCCAAAAGAAGACAGATTTCTGTCAGAGTACTTGATGACCCACGAAAGGTTAGTGGTAAGTCCCTACTGCTGAAGACACCATATGTAGTTGACACGTAACATGGAGTGATGTGGCTGGAATCTGGAAGAGAGTCAGTCCCCAGACAGTTAGCTCGTCTAGTGCCAGAAGATGCTACATGGGCAACTGGGGGAAAATGACCAACATCTGTCTGAGAAACTCATGATCTAAGCTACTCAGCAGCAAACAACCTGATGTGATACTAATACAAACGCAATAGTGGCACACAGCCATGGTGGGTAACCAACTACTCTTGATTTGGCTAACTGATCTGCCCAGTGGAATGGAACTCATAGCTGGTTCTGGGAAACAAGTCAGAACCACATCCAAAAAATAAGCCCACTCTCCATTATCAAGCTCCCACCAATCATGGGCTATAAGAGGGCCTACACTTACTAAATTCTGTCTAAAATAATAATGGTTATCCCATTTATCTGGTGCTGACTTCACTCTCTGTTGGAGAATTTGCTTCTCTTTTCCAGATGGACTGAGATCCTGAGGAGAGAATCAGCCCATTGCACCTCACCAGGGCCCCAACTGAAACCAAGAGTAACTGGGAAAATGAGCAAGAGTGCTGCTTTCTTGGCGAACCTGGTACCAGCACAAGGGTGAAGGAGATAGACACAGAGAACACTCAACTCCTACAAAACCATATATCCAGAGACACAAGGCTCCCAAGATCTCATCACAGAAGTAAACCCAAAATGATCCCAACATGGCTCAGGGAAATTTGTGGTAGAGGGGGCAGAAACATTGTTAGAGCCACACATTGGGTCATTATGCCCAGAGACATTGCCTCTTCCCCATAAGTGATGGCTACCCGCACACTGCACGACTCACATTTCTCAATGAGGAGGCTCCTTGTGGAGGGGAGAGGACAGGGAGGAGGCTAACGACAGTACCAACATGGCTGTATACACACTGTGTGCATAATTAATTACATATATATATCGTAACTGCTACAGTATTAGCACAAATACAGATGTATAGATGAATGGAACCAAAATAGAAGATCTTGATATAAGTCCAGAAAAAAATCTCTGTTATGTCTTGAATTTGTTTTTTGAAACTTATATACATATACAAAATTAAACATGTTTTACCAGAAAAAAATTATTACTAATGAAATCTGAAGGAAAGGTGTGAGGGGTGGATGAGTGGTGCTAAGGCTGGTGGATCAATTAGCACCTTGGGGGATGGTCGGGTGGGCACGGCCGTCCTGCCCTCCACTGTATATCACACTGCTACACCACACATGCTGTGTGCACACTGCTTCCTACACAGGGAGAGTGTTTCCATAAGTACTGAGCGTTTTGTTTGTTACAGTTGCTTTTTAAATATCTTATTGATTTATTTGTATGCAGAGGAGGGAGAGAGAGAGAGGGCACTAGGGCCTTCAGCCACTGCAAATGAACTCCACATACATTCCCCACTATGTGCATCTGGTGTGACATAGGTACTGGGGAATTGAACCCTGGTCCGTCGGCTTTGGAGGCAAGTGACTTAACCACTGAGCAACGTCTCCAAACCTATAGTTTTTTTTTTTCTTTTTATGAGACAAGTTTTCAATATGTAGTCAGTCTGGCCTCAAACTTGAGTCCCCTGGCTCAGCTGCCCCGGATGCTAGTGTTAGAGGCATTGGTCGCCACGCAGGGCTTAACTGAGCATCTTATCTCAGGAATCCAACTCACCAGATGCCACTGAAGGTATAAGAAAACTGAATTTGAAAAACGAAGAGGAAACTCAGGTTCAGTGTAAGGAAGGACAGTTGCTTGAAAAGGTTCTTGGTCCACTTTAGAGAGAAAAAAGGGGGGACAGTACAAACCTGGGATTTGGTTAACCAGACCACAGTGGGGATGGTGAGTGACGGCCACCTGGAGAACCACAGGGAAGCCTTGGGCAGAAATCCAGGTTGAAGGGTGTGGTCTAGAGGTTTGCCAACAGGGTGGTGATGATCTCAGGGGTCCAGGCCTTCTCAGCACAACTTGAGAAGAAAGGCAGGGGCAATTTTGTTCTTAGATAAATTTTCAGACTTTTCCTAAAAGAAAGTTATCATTTCATTATGGTGAAAAAAAAAGTGTGTCCCAACAACAAAGATTTGACCAGTGGATAAATATAAGTTTTTAAAAATATTTTATTTATTTATTTACTTTAGAGACAGAAAGGGAGAGGGAATGGGCATGCTAGGTCCTCCAGCCACTGCAAATGAACTCCAGACACATGTGCCACCTTGTGTTTTTTGTGGCTTTATCTCGCTTTACATGGGTTCTGGGGAATCAAACCTGGGTCGTTTGGCTTTGCAAGGAAGCACCTTAACTGCAAAGCCATCTCTCCGGTTCATATGGTTTTTAAAGTGGAGTCAACCAAGAAAGAAGGTGCTCTTCAACTGAGGACCACATCCCTGTTCAGTTACTTATGGTTTTGATCCAAAAAGAAATCTGTTACATTTGCTACAAACCACTCCACTGTGCCTGAGTTCCCTGTGATAGCTTCTTGAGCACAAACATTGGACCTCATCAAATTCCTTCTCAAGAATCCTTTGCAGATGACCTCTCATTTTAAAGCTACAGAGCTTTCTAGAAACTATTCTTACTTAATCCTCCTCTTTCCTACAGAAGCCACGCACAGACTGGGGAGAAGCGGGTGGTTGGTAGGTAGATGTATACAGATGTGTTAGAAAGCAGTGGACCATAGACCTCCATCTTTCTCTCCATCTGTGTGTCTATCTCTCTACCTTTCTTTCTCCACTTACCTTTGCTGTACTTAGCGATCTCTCTCTCTCTCTCATCTATCAATCATCCATCAATTACTTATCTTTTATTTTTCATCTATCATCTACTTATCACATATCATCCATCTATCATTTATTAATTACTTATCTCTAATCAGTCTATCCATTGCTATCTGTCATATCTATCTACCTTTCCATCTATCTATCTATCTATCTATCCATCCATCCAAAGCTATTTCCATCACTGCATTATTATCTGCCTTGGAGACCCAGTGACAGACAAAAGAAACATTCCTTTCTTCCCCTGAAGTTGAAGTTCTCACACGAAAGGCAAATGTTATGCACAATTTACCCAAAGGAAAGCCTGCTTGCCTGGTCCCACATGGTAATGTCCATGAGAAAGTCCTGACTGAGGAGAGGGAATGGAGAGAAGATCCAGAGGTGGCAGGAAGGAAAAGACTTGGAGTCACTATCTCTTTCTTCCATATCTGTGATGACTAGCTGATGGGAGCCTACCTCTCCCCATTGGAGCTACTGCAAATGATATATATATATATATATATATATATACATATATATATATATATATATATACTTTTAAAAGATGATTCAGGACTTGGGACACCATCGATGCAGCTACACCTGGAAGGAGAGGCAGAATCCCTAAAGCAAGCATACAGGACGCAGCCTTCCTGGTGACCAGCCAGACTTGCTCCTTTAGGTGTGTACGGGTTCTAGAGGAGGTGGGGTTCAAGAAGAACATCAGCAGTGCAAAGATCAGCCATCTCTAGGGACAAAAGCTGGATGAGGGGGCTTAGTGGTTAAGGTGTCTGCCTGAGAAGTCTAAGGATGCAGGTTCGGTTCCTTAGTACCCGCGTAAGCCAGATGCACAAGTGGCACTTGCATTGGAGTTCATTTGCAGTGGCCCTGGTGTGCCCAGTCTCGCTCTCAAATAAATAAAAAATAAAATGTTTGTTTTGAAAAAGCTGGATGAGGTTTTGATGTGGTGGTCTCCAGTGTCAGCGTCTGGCTTCAGCCACGTGCAGATGGGTGAGTCCCCGCTGTACTGTGGTGCTCCTACCATGTGCCCTTCAGTTCCTGGGGTGCTGCTCGGTGGTACCCCTTCCTGTGAGGGCGACAGAGCCTTTAGCAATTATGAGAGAGCACAAAGCTGGCAAAGATGCCTTTTCTACCTCCCACTGTCAGTCTTATCCTGGAGTTAATGGCACATCTTTGTCCTATTGGACTTGCCTCATTCTTGTTTTATTGCATGGCCTGACAATCTCTGTCCTTGTTGGAGGGTTTAGTCTGTTTACATTTTGTAGCAGACAGCTTCAGGTTCACTGAGATGAACTTCCAGACCAGGCACAGTTATGGAGGAAAGGAAATTTATTGGAGCTTACAGATCCAGGGGAAGTTCCATAAATGGCAGAAGATGCTGGCCTGCCTTCACAGATCCAAGGAGAGAGAGAGGGAGAGAGAGAGAGAGAGAGAGAGAGAGAGAGAGAGAGGCACAAGCCTAAAGCCAAAGGCCACAGCACACTTCAGGAACTCCTGCTAGACACACTTTGCATATCTTTAGATTGAAATCTGAAACCCACCACCACACCTTAAGATCCACCCAGTGACACCGCCTCCAGCCAGGTGGCTACAGATGCAAACTACAAACAAATAAACAACTGAATATATTGGGGGCCATCTATTCTATTCAAACCACCACATTCCGCCCTTGGCCCCCAATAGATTTATAACCATCACACATTGTAAATTGTACTCAGTTCAATTTCAAAGGTCCCCACAGTCTTGACCAATTTAAGATATTAAGACCTGTAAAATCAAACAAGTTAAACATTTCTAACATATAAAGGCACAGAGTAAACATTTTCAACTGGTATAAGGCATAGCAAGGAGAGACTAAAACAATGCAAACTCAACCACCATCAAACAAACATCAAACTTCTGCAGTTCAAGTCCAATACAAGTAAAGACTGACAGTCTCCAGATTTTCCAATTCCGCCCCTCCAGCTGGGCAGAGTAGCCAGGGAACACTTCCATCTCAGCCAACAGTGCACTCTATGATAGCGCTTGCATAGCCCTGGTATATCCAAAACATCTTGAGTTCTTCATGCAAACCACCGGCCATCTTCCAAAGGCTCTTTCAGCCTATCAGGGCATCAGACCCTACCTCATGCCGCATCTCAGCGGCAGCTCCTGGAACTGTGTGCAATTCATGACCACTCTTCACATCTTCCATGCTTCTGAATCCAATACCAGGTGTATAGGACACAGCCATGTTCTTAATTCAGGGACAAAATAAATCCTAACCTTGAAAAGCAGGTTCCTTCTCCAGTTAACTCTTTCCAAAAGAGTTTGCATTTCTATGACAGTCTTTCCTCAGGCATAGCTTTCATTGTTTTAATGTAAAACAATTGGACCACCTTCCTTTAGATTGCTAATGTGTTGACAATAGCAGATTCAGTAACCTGAAACCAGTCTCAGTGCCAGTAAATTTTACTTGCTTAAAGTTTTCCAGCTTAAAATCTTAAATCTTTCAGTCCAATATCTCTAGCCAAGCACATTGATCCATTACAAGTTCCAACAAAGTCCTCTGCAGTCTTTCCTTCCCCTTAGAAAGCTCATAAGCCAAGCCTCGAAGTTCAATGCTGTCTGCACTTAGCATTCTCAGACTCTCATCAGAATAGTCCATAAAACTTGGCTTACCACTCCAGAAGGCAATTTTAGTTGCAAGCACCAAGTCCATGCCTATTCCTCCAAAACTAAGGTTCCAAAAGATCAACATCCACATCGTCAGGTTCATCTCAGTCCACTCCTCAGTACCAAGTTCTGTATCAGACAGCTTCAGGTTCACTGAGATGACCAGGCACAGTTATGGAGGAAAGGATATTTATTGGAGCTTACAGATCCAGGGGAAGTTCCATAAATGGCAGAAGAAGCTGGCCTGCCTTCACAGATCCAAGGAGAGAGAGAGGGAGAGAGAGAGAGAGAGAAAGAAGCACAAGCCTAAAGCCAAAAGCCACAGCACACTTCAGGAACTCCATCTAGGCACACTTTGCATATCTTTAGATTCAAATCTGAAACCCACCACCACACCTTAAGATCCACCCATTGACACTACCTCCAGCCAGGTGGCTACAGATGCAAACTACAAACAATAAAGAACTGAATATATTGGGGGCCATCTATTCTATCAAAGCACCACACATTTAATGCAATTATTGATATGATTGTATTGAGTCTGTCACTTTGCTGTTTGATTTTTCATTTGCCCATGTTCCTCTTTCCCACCTTCTTTATTTTTTTTAAATTACTTATTTATTTGAGAGAGAGAGAGAAAGAAAGAAAGAAGCAGAGAGAGAGAGAGAGAGGCATATAAAGAGATAATGGGTGCACCAGAGCCTTCAGCCACTGAAAATGAACTCCAAACACTCCAACGCTAACCTTGGCGTTGAGGAGTCAGGACCACTGTGTGTTCAGCACCGCCTCATGCTCTTTACTGTGGATGTGTGATGAAGTGAGCCAGCTTCTTGCACCATTATGAAGCTTCCCCTGGAGACTGTAAGCCTGAAATAGACCCTTTCCCCCTGCCATCTGCTTCCGGTGGGGGCTTTGTCCCAGCCATGAGGAGGGAATCTCAGCAAGGGACTGAACACACACCTCCCATGCAGCCTGCTCGCACTGCATCCTCCACAAGTCCACGCGCTGTGGGATGTTCCGAATCAGCCCACTGTGTGGGAATGCTCGGGGCCCAGTTGGTGGTGCTGTTTAGGAAGGCTGTGCAAGTTTTAGGAGGTAGTGGCTCCCTGGGGACTGACCTCAAGGCTCCACTTCTGTCTCGTCCTCAGCTTCCTGACTGCAGCTGCAATATGGTGCCAGCTGGTATCCTGCCTAGAAGCCACACCTTCTCTGTCACGAGGGGACATGGCCCCTCAAAACCACAAGCCACTGGGTTGGAGAGATGGCTCAGAGGTCAAGGCACTTGCTTGCATAGCCCAAGTACCTGGGTTCGATTCCCCAGTACCCACATAAAGCCAGATGCCCAAGGTGGCACATGCATCTGAGATTCATTTGAAGTGACTGGAGGCCCTGGTGTGCCTATTCATTCTCTCTCTGTACACACACACACACACACACACACACACACTCCTTCTTCCCCCTTCTCTCTGCTTGTAAATAAATGAATAAAAATATTTTTAAAAACTGTGGCTGGAGAGACAGCTTAGCAGTTAAGGGCTAGATTGTGAAGCCTAAGGACCCCAGTTCAAGGTTTGATTCCCCAGGACCCACGTAAGCCAGATGCACAAGGTGGCGCATGCATCTGGAGTTAATTTTCAGTGGCTAAAGGCTCTGGTGCTCCCACTCCCCCCCCCTTCTCTCTGTGTCTATCGCTCTCAAATAAATAAATAAAAATAAAACAAAAATTTATATATTAAAAAAAAAGCAAAACCCTGTGTAAGCCAGAATAAACCCTATCCTCCCTTAATCTCATTCCTGTCAGGTACTTGGTCATAGCAATGCATCAAGTAACTAAAAGACCAGGTATCGTGCCGGGAGGGACCTGCATTTACACGAGAGAGATGAAGGTGACTGTGGTTCATGAGGATGTGGAGACGTAGCCAAGGAGAAAGAGTGGGAGGAAGAACATTCCAGAAAGCATGAGGTCATACGGAGCCACCTAGGGAAACATGCCCACGGACAGAAGCTTCACCCAGCTCAGGGGATCAGCAGCGCTTCTGTGGAAATGATGGCTGTGTAACAGGACAAGTCTCCTCAGCACTGAGGTCTCAGGGGATCCAGAAGGGCTGCCCACCAAAGGTGACCTGCTGGAGCACTTGAGTGTATCTGTGCATCGTGGACACGTGGGGCTCCCCCACGCGTGTGCCTGCGCGTGGGTGTGTGGTCTGTGTTGGTGTCACTTTAGTGAGGGAGACACAATGCCCTGGTCCCAGGACAACCTCTACCACTGTCACTTCCTGTGGTTGCCCTCAGAGATCAAATATGGAAAGTTGGGACTCCCCGTCCCCCCCGTATTTCAGTGCCCCTCACAAGTGCACAGTGTTGAAGACATACTCACTTCCAGTGTTCAGAAAAAGAGGCAGAGCCAGGCATGGTGGCCAGCACTTGGGAGGCAGAGGTAGAAGGAGTGAGTTCAAGGCCATCCTGAGACTACACAGTAAATTCCAGGTCAGCCTGAGCTAGAGTGAGACCCTACCTCGAAAAACCAAAAAAGAAAAGAAAAGAAAGGAAAAAGAGGTAGGAAGGAGGGGTTGGAGATCTCTGGGGAGTGGAGAGTGGACAGTCACAGCGGTGCTGTCAGCCCTTGGAGACCCCAGGACTCTCCTCGGGGACTGTCACTGCACACACAGAGGGTGTCCCCCTCTCCAGAGTGAGTGGCTGAGAAGCACCTTTTCTACCTCACCTAAAAGAGAGGATGGCACAGGCTAGAAATGCCACCTTCTACCACTAGAAAAGTCATCGTGCCCAGCTTGGCTTAAGTGCCACTTGTTCTTAGGTTAGTGGCCTCTGGTTCCACGTGGGTCAAGAGTGGTCCCTGACACACGACCCCCTGGAATGACCACGGGAAGAAAATACCTGGGGGGCTGGAGAGATGGCTTAGCGGTTAAGCTCTTGCCTGTGAAGCCTAAAGACCCCGGCTCAAGGCTCAATTCTCCAGGACCCACGTTAGCCAGATGCACAAGGGGGGCGCATGCGTCTGGAGTTCGTTTGCAGTGGCTGGAAGCCCTGGCGTGCCCATTCTCTCTCTCTCTCTCTAACTCTTTCTCTCTCTGTCACTCTCAAATAAATAAAAAAAAAGAAAGAAAATACCTGGGAATGTGGTTTTGTTTCAAAGTTCTACACTACGAGTCCCAGAAGAAGGAAAACAAAAAACAGTCCTGACTTCTGCCCCCACAATGCATGACCCACAATCCCCATGGGGATGACCTGCGTCTCCAATGAGGAGGGCTTCTTCAGAAAAGGGACAGGTAGGAGGGAAAGGGTGGCACCAACATGTGCTGTTTACATACTAAGTATGTCCATAACTAATAAAAATAAATTACCCCCCCCCCAAAAAAAAGAGAGCAAGCTGATGTTACAAGAAACAAAGCAACAACCACAACAAAAACTTTACAACTAACGTATCAAGTTGATCAAAGCTCAGTTCAACTTTTGCCAAAGGAAACGTCTCAGCAGTGGCATGCTGATGCTGGCACGGGCTGGGGTGGGGCGGCTGCCTGTGGGCACCCTCACACATCTATATGGTGCCTGTGTGTGCACACACGAAATATAGGACCACACGTGTTCACTCGCCACACTCACATTCATGCGCTGGTTTTAAGTTTTGTTCCTTATGACACATTCTGCAGTGCTGGATCCCTCTGCTTTGGTGTCTATGGTGACAGCAGGGCAGGTGGCCTTTTGGTTCTCCTGTTGGAACAGGAACGTGACCTAGCAGGGGTCCATTTCACTTATCCTATGTCCCCAAGACCAAAGACTGTGCCTGCTGGAAGTGCCCGGAACGTGTTGGCTTGGTAGATGGACTTCTGACCTCGCACGCGTAGATACCACCTAGTGGCCCGGTGGACAGGCTGGGCCAGCTCTCTTCCGGGTGGACAGCTTCACAGAGCCATCCCATCCTGGCTTTGGCGCCTCTTGCAATTCCAGAACGGAGGAGATGTCCCAGCGCTGGAGTCCCCTGCCTCTGCCCATCTGGGCACACGGAGCCTTTTGAAAAGCAGAGTGGCTGTTACCCTCCCTCCCTCCCACCCCCCGCTCTCCCTGCCCGTCTTATTTCTGGGAGCGGTGATGTTCAATAATTCAAGAGGAGCACGGATCAGCATATCTTACAGCATATTTGATGTGCCAACAAACCGACTGCAGACTGTTTCATTTCAATTAGCCCCTTTGTTGCCAACAAAAGCCCTACATACACCCCGAGCGAGGGCCAGGCCGTGCCCCAGTCTGGCATCGGGCCCTGGTACCCAGCTCTGTGTGCACAGTGCCCACTGTCCTTGGGCTCCCGTCTCCTCTCGCTTTCTCTGCCATTATTCTCCCAGTATCATCTTACCTGGGATCAAGTGACTTTCACCAGCCCATAAAGAAGGACTCAGCTCCATTTTCAGGCCTCTTCTGATCTCCCAGGGTAATTGGCTCAGGTGTAAACCAAGCCAGCAGGGCGAGGACTTTGAAGTGCGTCTGCTTGCATAGCTCGCCTGCGAGCGGCCCCTGTCCGCGTGTCAAATGGCAGCCGGACGTGCCCGCGGCTCAACCCACTCAGAAAAGACACAAGTAATCACTGTGTATTACAAGGATCAGATCCATGCAGCTTCCTTATTGGGAGCTTGTCATTAATTTTGCAGGCTGGACCCGGAATGCCATCATCTGACCTGTTGTTAATAAGAGGCCGTCATCTCTGCACGGCCTCTTCTGGAGAGGCACTGGGTGATACCAGCTGGGTCCTTCTTTACATAGGGACATACCCTTCGCTTTGATCAATAATACTGCCTCACTTTAAAAGGGGGGCTCGTTTTGCTGAGACGTGGGGGAGGACCCCCCCCACCTCTGCGCCTGTGGTCTGTTTGTCCAGCGTGCACAATTATGAAAAGGTCAGTCCTCAGCACAAGGGGACACTTGCTGTTTTACCCAATGCCACCTCTTCTCAGACTCTATTTAAAGGGTGCATCCACCACAGGGCCCGCCCCATGTCTGGGTTTTGATGATCAATGGCTGCTTTGCAAGGACACAAAGGCAAGAAAAGCAGGCTGCTCTTTTGGGCTCTTTGATTTACTGTGAACCTGCCCCATGGAAGGAACATAATGAATAATGTCCTCTTCGTGGCTCCGTGGGACCCAGAAGATTTCACACGCCTTGCTTGGAGCCTGGCTCTGAGTCACTGCTATGTGCCATTCTTTCCTCTTTGTGTTAAAAAAATGTATTTATTTGCAAGCAAAGAAATACAGAGAGAAATCCAGAGAGAGAGAGAGAGGTAGAAAGAGAGAGAGGGAGAGAATGGGTGTTCCAAGGCCTCTAGCCAATGCAAACGAACTCCAGATGCATGCGCCACTTTGTGCATCTGGCTTTACTTAGGCACTGGGGAATCGAACCCAGGTCATTAGGTTTGCAGACAAACACCTGAACCACTCAGCAATCTCGTGGCTCTTTCACCTCTGATCTGTGTGCTTTGGAGCTGTATGCCCACGATGGGCACAGACCCTTTCATGCCCAGCTGCAGGCTCAATATGGTGACACAGGCTGATCAAATATTTTGAGAAATTAAACACGCATTAATGAAGCCACAAAGTCTCCCACAGCATTAGGCGCACACTCAAGTGTTAGTCACACTGTGAAGCACGGGCTCCCATGGGTATGAAGATCTCGGCCCCAAACACGGCGAGTCAGGGGCATTGGTAGATGTTCTGGTATATCCTGGTACCCACAGAACTGCAGTCTGCTTGGCTTAAACAACAGGTATATAATTCCTCCTGTCCTGGAGGCTGTAGACTAAGTCCATCTGCGGCAGGTCCGGTTCTTCCCGGGGCCATTCTCCCAGCTTGTACCTGCCCTGTTCTCCCTTTGTCCTCACATAGAAGACCCAGTGGGTGTCCACACACTGATGTCTTCTCACAAGGACACCAGTTGACAGTGGATTCGGGCCACCTCAGCCATTTATTTTAGCTTCATTGCCTCAATATTCAGAGGCCGTGGGGATTAGAGTATCAATGTATGATGGAGTGGGTAGTGGCAAGGTCAGAGTCTCGCTGACTGGTATAAAGTCACCAAGCTTTGACGCAGCCGTCGGCACTGTCCCTCAGCAAGGGAGGGCCTACACATGCAAGGGTCCCGGGTCTGACCTGGCAGTGGTAGGCACCACAAGCCTGCCTGGATATGCGGAAAGCTGGTGGGCATGTGCCTGGTGACGAGGCAGAGGTCAATGTCTGATTCTACGACATCCTGGTCCTGAAGCCTAGAGTTGCACCTAGAGGGACTCTGGGGCGCACTGCAGGGTTGAGGTGTCTGTGAGTGTGCTAGTGAACTGAACTTTGGACATGCGTGCGCTTGAGCCTTCGACTTATACTCTTGGGGTAAAAGCAAGACAGTAGAGGGCTGGAGAGATGGCTCAGTGCTTACAGTACTTGCCTATGAAACCTAAGGACCCGAGTTTGATTCCCCAGTACCCATGTAAAGGCAGATGCACATGGTGGCTCATGCATCTAGAGTTTGTTTGCACTGGTTTGAGGCCCTGGTGTGCCCATTCTCTCTCTCTCTCTCTCTCTCTCTCTCTCTCTCTCTCATAAATAAATAAGTAATAAAATAAGTAAGACAATCAAGACATATGGGAGCTCCTGTCCACCACCACCAACAGCTCCTTTGCTGAATTTAGTGACAGTGTCAAACACTGGAGAACACGGCCGACTTACCCATGCTCTTTGTGAAGTTGTAGTGTGACAGAATTCTCACCGGGTGCTTAATTTTCACTTGGGTGCATTTATATTTCAACAAAGGCTTGGGCCCTGCGTGTGGTCAGAGTTGAGGTCAGATCTGCTCTGCCAGTGGGTTTTGTACGTGGTTTCTTCTGGTGCTGAGCCCAGAGCCTTATGCCTGCTGGACAGGCTCTCCACATGCACCCAGGTCCTGTGGTATCCTTGCTCTCTAGGTTTTTGTTAATTCTTTTTTTGAGAAAAGGAGATTTGAGGAAGGGAGAGAAAAAGAGGGAAGAAGAGGCAGATAAAGAGAGAATGGGCATGCCAGGTCCTCCAGCTATTGCAAATGACCTCCAGACACATGTGCCACCTTGTGTATCTGGCTCTATGTGGGTACTCAGGAACTGGACCTGGGTCCTTAGGCTCAAAGGCCTTTATCACTAAGTCATCTCTCCAGCCCAGTTTCTGTTAATTCTTAGAAGAGCAGTCAGCTCTCTTGTGCCTTGGTTTACAGAGTGTCAGGGTCTTAGTCTTTGGACCTGACAGTCTTTTGTCAATGAGAAGTAGGTGGGTGGGAGTCCGGAGCTCAGACAGCTCTGGCAAGGACCCCCACTCGAATTCCTGCCATGCAGTGTGATATGGAGGATCCGTTATAAATATTCCCACACAGGTCAATTTACTGTTGCTTTCTGTATGTTGAACCAAGATATCTATCAGAAACTGTAATATGATACCATATATGCCTCATAGCAGGGGACTAACACACTTGCACCCAGCTCTCTCTGCTGGGCGTCCGTCTCCGCAGGTCCACAGAAGAGACCACCTATGCCACAGGTAGTGGAGTCATTATGCTGAGACTTGCTGGGGAGAAACATTCCGAACATCCATAGCACAAGATAAGATTCTTTTAGGTGCAAAGAGACCTACTTGAATTTTGACTTTTTTAAATCTGCAGCTCTTACTAAACTTAGACATATGCAATAAATTTTTTTTTTTTCTGCTTTGTTGTTAGGAAAATCTGCAGAGTGAGGTGTGGTGTCGCCCACTTATAACCCAGCATCCAGAGAGCTAAGGCAGGAAGATTGCAGGTTCAAGAGCAGCTTGGGCTACGTGGTTAGGTATTATCTTAAAAAGATCTGCTTGGGGCTGGAGAGATGGCTTAGCGGTTAAGCGCTTGCCTGTGAAACCTAAGCACCCTGGTTCAAAGCTCGATTCCCCAGGACCCACGTAAGCCAGATGCACAAGGGGGCGCATGCGTCTGGAGTTCATTTGCAGTGGCTGGAGGCCAATCTCTCTGCCTCTTTCTCTATCTGTCTGTCATCTCTGAAATAAATAAATAAAAATTAACAAACAAAAAAATTTAAAAAGGTTTTAGCTTCAAAAAAAAAAAAAAAAAGATCTGCTTAACCTTAAGCAGCACCGTCTTAAATATAGCTCAAGTGTTGTTTATAACTATAATGAATTCATTTTTTAAATTATTTTATTTTATTTATTTATTGGGGAGATAAAGAGAGAGAGAGAAAGAGAGAGCTAGTGAGAGAGAGCACAGCAGGGCCACTGGCTGTTGCAAATGACCTCCTGATACGTGCACCACCTCGTGTATCTGACTTATGTGGATCCTGGGGAGTCGAACCTGGGTCCTTTGGCTTTTCAGGCAAGTGCCTTAACCACTAAGCAATCTCTCCAGCCCATGAATTCATTTTTGTACAACTTTCTTGGTCATTTGAATCCAGGCCTTATTCATATTCTCCACGCCACAACCCCAGGGGCAAAGTTCTAAGAAAGTGCTGGAAAAGTCCGCCTTCTGCAAGCTTGACATTTCCCAGGAAAGAGCTCCAATGTAGCCGCAGAGCAGTTTCAATATCTGACGCCCGGTTTTAATTATTACTAAGGATGAAAGCTTGGGGAGCGAGGAGCTGTGTTAACTGTCCAGAAGAACCCCAAAGCCTGCTAATTAAAAAGCCTCGTTCGGCGACCGGGAACACAGTGGGAAGAGTTGGGGACAGCGGAGGACTGAAATTCAACAAAAAGACAGAAAACCAACCGTGGCTGCTCACACAGACTGTCGCCCGGCTGGTTCTTGGGGGCACGGGATTTCAACAAAATGGGGTCACAGTGGTTCATGCAAATAAAAAAAAAATGTGAATCACTTTAAAAACAGCATGTAGAGTAGCTGGTGATGCTGGTGATGCCAGCAGGCTGGTGAGACTTTCAAAGCTGCATTGGCATATGACACTCGGCATCTTTCTGTCTGTCACCTCCTCAGACCTGGTGCATGTTGGGATCCTGAGCAGGTGCCAGTGGTTGTGGGAGGCAGATCTGCGTGGGACCTGATTGCACCGTTAACAATTCCCTCAGCCTGGGTGGGACGTGTAGGCTTCACCAAGTTCAGTAAGGACCTCATGATGACGTCAGGGTGCTCACAAAACAGTGGCTTCACAGGGCTGAAGAGATGGCTTAGCGAGAGGTTAAGGTATTTGCCTGTGAAGCCTAAGGACCCAGGTTCGATTTCCCCTGACCCCAATTAAGTCAGATGCACAAGGTGGCACATGCTTCAGGAGTTTGTTTGCAGTGGCTGAAGGCCCCGGTGTGCCCGTTCTCTCTGTCTCCCTTTCTCTCTCTCTATCTGCCTCTTCCTTTCTCTCTCCTTCTCTCAAATAAATAAATAAAATACTAAAAGAAGAAAAACCAGTGACTCCCATGGTGAGTTCAGCTTCCTTCCAGGAGCTGTCAACGAGGCCATCACCACCACTGAGAGACGCCGAGTACGTACAAGACCTTTCAGGTGTCACTTGTTGGGCGCTGAACTGTCACAGCACCTCAGTGCTTCATAGACAGTCCAGCTGCAAGCTCCCATAGACTTTATCAGCAAGCCTGCTAGTCACCTTCTGCCTCAGGATGGAAGTCACTCGGAGCTCATGACTCTGAAAACTCAGACGTGATAGGTGCCGCAGGGACTTGTGAATACTTCAGGGATATGGAATTTTCTGGTTCCACTGTCACTGCCCAGCTAAGGGCTATGGGACAGTTCTAAATATCACATGTTCACAAAGGTGAAGCAGGTCTTACAGGAGGCTTTATGTCTTTTTCTCCTATTTATTTATTCATAAGGAAGGGGATGAGGAGGGAGAGAGAAAGGAAAAGAATGGGTGTGCCAGGGCCTCTAGCCACTGCCACTGTGTGTATCTGGCTTACTTGGGTTCTGGGGAATTGAACCTGGGTCCTTACGCTTTGCAGGCAAGCACCTTAACCACTAAGCCACCTCTCCAGCCCCACTTTCTGTCTTCATCACACATTAAACAAATTTGTTTTTGTACTTAAGTCTCAGCCTTGCTACATGAGGCTGCGAGTGTGTGAGCAGAGGGAATACGCTCTCACTGACCCCCAGCATGAGGAGTTCAGTGGGCGTTGGCAAAAGGCAAAGATGAACACAGGCTCACCAAGGCCTCTTACAGACCACATGGCACGGTGTGGGCTCTGCCCGGATAGCCGAGCACCGCCCTTGATCCCAAAGCCACTGTGACTGCCTGCATCCCTGTGCAGACAGAGCCGCTCTAGCTGTGCGGCGTGCCTGCTCCGGCACCTGTCATCAGGCCTCGTTATCACCCCCACACCGCTCCCCCAGCTGGCCGCTCCCAAGGACAGTCTTATAATGAGTCTTCCTGCCTCACTTTGCTAGGATTTTCTTACAGAACCATGGGGTTCATTACATACATCACCTTGTGACTTCTCCAGGCGCCCAAAGGAGTGCATGAATATATTAATTACTCTCTCTTAAGTCCCAACCTGAGAATCAGTTCCTGAGAAGATGTTCAACGGTGGCCAGATAGGCCCCACACCCCACTACTAGTTAATTCAACCCACATGACCCACATGGGGGATTCAAGCCTGAAACACGAGTTTTGTGTGTATGAATTTCTATATTTATTTATTTAAGAGAGAAAGAAAGAAAGAAAGAAAGAAAGAGAGAAAGAAAGGAGGGAAGAAAGGAAGGAAGGAAGGAAGAAAGAAAGAAAGGAAGAAAGAAAGAGAAAAGGAAGAAAGAGGGAGAGAGAATGGGCATGCTAGGACCTCCAGGCACTGCAAACAAACTCCTGATGCATGCACCACCTTGTGCATCTGGCTTGCATGAATACTGCGGAATCGAACCTGGGTCCTTAGGTTTCACAGACAAGCTCCTTAACCTCTAAGCCCTCTCTCCAGCCCTGATTTTTTTTTTAGGTTGGTCGGGATTCTTTGCATTCTCCACTGCATTTCTCATGCAGGTGTCGCATCCATGCCTCTTGGGTTCGTGCTGTTGATCTGCACTTGTCAGCCACTCAAATGCTAGTTCTCTTTCCTTAATTTTTTTAAATTTTTGTTTATTTATTTGAAAGCGACAGACAGAGAGAGAAAGAGGCAAACAGAGAGAGAATGGGCACACCAGGGCCTCCAGCCACTGCAAACGAACTCCATATGCGTGCGCCCCCTTGTGCATCTGGCTTATGTGGGTCCTGGGGAATTGAACCTGGGTCCTTTGGCTTTGCAGGCAAACGCCTTAACTAGTAAGCCATCCCTCCAGTCCTCACCTTCTTCTCTCCTTATTTCATCCTTCCCAGCAGCTATGTCCCTTCCTGGACTTAGCCAGCTGGCCGTCATGTGACCTCACTCACCCTGAGCCAGTCACTAGGAACAGAACCTACACAGCGACAGCCACCACGACCACGAAAGACCTGGGCTGCAGTTCGCCTCAGCCTGCATGGCTCAGCCCCCGGGCCCAGGACCACCACCACTTACACCTCTCTTGACTGTCCCCTGCTTGGGTCTCAGCATGCACATCTCTTCTAAGCTCTTTAAGCACCAGTCTAAGTCATTCAGCTCACAACCGTCACACAAGACAGATTCTGGGATTGTCTTGGCTTTAAAGGAAACAGGTACAAGCGACAAGCCCTCTCCCCAAGCTGTAGTTAGAAGCAACGGGGCTCATGGAACCAATGCTGAGCTCGTGAGGTCAATAGCCATGGACCGGAAGGGGTAGGTTTTCTTTTTTTTTTAATTTTTAAAAAATTTTTTTGGTTGTTTATTTATTTATTTGACAGTGACAGAGAGAAGGAGGCAGAGAGAGAGAGAGAGACAGAGAGAGAGAAAGAGAGAATGGGCACGCCAGAGCTTCCAGCCTCTGTAAACGAACTCCAGATGCGTGTGCCCCCTTGTGCATCTGGCTAACGTGGGTCCTGGGGAATTGAGCCTAGAACCGGGATCCTTAGGCTTCATAGGCAAGTGCTTAACCGCTAAGCCATCTCTCCAGCCCAAGGAGGGGTAGGTTTTCTTAATGCCTGCAATTGATAGGATACCCAACGTCAGGTTTGAGCAAGGAGCAGAAGTAAAACAGAGACTCTCTGTCGAGATGAGCCTGTTGAAGCTCACGCTGGAGGCTATGGGAAGTCCAAAGGCCATGGCTCCATGCTCATATAGAGTCTATAATATTCCATGGCAGACACGGGTGCATCACTCTCTCCCCATGTGCTTGTAAGATGACATACTAATGAGTCTTTCTCTTTTGGTCAAGACAATGTTAACTTACTTGGACTTTTTTTTTTGATAACTTTTATTTATTTATTTATTTGCAAGCAGAGAGAGATGGAGAGAAAAGAGATAGACAGAGAGAATGGGCATGCTATGGTCTCTAGCCACTGCAAACAAACTCCAGACGCATGTGCCCCTTGTACATCTGGTTCACATGGGTCCTGGGGAACTGAACCTGGGTCCTTTGGCTTCATAGGCAAATGCCTTAACCACTAAACCATTTCTCCAGCCCTTACCTGGTCTTCTTGCTGGATAGAATGCTATTTGTGGCCCAGTGGCTACAAGTCTGTCCCAACAGTCACCCCTACCTTACAAGGGAACCTGAAAATGTCCTCCCAGTCAGATGCAGACGTATGTCCTGGAGAAGGGTCCTTAAGGAAGAAGAGGAGAGGAAGATGAGATAGGCTGGGAGCCCCTGACACATAGGCACATGACACAGAAGGAAACTTACTTGTTTCCAAAGCTCACTGGTTGTGACAATATTAAATTTGGAAATGTCTAACTATGTTTCGTTCTTCATATCTAGTGACGATGTTTCAAACTCCTCAAGCTGACAAGCTAAATGGAAGATATGCTAGGTTGATAGTAACTGGAGGAAACTCAGAGGCAAACAGAAATCTTCCTGAGGAGAAAAGTGATGCAGCCCAAGTCTTCAGAACATTCCAGACTAAGAACATCATGGTACTTCACACTGTATAAATACAATGAACAAATATGTACAAAATTACAGAACTTTAAAGTAGATGAATATACATACATATGTATAAATATGAAATAGCAATGTTTAAAGGCTCAAAAGAATTATGATGTATACAAAAGAAAAGGCTATACAATATGAAAGGTTGAAAAAGTACCAAAATTAAAACAACAACAACAACAAAAACTAGAACTAAACCACAGCAATCACTGAAGTGGAGAAAAAGTAAACTCAATGGATTCCCACAGAATTAGACACAGCTGAAGATGAAATGCTGGAAGATTGTTCTGAAGAAATTATCTAGACGAAGCCAAGATAGCAAGCTACAGAAAAAAAACCAGGCACAACATAAACATGAACACAAGTCCACTCAGAAATTTCCTGTCACTTACAGGTTTAATACACTTCCAGTTACAACTCCTGCCTGGATTCCTGAGGAAGCTGCATATCAGGCCAAATATATCTGAAGTACAAAAGAAAAATGAGGAGATCTATTAAGACTTAAGCTCAACTATTCACAACCAGCACTTACTGTGACGCCTCGGTGTGGTGACAAGAACTCACGTCCCTGCAAGCTATGTTCCAGTCCTGACCTCCACACTTGTAAACTGCCCTCTGTAGGTGCCATGGGACAACGTGAGGTTATGACTGCAACACGGTGGACCCGAATTCCAGTGTACTGAAGGACTTTACTCGAAGAGAATTACAGAGACAGACTGAGGGGGGGACAGGCTGGAGAGAGCCAAGAAAAGCAGAGGGTGGCCAGCAAACTCCAGAAGAGATAAGGCAGGAATGTCCCCTGAGCCTACCCTGAGGTCAGGTCCCTCAGGACACGGTGGTAGGCTCCCAGCCCCCAGCCTGTGGCACTTTGCTATGGAAGGTCCTAGAAACTCAACACATGCGGCCATGAAGGTACCATGAGGTTGGCACCGACTACATAGACCAAAACAACCATGCCTGGGTGAAAGCTTGGGCGGCACCCATTCCATCCCACCCTACACACCTGCTTGGAAACTGGGCATTTGGTAGCGTGCCACTCGAGGCTAAAAAGTGGGGAGTACTAAACAGTCGACCTGGCAAATGAGTTATCCATATTCACAGTGAAGTTGCATGCTGTCCAAAGAACTAAATATGGCAAAACTATCTGCGCAGTTTTCACGGGAAAATGTCCTATGGGGTTTGCCTAGGGAAAGACCTCTGAAACAAGGCTGCCCAGTGTAAAAGCATTCGGAAGGAGTGTGGAAGGGGTGTGTGACCCACGAGGGTCCTGAGCCAGGACTGTCTGCCTCCCAGCCCACTCTCACACAGGGAGAAGCCACCGTTCAAGGTCGCGACCTTTGCAGGATCTAGCCGAGTCTTCACTGTGGCGATGAGGTCACCAGGACGGATGGATATCTTTGCCTCTTTTTGTCCCTGCAGCTGAGAGTCAGATGGTAAGCCACGCCTGACATTTGCCATCCACACGCCAAGTATCAGGGTGAGCCTGCCTCTGTTTACACACCTGTGTGAGTGTGTCAAACTGTCAACAACACCTAAAGACGACGACTAGGGAAAACGTGAGGTGGACCTTAAGCATAGATCCAGGAGAAGGCCGGAGTTGTGGGGCAGGTGAACTTTCACCTGGAGTGCTTGTGTGTACACATGCACATATGTGCACACACGCATAGGTGTGCACACAATTCTGTACACCTGTCCATCCACACTTTGGCCACTGGAACTGTAGTGACCAGCATGCATGTAGAACCACACTGTAGATTTGCCCTCATCTTCCAGTTTTGACTTCTTGGCAAGAAGTAAACATTACTTTTTTTTTTTTTTTTTTTTTTTTTTTGGTGGCCTATGGGGTCATAGGGTCAGGATGGGCCTCCTGTCAACCTCAGGGAAAATAGAGGGAGGCCCCAGTGCCTCTAATGTAATGATCTCCTTAGAGTCCACTCCTCTTCTCAGAGCCATTCTTCCTGCCTCTGGCAGGACCCTGGGTGTTATAGTAAGCTCCTCGTTGCTGTGACAAAACACCCGGACAGGAGAAGCTTATGGAAGGGAAAGGTTTATTTCAGGCCTACAGCTTCGAGGGAACGTTTCATCATGGTGGGGAAAGTCTGGCACAGTGGCTCTGGCAGGAAGCTGGCTCTCTTTTCGTCACATACCTGGGGTGAACTATAAACTAATTATAAGCTTGAAACTCGGCTAATAATAAGCCTCAAGGTTTGCCCCCAAGGACACACCTCCTTCAGAAAAGCCCCACCTCTTAAATGTCCCTAAGCTGGGGACCAATTATTCAAACACACGAGGAAAATGAGGGACAGTTCACATGCAAACTCAAGCCACCACACTGGGGGTCCCAGCCTGAAGCACACATGGGGGACCCCATGCTTGCCTCCACCCCCGGGGGTGGTTTCTCAGCCCGTGGGAACAGTGCGCGCGGTCCCTTTCCACACGGGCCGCCTTGCTTCCTCTACAGCCTGGTCCAGAGCATTCCGGCCTTGTCGCCCCTTGCTACTCAAACCTTCTTCATCTGCGAGGGGCTCCACTGTGGCATCTCCGGGGCCCTGGGGCGTCCCACTGGCCTTCAGTGTGTGTTCCTTATGCCAGATGTGCTTGAGAGACTGTTGAAAATCACCCCAGAGCTCCTCGAGATGAGATACCAGCTCTGGGCCTAATGACCCGCTGTTCACCGGCCACCGTGAGGCGGCCAGGCCATCCTCCTGTTTCCACAATGCATGCTCCAGGACTCCCAGATTAGCAGGATTTGGGGCCTGGAATCCAGACTCACCTCCTCTCGCCCCGGCTGCTACTCCTACCTTCACAGTCCGCCTCTGGGGACAAAGAAAGAAAACTCAATCGTGGAATCAGGGAAGAAGTGACCATAAAATTTCTAGTTGACACAAATCAGTAAGTAATAGCTAATAAAATAGGGGTTGGAACCAAATAAATCAGAATGCTTGAAGGTGCAGGAATGCTGGGCCCACAGTGACAGAATGGAATGGAATAAGATGAAATATAAATTCTCCATGTGGCTGAGAGAATCCATTATCCACACACAGCGTGGTGGTGCTTGGTCTTGGTTGAAATCATGGATTGAAGATGACAGAGAGGCAGGTAGGGGCTGAGGTTCTGGGATGAGGGCGGGTCTTGACAGTGCTCAGACCTCTGTGGCTGTGACCCCCACCCCCTAGGAAGGTACCAGCACAGGGACTTGGGCAGCAGAGTTGGGGTGACTACCAAGGGCACGGTCTCAATGCCCTGAGCTCTGGGCTGGATACTGCTGGACGGTATGAGAGGGCAGTTAGGGTGACCCTGGAAGTAAAAAGGCAGGAAGTAAAAACACACTTGCCAGAGAGCAAAGCATGATCTAACTTCATATGTCTTACCTAGTTCCCCAGACTTGCTTATTCCATACCCGAGCCCCTCCCTGGGAGGGAGGTCTCTTTCTCTAGAGCATTGTGGTTGGTCAAGCTTAGACCCCAGAACCTGGCGTCATGGCTGGCCGCTTCCTGAGTCAGCCTCTAGCCCAGGCCAACCAGCTGTCTCTCAGGCTCACATGACTCAGAGGTGACACCCACCACAATTAGGTTATAAATAGATGTGTGCCAGGGGACAAGTCTCTCTCTGGCTGCCTGACCAATCTTGACCTCCAGGTTTTGGTGTCTCACCCAAGATGGGGGAGTCATCCCGTGACCCCCCTGCCCACACGGGGCTCTGCACCCCTCCTGTCCTCCGCACGGCATTAGCTTTGTAACTTAACCTTTCTTTCCTCTCTCTTTCTGTTTCTCCCAGGCCCACGGGCGGGCTCTCAGACCACGTGGGTGTAGCAATTTTCCTTCCCTTACTTCAGTCTTATTTCATCCAGTTCTTTGGTTAGAAGTAGACACAAACCTAAGGTTTGGGGTTTATCACAGTCAGGTTCATATTGTCGGTAAGAAATCAGCCAATCAAGAGCAGCTTGTGGGAAAAAGAGGTTTATTTTGGCTTACAGGCTCGATAGCAGGGGAAAACGATGGCATGAGCAGAGGGTGGACGTCACCCCCCGGCCCACATAAGGTGGACAACAGGAACAGGAGAGTGTGCCAAACACCAGCAAGGGGACACTGGCTATAACACCCATAAGCACGGCCCCAACAATACACTGCCTCCAGGAGGCGTTAATTCCCAAATCTCCATCAGCTGGGGACCTAGCATTCAGAACACCCAAGTTTGTGGGGGACACCTGTATCAAACCACCACAGGGCTCAAGGACATTCCTGAACCCCTAACACCTCTGTTTCAAGCACACTCTCATTTCAGAGAATGGTGACTCCTTGACGACTTCTAGGCGTAAGCGGAGGAGGACCGAGCACCAGGGCAGCAGCATTTAGCGGAAGGGGCAGTGTTACAGTACCTTCAGCCTCGGAAACACGGTGGTGTCTCCAAGTTTATTCACGTACACGAGCCCAGGGCAGCAAGAGCCTCCACGGCAAGACAAAGGCGGAGCCAGCGAGAGCATGGAGCTGGGGGTCCTGTTTGCATAATGGGTCAGGAGCCCTGGAAGCGGCTTCTGGCTTTGCACCACGTGCCTTTCAATTCCGAGTCGCAGACCATCGAAGCACCCCTGGCCTTGTGAGTGCACGGTTGGGTGCCGTCTCTCTAGATGTTTAAAGGATCTGTTAGCCCAGTTCCCAGTCACTGGCGGGGGTCACTGACTCAGCATCGGGAGCCGAGGCTTTGGAAACCAGAGCAATCAAGGGAACTCACATATTCCTGACCCCATTCCTTTACAGACAAGCCTGAAGATGGATTTGGGAAGCTCTTGTGTTACTTTCAGACACTTCTGAAGAATGCTGGAGGAATTGGCAGACAGCCCAACTGGCTTGCCTAAGCCCTGCGCTAAATTATATTCCTCTCAGGGTCCCCATCCACACGGCATAATTGTATATTCAAGGCAAATGCATTATTTAAACAATAATATACTCTCTATTAGCTCCCTGCTCTGGGTTAATGGTTGGCTGAAGCAATTATAGGGCCCCTGGGAGAGATTTGCAGAAGAGGAACCAAGATGCTCCACCGATAATAGGTGTCTCTTCTTTATTGCAGTAATTAAAGATTTTTATACAGTGTACTAAGGGATTGTAAGAATGTTAAGGATGCTGTAATGACCAACAATTTCTTTTTTATGCTAACACAGGAAAAGAACAAGATGGGGGCAACGTGGAGTACCCCAGACACCTGAAGTGTTGCACGTTTCTGTCGAACCCTCCTTTAAGTTTCTTGCAAATAGCGCTGTAAAATCATCAAAAGCTGCTGTATTTAAAATTAATTAGGTAGGGATCTGGAGAGATTGCTAAGTGGTTAAGGTACTTGCCTGCAAGGCCTGAGGACCCAGGTTCGATTCCCCAGTGCCCACATAAAGCCAGGTGCACAAAGTGGTGCATGCGTCTGAAGTTTGTTTCCAGTGGCTAGAGGCCCTGGTGTGCCCTTTTTCTCTCTCTCTTTCTCATCTCTCTATCTCTCTCTTTCAAATAAATAAAAGTAAGATATTTAATAATAAATAAATGAAATTAGGTAGAAATTATCTTCAAGGCAGCTGCGTAGGCTAGACATGCACGAGTGAATGACGGCTGCTGCGGCACACAGCGATGGTGGCCGAAGACCGTGGGACATACTCTGGGGAGGCAGGGTTTGGTGACAGATGCTGAGTGTCATTTGATTAAAAAAAAACCATCAACTCAGGATGTGAAAACAGCCCTGGTCGTCAGCCGCCATGGACTCTGAAGTCTCCTTTCCAGGACGTACCATGCCTCCTCCAGCATTGCTTTCTCATCCCCATCTATCCGCTCTCACTGTGTTGCTCTGTAGCACGCTACTTATCCCTTCTCTCCTTCTTTTGGCCCATCACAGCCCCCCATTATGCAGCCACCCTTCCTCACCCATGCATGGAGCATCCAGACCCGCCTCATGATGCCCCTGCCAGCAGAGCCATCCCTCATCCAAGGCCGCCTCACGCTCCCACTCTTGGTACAGACCTCACTGAGAGTGGAGGCCGTGTCTGCTGAAGGCAAATCCAAAAGTGCCGTAAGACCGGGCGTGGTGGCGCACACCTTTAATCCCAGCACTCGGGAGGCAGAGCTAGGAGGATCGCTGTGAGTTCGAGGCCAGCCAGAGACTACAGAGTGAATTCCAGGTCAGTCTGGGCCAGGGTGAGACCCTACATCAAAAAGAAACAAGCACAAAACTTCTGTAGGGAGGCTGTGTCTATACATATGTTGTCATGTCTTTTCTGACTGCTTGAGAAACTCATTGTAAGTCATTCCCTTTCTCTATCCAAGATGCCACTGAATCTGCATGCAAGGTCCCTGTCTGGTCACAGTCGCTTCTCCTCTAAGGAGACAGACTCTGTCCAGAGTCATACCCTCCACTTCATCTGCACCCTCTAGGCAGATTTGGTGCTCTTGTTGGAGACATCTCTCCTCCAGCCAAGGCGCTGGGCTACTCACTGACACCCGATTTTCAACAAGCGACCACAAGGACAAAGACAGGCTGTAACGTACATCTCCAGTCACACCGGGATGGGCGGCGACTGAACCGTCTACATTCTAAATTCCTTGTTGGGAATTTTGCCTACATTGCATCGTTGAATCTCACCAAGGGTTGAGTTAGCAGCTCACGCATTCTCACTTACGCTTGAGGGCCCCTGTGCATCCACGACTCTGCAGACAGGCCAGGTCCCGTGCCTCCTGCAGGACACCTGTGTTTCAGGTTGTCTTGCTCACAGCTTTAGGTAATGGGGGCCCTGAGTGTTTCCTAACCTGGCTATGCACCCAGCCACTCCTATCCTGGAAAGTTCTGGATTGATCTTTGCCCTTGAGTCATTGTTAAAATCACTGTGGAGGGCTGGAGAGATGGCTTAGAGGTTAAGCGCTTGCCTGTGAAGCCTAAGGACCCTGGTTCAAGGCTCGATTCCCCAGGACCCACGTTAGCCAGATGCGCAAGGGGGGCACATGCGTCTGGAGTTCATTTGCAGTGCCTGGAGGCCCTGGTGTGCCCATTCTCTCTCTCTCTCTCTCTCTCTCTTTATCTCTCTCTATCTATCTATCTGCCTCTTTCTCTCTGTCTGTCACTCTCAAATAAATAAATAAAATTTAACAAAAATCACTGTGGAGGTGCTCCGCTGTGTGTGCTGAATTGCCTACTGCGACCCCCCGCCCCCAGGCAGTCTCTGAGCCTCTGCCTCAGTGTGCCGGTGAGCAGTGGTCTCTGGTGGTCACCATGGCATTTGATGGTAGAGCCAGGAAGAGAGTCTTCCCAGGTCTTCCCAGATACACTCTTTGCAGCAGCATATCTCATAAGGCTTAAGAACAAAAGCTGAGACTCACAGGAACGTAAAAGCACTCACTGCTGGGTACCCGGAATCCCTGAGATTCTGCCATCAACATTGCTCCTTAGCAATATTGTGATGGCCCAGAGTGGCTCTTAGTTGGCATGCCTAGTTCCCTCTCTGGAGCATGGTGGAACCAGAACCTTTTTTTAAAAAAATTATTTATTTATGAGAGAGAGAGGGAGAGAGGGAGAAAGCCAGGTAGACAATGGGCACACCAGGGCCTCCGGCCACTGCAAATGCACTCTAGATGCATCTGCTGCTTACATGGGTCCTGGAGAATCAAACCTGGGTCCTCTGGCTTTGCAGGCAAGTGCCTTTAACCTCTAAGCCATCTCTCCAGCCCCAGAGCCAGTTTTTAACTGGAGGAGTGTGGCAGAGGCGATTGGATGTGCTCTCCTGGTTAGGTTACATTGCATAGCATTGTACTGGCAAACTAAGGGAGAGATTCTTAGTATCTTTGTGGATCCTGGCTGGCAGCTAGCAATCCTACAGAGACCCAGGCTTCTCCCCATGCAGAGAGCTGAATCTGCAACTTTGAAGCCGACCTGACCCCAGCCCTGCCAAGGAGGAGGAGCCTGCAGCCCTGGCTACTTTCTGGACCAAAGCCCAGGGAGATCCATCTATGTGCTCAAACCTACCACCTATAGAAGTTACAAAATGGCCATCAGTGTTGTTTTGAGCCCTGAGTTTGTAAGCATTGTGACAAAAGTTGGTACAGTTTAGGGAGCAGAGGGATCAGATCACTCTGCCAGTGACCAGTAATGAGGCACAGCGCCCACAGCTTCGTGTGCCTGGGACCCGTGAGTCAGGCTTGGCGAACGCCAGCACCTCCTTTGCTATGCTGCAAGGACCAAGCATTAGAGAACACGCCCACACAGGAAGAGCCAATCAACGCTTGCTTCCAGTTTGGGCAAGGGACCAGGGCCAGCATAGCAGCCACAGGGGACTGTTTACTTGGGAAGTGCAAACGCTTGAGTTCCCTCAGATGACTCGATTTGACCTTGTTTCCCTAGTTGGGATTTCCTGCTTAGTCTTCAGCAAACATCATTAAAAATCGACTCCTCCGCCTTCCACTTTACGCTTGAAAATAGATAACATTGAAGCAAATGTACACAGGAGGACATACAAATGCGTACAACTGTGCAAACCTTAAACATCATTACGGGGGACGTGCAGTGTGTGTGCGTGTGTGTGTGTGCAGTAGATAGTGTTGCAGTTCGGCAGGCTCTGTGTTTGTTCATGGACGATGATGGGTCTGACTATAAATGGCTGGTGGGGAAGATGCTTCCAGGGTAAAAGAGGCATCAGGAGAACCTGGTTGGGGGGGATAAGTAGACAATGCCATTGTGCCCCAATGTGAGAGACAAGAGCTCACCGCGAGGCACTGACAGCTGGTGGAGCGTGTGGCTCACACCCGCAGCGCCAGTCCGTGAGCCACATCGTGGCTCAGTGCACTGGGGTCATTCTGGGGGTGTAGTTCTGAGAGGTGAATACCATCCAAAAGGCACCACTGCTACAAGAAGCAAGCGGTGCTCAAAGATTTGGGGGGGGGGCGCTGCCTCTCTTACCTCCCAGCTAGTCCTCGGGTCCCAATGTTCTTCTCTAGCTTTGGTACATATGTACTTATACTACACCATACAAAATACAGACACAGAGAGAGAGAGAGGCAGAGAGAAAGAGAGAACTTCATGGCTAAGTTCTACAATGCACATAAAACAACAACAAAATAATCCCAATTCTTCTCAAATTCTTTCAAAAAAAAAATCATAGAGATGGAACATTTCCAAATTCATCCTGTGAGGCCAGCGTTCCACAAGCCTAAGCCAGATAAGCATAGGACAGGAGGAAAAAATATGCCTTGTGAACACATATGCAGAAATTCTTAATTATGATGGAGCAGAGATCAGCAACACCTTAGAAGGACCAGTCAACCACGATCAAGGGCAGCTATCTCTGGATGGCTTCCTACATGTAAATCGATACATATGACATGCCACCTTAACATCAGTAAATCGATAAATACCACACCACCTTAACATATACAAATCAATGTCAGGCACTATGACAGCATATGTAAATCAGTAATTAGCACATACTATATTAGCATATGTAAATTAATGAATATCGCATGTCATATATTAAGAGAATAGAGGACAAAAAAATCTCATGATCATTTTACTTGATGCCAAAGAACCACAAAGAACACAATTCAACATTCTTTCATGATTAAAGTGCCTAACAGCTGGGCTGGAGGATGGCTTAGTGGTTAAGGCATTTGTCTGCAAAGCCAAAGGACTGAGGTTCGATTCCCTAGGACCCAAGTTAGCCAGATACACAAGGGGGCGCACGCATCTGGAGTTTATTTCCAGTGGCTGGAGGCCCTGGCATGTGCCCATTCTGTCTCTCTCTCTCCCTCTTTCTCTGACAAATAAATAAAAATAAAAAGTTAGAAAAAAAGGGTCTAATAGTTGTCCAGAGAAGGAGGTGCACCTAGATGCACTCACCTAATTATTTCCTTGATGTGGGATCTCTCACTGAACCTGGTCACCTGATTTTTTTTTTTTCTTTTTGGTCAGACAGGCTGACCAGAGAGCCCCAGCAATTCTCTAGTCTCTGCTCCTCAAGAGACTGGCATGTATGTGACCATGCCTAGCTATTCACGTGGGTCCTGGGGAACTGAACTCAGGACAAATCAGGCCCCGTCAGGTCCTTATGCTTGCATGGCAAGGGCTCTTACCGGATGAGTTATCTTCCCAGCCAGCATGTTGACATGTTCTTGAAACTAATAGATAAACTTAGACATTGAAACACATAATGTAGAATGGGTTTATTGCAGTTCCGCTTGGTCTCTATGGTGGCCTGGGAGGCCCAAGAGAAGTGAATCTGCCAGTATTTCCCAGACAGCCATGGGGTGGAGGAGAATACAGAGTCATGTCAGAACTTCTTCTGTGTCTGTAGTTCAGGGCTCTGGGTCCCCACTAGGAATACCTCAGAATGCCTGAGCAGGGCCCCTCCAAACACTGGCTCAGATGGAGCTCTGGTGAAGATGGGAAACATGTTAGCAGTTTTCCAGGGTACCGCCATGGAGCCAAGACAAGGCAGGGTTAATGCTCACAGCCGAAGGGCTTCGGCAAACCTCCTAAGAGTCTAGTCTCATGACTTGCCTCTTGGGACTCCAGTGTTTGTCCCTAAGGTACCTGTCACTGTTTACCCACATGGAAATGAGTTTATACAGCAAAGTGACTTCAAGTGGAAAGTTTGTCATACTTGAAAAAAAGTAGCAATTAAAGAAAAGACATATAGCCTACATCCAGTGTAGCATGCCACAACTTTCTGTGTATCTGTGATGGGAGGATCCAAATAATATAGTGCTTGCTTGTTTATGTTCAGTTAATAGTACTTGTGGGCTGGAAAGATGGCTCGGTGGTTATGATGCTTGCTTGCATAGCCTGATGGCCTGGGTTCAATGCCCCAGTACCCACCTAAAGTCAGGTGCACAAAGTAACACGTGTATCTGAAGTTCATTTACAATGGTGTCCATTCTCTCTCTCTCTCCTCTTGCAAATAAGTAAATATTACTTGCTGTGGGAAAGCTGGCCATGTGGCTCTTAGTCTTTTGAAACTGCTTTGTGGGAGGGATGTGAAAGGATTTAGAGTATAAAAGACTTACAATGCTGTGAGCAGAGCTTAATGGACCATGGGGGGGGGGGGGCATTTGGAAGATCAAAAGGCCAGGAGAAATGTGACCCGTGGAAGCTCAGCTTGGTTGTGAGGCTTCAGTGGGGAACCAGGACTCTACTGGGAACTGGAATAGAAACCCTTCATGTGATGTTCTGACAAGGAATCTGGCTGGATTCTGCCTGTGTCCTGAGAACCCGAGAAAAGTTGAATTTCAAAGTAACGGGCGAATGCGTTTGACGGTGGGAATTTTAAGGCAGAAAAGCATTGAGTCTGTGGCCTGCATTCTATTTGCTGCCTTGGTTTGGGTCTATAATGAAACAGAGCAAAATGTAGGGGAAAAAGATATGAAAAATATAAAATTTAGCACAAAAAGAAATACAAGAAGGTTTAAAGTCCCAGGCTGAGAGCTGTAGCTTCTTTGGCTGGAACTGGTAAAGAGATTACCACCATTAAAGGTAAACCAGCTGCTCTGCACTGAGACAAGAGGAACAGTTCTGCAGAGGTCCAGACCCAACCCATTGAAGGCTCAAAATAGGAAGAACGCAAATTCTTTTGAAAGGGAAAAGGCCCAAAGAAGGCAGAATCCCGAAGGGGGTCTCTGTATGCTAAGGTCAGAAAACAGAGGGTGCAGAGTCCCAGGTCAGGATCCATCCTGACCGACAATAGCACGTGGTAGTGTCATCCATGTGGTACTCATTTTGGAAGAAGGAAAGATGCAGGATGAAGGTCATGGCACACTGCACACAGCTGCCGAGGACCACTGAGGGTAAGCAATGTGAGAAAAGATCAAAGTTCTTACAAGGAGGCCCAGTGAGATCATTGCGTGAAGATGTGAGGTTGAATCCTAAATTGTAATGGAGACTTCAGGGTGTTGGAGATGCTGGAAACATGGGGCATCTTCCAAGCAAAGCTTCGGACTTGGGGTGGCCCAGATACAGGGGTGGAATTTCCCAAGCCATGTGGAGCCCACATGAGTCTATCTTGAATCCTAGAGGATCTGATGTTTGCCCTACTGAGATTCAGTGTTGTTTTGATCCTCTCTTTCTTCTCTCTCCCTTTTGGAATGGGAATGTTACACTGTGACATTATATGTTGGAAGTCTGTAACTTGTGTTTTGATTTTACAGGCTCACAATTAAGAGAGTACCTTGATTCTCGGATGAAACTTTGGACTGTTGCACAATGTTGGGACTGGTAAAGAATGTGGGGACTTTTAATTAAAAAAAAAAAAAAACATTTACTTATTTACAAGCAGAGAGGTACAGAGAGAAGAGAGAGAGAGAGAGAGAATGGGCACGGCAGGGCCTCTATCCACTGCAAATGAACTCCAGATGCATGCACCACTTTGTGCATCTGGCTTTATGTGGGTCCTGGAGAATTGAGCTCAGGTCATTAGGCTTGGCAGGTGAGTATCTTAACTGCTGAGCCATCTCTCCAGCCCATACGGGAACTTTTAAACTTTGACTGAATGCCTTTGCATCATGAGACGGTCATGATCCTGTGGGGAACAGGAGCAGAATTTGGTGGTTTGAATGTAGAATGTCCCTGACAGACCCATGTGACTTCATACTTAATCCCCTGTTGGTGGTGTTTATTCTGGAAGATTGTGGAGCCTTTAGAAGGTAAACCCTTGCTGAAGGGAGTGTATCATTGGGGGTGGGTCTTGAGGCTTTACAATCCAGCCCCACTTGCTTTCTCTCTCTCACTCTCTCTTCCCCGTGGATGTGAGTGTCTGACACTTGACTTCCTGTTCCTACCATGCTTTCATTATCGTGATAGACTTTCCCTGGAAATGATAAACCAAAACTAAACCCTTTCCTTCCTTATGTTGCTTCTGGTCATGCACTTTGTCCCGGCAATGAGAAGGTCACTGATATACTCCTCTATAGAAAGAAGTACAGAAGCAACTTCTGAGGGAGATGAATGTAAGTTACAGAGCTACCTGAAAAACTGAAGTGCAATTGGTTCATTTCTCTAAAAGTCTGTATTAAATAATACATCATAAGTCACTGGCAGCTTAGGTTTCGTGTACATATATTCAAAACAAAATAACAACAGACACCATAAAACTGGCAATGTTTTCAACAAGGTGGACACTTCTGTGTGTACCCAGCACTATCCACGAGTCAATAAAGGTAGTATCAGCAGCTGACGTTTTCCACCAGCGTCTTTCAGGCACGGCAGTGGACGCTGGCATTTTCTGGTGGACCGCCTCCTCCTCTCACCTCCTACCTCTCCAGCTCAGCCAGGCCTCCAACTAGAGCCAACTGGGCAGCAGCTGCCCCGCTTGAGAGCTGGTGAGACACGTGGTCTCCACCTACGGAATCAGGACCTGAACCTTAGCAAGCCCCGAGATGTACCAAGCACGTGTTAAACTCCTCTTCTTGTTGGGTCTGAGGCACCTCAGGACTTATTTCCACACTGATGCCAAACTTGGAGTAGATCCACAAAGCGCGGCCATACTTGCCGGTCCTTGCATTTGTTTGGTGCTGGGAGGTCGAACAATGTTTCTGAGCGCTGAGACGCCCGGGGAGCCCAGGCTGCTCCTTACACCACGAGAAGTGGCAGATGACGAGGAGCCAGACCTTTGAATGTGGCAGCAGGTCCCACTTGGCAAGTTTCTGTACTCCCAAGTGCGCGAGGGGAAGTGACCAACGAGGCACAGCAAGTGACACCGAGGGGATGTCCCGTCAGCCGGTCTGGTGGCGGAGCTGTGTGTGGACTGTCAGCGTGACAACGCGTTCCCGACCTCCACTGCCTAGGCTGTCAGCCAGGTGAAAAGTAGCTGCTTCTTTCTGAGTGACTAGTGGCTCAGAAATATCCCATAATTTTCGCATTTGTCACCGAGGAAGGTCCTTAATGTCCTTTTCCTAAGAACTCTGGGTACCCAGTAGTGTGATCTTAGGACCCCTAGTCCACTCAAATGCTTGGCTTAAGCATGTAACTTGGATTTCCAGCCACCTGGCTGGAAGAGGTGTCCTTGTGGGAGGATCCTGGGGTCCAGCCCTAAGGTGGAACTGGGGGACGGGTCTGTTTCCAGCCTAAAGGAATGAAGAGTGCTTGGGCTCCGCCTGGGGTTCCCGGCTGTGGATTTGGTGCTTGCTCTTGGTGGCCCTGGTGGCACTTTCTTCTCCCTCTACTTGGACCTGTGAAAGAGGGCCAGCCTTGTTAGCCACTATGAAACTTTCCCTGGATCTGTAAGCCTCAAATAAATCCCTCCTTCCCACGAATGTGTCTGGTTTGGATGTGCATCCCAGCACTGTGGAGCTGACTGCAACACCAGGCTATTCTCAGAGGAGACATCTCTCAACGAGCGCTCTGGTTCTTGTTCTTTCCCTCCTAATCTGGCCATTGGCCTACCATCATCTACTCAGACCTCAAGAATCTCTCTTGGGTAAGCCACTACCTTTCAAGTTTATTTTATTTTATTTTTTTAAATTTTTTGTTTATTTATTTATTTCACAGCGACAGAGAGAAGGAGGCAGAGAGAGAGAGAGAGAGAATGGGCGCGCCAGAGCTTCCAGCCTCTGTAAATGAACTCCAGATGCGTGCGCCCCCTTGTGCATCTGGCTAACGTGGGTCCTGGGGAATTGAGCCTCGAACCGGGGGTCCTTAGACTTCACAGGCAAGCGCTTAGCCGCTAAGCCATCTCTCCAGCCTTCAAGTTTATTAATTATTTATTTGAAAGAGAGAGAGAGAGAGAGAGACCTTAACTTTGCCTTGCAATTTTTTGACCACAGGTTAGTCACCATTCTCAATTACGTCGGCTGCTTGGGCAAGATCACTTGGCTTTTAGAAAATGTTTTTGTTTCTGCTTTCCTCTCTCCAGGCCTTAAGTCATTTCTCTTTGCACCCTCGCACCATCTGAGCGACTTCCACGCTGCATGATGGGACATCAGAGTCACCCTTACAGCTGTCCACTGAGTCTGTAGGCTCCCAGCTCCAAGGGCTCCAGAGGACACTGACGGAGAGACAGACGCCTCAGGATCCCGGCGGGAAGGGCCGGCGGAACAAAGAAGGGGAGGAAGAAATGGCAGCATTCGGGTGGCAGAGTGGGCCCGGTGGTTGGCACATGTTTGCTCCTGAGAGATGAGAGGGTGGCGGTGGGCTTACAGCATCCTTGCTTCCCTGCTGACCGGCAGCTGCCGGGGCTGCTTCTGCCTCCATCACCTGTGTCAGCCCACAGGAATGCGGGCTAGACTTCGCCTTTGCTCACGACCTTGTGGTAGCAGCTCCACCCGGCGAGTGCTACAGACGGGCAAAGGATTGATGACATGAGATGGCAGCCTCTTGCTTAGACGCACAGACATGAACGCCCGTACTCACACTCTTGTAAATAAGCCTGCACGCATATGCGCACGACTCGCCTTCCCCCGCACCCCCACGCCCACCCCCAGGGCTCTGGCCAAGCCCAGTACCTTCAGCAGCAGACCAAATCCAGCTTTCAGTCTCCTCTCGACAGGGGTGGAAGCTTCCAGACGACGGGGTGTTAATGAGCTGTAGGCTCAGAATGACATTAGGGGCCCCCGAGGAAGGTAGCTCAGGACCGCTCAGGTGCTCGGAACAGATCGCCTCCCCCTGTGCCAGGCAAGGGTTCCGCCTGGCGGATTGTCTTTCCCTCATTTTCCCCCAAAGTGACATTAGAAGTTGGCACTTAATGATAATGAATTGAATTGTCCCCATCTAAAAGTGGACTGAGTGACAGAATGCTGGAAACCGAGAGATCTCCGACATGGTGAGAAAAACAAAAGTAACTGGATTACACCAAGAAAATAAGATAAACATTCGCTGAAATTACAGTGACAGGCCGTGATTAACGAGCTGATGGAGGAGCGAGCAGCCCGCGGAACGCCGTGCCACGGGGCCAGTGCCAGGTGTGGGCTGTTGGCACCCCTTCCTCAGGGACTTCCACGGGCTTCTCCGAGCAGGAACGGAACGGCGCCTCGTTTTATTCCCCCCCCGCCCACAGATCCTTTCCTCTGCCTTTCCCTTTTTGTTATCAAGGTTGGCAAGATGTTTGAGGGAATGGGGACTTCTGTGGTGGAAATGCCTCTTCCGTCTTCGCTATTCCTCATCCTGTCTTTCTGGTCACTTTACAAGAAGGGTGGCAATTTCACAGTGCCGTATGTGGTGCCGCATCCTGTCTCCAGTGGACCTCAGTGCTCTTGGTGGGGGGGTTGCCTTAGATCAAGAGCACCTGAGGCTCCTTCGTGATGTGTGACAAATGTCTTGGTCAGGCTCTGAGGACCGGCAGGTGCCTCGCATCCTTGTGCTCGGCTGACACCTTAGTGCTCAGCTTCATGCTTTCTTCCCTTTGTCAGCATCATCTCTCAGTCGGGGAGCCAGGGCTGCTTCTTGGGTCCCGGCTTGGAGTTTTGTTTCAGGTCCGTATAAGCCAAAGGGCCCTGAAGCCAGGCATGCTTTCAGGTGGTCATCCATAGGGAGCGTGGTCACATGGTCTGTCACTCAAGGCAGGACCTTGTGACATGAGGAGAGGCTCCCCTCAGCCTAGACACAGTCGCTCTGGGGCAACTGCCCTGCCCCGACGGGACAGGCTGTGCTGGACAGAGGCTGTCTTTGATGATTTTGTACCTTAGGTGCTAGCATTTGGTTTTAACCGTACATATAGCATAAATGTTGGTTGAATGAAAGGATGATCTTATGGGTAAATGAGTGGATGGATGAATGAATGAGGAGCAAGGGTGAACCTGAGCGGGAGGCTCCTGGGGCCTGGTGGTCAATCTCTCACTTCCTGGGGTAGGAGCGGAGTTTCCAATTGAGATGCTGGGATGAGGAGTCCCCAGCCTGGCCTCTGGCTTGTCGCTTGTTCCTGGTGGTAAGAGATGTCTGCTGCCCTTCAGCACACACGAAAGCAACATTGCCCTCCCAGCGACCAATAAACAGGGCTTTCTATCTTTCCTTCTGGAACGATCTCTTCCTGAACAACTGCCCGTGAGGTTCCATACACAGGGCCCTGCCTCCTCTCCTGCCTGGACTCTCAGAAGGTGACTTCCACTGTCTCTGCATTTCATGGGATCAGGAACCCTGCTCAGAGAGTGACCCTCAGCCCACATCTAGCCATCCAGTACCCATGGGGGGGAGCAGGTGCCAGTCACTGCCATGGTTCACCCACTAGGGGTGTGGCTCTGCATCTGAGAGCAGGTGAGCCTGGGCCTGTGCAGGGTGCAGTCCCTACTATGGATTCATATCCATCTCCATGGTTTCCATCATAGGCTTGCTTTTCCTTCACACACTGTCTTGTATGGTCCCGGATGTGGTGTCCCTAACCCCAGGAGGCTTAAGAAAGTGGGAGCCAGGGTAGAGGGAAAAGGCCTGTGCTTAGCTCTATTTAAATTGTATGTCAAACCACAGGCTCTTTTCTCATTTCCTCTCTTTCTCTCTCTCTCTCTCACTCTTTTTTGTTTGTTTGTTTGTTTTTGGTTTTTCGAAGTAGAGTTTCACTCTGGCCCAGGCTGACTGGGAATTAACTATGTAGTCTCAGGGTGGCCTTGAACTCACAGCAATCCTACCTCTGCCTCCTGAATGCTGGTATTAAAGGCGTGCGCCACCACGCCTGGCTCCACAGGCTCTTTTCTAAGCATGTAAGTGAACACTTGTGACGCCATAGACCTTGGAGCAGCGTCAGAGGGCCCTAAGGCATGGGGGCTGGGAAGAGGAGATGTAAGAGGGTCACCTGAAGGCTGGAGAGATGGCTTGGTGATTAAGCGCTTGTCTGCAAAGCCCAACAACCCCAGTTCCAGTCTCCAGGACCCACATAAACCAGACACACAAAGTGGTGCACGCGCCTGGAGTTTGTTTGCAGCAGCTGAAGTCACTGGTGCGCTCATTCCCTCTGTCTGTCTCTATCTCTCTTTCTGCTTGCAAATAAATAAAATAAAATATTTTTAAAAATATTTATTTATTTACAAGGAGACAGAGAGACAAAGAGGGAGAGAGACAGAGAGAGAGAATGGGCACACCAGGGCCTCCAGCCACTGCAAACAAACTCCAGACGCGTGCACTACCTTGTGCATCTGGTTTATGTGGGTCCTGGGGAATTAAACCCAAGTAATGAGGCTTTGCAGAAAATAACTTCTGAGCCATCTCTCCAACCCTAATAAGATATATATTTTTTTAAGTTAAAGGAACGAGTATAACCTGAGGGCAACATGGCCAACACAGAATTTGTTCATATAGTAAAATTCACAATAAAGAATTTAAACAAATTAACTGAAGCACATTTCTGGTAACTGGCTGTCCAGGCTGGTCCACACATTTAAGACACATCGTCCGGGATTCAGCACTGAGGGACATTCTAAGGCTGACTCCTCACTTGCAATATCCTGCAGCCATGGTCCCAGAGCTCCTCACCTCCTACTGACAGTAGAGGTGGGCCAGGCCTTCTGGGACATGCAAAGACCATCCGGCTCCAGCTTGAGTGTGTTTCCAGGTAGAACTCTTTCCCTCCCTTTCTTCTTCCCTCTCTCTCTCTCTCCCTTCCCCCCCTCTCTCCCTCCCCCTCTTCCTCCCTCTCTCTCTCCCTCTCTCTCTCTCTCTCTCTTTCTCTCTCGATGCCCCTGTCAGTGGGAGTGTTCCCCTTTGTAGACTGATCCCTTAACACTCTACTGTGCAATAATTCCCACAGTGAGCCAAGAACTTGAGGCAGAGCACATGCGCTCCAACCGAAGCAACAACAACAAAATAAATCAACAACAAACAATCAAAAATTACATTTAGATCTTCCCTTCACAAGTGCATATTAAACACCTGCTGTGTGTCAAATCAGCTCCAAACATGGCTTCTCACTGCAGGATGTCTGGGACGAGACCCTTTTGTCCCCGGTGAGGACACCTTCTAGTCAAGGCATGGGGACCTTAACAAACCCTAAGTAGTTGTTCCTTCCTACATTCTCCCTGAGGGGTTTATGCTTATTTAATTTTTTATGGTGCTGAGTGGACCTAGGGCCTCCCGCACACTGGCTAAGTGCACCGCCACCAAGCCACCAGCCCAGCTGGGCACGTGGATTTTGCTGACCGTTTTGCCAGGGTCCTGGACTTCACCCTGCGAGACCGAGTTAAGGCTGCGCTGAAGCCTGTGTGACTCGGCGACTTCTAATAATGGGAGAAGCTATTCCAAAGTGCATGGGCAACTCTGAACACAGACTTTGGGCTGTTTATGGTATAGCCAAGAAAGCCTGCGCTGCCTGCCTCTGTGAGGTACCCCCACAATAAATTATACGCAGAACCCGAGCTCAGACTCTGGTGCTCATACATCTCAGACACAGCTCATTTCTGCATAATTTGCTTCCGTTGTGCTCAGTCTTACGTGGAGATTCATGAATCAGCCTGCTAGCTTCATTTCTCACCGTCTGCCTGACCTCCCAAGGTCGCCTGTGCTGTGAGCTCACTCCAGGCTCCGAGGACCTGCTACCTGACCCACAGGCTGCTGGCCTGCCCTGCCTTCTGGATGGGTGGCTGGACCATGCTGGGAGTCACAGGTGAGCATTATTCCCACTGGAAGGACAGCAACCAGATCCCCCCACCCCGACCCACCCCGTGGAAGACTCCTGTGACACAGGACTATTGTCTGCACAAACGTGGCAGGTCCGGAAGAGAAGCCACACAGATGCACCCAGTGAGAGACGGGGCCAGGAACCAGAGATGACATCATGTCCTTGAGGGTGGGGAGAGAGTGCAGAGGACAAATGGCTCCATTACCGTGGTTTTGGCCTTCGAGGCTCTTGTTTCATACCTGTCCGGTCCCAGGGAGTTTATAACCTAGTGAGATTTCTTGAGAAGAAGTTGGCAGGACCGACACCCTCCTCACTGCTCCCAGACAGGAAGCTTCATCGATGGAACATGTGACTAATGCCACTTGGTTCTTCCACCCTCCAAGGAGACACTAGGGTAGAGCAGAACTCTTTAGGACACTGATTTCCCAAAGCTGTCCACGTGGGATCCCTTCACTGTTGGAAAAGCATTTGGTATGTGACTGCTCCGTTAGTATCCTTCCCCAAGCAGGAACCTGTGGTTCTGCTCTTCCTTGGGTGAAAGAGGCCTCATTCGCTAGTCGAATACCCACTGCTCCTGCCCAGGTACTCCTCGCTGTCTGAAGGAAGTATTGGTTTCAACATAACCTGTCTGTAAAATCCAGTCAGAATTAAGAGGCGCAGCTTTCTCCCTCGGTGAGGGCATCATTGTGTGCAGGTGAGGCTCCAGTGCAGTAATCCGTCCCCAGTTAGGGAGTCGAAAGCTGATGGTTCTGCTCCAATGGAGGCGCCAGGAGCACCAGACTTCCTGAGGGACTCACTAAGGTAGAGACCAGAGGCTCAAAGGATGTGTTACCTAAACACAGTTCAGCAAGTTTTCCTTGGTGCTCTATCCAAGCATCACAGGGAAACAGAAGCTGATGATACTTTGATTTTCTGTTTTTTTTTTTTTTTTTTTTTTTTTTTTTTTTTTGTAGCATGAGCTCTTGATGGGGGTGGGTGGGGCTCAGGGCTGGTGGAGGAGGAAAGTTAAAGTGAGTCCCTAGGGAAGGCAGATATGGTCAAGTCTATGATAATATTATAGTGACCTTCGTGTTGCTGGGACAAAACAGCTGACCAACAGTAGCTGATGGGAGGAAAGAGTTTGTTTTGCTTTATACTCTGGAGGGGAAGCTTGATGATGGCAGGAAGAGGTGGTAGAGCCAAGGCCAGACATTGTGATCTTGCCACAGCAAGTGGAAAATAGCAGCAAGAGATTAAGCAGTACTCTGGAAAGAGGGAGCGGGTTATGCACACCCAGCCACATACCTCCTCCAGCAAAGGTCTCCCTCCCATTGCCATCGTGTTGGGACCAAGTACTCAGAACACATGAGTTTATGGGGGACATCTCAATAAAGCCACTCCATTCCACCACTGGCCTGCATAGACTCACAGCCACCTCAAGATGTAAAAATACACTCGGTCCTAGCTTTAAAAGTTCCCATTGATTTTTACTATTTATTTATTTGAGAGAGAGAGAGAGAGAGAGAGAGAGAGAGAGAGAATGGGTTGCAAGGGCTTCTAGCCATGGCAAATGAACTCCAAGCTCATGTGCCATCTTGTGGATCTGGCTTATGTGGGTTCTGGGGAATTGAAACTGGGTCCTTTGGTTTTGCTGGCAAGCACCTTAACCACTAAGCCATTTCTCCAGCCCCCCCTCATTGTTTTTTTGACTCAATGCCAGCATTACTCAAAAGTAAAGTCCAACGTCTCACCTGTAACTCAAAGCAGTCTCTTCAATATAAGCCTGTTAAAATTAAAACACAACTTCAATTACACATAATGCTACAGAGTACGTATTCCTACTTCAAAAGAAGACAGAGCAAGAGCACACTGAACCAACGCAAGGTGTAAAATGAGCAGGGAAAATATCAAGTCCTGTAGCTCAATTTTTATCATCTAGGAACCTGTGACAAAGTCTCTGGGGTTCCAATTACATCCCTCCAGCTGGGTGCTTGCAACCTGGTGGGAAAAGTCCATCCCAAACCAGAAGCTCTTCTTGGCAGCCAGTCAATAGTCCTGACACCTCCAAAATCCTGGGGCCTCCACTGTAATCCACCGCTCCATGCTGAGGCCTTCTAGGGACTCCAACCACCCTGCCTCACATCACCCCGTGGCCATCTACAAGACAACCATGTTGCCAATCCAATGACCCTCTCTTGCACTTGTTATACTACCATAGTACCAGGTGGACTACGGAATTTATTCATCCAGGGAGAACCAAAGCCTACCTTGAAGGTCAGCGGGCCCAGTCTCCTTGGGGGTAATCTCTCAAACAATTGCAGCTGAACCCAGTTTCAGTCCTTGGCCCAGAACTTCCAGTTCTTTCTGTGCCACGGTCTTCAGATCACAGCAGTCCATGTCTTGTAAACTCATCCCTCACCAAGTTCTCGGGGCACAGGCAGAAGAACACAGCAAGCCACTTACATAAAAAAATGCTGCTACCCCAATCCGCACAAAGCTCTTCCTTCCTCCCACACAGTGCACAGTTCTTTCTGCACTTAGGTCTTTCAACTCTCACAAGAATCTACCATTTCAAGGCATCTCTTACTCCAAAGCTTCAAATCCTTCCACCTACCTCCACCCACCCCCCGACACACACATACACACAAATCAGTTCCACAAGGCCAAAAGCAGCAACGACCTTATTCCTCTGGTATCAATTTTCTGTTGTAGTTACCTTCATGGTGCTGGGACGATGCATCTGACCGAGAGAAACTGATGGAGGGAGTCTTGGGAGGAAGCTTCATGATGCAGGAAGGATGGCAGAGCAGTGGCTGGACATCGCCTCCTCACCACAGCAGATGGAAAACAGCGGCAGAAGAGTGAGCTAAGCTTTAGCAAGGACGAGCAGGCTGTAACACCCCAAAAGCCCACCACAGCCACACACCTCCTCCAGCAAGGCTCCACCTCCCAAACTGCCATCAGCTGGGGAAAGAAGTACTCAGAACACACGAGTTTAGTGGGAGACGTCTGATTCAAACCACCGCGAGAGAGAATCGGGCACAGCACCACGTGTGTGACCCAAGGGAGGAAAACTGTGACCGTAGCGAGCGTCCTGCATTCACGCTGAAGCATTTCCTTGGCAAAGCTGTTCAGAGGGAAGCGATTTGCGAGCTCGGTACCTGAGTAAGGACAGGGATGGTCTAGAGATGCGAACCATCACTTGAGAGACATGGCAGAGCCTCAGAGCCTCAGGCGTTTCACCAACAGGAATTCATTCTCTCACACTCGAGGGGGCCGGAAACCCAAGACCAAGACAGGGAAGGTCTGATTTCTGGAGAACGCCCTCTTGCTGCCTGTAACAGCCAACATCCCATGGTGGCCTCGTGAGACAAGGTGCTCTGGTGTCCCTCCTTCACCTCATGGGGTCACCTGTCCTATGCAACAGGGTCCCACACTTTGGGCCTAGTTAACCTTAATTTTCTCCTCTATGGCCTTGTCTCTAGTAGTCACGTGGGAAGCGAGACTTCAACAGATGGGTTAGAATGCAGTACAGTTCAGTCGATAACAACCTCACAGGGCAAGGACAGCCTCAGAGCCGTGGCTCCAGGAAGCTGAGTGAGATCTTCTGAGAACAGGGACCCAAAACATCAGCTGGGTGCAGCTTGAGGCAGTGAGAGGAGGTTCCAGCCCCTGTGATTGTTGGGCAGCAAGTGTCTAATGACGCAGGGTACGAGACAGAGAATCCCTTGGCTGGAGGTCATTCCAAGGGCAGAGCTGGGAGAGATTGATCCATCTGCCCGGTGTGGACCTCACAGGCACAGCCACGTAGCCAGTGCAGGAAGGCATCACCCTGGAAGATTTTCCAGAGAATTTGCTAACACATCTTGAGCAACTGTGGCAGTCTCGTTTTACTAACCCTCTTCCTAATATGGGGTCGACGTTAGATGTCATAGCTGTGGTTAGGATCGAGGGTGAGACTTTCACATGCCAGACGAGTGTCTCCCACAAGGCCCCCCGAGGAGGCCATGAGACAAGCTGGTTCTTAGGGACGTGGGTGGCTCAGAGACCTGGCTCGTGTGGCTGACTGTCTGTGTGCAGTTGGGAAATTGCTGGCTGGTGAGCTTTGGTCTTGCCTGGAACTCAACAGGGGAGAAGACACCCACTTTAGTGAAAGTCACCCAGTGCTCTATGTACTTGATACATGACACAGCTGCTCCCACGTGTAACCGGGAGCGGTGTGCAGTGATGAAATGCCGCCATGGAGTCTGGAAGTCGAAGCCCTCCCTTTGGAAGAGGTGGAAGTGACTCCAGGATTCAGTCTGACAGGGCCAGGCCCTTGTTACCCTAGCCTCCTGCGGCGCCCATAACCGAGGCAGCTCATCAGCTCCCTAAGCAGGTGCTGTGGATGGAGGGGCACCAGGGACACTTTGGAGGACAAATCGTCCCGTTCAGGAGGCAGGCACTCTGGCCCCCACCTGAAGGTCACCTGCTCTCCACCCTGCAGCTCCTCCAGGTGTTGCTGGTGCTGTAACATCTGGCTGCAAAAGAAGCATGTGGTTGCTAGACATCCATTGTTCTCTAGGCATGATGAGAGGGCATTTGCTGGACAGAGGCCCTAGAACAAAGAGCCAGGGCTGAGCAGGCAGCGGGCTTGTTTTTCAACAAGAAGAATGCCAGGGTGCCTGCCCTCCAAGGACATGACACAGGCTTCTTTCTTTTCAACCTTTCCCTCCGTGCATTCTCCAGCGCAGCACTCCAGGAACCTCCCCACACCACAGCCCAGGGCATGGGGTGGGTCCCCAGGCTGGCACCCAGAGAACTCAGCCAGGCCTGGGTGGATCAGTCGCCAGCAACATCTGCCACTTCTCAGTGGGTTGCACGCTCAGCTCCATTACTCTCCGCTCTCCCTGTCTGATCGCGACGGCTCCCGTGTCACGTGTGTGCCACAGAGAGTCGGCGTGGGGCCACGGCTGATGCTCACGCAGGCAGGCGGCGGCCGCAGCGTGTGGAAGGAAGCTGCAGACCGGGCTGAGCCCTCAGCCTGTCTTGTCTGTCTGTTCACCACAACGGAGCTGCCTCCCACTGTACCATCTATCTCGTCTGTTCCTTCCTGGTGCGCTTTCTGCTTTGGGAGGGGTTTTTATAAATCAGCCGGTCGCTTGGCTCTGCTGGACACAACACTTAGTATCTGTGTTTGTTAGTCCTTGGCTCTTGGGATTTTCTGGGCTTTTCTGTTCCCTAGGCTGAGGCTGATCTGATTTTTCTCAGAACAAGCTCCCCTAGTGAGTGCCACGGCCCCTCACAAAAGTCTGCATGCGAAGAAACAGGGCCAGCAGTCCAAGGACAGGATGCACGGGTGATCTATTGTCTTGATCTCAAGGAAATGAGGAGATGGGACAAGGCTGGGGGGGAGGGGGTCTCTAACCAGGGCAGGTACCCATTTCCACTCTGGTTTCTGACTTTGACACTTCATGCTTTCCTGGGTAAGAACGGCTACCTGACACTGCAAATTTTACCTCCCAGCTCCAGAGAGGGAGTCACGTTAACAGTGCAGACAAAAATGCAGTAATCTCCAGTGGAAGGAAGGAAGGAATGAAGGAAGGAAGGAGGAAGGGAGGGAGGGAGGGAAGGAAGGGAGGATGGAAGAGAGGGAGAAAAGAAGGAAGGAAGAGAGATAGAAGGAGGGAAGGGAAGGAAGAAGAAAGGGAGAGAAGTAGAAAGAAAGGGAGGCAGGGAAGGAGAAAGGAAGAGATAGGGAGGGAGGGAAGGAAGGAGGAAGGAAGAAAGGAAGGAGGAAGGAAGGAAGGAAGGAATGGTGGAGGGAGGAGGGAGACTCTGGGCTCCTAGGAAACTCCAGGTGGTGACCAGCCAAGTCTGTACATTCCTTCCTCCCCCCATACTCTTCACCAATCTTGTTTGTACAATGAACAGCTCACGTCATTCTTTGTACCACCGGAGGGCCTCAAGAATGTCAGGCCTCTCTTTAGGGCCTCAGGAACTCTGCTCAAAGGCAGCTGAAGTCATTGCTCACAGGCAGCCTTGTTAATGCTCCCAACAGTCAAAGAAGGTGCTGCTGGATTGTCATGTTTTATCATTATTATTATTATTTATTTATTTATTTGAGAGCGACAGAGAAAGAGACAAATATATATAGAGAGAGAATGGGCACGCCAGGGTCTCCAGCCACTGCAAATGAACCCCAGACACTTGCACCCCCTTGTGCATCTGGCTAACGTGGGTCCTGGGGAATCTAGCCTCGAACCAGGGTCCTTTGGCTTCACAGGCAAGTGCTTAACCGCTAAGCCATTGCTCCAGCCTGGATTGTCATGTTTTTTTTGAGGTAGGGTCTTTCTCTAGGTCAGGCTGACCTGGAATTCACTCTGTAGTCTCAGGATGGCCTCGAACCTATGGTGCTCCTCTTACCTCTGCCTTCCGAGTGCTGTGATTAAAGGCTCGAATGTCAGAATTTCACAGGACTCGAGAGGTTACATGTTGGTGAACCAATCACCTGCCTTCCCTCCATGCACTGAGGTTTTGATGGAGTCATCCTCACAAGGACCATGAGCCTTGTAACTCAGAGCTGGGAGCCATTCCTTCAGACACAGGCTACCCATCGCAATGGTGTGTGAGCAAGTCACCACACACCTGCCCCTCCATCCGCGCAGCAAGCGTGGTCGCCTAGCACACCCGTGAGAGCGTGACAGTGACCGTTCACGTGATTTGAAAGTGAGCGCATGTCCCCCAGGGCTTAAGCCTGACGTTCATCATCAATTTTTAAAAATATTTTATGTACTTATTTAAGAGACAGCAAGAGAAAGAGGCAGGGAGAGAGAGAAAGAGAGAGAGAGAGAGAGAGAGAGAGAGGGAAAGAATGGGTGCACCAGAGACTGCAGCCACTCACTACAAAAAAACTCCAGACACATGCACCACTTTGTGCATCTGGCTTATGTGGGTACTGGGGAATCGAACCTGGGTCCTTTGGCTTTGCAGGGAAGCGCCTTAACCACTGAGCCTTTTCTCCAGCCCCTACTCCAGTATTTTTATTCTCTCCTGTGAGGATACATTTACCCAATGACTCTTCTAACCTCTACTGCCTATACAGTAAGGCACACACACTGTATGCCACTAGACAAAGGCAGGTGAGGACAGGTCTCCCGTGAGGACCCGGGCTTGAGTCTGCTCTAGAGCTTGCTGCCGATGCAGTCAGGGCTTCCTGTTGCATACCGGGAAGTTCTGTCTCAGTCAGAGGTAAAGAAGGGTTCAAAGACTGTGCTGGCAGAGCCAACTCTGAGTGCTGGGCACTGGCACTGTTACTCGCCTGGTACTGGTAAACATGGCTAAGAGGCTCCCATCAGCCTCTTTCCTTCTGGAGGATTCAAGCTGAGTCCGGGGAAGGTTTCTTCCTGAGGTAGCTGTTTACCTATCAATGTTATTAATAGACAGACTCACGGGGGGATATCAAAGGCCACCTCTAGGATTTCTCATTCACATTCGTCCTTTAAAATTGCACACGTGGGCTGGAGAGATGGCTTAGCAGTTAAGACACATGCTTGGGAAGCCTAAGGACCCAGGTTCGATTCTCCAGGTCCCACGTAAGCCAGATGCACATGGTGGTGCGTGTGTCTGGAGTTCATTTGTAGCGGCTAGAGGCCCTGGGGTGTCCATTCTCTCTCTCTCTTTGTCTCAAAAAAATAAATAAATAAAAATGAATCTTTAAAAATGCACTCACAAGACAGAAAATTAAAATCGTGGAGTCACCAGCTAACGCAAGGAACAGTGTAAAGACGCAATAACCTACAAGCCTCCACTGACCGGCCTGCTCCAAGCGTTTCCTACCTGGCATCTGTCATAGTGGCCTTTTCCCAGGCACGGACTCTCCTCCGAAAACTCCTGGACTTCAAAGACCTTGTTTCCCACGGCCTCCCCCAGCGAGCGAGAGAGCAGGCTGCAGCCAGCACCTGTGGGCAACGGTGGCATCTGTGGAAATGACACGCACAGTGACTGCAACAACACCAACAACCACAGTAGAGCGACACAGACACAGCAAAAACCCGATGCAACAATGATTGCTGACCACGGCAACTGTAACCATGGCAATAAGATAACACCCGGAGCATCCCCTCAAGACTGGGTTAAAGCCTACAAGCGTGGGTTGTTTGAGGAGTTGCCCCCTGTCTCTCTCCTATGAGCATTTCCCTTTCTTTTCTTTTTCTTTATCAGCATGTAGCCTCAAGCTTCACTGCCTCTATAGTCATAAACAATCCTCTTTTCTCTATAAAGCACCCAACTCGGGTAACTTGTTACAGCAACAGAAAACAAATCAATACAGCCTCAGCAACTAAGATCATAAATAAAACCCTTTGTGCCTTATCGTCATCCTGTCTTCTGCTATCTTATTTAGTTAGACACATCCCCATGATCAATCCACAAAGTCTGTTAATCCATAAAGGTCCATATGCACATATGATTTCTCCTGTCTCCTCATCCAAATCACTGGTCCACATCAAGCTAACAGACGCTCACATGTTAATAACATGCGAAGGAAAGGAGGCAATGGGCACCTCTCAGTGACTGCTCCCCAACCTCTGTTGAGAGATGTGGGAGTGAACTGGGGCATGGGCCACCTCTGGGTTTAATTTTTTTTTAATGTTTATTTATTTTGAGAGAGAAAGAGGCAGAGAGAGAGAGAGAGAGAGAGAGAATGAATGAGTATGGCAGGGCCTCCAGCCACTGCAAATTAACTCCAGACACATGTGCCACCTTGTGCATTTGGCTTACATGGGTATTTTGGAGTCAAACCTGGATCCTTAGGCTTTGCAGGCAAATGCCTTAGTCACTGAGCCATCTCTCTGGCCCTGGGTTTTATTCTTTTACCTGGGTTTCTGCGTCCTTCCTTCGCTTGTCCATCTGGTCTTCTTGGCTGTTCCCAGACTCATGCATGAGGCTGATATACTCCCACTGGCCATCATGCCAAGGCTGACATCCACCTGTATCAGTTGCTTTTGGAATCACAGTGATAAAATACCTGAAAGCTATTTAAGAGGGAAAGGGTTTACGGCCTGAGGGTACAGTCCACCGTGGCAGGAACGGCCTGACGGCAGGGGTGTGAGAAAGCAGAGAAGGGACAGATGTCGGGCCAGCTATAAACCTCAGTGTCTGACCACCAGCAACCGACTTCCTGCAGTGATGCTCCAGTGTTCAAGGCCCCATGGCCTGCCGGTACTGACAAAGTGTGAAACACATGCACCCGTGACACAAGGCATGTCACGTTCGCACTGTGACACCGCCTGGGCCAGTACAGGGCAGGGGTCTCTTTTCCACTGAAGTGCAACAAGGCCATGCCAGTGCGAATTTAAGACTGTGTCCAACCATCCATCAAGTTTCCAGGTCCGAGCCAGGGTCTGAGGGACGTGAAGCGTGGACTCCCCTTGATTCCCAGTTTAGTTGCTCACACCACATCCGGGGCATACACATCCACACACATTCAGAGCCAGGCGAGTTTATCCAGTTGTTCTTTGGTGATCCTGCAGGGAGACTTGAGCTACTGAATATTTTTCTTTTCTTTTCTTTCCTTCTTTCTTTCTTTCTCTCTCTCTCTCTTCCTTCCTTCCTTCCTTCCTTCCTTCCTTGCTTCCTTCCTTCCTTTTTTTCTTTCTTTCTTTCTTTCTTTCTTTCTTTTTTTTTTTTTTAAAGAAAGCAAGTGAGCGAGAGAGAAGAGAGATAGAGAATTGGCACACCAGCCCTTGGCCACTGAAATCAAACTCCAGAACCTTGCACCATCTAGTGGGCATGTGGGATCTTGCACTTGCCTAACCTTTGTGCATCTGGCTTACATGGGATCTGGAGAGTTGAACATGGGTCCTTAGGCTTCATAGGCAAGTGCCTTAACCACTAAGCCATCTCTCCAGCTTGAGCTGCTGAATATCAACTCAGTGTTTATAGTGTTACCCCATGAGTAATCCGGATGCTGAGTTTCTTTAGACAAGTGGTCACCTTTCACTTAATCTTGCATTCTCTGAAATACTAAGTGTATCTCCTGGCTTATAGCTGAGAAGAAAATATGAAATTAAATGTAAAAAGAGGTATACCTTAAGACTTGATAGACTGGTAGACTGTTGACTTCTAAAATGGATGCTTTATCCACATAAACAAAGGTATAGATTCATTTTAATTAACTGCTGAAAGTGGTAAGACTAGGCCAGTAAGTTTTTGCCTTGAAGATGGTTTAATATATAAAGTCTAAACCTATAATATCAATACATGTGCATATATGTACATGAACATGTATGCCTGTGTTGATAGGGAGTGAATCAGCATGACAGTTTAAATTCAATTTTGAAAAAAAGTGAATTATGTTTATATTCTTATATATTTTCTACTTCTTGCTCCTGAAAACAGCTGGCCCAAGAGGTAGGTTTCATTTTTTTAATTTTGCCATTGTTTGGAGTTTTTTATTCATTTATTTGCAATGCTTGGCCTTGGACCCAAGCCCCTATGGGTTCTTTCAATATTTTATTTTTTTTTAATTTATTTGTTTACTTGTTTATGAGTGAAAGAGAGAGAGAAGGAGGGAGGGACAGAAAGGGTGCCCCAGAACCTCTGGCTACTGCAAACTTCAGATGCGTGCACCACCATGTGCGTATGGCTTGTGTGGGTTCTGGGGAATTGAACCTGGGTCCTTAGGCTTCACAGGCAAGTGCTCTAACTGCTAAACCATCTCTCCAGCCCTCTTCTGTGGGTTTTCTGTTATTAATAATGGTAGTTGGCCTGCTGTCCCCACTTTGGTTTCACGGGTGCCCACCAATAGCATGCTTACAGGAGTCTCCACTCCTGGGTGTCTAGGGAGATGACTTCTGCACTTCTGAATACAAGTGGGAAGGCTGACTGTGGGGTGTATGTGTGGGGGTATCTTAGTCCTGAACTGGTGTGATGTTTTGAGTCATAACCCCCCCCCCCCATAAACTCATGTGTTTTGAATGCTTAGTTCCCAGCTGATGTCAGTTTGGGAGGTGGGGCCTTGCTGGAGGAGGTGTGTTGTTGGGGGCGGGCTTATAGGTGTTATAGCCAACTTCCCCTTGCCAATGTTTGGCTCACTGTCATGCCGCAGCGTTCCACCTGCTGTGGCAGAGGTGATGCCCAGCCTCTGCTCATGCCATCATCTTCCCCTGCCATCATGAAGCTGCCCCCCTAGTCTATAAGCCAAAATAGACCCTTTCCTTCCAACTCCCAAGGTGCTTTTGGCCGGGTACTTTGTGCCACCAGTGCAAAGGTAAGGGCTTACCGCTGGCCACCCGACTCCTGCATCAGCTCATGGGTGCCCCTCTCCTTGGCTCCTTCTACGCACACCTGGGCACTGGCTGCCTCAGGTGCCCCAGCACAGAAAGGCTGGGGTGTGCTGGAAAGCCGGGGATGCCGTCGGATCCTGACAAAGAGTCCGTTGACGGTCACCACAAGTGGCTCTGACCTGTTGCTGCAGGGAGACCCCCCTGCCATAAAAATGCGGGCTGCTTCTCCTCACACATGCCATCAGAGCATGGCTTCTCTCTTAACTTCACCTCCCACCACTGTAATCTTTACTTAGAATTTGGGGCACAGGCACGGTGGCCCAGGGGACAAGACTGGGGCCCCTGGTTCAGCTGTGACTTGGCATCTCTGGATATCCTCCCTCACAATCCATCCCAGCAAGCACTGGTCACCGCACTTCCCACTCAGGACCCTCGGACGGCCGCCGCCGCTCGCATAGAAACGGGACAGGCCTGCGGGGACACTTGGTTTGTCAGGTCACACCGAAAAAACTTCATCAGTACTATCACATGTCAAAATTAGTCACTTAAGAATGTAAACAGGCCCAGAAACAGAACCGAGCCACCTCCAGCCATCTGCTCTGAGCACAGCTTGCCGTTCTCACCGGGGGGGGGGGGGGCGCAGATCTCCGCTCCCCTCGCCAATGAGAGGAGGTCGCCTTCATCAGCTCACGGTCCCCAAGCAGCACACGTCGGAGATGTCAACAGCTTGCTCTGCTGCCAGTGGGACCCAGGGCTCTGGCGCAGCAGGAAGGGGTGGTGGCAGCTGGCGTGGCTTGGGACCCATCTCCAAGCTGCCTGCATCATTCTCCCCCCCCCCATCCCCGCCTCTCTCCACAGATGAGGAGCAAACTGTCTTCCGTTATTATCAAAGGCATATAGCAATGCTATTCCCTTTGGCATTCCAGGACAAGGGACTCCTGTCTCTTCTCTCTACCCCACCCCCAACCTGTCCTCATGTTCCTGACATCACCTTGTCTGCTGTCGACGGCAGCTTAGGGGAACACGGAGGGAAACTGTCCCATCTCCCGCAACTGGTCTTGGTGTTTGAGATTTTAACCTTCATTTGAGCTAAACCAATTCTGCAGGCTCCCGGTAGCCTACGGCGTTCTTCCTGCCGCCCCTATGTGCCAGGCGCACACTTCCCAGAGCAGTGGGCTCAGGGGGCCTTCGCATGAGCGACCTCCTTCTCCCTGGCACTCTTTTTTTTAAAATTTTTTTGTTTTATTTATTTATTTGAGAGTGACAGAGAGAAGGAGGCAGGGAGAGAGAGAGAGAGAGAGAATGGGCGCGCCAGAGCTTCCAGGGTCTGTAAACGAACTCCAGATGCATGCGCCCCCTTGTGCATCTGGCTAACGTGGGTCCTGGGGAACTGAGCCTCGAACCGGGGTCCTTAGGCTTCACAGGCAAGCGCTTAACCGCTAAGCCATCTCTCCAGCCCTCCCTGGCACTCTTGTCTTTGGTGTTGTGTCTGTCCCCAGTCCCCTGCTCTGCATCATCACCTCCCGATTATTCTCTGACCCCTTCTACTGTATGTTCTAGAAAGACAGAAGTCTTCCTATTTGGCGCATTTGCATGGGCCCAGAGTCCCGAGAAGGTCTTCCACATGTTAGGGTGGACAAGCGAGGCCCCCGCTGGGAGCCTAGTTGGATTGTGAGCTGCCAGTGGGCGTGGAGCCGGGACGAGGTTCCCTTGAGACCAGGGCAGCGTCAGAGCCTGGCTCCTGCCCCTCCCGTGCGTGGCTGGGGTCTAGCTGATGTCGTCAGCGGGGAAGAGCAGCTGAAAGCTGGAGGGGCATGTTAGGAAGCCGTATGTGTCCGTGTCCAGGCTCGGGGAGCAAGATAGGAAGTTGGTACTTTTTAAATATATAAACTGAATATTTTTAATTATTCAATTTATCTATTTATTTGAGAGAGAGAAGAGAGAGATAAAGGGTATGCAAGGGACGCTAGCCATGGCAAATGAACTCCAGATGCATGCACTATTTTGTGCATTTGGCTTACGTGGGCACTGGGGAATTGAACTTGGGTCATTAGGCTTTGCAGGCAAGCGCCATAAACCCTAAGCCATCTCTCCAGCCCTCAGACATTTCTAGATGGGAATGCTCTAGCAGCCACGCTGCAGAGGGAGAGTTGTTTACAGCTTGGGAAACTCCATTGTACACCAAGGCTCCAGCAGTCACTGTTGGGACTGTCATCCTCTTTCCCTTGTGTTTTATTTTTTCATGTATTAATCATTTCCTTATAACTTCTCACCTTTCCTTGTGCATAGTATGTGTGTGTGTGTATGTATGCTTGTATGTGTATGTGTGTATGTATATAGGTATACATACATAGGTATGTGTGTGTATGTGTGTGTGTGTAAGTGTGTGTATGTGTGTATATGTGTGTGTCTGTATATGTGTGTATGTATACTGTATATATGGATGTATGTGCCTAACCTTAATTTTCTCCTGTTTTTCTCTCTCTCCCTCTCCCTCTTCTCTCTATCTTTTTCATATTACCTATCTTTTTCTTCCGTATTTTCCTTGGCGCTGGCCTGTAACTCCCAGTACCAGCATGTGGTTAACAACTACAATGAGCTGCTGATCAGAGAGACCTACAAGTTTTCCCAAGAGAAGACAGACTTCTGTCAGAGTACTTGATGATCCACAAAAGGTTAATGGTAAGACCCTACTGCTTAAGACACCATATGCTGTTGGTACGAAACATGGTGTAACCTGGCTGGGGTCTGGAAGATACTCAGTCTCCAGACAGTTAGCTCATTTAGTGCCAGAAGGTGCACCATGAGCAACTGGGGGAAAAATGACCAAAATCTGTCCAAGCAACTCATGGTCTAAGCTACTCAGCAGCAAACAACCTGACGTGATATTCACACAAGTGCAATAGTGGTACACAGCCATGGTGGGAAACCAACTGCTCTTGATTTGGCTAACTGATCTGCTCAGTGGAATGGAGACCATAGCTGGATCTGGGAAACAAGTCAGAACCATATCCAAAAAACAAGCCTGCTCTCCCCATTATCAAGCTCCCACCAATCGGGGGCTACAAGAGGGCCTACACCCATTAAATTCTCTCTAAAATAATAATGGTTATCCCATTTATCTGGTGCTTACTTGACTCTCCATTGGAGAATTTGCTTCTCTTTTTCAGATGGATGCAGATCCTAAGGAGAAAATCAGCCCATCATCACACCTCACCAGGGCCCCAGCTGAAACCAAGAGTAATTGGGGAAATGAGCAAGAGTTCTGCTTTCTTGGTGAACCTGGTACCAGCACAAGGGTGAAGGAGATAGACACAGAGAACACTCAACTCCTACCAAACCAGATATTCAGACACACAAAGACCTCATCACTGAAGTAGACCTAAAATGAACCCAACATGACTCAGGAACATTTGCAGAGGTGAGGGGTGGAAAGAATGTTAGAGCCACATGTTGGGTCATTATGCATAGAGACATTGCCTCTTCCCCATAACTAATAGCTAACCTCACACTGCACGACCCACATTCCCCAACAAGGAGGGTCCCTGCGGAGGGGGGAGGACAGGGAGGAGGCTAACGATGGTACCAACATGACTGTATACACACTGTGTACATAACTAATAATAAAAACAGAAAATGAAAATATTGTAAATACTATTGAATCTAATCTTCCCAAACATCCTGCCAGGTCCAGCCCTCAGGTGCACAGGAAGCCGTGCAAGATTCAGGAAAGGGTGTGTGCTCCATGCATAACTGCCCCAGCACCATTCTGGGCCCCAGAGACACAGGCCCAAATGCAGACATTGCATTAGGTGAGCTCAGAACAACCATCTTGGACCAAACTATATCTTAAGGTAGCATCATGCTGGGCTCTGTGTCTGCAAAGACGTGGCACAACCCTTTGTGTGTCACTTTAGCATGTGGCTAATGTGGAAGTTTGGACAATGGGGATGAGCCCAGGGGATTCTGGGAGAATGGCATGCAGAGTAGGGACTTCCCTGGAGGGGGGGGCGGTGTCTCCTGGTTTGTCCCCGAGTAGTGATCTCCCCATCTACTCCAAACTCCTAACACCACCACAGGATGAAGCCACATGTGGCACCTGAAATAGCTCCCGCCATGTTGAAGGTGCCATGGCCCTCTGATCTCAATTCATCCGTCTGCTGAGAGGGAAGGCACTGGCACCCACGTCCCAGGGCTGTCTGAGCACTAACTGAGGTGACACAGTCAGAATATCTCACGGTATTCTGCACACAGGAGCCAGGTCCTCGACCAACACATCCCGTCTTCAGTAGTACTGCGTCATAATGCCTCAAACAAGCCCCCCCACTTCACAGATCTATGCGTAGAGGAAAAACAACTCCATCACCACCAGGACTGGCAAGCACACTTCAGGGACATCAGACAAATATCAGCTCTTTGCATATCTTAGGCTGGAATTCAGATCCACCCCCAGGGACACCTCCTCCAGCCAGGCAGCTGGAGACCCAAGTTACAAGCCTTGATAAAACACCAGAGTCTATGGGGGGAGGGCATACATTCAAACTACCACACCACATTATGTTCTGTAAGGCATCATAACAAGCAGAATGTGGCCTTGACTTCAGAATCCCACCCCTGAGATGTGTGGTCTTCCCAGACGTAAGGTTGTTCAAACAAGGTTGAAACATAGCTTATGACAAGTGTAGGGAGGAGACCTTAGCCCCTTCGGTGACGGAGCGGCCTAGGTGCTGTGTCCTGTGAGCACAGAATTCCTGCTGCTTCCCAACTACTAAGGTTTGCTCCACTCATTTCCAAAGAATGCAAAACACATTGCGGTATTCTGCTTTGTTTCTATTTAAGTTTTTGACTTGCAGGGTATGGACTTTGATACGACATTAGTTCCTCAATAGTGTTATTTTAAAATAAGCATAGCGTGGCACAGGCTTAGGGCGAGAACAGTCAAATTCGGTTTGAATACCGTTCCTTTCGTAAGCTGTCACGGAAGACGACTTCTGGCGTTACCTCGGTTTGTTGTGGACTCGCTCAACAATCGTAAGACCTACAGTGGACGGAACTCCAGAGAAACCTAGATCTCCTCCTCTGAGAAAACCACTGACCCTGGCACATGAACCGGAGGCACAGTGCCCTGCCCATGTTCTTTGCTCGTGCGGAGACGGGGCTTGTTTTGCCTATTTCAGAGAGAGGAAAATTTCCATACCAGTTACATGGCTGACATTTTCCAAGATGGGGACACTAGGTGGCTCCCCACATGAGGCAGTGTAGCCCAAGACCTAACTCTATAGGCCTTCATAAAATAAAGCCACCCCTTTGTACCACTTTGGTTGCACACTTCCTTTTTGTTTGTCTTTTTTTTTTAATGCTATTTTTGTTCATTCTGCTCTTTATTTATTTTTGTTCTTTTTTCTGCATCAGGTCATTGATTATGTCATGACTTTATTTCTTCCATCCTGTACATCTTCTGATTCCTGTTTTTACATTAAATATTACAGAAGTGGTCACTTGGTTCTACATTAATTAAGGAATCTCTTAATGTCATCTGCATTTCATTAATCATGCAGAAAAACATTTGATTATGTTTATTTTTATTATTTTTTAATATATGTATATTTTTTATTGACAACTTCTATACTTACAGACAACAAACCATGGTATTTCCCTCCCCTCCTCTGCTTTCCCCTTCATAACTCTGTTCTCTGTCACATCCCCTCCCTCTCTGTGAGTTTCTCTTTTAATCTGATGTTATCATCTTTTTCTCCTATTATGAGGGTCTTGTGTGGGTATTGCTAGGCACTGCGAGGTCTTGGATATGGAGGCCAATTTCTGTCTGGACAGTTGCATGTAAGGAGTCCTACCCTTCCTTTGGCTCTTACATTCTTTCTGCCACCTCTTCCGCGATGGACCCTGAGCCCTTGGGGGATGTGATAGAGATGGTTCAGGGATGGACACTTTTGAGGTAGGGTTTCCCTCTCGCCCAGGCTGGCCTGACCTGGAATCCACTGTGTAGTCTCGCAGGCTGCCCTTGGACTCACAGCAATCCTTTGGCCTCTAGCTCCCAAGTGCTGGTATTAAAGTCCTGCACCACCACACCTGGTAGGCTGCCTACTTCTATGGGAGACTGGCCCAGGAGTCCCTCCCATCAGAGCCCCTGACACTCAGGGCGGCGGATGCCAGGCCCTCCTGGGGAGCAAACAGTGCATTCTGCCTGCATAGGCACAGTGAAGGGTCTTGTGACCGCCATCTGGGTTTTCATGTTGGTAATCTGTGACGTGGAATTGGTTTCTCGTTGCAAGCTTAGCTGGTGGGGTTGCAGTGAGGAGGTAGTAGAGAAGCATCTTGAAGACAGAGCGTGCACATACGTGAACGTACACGGCACTGAGGCTGCTCATGGTGGAGTGTTAGGTTCTATAAGGCAACCAGCACCTGGGCACAGGCAGCTGAGGACACCCGCCGTCTCCTACTCCCTCACGGGGAAGGAAGGACAGGTGTGTCACCAGTCGATTGGCTGTGAGTAAATTACATTCAGTAAGACACTCGGCCTGGTACTCCAGCCCGGTTTTGAGTTCTTGGGAAACTCTCAGAGGGGGGTCCTGCTGACACTTAATTGTGCCTTACAGCGAGAAGCGGGGGCGCCTCTGTCTGTCTAGCTTATGAAGGGGGCGGGGAGGGAGAGGAAGCCTTCTTGCAAAGCCTCTGCTTAGCAGAACCTCTGGGACAGCCGGGCTCACTGTTCAATGAAAAGCAGAGACAGCCAGGCATGACGGTTTCGACATGGGAGGGAAAGGTAGGAGGATTACTATGAGATCGAGGCCCATCTCTTGCTACAGACTGAGTTCCGCGTCAGCCTGGACTAGGATGAAACCCTACCACAAAAAAAAAAAAAAAAAGGAGAAAATAAAAAGGAAAACCAACCTTGGCCTGTGCATCTTATCTCTGTGTTTCTACCCTTGATCTCTCTTTCCCTCCTTCCCCATACAAAGCACTCTTCAATACCTACATCTTCATAGCGGCTGTAAGTCAGATATTCCAGTCTCCCGACATTTGAGTGTTTATCCCCAAATTGATATGCTTTTTGGAGAATTCAGTGTCTCCGAGGGAGGACCGTGAATGCTCAGAATGTGATGAAACACGTGAGCTCTCTTCAAAATTCGTCACGGGGCCGCATAGGCCCTCTGTAGGTGCTGCCCCTGCCCTGGCCTTGGTCTCCTTTATACAGATCCGGAAAGGTCTCGAGGTCTTGGCCAGGTCCACTTGCAGCTCAAGAGTAGGTCACTCTTTCCTCCTGGATGGGCACTTAGTTTGACTCTTAGTATGTCAGGATATGCAGATAGCTGGGGAGTGAGCTAAGCTTCAGGGACACAGGTTTGATTAAGGACGAGTCCCTGAAGCTACAAGCCCAGGGGTGGCTCAGGTCTCTTCCCTCCCCTTCTACCCTCTCTTCCCCTGCCTGGCCGGTTTTCCAGCTATATAGGCCCTCATACCTCACTGTGTCATCCCATGGGCCTGTGGCAGAACTGTCAGTGGGACTGACTATCATGACGTGTTTAACACGGCTTCTGCCTCGCCTGCCATTTGTAGTTCTGAGGTGATGTTCTGAAGCCACTCCACAGAAGCCAAAAGGTTTGCCTGAGCACTCATTTCTGATGTGGCTCCTGTCCCTTTCACATTGGCCTGAGCCCAGCACACCCACCACCTCTGACATGACCAAACCTGGTGGTTCCCTCCAGACTTGCCTCCCTCTCTGACAATACTTTCTTTTTTATAATTGTTTTAAAAAAATTAATTTTTTTTTAGACAGCATGAGAGACAGAGAGAAAGAGAGAGTGAGAAAATTGGTGTGCCAGGGCCTCCAGCCACTGTGTGTGTACACCCTTGTGCATCTGGCTTACTTGGGTCCTAGGGAATTGAACTGGGGTCTTTTGGCTTTGCAAAAAAACGCCTTAACTGTTAAGCCATCTCTCCAGCCCCTTCCTTTCTTTAAGTTACTTCTTTCTTATATGTATTTTAATTTTATTTATTTATTTGAGAGAGAGAGAGAGCATACTAGGGGCTCCAGCCACTGCAAACAAACTCCAGACACGTGTGCCCCCTTGTGCATCTGGCTTAAGTAGGTCCTGTGGAATTAAACCTGGGTCCTTTGGTTTTGCAGGCAAGCTCCTTAACCGCTAAGCCATCTCTCCAGTCGCCTTCCTTTCTTTAAGTTACTTCTTTCTTATATATTTTTAAATTTTATTTATTTGAGAGAGAGAGAGAGCATACCAGGGGCTCTAGCCACTGCAAACAAACTCCAGACGCATGCGCCCCCTTGTGCATCTGGCTCACGTGGGTCCTGGGGAATCGAACCTGGGTCCTTTGGCTTTGCAGGCAGGCTCCTTAACTGCTAAGCCATCCCTCCAGCCCTCTTCAAGTTACTTCTTGCCAGGTACTGTGTCATGGCATCAAGGAGAGTCACTAATACACGCAGGATCCCCTCCACCCACTCTGGCTTCGCTGGCCACGCTCTGAAAGCTCCAAGTGGGTGGGGCTGGTGCTAACAACTCTGCTGCCCTGCAGCGCAGCTGCCACGGCCCTGACGTGAACACGCTTGATATTGCGCCTGCAGGAGTCGGGGCGCCCGCCGCGTGGACCTCTTCCTTGTCCAAGCGCGAGGTCTGCGAGAACCTGCAGCTCCCAGACTCGTTCCCTGTGTCACCCCCACCCCGGCACCAGGCCTGGTTGACAGGAGCCATGAGGCCCGCTCTGACTCAGTGAGTGAGTGAGGGGATGTTTCAGCAGTCCAAGGCCCCCGGCCCATCGAAGGGTCTTTATCTGCAGGGTTGGATCAGTCATATTGAACCCCCCCCCACACACACACATAGGAAGGTGTTCTGGCTCTCTAAGACTAAATGAGTTGGCATCAGGCCACCTCCTGTGAGGATTTGCTTAATACAACCAAGACATTCCTCCCCAAAATGAATATAATATTTTGCCACAACCTCCGTGGGCCAGTGAGATGGTATTCATTTATTTTTTTCTTGCATGCTGTGCCGGGGTTAGACCCAGAGCCTCATGCTAGGCAAACAGTAGATACACTGAGCTGCACAGTACCTGCCTGCATAGCATTATTTTTACCAGTAAGTATCATTTCTGGGCTGGAGAGATGGCTTAGCGGTTAAGGCACTGCCTGCAAAGCCAAAGGACCCAGGTTTGATTCCCCAGGACCCAGGTAAGCCAGATGCACAAGGTGGCGCATGCATCTGGAATTTATTTGTAGTGGCTAGAGGCCCTGGTGAGAGCATTCCCTTCCCCCCTAATTCTCTCTCTCTCTCTCTCTCTCTCTCTGTCTCTTTCTCTCTCTAAAATAAATAAATAAAATTTAAAAAAATCATTTGATATCTGCCCATGACATCCACATTACTGTGTTAAATTCTGCAGAAGAGGAATCAAGAAGATGTCTCAACATAGACACAGGAATTTATGTTCAAAGGGAAGGTGGTCCCCCTTACTTTCACTGGTCTTGTGAAGTCAGGTGGGCTGGTCCTCCAACTTCATGCCTCTCCTCTCTATGTCTCTGGGTTCCTCTTTGTCTTTAGTCTTCAGAAGTTCAAGTAGGCTGAGCCTACGTAGTGTACACTTGATGCTTCACTGCTCTATTTCTGTAGATATTGGTAAATTATGGTCATATTTGGTTTATTTATTTATTTTTATTTATTTGCATGTGTGTGTGTATACAGGCATGCCAGGACCTCTTACTGTTGCAAACAAATTCCTGTCTAATGCTCCACGTTTTGTGTCTGGCTTTATATGGGTACTGGGGAATTGAACACAGGCCACCAAGCTCTGCTGAGCCATGTCTCCAGCCCCATGTTTAAGTTTATTATTATTTCTTAAAGCATGAGTGGTACCTGGTAACCTTTACTGCTTTTCTGGTCACTGAGACAGAACGCCTGAGTGAAAAGCAACTTAAGGGAGGAAGGAACGATTTGGATTAAGATTTGAGAGGAGGGCTGGAAAGGTAGATTAGCAGTGAAGGCACATGATTGTGAAGCCTACGGATGCATGTTTGACTCTCCAGATCCCATGTAAGCCAGAGGCAAAAAGGTGAGGCAAGAGCAAGGTCACACGTGCCCACTAGGTGGCGCAAGCATCTGGAGTTCCATTGCAGCCAATTTTCTCTCTCTCTCTCTCTGTCTCGCTCTCTATAAAATAAAACAAAACAAAATAAAATAAAATAAAATGAAATAAAATAAAATAAAAATTTGAGGGGATTTCCAGGCATGGTGGCGTACAACATTAATCCCAGCACTCAGGAGGCAGAGGTAGGAGAATCACCATGAGTTCGAGGCCACCTTGAGTCTACATAGTGAATTCCAGGTCAGTCTGGGCTAGAGTGAGACCCTACCTTGAAAAACCAAAACACAACCAACCAACCAAAAACAAGATTTGAGGGTGTCGTCCATGGCGGCAGGGAAGGCACGGCAGTATCGAGAGTGGGCCTGGGAGCAAGGCAGGGTTACAACCTGTAAGATTATTTCACTCAGGGATAAAAGCTTTGACAGCCTTCTCAAACAGTGCCACCAGCTGGGGGCAAGTGTTCTAACACCCGAGCCCACGGGGAGCATTCCACATTTGTACCACAACACTGTTACTGAAGTAACTAGACACAGTTCTGGATGCTGGTCCGACTGAGCCCCGGTGCCCTCTCCAGTCTCCGTCATTGTCCCAATCCTGGTACCATGGCCTGGAGGGACGTTGTTACCTCACTTGGGGCTTCCAGCCATCTCTTTCTCTCTGCCAGGAGCTGAAGTCAACTGCAGACTTTTGGGGAAAGGTTGAGCAGACCTCCAGCATGCCTCAGGGGGAGAAGACAGCTCCAAGGACACAGGATCAGTGGGAGCTGCTCCCAGGAGGGACGGGGTTTACAGAGAAATAGCCACGGGACAGCAGAGAAGATCAGGACGAGACGGCCTTTCTGATGTCATTGCCTGCTGCAGTCATTGGCTCCAGAGCTCGCCCACGCTACAGGGTGAAAACACGCCATCTTCCAGTGTCTTCTCTCCCTCACTTAGGTCAGCCGGACAGATGGTGAACCGTAGGCTGCTCAGGGCTGATGCAATTGGAACTGCCCCAGGCCCGCCTCACCGAATGGGGTGACAATGAGAACACCCACAGCCATGTCTGCATTATCATAAGTCCCACTCTCGACTGCTGGAGCAGGAAGTGAACATGTGTCCTCTCTGTTCCCGCCAAAAGGGGAATGGACATGGCTCAGAGGTTAGCAAGCACTGGGATCTCCACCCAGAGAACTTAATCTCTTTGAAAGCTGGGACAGCAGAACTTTGGGACATCTCTTCAAAACTTAAACAGGAGTTGGAGAGATAGCTTGGTGGTTAAGGAACTTGCCTGTGAAGCCTAAGGACCCAGGTTTGATTCCCCAGTACTCATGTTAAGCCAGATACAAGGTGGTGCATTCATCAGCAGTTTGTTTGTAGTGGCTGGAGACCCTGGCACAAGCCATTCTCCCTCTCTCTCTCCTTTCTCTCTCTTCTTCTCAAATAACTAAATAAAATAAAATAATCTAAGAGATCCTAGATGTAGTGCACTGAACTTTTTAAAAAAGCTTAATGAGAATAATTATGGAATATTTGAGTAAAATGACTCAGATAAATGAAACTGAGCAAGGCAGGAAGCAGGTAAGAGCTGGCTGCGGGTTTGCAGCCACAGCTACTGGTCCGTGACACAGAGAGGATGAGAGCCTGGAGCACGTCTAGTGGAGGAAAGGCAGAGAGGAAGCAGATCCTGACTCCTTCCTCCTGGGAACCTCTCTTCCCTGGACTCTACCCCAGCCTCTTCCACATGACCCCACAATTTGATGGCAATAACCTCACACCGCTCATGTCTTCATTTGCTCAGCCATCTCACTTATTTTTTTACTTATTTATTTGAGAGCAATAGACAGGAAGAGAGAGAGAGAAAGAGAGAGAATGGATGCGCCAGGGCCTCCAGCCAGTGCAAATGAACTCCAGACGTTTGCGCCACCTTGTGCATCTGGCTAACGCGGGTCCTAGGGAATTGAGCCTAGAACCGGAGTTCTTAGGCTTCACAGGCAAGCGCTTAATCACTAAGCCATCTCTCCAGCCCAGCCATCTCACTTTTTAAGTTTATTATATATATATATATATATATTATTGACAGCTTCTATACTTACAGACAGCAAACCATGGTATTTCCCTCCCCTTCCCCACTTTTCCCTTCACTACTCCGCTCTCCGTCATATCCCCTCCCTCTCTCCATTAGTCTCTCTTTTAATTTGACGTCATCATCTTTTTCTCCTATGATGAGGGTCTTGTGTAGGTATTGCTAGGCACTATGTGGTCCATCTCACTTTTGATAGAGTCGTGGCAGGTGGCACCTTTGGCATCCCCTGATCTACCTGTCCCTTACTGGGGAAGCCAGCGTCTGGGTATCTTTGCAGAAAGCACTTGTGCTTTTGGAAGAGTGGCATCTGAGGTTTAAAATCAAATCAAACTCTGATGAAAACTATAAGAAATTATACCGGAAGAGGAAGAGGAGAAAAAGAAGAATTTAGGGAAGAAAAGAAGGGGGGGGGAGAAGAGGGGCAACGTTCTTTTCAGAGGAACTGGGTACGTTAGGCCAGACTTCTGTCAGAAACCGCACAAGTGAGAAGAGCTTGAAGTGAGATGTTTCAAGCGAGGTGACAGCAGCAGCAGCCACAACCTGCCACTTGCCTGGCTGTTACTTTCAGGGAGGAATACGTGCACAATCAAACGGAAGAGAGGTGCTTGCTGCCTTAGGCCCACCCTAAGAAGTACCAAGGGCCTTCAAAGGGGGAGTGAAATGACACACCAGAGACTTAGAGGTGTGTAAGGAGAGCGAGGGCACCAGAGAAGGAGCAAAAATTATTCCTTTTTTCCCCCCTCTTAATTCTTACAATGGCTAACTGTTGAAGGTGGGCGTAGCACTGGTACCCCAAGTGATTCGAACATATGAGTCGGAGGGGTCAGCATGCCACAGAGACGGGGTGAGATCAAGAGTACGCTGTCATAATACACCCACACCACCCGGCGAGTGGGGCTCGTCTAATATCCAGTAGAATTGCATCAGCCTGTGAGGAGGGGCTAGGATGGCCCCTCGATCGTCTTTAGAGAGCTGAATGCTCAGAACGGAGGCAGCCTGCGGGACGCAGTGCTGAGTTTGTGCAGTTAAAGCAGAAGCGTGGAGGCGAGGCGGTGAGGCAGGTAGCTCGTGGATCCGCTGCTGAACCGCGAGTGGGTCATCGTTCCCATCTCGAAAGGCATAAATGTACCAACAAAGGGATTTTTCAGAGGATGCAGGAAAGTAGTTTTAAGCGTTGACCATCTGAAATCCACTTGAAGTAGAAAGGCCTAGAAGACTGATATTTAAGAAACAGATAAACACCACCACCACCCACAGAAAGAAAAAAAAAAGAGAAACAGATAAAGATGAATCTAGGTAAGGGAAGAACCTGAACGAGAGTTTCTCTTGGTGGCGCACTCCTTTAATCCCAGCACTCGGGAGGCAGAGGTAGGAAGATGGCCATGAATTTGAGGCAGCGCTGAGATGACAGTAGTGAATTCCAGGTCAGCCCCAGCTGGAGTGAGAAAAAAAAAGTATAAAAATGGTGAGGGAGGATTTGGGATTTAGGGTGTAGCTCAGCTGATAGAGCACCTGTTTAACATGCTAAGTAAAATATCTAGCACCACATCATTGGGGCATGATGAAGCCTGCTTGTGATCCTAGAACTTGGAAGAAGGAGGCTCGAAGATCAGATGTTCAATGCCATCCTCAGAAACATGGAGAGATCAAGGCTAGCCTGAGCTAAATGAGACCCTGTATCAAAAAGTTTTATTCAGGGAGCTGGAGAGATGGCTTAGCGGTTAAGATGTTTGCCTGCAAAGGTAAAGGACCCAGGTTTGATTCCCCCGTACCCACCTTAGCCAGATGCACAAGGTGGCACATGTGTCTGGAGTTTGTTTGCAGTGGCTGGAGGCCCTGGCATGCTCATTCTCACTATCTCTTTCTCCCTCTTTCTCTCTGTCAAATAAATAAATAAACAAAAATAAAATATTTTTTAAAGTTTTATTTAGGACTGGAGAGATGGCCTTGTGGTTAAGGGATTTGCCATCAAAGCCTAAGGACACAGGTTCAATTCCCCAGTATCTATTTAAGCCAGATGCGTATGGTGGTGCATGCATCTAGAGTATGTTTGCAGCGACTGGAGGCTCTGGCGTGCCTATTATCCTCTCTCTCTCTATCTGAGTCTATCTATCTATCTATCTATCTATCTATCTATCTATCTATCTATCTCTGTGGGCAAATAAATAAAAATATTTTTAAAGCTTTATTTAAAACCTCATAAAAAATAAAAACTGGGGCTGGAGAAATGGCATAATGGTTAAGGTGCTTGCTTGTGAAGCCAAAGGACCAAGATTTGATTCCCCAGGACCCACATAAGCCATAAGATGCTTATGGTGGCCCATGCATCTGGAGTTAATTTGCAGTGGCTAGAGGCCCTGGTGTGCCCATTCTCTCCCTCCCTCTCTCTCTCTCTCTCAAATAAATAAATAAATAAATAAATAAATAAATAAATAAATAAAATATTAAAAATAAATCTGGGTGAGTGAAGTTCTGCTGTTTGACTTTTGGGGGGCAAATAATTGGGGCTGCTGGGGAAAGGACTTCTAAAAGGCAGACATGTCTGAAAGGCTCTGGTGCAAGGTCATTTTTGCTGGCTGTAAGCAGGGTCTCCTGAACGAAAGGGAGCACACGGCTCTTCCTAAAATTGAAGGTGCTTATTCCCGAGATGAAAGTGAATTCTACTTGGGCAAGAGATGTGCTTATGTGTACAAAGCAAAAAACAACACAGTGACTCGTGGTGGAAAACCTAATAAAACAAGAGTCATGTGGGGGGAAAAGCAACTCGGGCCCAGGGAAACAGTGGCCTGGTTCGAGCCAAATTCTGAAGCAACTTTCCTGCCAAGGCCATTGGACACAGAATACATGTGATGATGCCCTTCAAAGATTTAAGAAAAGTCAATAAACAAAAGTGTATTTGTGCTTTTGTAAAAAATAAAAATAAAAATAAATCTGGCCAAGGGATATGTGAAAAGTGCCTCGCATCAATAATCAAGGAACTGGAAGTTCAAGCAACTGTGAGATGCCATCTATGGTGTTTTGATTATAAAATGTTCCCCATAGCCTTATTCTGTTTTTGATTAAGTCTCGTGCTTAATAACCAGCTGGTGGAGCCTCTGGAAGGCAGAGCCCTGCTGGAAGAGGTGTGCTGCTGGGTGCTGGCCTTGGCAACCCAACCTCACTTGCTGCACTTAGCTCACTCTCTCCTTCCTCACTGCTGATGGGCTGATGCGACACCCAGCCGTCTGCTCCTGCCGTGCTGTCCCCACCATGAGGAAATGTCCCCTTGGAAACTGTAAGCCATAAATGAACTCTTTCCTTCCATAAGCTGCTTCTCCTTGGGTGTTTGATCATATCACAACAACAAGAAAGGGGCTTTGCAAGCACAAGGAACTGAGTTCAATCCCCCAAACATGCATAACAATGTGGGTATGGTGGTAGGCATTTGCAATCCCAGCACCGGGGAGATGAAAATGGGATCCCCAGGGCTCACTGAGTTCCAAACCAATGAGGGACCCTGTCTTATAAAGAGGTGGACATCATTTAAGGATGACACCCAAGGCTATCCTCTACCTTCAATGAATATTTACACATGTGTGAAGACACACACATAAACATGTACACACACACACACACAGAGAGAGAGAGAGAGAGAAAACCAGACAATAAGAACAAATTTTCTCCCTTTTAATGTCACTAACTTGGCATGTTTGTTACACAGCACCAAACAATTCATATACTTAGGTTCCCAAACCAACTCAGACCATCCAGCCTTCAGCAACACAGAGAGTTCCTCACCTATGGGAAGACCTCATTACTCCTCTTGCTAGAGTTGAAAAGATACTTCCATTTCTTTAAAAAGGTGGGGTGTCTGTAAAACTATTTGGTTGGGTTAAAGAGAGTTTTGGAGATTACCTGTCACTACAGAAGTTATTATTGGTCACTTCGAAAGGTCATTCCCTTGGTGTTAATGCCAGCACATCGACAATGGGGGTGAGGGTAGACAGGACACGCCTCTAGATCTGAACCTGTCTGTCATTCCTGTCTGTGAGCAAGAAACATTCTGTCTGTCCACAGTGGGTGACACTTCATCCTAAAACTCCTCTCCCCTGGGACAGCGGCCACAGCATCACGAACTGCACTTACTTCAGGTGGGGTTTTCAAAAGCCTTCCACTTCTGGGTCTAACCGTCTGAGGGTGACTGAATCTGTAAAAATAAATACGTGAAATAAGGTGAGTGACATACTACTTCAAATATACTATCTATGGTATCCTATGGACTATGTAATACTTTATGTGAGATTAAAAGATTACACACATAATATATAACATAGATAAAAAGCATAGTAGATTATGTCAAGTGTAGTTTATAAACGTATATAATTTGAGTAAGTTTCCAGCCATTTCTTGCCATATTGTTTTAAAATATTTTTATGATTAATTTATTTATTTGAGAGAGAGAGAAAGGAAGAAGAAGATAGAGAATGGGTATGCCAGGACCTCTCACCACTGCAAATGAACTCCAATGCATATGTACCACCTTGTGCATTTGGCTAATGTGGGAAGTAGTTAATTGAACCTGGGTCCTCAGGCTTTTGAAGGCAAGCACCTTAACCACTAAGCCATCTTTGCAGCCCTTTGCCATCTTATTTAACCTGGTGTGCTCTCTTTCATTTTGGGTGTAAGTTATGGATCACTGCTATTGAATAATTTTTTTCAAAAAGTTACGATTATATGAAATCATTTTATAAGATTTTGATGCATGTATACCACTTATGCAAACATTGAGGGACATGTCATGCACTCTGGGGAGCTGCACACTCAGACACTCTGGATCCCTGACCCCCCTCCCTGTCTGTGACAAGCTCTGCGTAAGCCCCCAGTTGATGCAGCCCTGGTGGCTGTAATTTCACTCTGATCAGATATGCTGGGCCCCCACAGGAGATCCGAACGTATGTTGCAGCTGTAGATTTTGACAGAGTGCTGTTATTTCCTGTATGAGAACAGTTCAATTTCCTGGTCAGCAGCTTAGCATCGCATCCTGGGCGAAGGGGGAGGAGGGGAGGCTGTCTCCCGGGTGCCCTGTGTGAGGCTTGAACCATGAAGATGTCTGATTGAGGATGTGATTGAAGCCATTCGTCCACCCAGACTTAATGTCACAATGATGACCTAACTCTGTGCTCATAACATCTCTATTGCATGCTAGAGAGATACTGAAATGTAATTAAAAGTCCCTTTTTTTTTTTTAACTCTCTATGGCCAAGTGGGGCTGGTGGTGCAAAACACACACACTGTAGACATTCCTGTATCTGTTAGCCGGTGGGCAACATCTGATGGTGTTTGGTGTTTAGTGTTCCGGAAAAGGGCTGAGGGCAGAGACATCAGCTCCCCCATGGGAGCAAACTCTGTGATTGGCTGAGGCCTGCCTCCTGCTTTGTGCTCTCCACAGCCCAAGTCTCTTCTCTTACCCCGGGTAGGATGAGACCTCAGCGTGTCCAAACTAGGCAGCTTTCCAGAGTGGACATTGTCTGTAAAATGTCAAGTGAAGCCCTGAACTCCAGTCAGATGTCTTTTCAGTCATGCAAGTGGCCAGGCTCTGTCACTACGGATACCTTGCATCTGTGAACAGAGACCAGAGGCTGTCGAGAGATAAGCGGGTACAGTCCCTCCTACATCCCCACGGGACAAGATGAGGACAGCAGCTGTCATTTGCCCCCTGTGGTTTTCTGCTCACTTTGTGTGTTCTGCTTATTTGCAGACTGGTGCTCCACTGAAGCCGGCCTGGGGACCTTGGCTCTTCAACACTGCCAAGCACTTGTTCCGGATAGATCCTCTAATGTCAGACTGGGAAGGCTAAGTCAATGAGAACCTCACCATTCCTGTGCAAACTGGGAGCATACCCACTTTCTAAACGGGGTAGCCACAAACTATTAATCTTGTTCAGAAAGGAAAACTGAGGGCTGAAGAGATGGCTTAGCGGGTAAGCGCTTGCCTGTCAAGCCTAAGGACGCTGGTTCGAGGCTCAATTCCCCAGAACCCACGTTAGCCAGATGCACAATGGGGCGCATGTGTCTGGAGTTCGTTTGCAGTGGCTGGAGGCCCTGGCGCGCCCATTCTCTCTCTCTCTCTCTCTCTTTCTCTGTCTGTCACTCTCAAATAAATAAATAAAAATAAACAAAAAAATTTTTTTAAAAAAGGAAAAGTGATAGTCAAGGCTTGCTCACCCTCCACTCCATCCTGCGTGGAAGCACCGAACCAGGAACCCAGCGGCGGACGTGGTGAAGAGCATCCGGCTTTGGGAGGAAGCCGCAGCCAGGGCAGTCTCCCTCCCCATGACCTTGACCTGACCTTGGTTCTCTCCTTGCTTCCTCACGTCCCTCTCCTCTTCCCTTAGTCTGGATTCCAACTCTCCACTGTGGTCTTCACACTCAGCTCCACCCAGGTGGCATCTCACAGGGACAGTGGACAATATCTGATTTCTGGCAGCTCCAAAACGAACCCTGAGATCTCCCCCAGACAAGTAGCTGTGTTTTAAGCTCAGGGGAGGTCTGTCTCTGCTGCATTGACAACCTGTGGCTATTCATAGGGTCCTCCCTGTGTCCTAAGCCAGACCACATCCTGTGAGCCCATTCTATACTGGCATCTCCAAAGACCAGGGCACTCCTACCCAGGCCACCTCTGGGCTGGGCAGGGCTCATGATGGGTACTCAATCGCCCACACAGCCCACTGTTCCCGCCTCACCCTCCATGTCTCCGCTTGTGATGGTGCAGGGTTCTGAAACACTGAGCAGTTCCTCACTGGACCACGTAAGTTCTTGGTCAGCTAAGCTCTGCCTTGGGTCTTCTAGGGTTCATTTAGAGTTTGGGTCTGCAGGTCAGGGGGTCTCTACTCCTCTACACCTCTGTCTCCAAGTTTGTAATCTATTTGGCCCACTCTAGTAATTTTTTAAAAATATTTATTAGAAAGAGAGATAGAATGGACGTGCCAGGGCCTCTAGCCACTACAAATGAATTCCAGATGCATGTGCTACCTTGTGTATCTGGCTTACATGGGTCCTGGGGAACCAAACTCAGGCCGTTAGGCTTTGCAAGCAAGTGCCTTAACCTCTGAGTCATCTCTGCAACCCCTCACTTAGGTATTTTAGTCATAGGTGTTGGTATTAAAAAGCATCAAAGTATGTCATGAACATATGCATGGTAATGGCACCTGTCACTGGCTTCTAGACTTCGCTCAGCCTTTTTCTAACTCTGTAATCACATCTGTACTGTCTTTCCTCTAGGACACAGTGTTTAAAATGGCCCTTTTCGATTTCCCTGTATGTCTCTGACCTGCTGAGCTCCATCTTCAACCCTGGATTTAAATAAAGCTTTGCAGACAGGGCCACTCTGAGAACATCGCTCCCTCTCCCACAGGGCGCCCCTGTAGCACTGCTCGGGCTGGATCCAGGGAGCAGGATTTTTCCTCTGGGTTTGGCTGTTCCATTTTAATGGAGTGAAATGAAAACAGCTTAAAGCCGATAGCTCCTGGAGTACAGGATTTGGACCCGTTCTGATGGTGTGATGTGTTTTACAGGGGATTTGCAGGGAATACATTTTTTTTCCAAGCCAGGAGTCATACCTGTGATGTTTGAGTTGTTATCGTTTATTAAATCTAAAGTGGCTTAAAAGTCATTTTAAAAGGGTGTCAGTATGTATATTTAGGAAGGTGCTGTGGTTTTTGAATAAGCGCTCGACATTGCCAAGGATTACAGGGGCCCTTCACTGAGCGCTGACTCCACGTTGCATTCGCAGATGCGTCTCTTCCTGGCAGAGTGCAGGGGGCGCAGGTCTTCCCACTTAGCCTTGGTACGTTCTGGGTGCTGACTTTCAGAAAGATGTGTGCTAGAATGAAGACAGATTGCAAGCCACAAAACACCAAATGTGCGCAAACTGGTACAGGGGCTGGAGAGATGGCTTAGCAGTTAAGGCACTTGCCTGTGAAGCCAAAGGACCTAGGTTCAATTCCCCAGTCCCCATGTAGGCCAGATGCACAAGTTGGTGTACGTGTCTGGAGTTTGTTTGCAGTCGCTGGAGGCCCTGGCACACTCATTCTCTCTCTCTCTCTCTCTCTCTCTCTCTCTCTCTGCCTCTCTCTCTCTCTTTCTCTTAAATAAAATAAAATAAAAACTGGCACAAAACTCCAGCTTCATAACCACCTGCTCTATTTGCGAGTGCAGACTGTTTGTTGGTGCCCTTGGACTTGAGAATCTGAATGATTTTAAACATGCTGCCATAATTATTCCTTAGTTGTACTCTACACCCCTTTTACCACATGTGGGGGCTCCCTCATCAAGCCTACTGTTGGACCTGAGACCCTGAACCCTGGACCTGCCCTCTGTGGTAGTTTGAATTAGATGCCCCCACGAACTTATTTGTTTTAAATGCTTGGTCCCCAGCTGGTGGCAATTAGGGGTGGACTTTAGGGTGTCATCACACGGGTTCCCCCTTGCTCGAGTTCAGCTCACTCATGCTGCTGTCGTCTGCCTCCTATCACAAGGAGCCTGTGCTCTGCCATCCTTTCTTACTATAACGAAGTGTCCCCTTGAAACTGTAAGCCAGAATAGAACCCCTTCCTCCCAGCTGCTTGTGGTTGGGTGGTTTCAACAATGTGAGGTGACTCCCACACCCTCTTGGGGTTCCCCTTGCCCGAGCAGACATAGTGCTATTGGGTGCACACACTTCTGTTGTCCTGTGTGGAGGCCCTGTGGATGCTCAAAGTTCCATCGTCAAGGATGTGTACAAGAAGAAAACTCATCCCAAGTGAGGCAGTGATGATAGACCAAAGGAGCAATGCCAAGTCCAATTCAGTGAACTAGAGAGTTTATTGGGATTACTTACAGAGGTACGGGATAAGGCTACTCACAGGAGTGAGGAGAGTGTTACCTACGTTAATTACAGGAGTAAGGATGACTTATCTATAACCATGGTAATGCAGACTCCAAGAGGCCTGGCTCCCTTCGGCAGTCCTGCAGACTGCTTGCCAATGCGTCAGGAGACTCCTCTCCAGGTGGCTCTGATCTCCATGCTGCCATGCTCGCTCAAGACCAGGACAGGACGGAACCAACTGCCTCGTGATTTGGCTAAAAGCTGTGGTTGGTGCAATGTCAGGCTCATGGTCAATCCTCGTGTAAGTTACGTTTGCATAGCTGTGACAGAAGGCCTCAGAGAACCAACCTCAAGGAGGAACTGCTATCTGGGCTCAGCATTTCAGAGGATTCAGCAAAGAAGGCATGAAAGAGCATCTCAGTGCAGGGTGACAGTAATGAGTGACAAGGATTGTTCACATCATGCCAGAAGAGGAGGCACTGAAATAACGCACTGCAGTGGTTTGATTCAGGTGTCCTCCATACACTTAGGCGTTCTGAATGCTGGGTTCACAGCTGATGGAGATTTGGGAATTAAAGCCTCCTGGAGGCAGTGTGTTGTTGGGGGCGGGCTTATGGGTGTTATAGCTACTTTCCCCTTGCCAGTGTTTGGCACACTCTCCTATTGCTGTTGTCCACCTGATGTTGGCCATGGGGTGATGTCCACCCTCTGCTCATGTCATTGTTTTTCCTGCCATCATGGAGCTTCCTCCTTGAGCCTGTAAGCCAAAATAAACCTCCTCCCCCCCCCCAACAACCTGCCCTTGGTTGGATGATTTCTATCAGCAGTGGGAACCTGACTACAACAGGCAGGAACTAAGGCTCCAATGACCCTCACCTAGTGGTCTACATTTGATAGCTAGTCCCTACCTCCTAAGAGTTTTGCAGCCTTCCAAGATAGTGTGACGAGCCTCTTTGAGAGCCACGGAGCCTTATCTCAGCTCCTAGGAAGTAGGGTGCTGAACTCAGGAAGCAGGGTTCTGGTCTGTCAGTGGTCACCATAGCCCTGCAGCGTCAGTGCCTCCAGCTTCTTAGGTTCAAGGAAATCAAAGAATGAATCTCATAGATCATGAGCTTTAAAAAATATTTTGAGAGAGAGAGAGAATTGGTGCACCAGGGCCTCAGCCACTGAAGTCTCATTCCAGACGCTTGCGCCACCTAGTGGGATTGCATGACCTTGCGCTTGCCTCACCTCTGTGTCTGACTTACGTGGGATCTGGAGAACCGAACATGGGTCCTTAGGCTATGCAGGCAAGCACCTCAAACGCTAAGCCATCTCTCCAGCCCAGGGGATGAGTTTTAAAGGAGAAACATTATTATGCACAGAAAGCAAGTTTAGAGAAAAAAGCTTATATTAATTTTATTCAAAACTGAGAGAAACAAAAGGAACAAGCTCCCCAACAGAGATAGTCCCAGAAAGTGGGTTTCTGTCAAGCACCCGGCGTAGGCGGCTTTCACGCACTGAGGATGAGTTTGTCCTTAGCCCATATGAAAATTAGGTATCAAGTGAGGACAGACTTTATTGGTAGACAGAGGACTTTGATCTGGGGTGGACCGTGGAGAAGAAAGACTCACAGAGAGTCCTCCTAAAGTCACAAGTGGGAAGGGGTCTTCATGGAGGCTGGCTGGAGTTTGTTGACACTGGCTTTGCTGTTTTTCCCAGAGCCCTATTCTCCTTGTTTGGTTCATCTGGCTATGTCCTACCCACGTACAAGCTCTCCAAATCTTCCCCAGTGCTCTTTAAACCATAACCATAAACCTGTATCACGTGAGATAGGTGAAACAGGAAGCTCTCAGATGCAAGGCTGTGATGAGTGAAATAATCCTAGTGTGACAGTATGAGAAGGTTCTTTTGCCATTCTTTCTGGGTTAGTCTGTGAGACTTCTGGTATACCACCAGTCTCCAGAGTCACGACATCAGAGCCTGTGGTCTCTATCACAGACTGGACAGGCTGGGCTGGTTTCACAAAGGGCAGGCAGATGAACCCAGGGCTTCCAGAACCCACAGCAGTCGTGTTCAGGAGGTGACGAAGAGCTCCAGACAGTCACTGAGAACTAAGGGCCCTGGGGCCCAGAGTTCTGAGGTGTAACGCTGTGACGCAGCCCAGTTCCAGAGTAACTGAGTGCAGAAACTGCAAGACGCTGGGATTACAGGGAAGTCAGAGAAGCTGAGAGGCTGTGTAGAGCGGAAGGCAGGAGCTGAGTGTATGAGTAGTGCAAGCCCGAGTTCTAAAAGACACTGAGAACACAGCTGAGAGCCCCAACACCTAAAAATGCCCAGAATTTCCCCAATAACTCATGACTAATTTAATTCCATTGTGTATGATATGAAACATACATTGTGTAACTAGAAGTCAAAAATATGTGCTTACTTAAATTTATCTGTGTTTTAATTTAACAATGAAAATAGGATTCTTGCAATAATATATTTTTATTTAATATATTTTAATACTTACATAAATATATATAATATATTAATACATATATTATATATAAATATACAAATAAATATATATTATATATAAATATACAAATAATTTTAATACATTTGATTTTTGTCTGTTTGTTTTTCGAGGCTGGTGGAATGAACTGAGGTCCTTTTGGCTTTGCAGGCAAACGCCTTAACTGCTAAGCCATCTCTCCAGCCCAATGTCTGTTTTTTTTTAAATGAAGTACAACTTGAAAATCTCTGCCTTTTAGGCCGTTTACATTTAATGCGCTTAGCAATATTGGTTCAATTTCAGTTTAGGTCTTTATAAGTAGTACTTATTCCTTTGTGTTTTGTCTCCCATTTGTCCACTTTCACTAATTATTGATTTGCGTTTGTATATTTTATTTGCATTACGTATTTGTAGTACCTATTCGCTTTTATGTCATCTGTATATTCAGCATTCTATTTGAATACACAGGACTTTTTTATATTTTTATTTTGTTTTTGTTTTATCGAGGTAGGGTCTCACTCTAGCTCAGGCTGACCTGGGCTTCACTCTGTAGGCTCAGGGTGGCCTCGAACTCACTGTGATCCTCCTGCCTCTGCCTCCTGAGTGCTGGGATTAAAGGCGTGCACCACCACTAGTGGTGGAATGTTTTTCCTAAGGAACATTTTTGTAGAATTGATCACAGCGTGTTATATCATTACTTTGGTACAGTGGACAAGTTGAGAACTAATATGCTTTACTTTGTTTTATTTTTCTCTTCTCACTCCTCATATCACTTCTCATATAAGGAGATTTACGCAAAATGGTCTGGGCTGGGCTGGCTGGTGCACACCTTTAATCCAAGCACTTGGGAGGCAGAGATAGGAGGGCCACCATGAATTCAAGGCCACCTTGAAATTAACATAGTGAATTCCAGGTCAGCCTGGGCTAGAGTGAGACCCTACCTCAAAAAACAAACAAAAAAAGATCTAAACAAATAATGAAAAGCCCTATAATATAAACTGATACTTTCATTTTCTTAACAGTGCATTCTTTTGTAAATTTTATAAACAAATTGTCCTAAAGTTAACTTTCATTTCTCCTAGTTTTCTCTGCACTGTCTACCGTGGAGTTTTATTTTGGCTTTATCAGCCTGTGCCTGCCCTGCTCAGTGCTGACCCCTGGCCTCTTGGTGATGCACCCCCAGTCCTGACTTGTTTCCCCTCCACCCTGGTTTCCAGCAGTCTTCACCCCTCCTGCCTGACATTAAGTAGTCCCTCAATACATATTTGGTAGTGAAGGGCACTAGGGTTATTTTTTTTTCCCTCTCAGTATTTCTGTTTTATTGGGTTTTCCTTCATGAGACTATGGTGGTATGGGGAATAAAGGCAGCTGTCTCAGACAACAAAGAGAATTAGAGAGATCATGTCAGCCTACATGCCAACGGGAAGTAAATGTGGTTGTGGGGAGATGACTGGTTGGCAAAGTGTTTACTACACAAGTGTGAGGACGCGCGTGTGTATTCCCGGCACCTGTGGCAAAACAAACAAACAAGCAGACATGGCAGCGTGTCCCTGTGATTCCAGGACTGGGCAAACGGGAGAGAAGAGTGCCAGGGCTTAATGGCCGACTAGTCTAACGGAGTTGGTGAGAGAGCCTGTATCATAAAAGTACAGAGTGGCTGCAGAAAATACCACAGGTCAATGCCTGGCCTTCACCTGCATGTGTACACCTGTGCCCATGCACACACCCACACATGTGCACACACACACACACACACACACACTGAACCCATATACCCACATACACCAAACACGCACACACGGGAAAGGAGAAAGTGCCTGAAAATCATCAAGAAGGTGCTAAGTGGGCTGCAGAGATGGCTCAGCAATTAAAGGTGCTTGCTTGCCAATGGCTCTCGTTCCATTCCCCAGTACCCGTGGAAAGGCAGATGCACAACTGGTACACGCATCTGGAGTTCACTTGCAGTGGCTGGAGGCCCTGGTGCACCCATTGTCTCCCTCTGTCTCAGGCTCTGTCTCTCTTAAATGAATGGTAAATATTTTAGGTGTTTATTTACAGTGAGTTATTTTCCCAAGTGCATCGTCAGTTTGCTGTTGTCAAACTGAAAGCACCCGAGCCTATGGTATCTCTCAGGAAGTCCGTACTGAGTCAGGACTGTGGAAGGGGGTAGTGTTCCCTCATGGAGCTATCCTGGGGTTCCTCACCACACACTCTCAGCCATTCTGTAGAATACCAGAAAAGCTCACACCGTCCCCACGGTTGTACTGAATTCTGCAGTACAGCAATGACTTCTGGTCCACACAAGCGGAAACGACAGGTAAGGGCTGTTTGCGGATGAAGTCCTGACGGAGCCACGTCTGCTGCACTGCTGGGCAGCTCAGGGCACCTGGGAAGAGACCGCCGGCACTGCGTGGGTGTGCAGTGCCTATGCCAGGACATCCTTCAGACATGTAAAGACAGATTCCCGGCATTTTCCTGAAGCCGGTCACCCTTCCATGACCCTCTGTAATCATGTCTGCATGATCTTATCCGGCCTGTGAGGTGTAATCAGGAGTTTGCTGCAAGGCTGTGGAGTGATTGCATGTACCCTATCACAGGACCAGGGCATAGGTGAGCTTCTTGACCTGCCCCTCCCCCAGCAATCAAGTGCCTTTCACGGCTGCCGCCTACATTTCTTCCAGTACACAGTGTCCACTCTGTAAGTGGCGCCTTGCTGGATGCCAGGCCCTCCCGAGAAACTCCACCTTGAGTTCATCTCTACTTGCCTGATTTTAGCCGACCTGAGAAATTAACCTCCACCAAGAAGGTTTTTTTTTTTTTTTTTTTTTCCCCCAGCCGCAATATAACTTTCAAGTTGAAACAAAATACTAAGACTGAAACCTATCCAGTATCTCAGCAGTTCTTTGTTCACCCACACTCGGGTCCAGCAGGTATCTAGAACCACAGCCATATTCTAGGTTTCCGCCCCGACATGCAATGTGTCTGAGCTCCATGGAGTTTTGTTGTTGTTGCTTTTTTTGGTTTTTCAAGGTAGAGTCTCACTCTAGCCCAGGCTGACCTGGAATTCACTCTGTATTCTCAGGGTGGCCTCGAACTCACAACAATTCTCCTACCTCTGCCTCCCGAGTGCTGGGATTAAAGGCGTGTGCCACCACGCCCGGCTCTGGAGTTTTGTTTTCTCCACTAACTAGAGAGAAGCAAAGACCCCCCCTCCCTACCCTCAGTACGCTTAAGAACAAGGGCTTGCTGCTACATTTGTGTAACTTGTCTCCTCACTGCGGAGTACATTGTGGAATTTGAAGCCATCAGTCACCAGAGGGGTACTGGAGGTAACAGGCTGGGCACAGGGAGATTTTGGCTCCACATGCCCCATGGGGAACGTCAGCCCCGTGGCTGAGTTCTTGCCTGCCTCTTTAACTGAGGCTCCGGGGACTTTTCCGCACACACGTAGCTGGCGAAAAGCAGAGGAGGCACGGTGTCTTGACTGGTGCTATCGCTTCGGGTCTCCAGCCGCCGTGGACGAAACTCCAGGTGCACCCGCTGCTTTGTGCGTCTGTCTGTATGCGGGTAATGGGGACTCGAACCTCGGGCGTTAGGCTTTGTAGGCAAGAGCCTTAACCACGGAGAAATCTCTCCACCACTGGGCTATGTTTCTTGTTCATCATCCCAAGGGGCCTGGGACACCCGTGAACTGACCAGTACGGCTGAGTGTTAGAGCTGGCCACGCACCAGGGTCAGCACCAGCACACATGTGGTCACACAGCACACCGGACCAATGTCCTTCAGGCAGCTTGAAGCGTTCTCTAGTCTTTTACATTTTCAGGACAGGAACAAATATCTTTTTCCAGGATCTTCTACTGGCATTATAATAATAGACCTGCCATTTATTTTGTTTAAGTTATTTACCCAAATTCAGACACTTCATTTGTGACTAAGCTAAACTTGTTAGTTACTAAAGACTTATTTTATTATTTATTTATGTATTTGAGATTGAGACAGAGAGTAATGGGCACACCAGGGCCTTCTGCCACTGCAAACAAACTCCAGACACATGTGCTGCCTTGAGCATCTGGCTTACATGGGTCCTGAGGAATTGAGTCTGGTTCCTTTGGCTTTGGAGGCAAGCACCTTAACCGCTAAGACATCTTCAAGACCTAAAGACTTATTTTAGACCAGATACTTATGACCAATAAGAACTTTCTCATATATTATTACTCCATTTAATAAATAGGGAAATGAGGGCTGGAGGGATGGCTAAGCGGTTAAGGCATTTGCCTGAAAAGCCAAAGGACCCAGGTTCGATTCCCCAGGACCCATGTTAGCCAGATGCACAAGGGGGCGCACGTATCTGGACTTCCTCTGCAGTGACTGGAGGCCCTGGCATGCCCATTCTCTCACTCTCTCTCTCTCTTTCCCTCTCCCTCTTTCTCTGTCAAATAAATAAAAATAAAATATTAAAAAAAAAAGAAATAGGGAAATGAAGCCAAGATAGCGTTAACGTCCAGCCCAGAGAGTGGCCTGGCTGTCTCTGCTGTGAGCGCACCATCTCGAGGTCCCACCATGGAGGCCTGTGCTGTCCCAGCCCTTGTGACAACTCATGGGATAGTCTTGTTCATCCCTGAGACTTCCTCCTCCACCCCTTCGGACATGAACTTGAACACAGTTGCATGGTGTTGCTTGGCGAGAAGGAGCAGGGCGTTGTGGCCCCCAGTGGCTTTTTGTTTCCTTAGCTTTGTTCAATCTTTTAATTAAAGCATGTTAACAAAGCCAAGGAAAAACAAACGGCACTGCTCGCAAGGAAATTAAATGAGGAGCTAAGCCCATTTATAATTATTGTATTCCAATTAGGCTGTAACAGGGCCGGGTGAACAGAAAGATAAAAAGAAACAACTCTGATGCTGGTGCTTCATAAATATTTGCAGTCCTGTTAGAAAGAGACCATCGTAAATAACACCTTAAAATACTCAGGTGTCCCCAGGCAATGCCCTTTGTACTAATTGCTACCCAAAATAACAAGCCGCAGCACCGGATCTCGACAAAACACAGAGAGGCTAGCAAAGGCTTTTTCTCCTTCAAGGAATGCGTGGGATTCCCTTGAAGAGACCGGAGCAATGTGGGGTGAACTTTTAATTCATTATTTTAAAATTAAAATGCAATTAAAGCTCGGAAATGGCTAGAATTAAATTTCAATTTATTCTCTGTGTTTTAATGCTCAAGTATGTAATTTTCTTAGGAACAGGGAAAAACATAAATCATCATTTTGTATTTAAGCCATATTTACATCAGCATTTAAAAATAGTTGTAAATATAACCAGGCTTTTTTTGTCTATTCTGAAAAATAACAAATAAAAGAAGGAATGGGGGTTTTATTTTTTAAAAATAAATTAAATTCTAGGGCTGGAGTGATGGATCAGCGGTTAAGGCACTGCTTGCAGAGTCTAAAGACCCAGGTTCAGTTCTCTAGTGCCCATGTAAAACCAGATATACAAAGTGGTGCATGTATCTGGAGTTCATTTGCAGCAGCTAGAGGCCCTAGCGTGCCTGTTCTCTCCCACCCCTCTTACAAATAAATAAGAATATTTTTAAAATATTAAATTCTGATCTGGTTCACAACCCCATGGGGAATACCTACAACCCCACTGAGGAGTATCCCCAGTAGAATGGGGGCAGGGATGAGGGAAAAGAGGGCACCAACACATGATATACCCATATAAAACATGTTGTTATAATAATAATAATAACAACAACAATAACAATAATAACATAAAAAAGAAAAAAAAATAACTTGTCATATTGAAAATTAGGGAAATATTATGAATTCACTGATGAAACCTTGAAAAATCTAGAGACCAAAATAAATAAAAAATTAAATTCTATGTAAACCCTGCCCCGTTTCCAGCAATGCAAAGCGAGGAAGAAGTGCTTCGTGCTCGTGTCTTCGCAAGCAGTGTCTCTAAGGACAGAGATAGCGGCCCTGTGGCCCCTGCTCTCCCGGGTCTCCTCCAGCACCGGACCCACCGGCCCCACGCACTCGCCGTGTTTGGGCACCTGCTCCATGGCTCCCTCTGGTGTCTGACGCGTGGCCAGGGCCCCTGGAATGGAGTCCCAGCTTCAGCAGATGAAACGCCGGACAGAGCCCAGCCCTTCTCCGCGCATGAACTGAGGTTTCATGCGCGCTTTCTTTTCCACAGGGATGGTGGGGATGGGCTGCGTTTCCTGGACTAAGGAGGAGAAGTGGTCTTGCACAGTATCCACGCAAGAAGGAGACGCCCCACGAGTTGTCATGGTTTCCTGATGAGCCGGAAGTTGGGCAGAGTTCTACCATGGCACAGAAAGATCTCATTTCTGCGGAGTCTAACTCCAGTGAACGTGCAAGTGACGAAATTGATGGCTTTGACACAGCCTTTTATTAAAAAAATTTTAGAATATTTTTTATTTATTTGCAAGCAAACAGAGAGAGAGAAAGGGAGAGAGAGAGAGAGGGAGGGAGGGAGGGAGGGAGGGAGGGATCATCAGTACTCCTAGACACTGCAAATGAACTCCAGATGAATGGGCCACTTTTTTTTTATTTTCTGCATCTGCTTTATGTAAGTACTGGGGAATCCAACCTCGTCATTACGCTCTGCAGGCAAATGCCTTAACCACCGAGCCATCTCTCCAGCCCAAGACATTTTTATTTATCTGTTTTGTACATGTGTGTTGCACACCCGTTGGAAAACACGCATGTACCCGCATGCATACCCTTCCCCTGAGAAATACCAGGTTGAAGCTTTAATGACCCCACATCAGCACAAAGGGTAGAGATGTGAGTGGAAAAGAAGGCCTCGGGCACCTTTCAGGCTGTTACAGAGGGACTTGCATCGGGCACGGCCAGGCACAGGCTGGAGCCTTCAGGCATGGCTAAGGACCCCTGGCGTACAGGAGGCCACGCCCTCTCCACCCCCCCCACCACCACCTGAACTTAGGTTTTGCCCATAGCCCTGTGACCATTGACCAGTTGCCTAGGAAACTCCTTATCAGCCCCGACTATGTAGATCACCTGACTCTCTCCCTAGGTGCTGGAATGAAGGTCCCCAGGCATCGGCCAGCAGCCTTTAAACCCACCAATCCCCTTAGGACCCTCTTCTCACTCTCAGCTGCTTATTAGCCCATTTTCCTATTGAATAAACTGAGCTGTTCACCTAGACTGCCTCCCGGAAGTGGTTCCTTCGTCGCACGCATGACCTTACTCGCCACGGTTGCCTGGACATCTTCGGGAAACCGAGGCACCGAGGCTCCAGGGTCCCACAGCTGGCACCCCGAATGTGGGAGGGGTGGGAACTCTGGGGGTCCACAGTGGCCAAGTGTGGTTATCCCATGGTAGTCTTTCTTTTCTTTCTTTTTTTTTAATGTTTCTTCTTTCTTCCCTTTCTCCCTTACCTTGGAGACTAGATCTCACATTGTAGTGCAGGCTGGCCTAGAGTGTGGCATCCTCCTGCCTCCACCTCCCAAGTGCTAAGCTTGCAGGTGAGTACCATCACATTTGGATGCTATTTTTTTTTTTCAAGGTAGGGTCTCACTCTAGCCCAGGCTGACCTGGAATTCACTATGTAATCTCAGGGTGGCCTTGAACTCATGGTGACCCTCCTACCTCTGCCTCCCAAGTGCTGGGATTAAAGTGTATGCTATTTTTAAAAATATATTTTTAATTTATTTATTTGAAAGCAACAGACAGAGAAAGAAAGAGGCAGAGAGAGGAGAGAGAGAGATTGGGCGCGCCAGGGCCTCCAGCCACTGTAAACGAACTCCGGATACATGCCCCACCTTGTGCATCTGGCTAACATGGGTCCTGGGGAATCCAGCCTTGAACCGGGCTCCTTAGGCTTCATAGGCAAGCGCTTAACTGCTAAGCCGTCTCTCCAGCCCTGGTTGCTATTTTTCCTTGCAGAGGCCTGCCTGCATCCCCGGAACTCTCTTAAGCCTGGGCCAAGGAACGGGCACTGTAAACAGAGGGATTGCATCGTGCCCATGAGTCACCAGCAAGATGTGCCAACCACCTTACTGGAAGTGCAGAATGAGGCGCAGCCCTTGGCAGCTTTGCCCAGGAAGCCTGCTGCTTTCTGCCAGCCCAGTCAAGCCCAGGTAAGCAGAGAGTCTGAGCTGTAATGCGTGCTCATCTTATTGATAGCACATGACCTTATATGGCCCAAATAATTGGGCTCATACCCCAAAATCATAAGGTTCCCTTGTGACCCAGGGAACTGGCCCCACAGCCAAAGGGAAACATCTCCTCACCATCCCTGGTGGCTCAACCTATCCCAACCCCAATGATGACAGAGGGGGAGGGATGCTCCCTCCACCCGCCCTCGGCTGGACCCCACTTTGGAGTTCTGGGCTCCTACCTGCCTCAGTGTGATGAAAGGCCCATGAAGAAGGCTGGCTGAGGGGTGCTGTTTGGTCTCCCACTTCAAAAGGAGAAATCTGAGCTTCAGGATGCCGGGGCACCTCTAGTTGTCCTCAGTGAGAGACACAGTAATATTCTCACTCAGCTGTTAGATGAAGGAGAGGAGCAGAGAGGGTTCTAGAATGTCTAAGCCTGGGTTCATGGGAACACTTCTCCACTCCTCTTCCTCCTGCCCATTTACCCTACCAAGGCCGTGAGTCACCTCCTAACTTCATTCCTTCCCTGTTTTATTTTGGGGTGTAAAAAGCGCATTTTCATGTGGAACGCGAAGGCGTTATTCTAGCTATTTTTTTGCTCCAGCGCTCAGCTTCCCTGCCTTGGCCTCTGTGGAAAGAAATACCCTCGTGTGCCAGTGTGTGCACGCAGACCCTGCCTGTGCTAGAACAAAAGCAGCTCTTTTCTTTGTCCCAGAGGACATGTGACATTCAGAGGACAGCCTTAACTTCACAAAGTATGTTGAAGCCCAGACCCAGTGGGGAGAGGTCGGAGGGGAGGAGAGTGTAGCTGGCTGGCTGGGTGGCCAGGCCTGACCACGTGCCGGGCTGAGCCTCACACAGATCTGCAGATCTGCAGCCAGGGCTGACCCCAGCCTCCGCCCTTTGTGGGAGCCCTGCACTAGCTAGCAATTGCTTTAGCCCCAAGCGTTTGACATTCACCCCGGGCAGATAATCGAGGAATAACATTTGCCTTAACAGTTTAACACGACCTCGGCCTCCACCGCTCTTTTTAGATTAGCTTCTGGGAAAAAAAAATAAAATAAAAAAGAGAGGGAAAGAAAGAAAGAAAAATGGTCACTGACATGGGGCTGAGGTAGGAGGTGGGAGGCCCCGCGCTTATTACTGCGGGGCTCCGTGCGGTACCAGGGGCTTGCTGCCCTTTTCCGCTGTGCTTGAATGACTATTAAGGGGAAGGTATTAAAAGGCGGGCCGGGAGCATGCCAGAGAGTGGGTCAAGCTGGAAACAGAGGTTAATGGAGTGACTATTACCTGTGTATGAGCTCAATGTGGCCAACACCCAGGAGAATCCAGTGCCTAGTTGTTAATGTGCAGCTAAATGAGGGAGGGGGGATCATTTAGCCACACATTGGGGGGGGGCTAGCCTGATCAATTTCATGGAAATGTGAAAGGAAATTGCAGCCATATTTAAAGATTTTTAGGCTTGCAGGAACTGTGTCAGGAACAGAGGACACTAATCTCTAGCCATCGACCAGGCTCACTCCCAACAACTCGTGGGTGTATACCAGGCCAGCTGGTGGCCAGCGAGTCACTCAGGGGTGGTGAATCTACATCTTGAAGGAGAGTGATGAAGTTTATTTTAGAAAGATAAGTCAAGCCTTATTCTGGTAGCTTCTGCAGCATCTCATTCATTCCCCCCCCCCACCACCACCAATGAAAACTCTATTCCTGGATATCCCAGGAGTTGAAAAAGTGCCCCAAGGTGACCATCAAGGGGTATTTGGTCTGACCACCAGCTGCACCTGGACTGGACACAGTCTGGGCACCCACAGTGTTGGTGACAGAGCCATAGGAAACTGCCGGGTACCACCCAGATGCTGGCCCACTCAGCAATGTCCACGATGAGGCAGCGGCCGGCGCTCAGTCCCTCCTCCTGGTCACGTTGCTCAGTGGGCTCTGAGGTGGGAAGTAGCACAGTCCCTCGTTCGTTTAGGGAGCAGGAATATAGGCAGCAATTCACGCCACATTGAAACAAACAAAAAAAAATTGCATTTTTTTTTCCCCTGTCCTTTCAAGTAGAATGACATTGAGCTCTGGTGCCAAGCCTGGAATTTCTTTCATGTCATGAACTCACATCGCAGACCTGAAAATTCACAAGGCAACTCACAACCTAGCTGGCCCCTTGCATCCAGAATAAAGCTGTGCCCTTCACGAAGCAGACATTTACGAGTGGAAATGCCGCCCAGGTTGAGAGGACTGGACGACAGCAGGCAGCTGAAGGTGTTTGAGAAACGCCACACGCCCTACAGGGCCAGCTCCCCCTTTAGCCACTCTTGCTTCTCTTTAACTCATGTGCGCCACCCTTGGCTCCTTTTCCATGCGTTAGGTCTAGGGGAGCTGCTGGAGTTAAGGAGCAAACCCAGCTTCGGGGGGACACTGGATAGATACTGTTAGGCTGTTTGGCACCTTTAAAATACATGCCAAAGTCATAGGTTTCGATATTTTCAATGAAATTTATACACTTTGAAGCTTTGAGCTAACAGAGAGAGAGAGAGAGAGAGAGAGAGAGAGAGAGAGAGAGAGAGAAGGATATGAATCCCTTTTACAACTAGGCAGATGTTGAAAAAGAAGAAATAAAGTGCTGAGGTGAAGGATGCTAGAGTTTTGCTTAAGAGGTAAGTCAATTTCCAGTCACTTTTCCTTCGGGCTGCCTCAGTGAGCTCAGAGTCACCCTTGGATGAAACTTGGGAACCCTCCAGTGCTCAGCATTTGTGCCAGGCCCTCGCGGAGTCTTTGGCCTGATGAGGCTGCTGTCTTCCTGTAACACTTGAGGGTGGCCGAGAAGCTCACAGCGTGATGGCGTGGAACGATCGGCACTTGCAGAGGGGACAGAACGTCCCCATTCCCTTAAACACAAAGGACATCACCGAGGAAGACGTCCACAGCTCCTGCTCAGCCCCCTGTCTGGTGAGGATGCCCTGCTGACCCCAGCCAGCTCTGCTTGTTACTTAATTAGGAGAGAAAGGATCTCACTGGAGAGAGAGGCCTGGGAGAGGCCTTTGTCATTTTCGCTGACCAATCCAGTCATGAACTAAATTGCGAGTATACTTGAAAGGCAAATCCAGAGATATCTCACCGTGAATAACTCACACTACAAGCATGTGCACCACTGTCCAGGAGAGTGTGTAAGAGGGCAATATTGCACAGAACCCCACAAATACGTACAGTTAGTATGTTAGCACATTAAAAAAAAAAGGTGGGATAGTTAATATAGCTGCTTCAGTGTTAAGAATGAAGTGAGCTGTCTGTATTGATCCCCATGCCTGTCCCCAGGGTGGGGCTGGTCTGCAGGTCCCCAGTAGACACACACACACACACACACACACACACACACACACACAGGGTCTCTGAGTCTATAGCGTGTTCTGTATCTCTCCCAGTCCTCACCACACAAAGACAAGCAACAATAGCACGGCGAATATGAAAATGGTTTGTTTAGGTTTTATTTCAACAATCCTCCAGGGCTGTATCTCTCAGGATACATTTATTTCAGGGTACTTAAACGCTGACTTCCATGAGATTATTGAAGCGGTGATTATTTTTGTTGAGAAATGTGTCCTTTATTCCTCTCATTCATCCACTGCTGAGATATTTCTGTTTGTCACAATGCCACGGCCTCTGATAAATGACTGAAGGCTGACTGCTACACTTTATTAAAAAGTAATAACAATTTTTGTACGCACCCTTCACATTGTAAGGGGGGGACCATGAATCAAAGGACACTGCCTGTCTGGGCCTGATAAATGGACCGTTTACCAGTGGAGGAGTTATTTAGGACTGGCTATTAATTTAAATCACATTTATCCTTCCCGAGTGGGGGAGGTGGCTGTGATAGGGCTTCGAGTGACCAGCCGTGCGGCTAAGTGCATATTATTTATTGCCACGGCCTTTACAGGGCTGCACAATATGTTAAAAAAAAAAACACCCTAGTGCCAATTACCGTGGTTAATCTCGTCAGGGAAATAACAAATTTCTTCCCAACAGAAGACGATTTTTATTCTCACACTTTTCTCCTCTGCACGCAGGCTTTGCTTACAGTCTCCGTCGTTAAACTCAATTTTCTCCTCTGGTCTGGGCGCTGATGGGGCGAGCTCGCTCCCCTCGGCCTCACCTGTGCGTGGAGGGCCGCACATTTTCAATGCGCTTTTCTCTCGGTCAAGTGGGCTCGTCGGTGCCTTTAATGCGTATTTGTTGATGACACAGGGTGTGGTAGGTGCCGCCCAGCAGGTTGGCCAGATTTCATTATTACATATTCCCTCATTAATAATAATAATACCTTTTGCATAGCTTTTTCAATTCGCGTAGTTCTTAATATATGCAAAATAACAATTGGGAATCGGTGATCATTAGCATTTTTTTGGCCAATTAACTTCAATTTGATTGATCTAACATGGAAGATTAAAGTCTTTCTAATAAAACGCATCTTAGGTGCTTATTAACTCCAAGCAGGAACAATTCCACTTGCTGTCAGAAAACCCCAAGGCACAGCCGCGCTGCCTTTGCTGTGAGTGATGCTCCCGGCCTTCTGCCTCCTGCATTCAACTGGCGTGTGTGGGTCCTGCCCGACTCAACTGCCCTCCAGTAGCCGTGTGGTATCCGTGCCCTCACCGGCTCTCGTGGCTGAAGCAGTCTTGTCTTGCTTTGTTGGCGAGTTCCTGCAGACAGTCTAGAACAAGCACGTGATGATCAGAATCAGAGACCAGTGACTCCCAGTGCTGGAAACCTCCTTGCGGGAGTGGGCTCTGCACCCGCTGTCACTTGGCTCTGTGTGATTGGAACAATTTTAAACCAAGGAAGGAATCTAATGCCCCAGCTGCTTCTGTCCTAGGACCTTCATCTGAGTGGCCCATGGCACAAAGGTGAGCATGGCATGGGATGGGAATCCAAAGCAGGAGACGCGGAGACCCTGGCACGACTGGACTGTGCCAGCTTGTTGGCATTCTCAGTGTTGTTGCAATGCTTGGTGGCTGGTAAGCAGTTAATTTACACTGATCGACAGACAGATGCACATTTCAAAAACATTTTATTTATGCACCACCTTGTGCGTCTGGCTTACATGGGTACTGGGGAATCAAACCTGGGTCCTAGGCTTCATAGGCAAGTGCCTTAACTGCTAAGCCATCTCTCCAGCCCCAGACAGACATATTTTAAGGGGAACCTTCTTTCTTTCTTTCTTTCTTCCTTTCTTCCTTTCTTCTTTCTTTCTTTCTTTTAAAGAAGGGGTTGGTTCACTTGAGTCTCTAGCTCTAGCCTGTTAAAAAGGAGTAGATAGGGTGATTGGGTCCCTGAAAGTAAAAACCACAGGAAAGTCTACACTTGCTAGAAATCAAGTATGACCTAACTTCTTATCTCTTGCCTAGTTCCCTAGACCTGTTTCTCCACAAACAACCTGGTCCCCTCCTGAGAAGGGTCTTTGATTTAAACCTTGTGGTTGGTCAAGTTCAGCCCCCTAGAACTTGGTGTCTGGGCTACCCTCTTCCTGAGATAGCCCCTAACCCTAACCAACCGGCTATCCCTCTGGTGTACCAGAGCCGGAAAACAGGGTCCACCACGGTAAGTTTATAAATATATTTGCATGAGGAGGGCACGCTCTCTGAGCTGTCAGACCGCTTGGGAACTTTCGGTCACTGCTGAGTCTCCCCTCAGCTGGGCGTGGTAGGCCCAGACCCAACTGAGTTGAGCGGAGGGGAGAGCCCCCAGCCCTTACTCTCTACATGGGATCTTGACCCCCACAGCTCCCCACGTGGAAGGAGCTCTTCGAATTTTCTTTTCTCTCTTTTCTTTCCATGGTTTTCCCAGGCCTTCCACCTGGGTCTCTAGCCACATGGGCGTCTTTCCTTGGCTCTGTACTTCCCTCAATAAATATAATAATTTAATAATTATCCTTCACAGTCTTTTTGATTAAAACTTAAGACACGAACCTAGGGTTGTGGTTCAAGGACTTTCCTAAACCCCAAACGTCCCATTACCCTGTGTTCAGGAAGTCATCTGCAAGGAAGCGGGGGCACGACCTGCTCGTGAGAGGACACAAAGTCCCTTCTGTCGCTGCTGACCCTCCAGCCTGCGTCTCAGCCCCTGCCTCATTCTTGCACCCTTGCCCTTTGGGGTCAGGTCTTCTCTACCAGGGTCCACCACTGAGATCCCCACAGCTGCCCTGTGGCCTATGTTCTTCATATTGCCTCCTCATTCTTCTTATATATTTTATTTATTTGAAAGAGAGAGAACGGCTATGTCAGGCCTCCAGCCATGGCAGGAAACTCCAGATTCATGCACCATCTTGTGGATCCGGCTTTGCAGGCGTGCTGGAGAATTGAACCTGGGTCCTTTGACTTTGCCTTCAAGTGCTCTCACTGCTAAGCCATCGCTCCAGCCCTCCTCCTCATTGTTAATGATGATTGTGATGCAGAATTTTGGGATCCAGGAAGGGATTAAGTTCCAAAAAAATACAGAAGACCCCAGGCCTGTGGGCCCCAACTTTAAAAAAATTGATTTATTTGCAAAGAGAGATGGGGGGGGGGCAGAGGGAGAGAGAATGAATTATGAATCGGCATAGCAGGGCCTCCCATCACTACAAAAAACTCCAGATGCATGTGCCACTTTGTGAGTCTGGCTTTACGTGGGTACTGGGGATGTCAGGCCTTTTCAAGCAAGTGCCTTACCCCCTAAACCATTTCTCCAGCCACCCTCCCGACCCCAACTTTTGGGTTCTTATCTAGACTGTCAAATAATTGAAAAAAAAGCTAACTCCAAGAAGGATAAGTTATGAACTATGAGGCTTATTTTAGGGAGAATAATGACTTAGGGGCAAGGCTAGCTGAAAGACTCAGCCAGAAGGGAATTCTCCCCGTTGCCTGGTTGGAAAGGTGGAAGGAGACGGAGAGGACCACTGTCACCTTTACTGTCACATAGCAGGTCCTGTAAGACCCAGCGAATGTAAAAGACCCAGGGTGCAAAGGTAGATTCTGCATGTGACAAGTGAGTAGGCATCCAAATCCAGGGCAGGAAGGTGCTCGGACGAGAAGAAATCCTGCGCCCACCCCACCTTCCCAGACAGGCTGGGAAGGGGGTCAACTTACCAGAGCAAGGACCAGGAGAGTCAGGCACCAGGACAATGAATAGCCAAGACAGCTGCACACACGAGCCAGGCCCGTTTGTGGAGCAATCACCCAATTAAGACGGACCGTGCAGTGCGTAAGGAGAGACCTGACTGGTGTGTGGACTGACTCGGGAGAGGCCGGCCTACCCAGGTGAGCTCCTCGGAAGCTCCTACTGGGGAATGTTGCTCGCAGCCATCTTGGATGCGACTGGGTCAGGCGTGAGTTCTAGTCCTGCCAGGGCTGGCAAAGTGGTATCCGTGTTCTCCATGCTCTTTTGTCCCCCTGGTTGACTGCCTATGAAATGCCCTCTTCCTCCCGTTCCTCCTTCAATAGCGTATCAATTGCTGCCAGGATCTAGGTGTTGAGCTGGAGTTATTTCACTCATCTGGTCATAGTGAAAGCTAATAGCACCAAGCAGGGAAAACAAATTTAATATATATAACAAATACACAGAAAAATATGTTATGTTGGAAATGGATTTTCAACAAAGCGAAAGGAAAGATTTCCTCTCGCTAAGCATTATCATTAGTTTTATTTTGGGGTGATTTTTAAAAATATTTTTTTATTTATTTGCAAGCAGAGAGAGACACAGAGAGAGAATGGGTAGACCAGGGCCTCCAGCCAGCTGCAAATGAACTCCAGATGCATGCACCATCCTGTGCGTGTGGCTTTACGTGGGTCCTGGGGAATCGAACCTAGGTCCTTTGGCTTTGCACGCATGTGCCTTAACCGCTAAGCCATCTCTCCAGCCCTTGGGTGATTTTAATAAATGTTCTGGAGAAAGAGTAGAAATCATTTAGGTGTGTCATGGTTTGAATCTTAAGTCTCCCCCTGAAGTCGATGTGCTAAAGACACCCCCAGCTTTTTGATTACAGGGAGGGTACAGACCTTCGAAGAGGCACCCAGAGGGAAAGTCACCAGTCACAGAGGGTGTGTCTTAAAGGGACAGGTGGATGCTAATGCCTCCCTCTTCCTCACTGCTGAGTCCTGGCCACGAGATGAACAGCTGCCCCCGTCACACACTCCATGACACACAGCCTCCCCTTTGCCCAGGGACAATAGGGCCAAGAAGCCTGGGCCCAACGCTTCGAGAATTGGGAGCCACAGAGAACCCGACCTCTGCGCGCTGATGGTCTCAAGGGTCGGCTGTAGGGCTGGCAGCGTGGGCAGTGCAGTGTCTCTCTGTCACAGAGGAAGTCGCTCCTTTCTCTCACAGAGCCAGTGCTGGGAGGTGAGGGACGGAGTCATGCAAGGCCCATGCAGAGGAAGTCTGAAGTCGTTGATTATTTTTTGCTAAAATGATCAGGCTTGAGTTTGCCTCGAAAGTGTTCTTCATGTTCAAACAACATGCTCCCACTTAGCGCACCAAGGTGGGAGGTCTGCTTTACTTGTACCGAAAAGCATTTCCCGAGCTACTTAATAGTGTGATTCTTTTAAAAATTTTCCCCAAATAACTTGATATATTGGCTTAACTTAGAGAATTCTGTGTCCATGTCTTGTAAAAGGGGCTGGAGATAATGGCTTAGTGGTTAAGGTGCTTGCCTATGAAGCCTAAGGACCCAGGTTTGATTCCTCAGTACCCATGTAAGCTTGTTGCACATGGTGGTGCATGCCTCTGGAGTAGTTTGCGGAGGCTAGAGGCCTTGGCACACCCATTCCCCACGCCCCTCTCTTTCTCCCTTTCTATCTGAAATAAATTAATAGAGCTGGGTGTGGTGGCACATGCGTTTAATCCCAACACTCAGGAGGCAGGGGTAGGAGGATCGTTGTGAGTTTGAGGTTAGCCTGAGACTAGATACTGAATTCCAGGTCAGCCTGGGTTAGAGTGAAACCCTAGCTTGAAAAATTAAAAAAAAAAAATGTGAAATGGAGGACAAAAAAAATCTCCATTTAATCTGCATTGGCAATTTTCAACATTAACATTTACCACCTGGAATTTTGACTATCCATTCGAGTTTGGCAGTCTTGACCCTGTGGGGCTGCAGGAAAGGGAAGGCAGGGGAATGTAACTCTGTGTAATAATAGGAAGACATGGCAGCCAAGGCAATGAGAAGGGAAGAAAAGTCACCCACCTTCGAGCAGCACACGGAGAGACAGGAATGGACTAGAAAATCACATGGACAGAGAATCTTCTTCCACAGTGGCTGGGCATGGGCTTCAGGCTGTCCAGCTGTGCTGTGCAGACAGTAGGCACGTTACAAGTGTGGTAAGGCAGTGAGTGCCTGCAGGTTCTTTCACAGAAGCCAAAAGGAGCCCTGGGAACAGCGGATGTTTTTCAGGTGCCAGGGGAGACCTGTCAGCAATCCCTGCCGTTTCCCATACGGGTGATCAGGCATTAACTGCTTCATCGTTCTGACCGGTTTTCTTACAGGGAGGGAAAAATACCTTCATTACATTAAGAGTAAGGACTGATAAGAAATCCTGACATTGTAACATGGTACAGTAAGACTTCAAAATGAAGGTCTTCCCATCATCACCAACACTTTCATCTTTATTGTCATCACTTCTACCATCAGTACCACCATCATCATCCTCATCATCACTTCTACCATCAGCACTGGCATCATCATCTTCCTCATCATCAATTCTATTATCAGCACCTCAATCATCATCATCACTTCTACCAACAGTACCTCCATCATCATCATCATCATCATTTCTACCATCAGTATTTTCAATGTCATCATCATCATTTCCACCACCTCATCATCATCATGATCATCTTCACTGTCACCATCATCATTTCCACCACCTCATCATCATCATCATCATCATCACTGTCACCATCATCATTTCCACCACCTCATCATCATCATCATCACTGTCACCATCATCATTTCCACCACCTCATCATCATCATCATCATCATCACTGTCACCATCATCATTTCCACCACCTCATCATCATCATCATCATCTTCACTGTCACCATCATCATTTCCACCACCTCATCATCATCATCATCATCTTCACTGTCACCATCATCATTTCCACCACCTCCTCCTCATCATCATCATCTTCACTGTCACCATCATCATTTCCACCACCTCATCATCATCATCATCATCATCACTGTCACCATCATCATTTCCACCACCTCATCATCATCATCATCATCTTCACTGTCACCATCATCATTTCCACCACCTCATCATCATCATCATCACTCACTGTCACCATCATCATTTCCACCACCTCATCATCATCATCATCATCTTCACTGTCACCATCATCATTTCCACCACCTCATCATCATCATCATCTCTTCACTGTCACCATCATCATTTCCACCACCTCATCATCATCATCATCATCATCACTGTCACCATCATCATTTCCACCACCTCATCATCATCATCATCATCATCACTGTCACCATCATCATTTCCACCACCTCATCATCATCATCATCCACTGTCACATCATCATTTCACCACCTCATCATCATCATCATCACTTCACTGTCACCATCTCATTTCCACCACCTCATCATCATCATCATCATCTTCACTGTCACCATCATCATTTCCACCACCTCATCATCATCATCATCATCATCACTGTCACCATCATCATTTCCACCACCTCATCATCATCATCATCATCTTCACTGTCACCATCATCATTTCCACACCTCATCATCATCATCATCATCATCATTGTCACCATCATCATTTCCACCACCTCATCATCATCATATCATCATCACTGTCACCATCATCATTTCCACCACCTCATCATCATCATCATCATCTTCACTGTCACCATCATCATTTCCACCACCTCATCATCATCATCATCATCTTCACTGTCACCATCATCATTTCCACCACCTCATCATCATCATCATCACTGTCACCATCATCATTTCCACCACCTCATCATCATCATCATCATCATCATCACTGTCACCATCATCATTTCCATCACCTCATCATCATCATTATCTTCATCACCACTGTCACCATCATCATTTCCACCACCTCATCATCATCATCATCATCATCTTCACTGTCACCATCATCATTTCCACCTCATCATCATCATCATCATCATCATCACTGTCACCATCATCATTTCCACCACCTCATCATCATCATCATCATCATCACTGTCACCATCATCATTTCCACACTCATCATCATCATATCATCTCACTGTCACCATCATCATTTCCACCACCTCATCATCATCATCATCATCTTCACTGTCACCATCATCATTTCCACCACCTCATCATCATCATCATCATCATCACTGTCACCATCATCATTTCCACCACCTCATCATCATCATCATCATCTTCACTGTCACCATCATCATTTCCACCACCTCATCAACATCATCATCATCATCTTCACTGTCACCATCATCATTTCCACCACCTCATCATCATCATCATCATCATCACTGTCACCATCATCATTTCCACCACCTCATCATCATCATCATCATCATCATCACTGTCACCATCATCATTTCCATCACCTCATCATCATCATCATCATCATCATCACTGTCACCATCATCATTTCCACCACCTCATCATCATCATCATCATCATCACTGTCACCATCATCATTTCCACCACCTCATCAATCATCATCATCATCATCACTGTCACCATCATCATTTCCACCACCTCATCATCATCATCATCATCTTCACTGTCACCATCATCATTTCCACCACCTCATCATCATATCATCATCACTCACTGTCACCATCATCATTTCCACCACCTCATCATCATCATCATCATCATCACTGTCACCATCATCATTTCCACCACCTCATCATCATCATCATCATCATCACTGTCACCATCATCATTTCCACCACCTCATCATCATCATCATCTCACTGTCACCATCATCATTTCCACCACCTCATCATCATCATCATCATCTTCACTGTCACCATCATCATTTCCATCACCTCATCATCATCATTATCTTCATCACCACTGTCACCATCATCATTCCCATCACCTCATCATCATCATCATCATCTTCACTGTCACCATTATCATTTCCACCACCTCATCATCATCATCATCATCTTCACTGTCACCATTATCATTTCCACCACCTCATCATCATCATCATCATCATCACTGTCACCATCATCATTTCCACCACCTCATCATCATCATCATCACTGTCACCATCATCATTTCCACCACCTCATCATCATCATCATCATCTTCACTGTCACCATTATCATTTCCACCACCTCATCATCATCATCATCATCATCATTGTCACCATCATCATTTCCACCACCTCATCATCATCATCATCATCATTGTCACCATCATCATTTCCATCACCTCATCATCATCATTATCTTCATCACCACTTTCACCATCATCATTTCCACCACCTCATCATCATCATCATCATCACTGTCACCATCATCATTTCCATCACATCATCATCATCATCATCACTGTCACCATCATCATTTCCATCACCTCATCATCATCATCACTGTCACCATCATTGGTTCCACCATCACCACTATCAATCAGTCATGTCATGGGCCCCAGGTAGAGACAAATTGCAATAGCATGAAGAAGGGTCTTTACAATCACATCATTCACTCTGAAGAATTGGTGGACATGACCCATACTGATACACGGGCCTCTGCATCCCTGTGCCTGGGTGTAGAGTACGGTGTAAGATCATTAAGTTGTCTTCAGAGTTCGAGGAAGGGTTGGGCATATTGCAGACACCCTGGACCACTTGCCTTCACAGCTCCTGTAGGTTACATGCTCATTTATTCAAAACTTGCCGGCCTGAGATCAGGCCCTCTCTTTGACCCTGAGTCTCAGATAGCATAGAGCAGATCTGTCCTATGTCCCTGTCACCCCATGCTCCCCATCCACCTCTGAGCACCTAGGGCTTCCAGAGACTGGGCTATGGCATTTTGAAGCCTTACTGAAACAATAACTTTAGAGGAAGCCATCCATGAAACCTAAAGTCAGAAACACGCGAAAGATCTGGCCAATGGAGGACTCCTCCAGCTTCCCTCGGGGTGACTTTAAACTCCCACACACCATATATGTTCTTGCTGAATGTTTCAAATGAAGAACACATGTACTCATGCACACATTCATGCATGTACACATGCAACCATGCACACATTCATGCATGTACACATGCAACCATGCACACATTCATGCATGTACACACGCATGCATTCATGCATGTTCACACACACATTCATGCATGTACACACACATATTCATGCAACTACACATACACAGGCATTCATGCATGTAAACACACACATACATTCATGCACATACACACACACATGCATTCATGCACGTACACACACACATTTATGCATGTACACACACACACATGCATTCATGCATATACACACACACATTCATGCATGTACACCCACACATGCATGCATGTACACAAACATGCATTCATGCATATACACACACACATTCATGCATGTACACACACATGCATTCATGCATGTACACACACACGTGCATTCATGCATACACACACACATTCATGCACGTACACACACACATTCATGCATGTACACAAACATGCATTCATGCATATACACACACACACATTCATGCATGTACACACACACATACATTCATGCACGTACACACACACATTCATGCATGTACACACACTTGCATTCATGCACGTACACACACATTCATGCATGTACACACATGCATTCATGCACGTACACACACACATTCATGCATGTACACACACACACACACACATGCTTCTGTGTGTGTGTTCATTGTGTGTTCATGCCCTCACACAACCTTTATCTGCTCTCTACTTTTCCAGTTCTCTGATCAAATGTTTGATCGAGGCAGTAAAGTTCATTCTTGTGCAGCTCTGACTTCAACTTGGAAATCACTTCAGTGATGAGAGCACAAAATGATGACCGCTGTATCTGAGGCTATTGCTGGTTCTGTGTTCTGATACAAGCCAGAACATCAATGTTTATAGCATTTGAGGTGATCACCAGAGCAGATCCTGCATGGCCTCTTGGAACCACTTTTCAAGGACCTTCCAGTTCCCCTTACACACTTCTGAGAGACTCCTTCTGTCCTGGAGAAAGACACTTGGTGGCAAAATGTCCATATTTCTGCTAATAAGTATTAGTTTATTTCTATGGCCTAGAATCAGCTTAAACACTAAAAATATCAGCTTCCTGTTTATGAAGAACTGACTCAAACCCAAACATCAGAGCCTGGAGAGGAAATGTGGGGTTATTGCTTGATTATCAGAAAGTGTTTTTCTGAGACAATAGGTCTGATCTGGAAATACACAGTGGTCATGATTACATAGCATTTAAATTTTATTTATTTATTTATTTACTCGAGTGAGAGAGGGAAAGAGGTTGATAGAGAAAAAGAGAGAGAATGTGTATTCCAGGCCCTCAGTCACTGCAAACAAACTCCAGACGCGTGAGCCACCCTGTGCACTTGGCTTATGTGGGTCCTGGGGAGTCGAACCTGGGTCCTTAGGCTTCACAGGCAAACGCCTTAACTGCCAAGCCATCTCTCCTGCCCTACATAGCATTTCGAATATATTTAATGTCACTGTAAACACATCTAAATGAATGGAAATGGTAATTTAATGTATGATGTATTTCACCAGAATAAAAACAGATTACAAAGCAGACAAAGTCTCCTCATAGTAAAATGTGGTTGAGGAGCAGCCGTTGTAGCTGTTCTCCACTAGGGCATGGAGCTGACCAGAGTACAGCCCTGCATAGCCTCTCCACCCAGCAGCCCTCCCCACCCCACACCCCTGCTCGGCTCCCGAAGTTGCCTCATTATATTAGTGAAAACAATCTGGCAGGCAGGGTGCTATCTGCAGCCCAAATCCAATACAGAAAGGTCACCCTGCCAACGCCCTAGCCAAAGGGTGTTCAAGCAAATACAGACACACCTTTTTAATTTCTGCTGAATTGATTAGATAACAACTGGAGGTGTCACAGGTCAGAAGGTGCAGGCTAGCAGGTCAGGGGAGAGAAAGAAACCTAGGGCAGTGGTCACAGGGGTGCTGGGCCAAGCCTGGCGTGCACCGCCCCTCTGAGCCTCAGCTCTTGTCTTTGCAAATGAAGAAATGCCCATGGCAGTGCCATGTGCTTTGAACTGAGCCATGTGCAGGGCTAAAGGTCACCTGGGTCAGCACAGGTTAGAAATTAAGCTCTGTTTGAAGTCAAACACACAAAAGCTCTCACATATGTTAAAGGCAGAAATTAATGCACATGTCCAACCACCCTGTCATGGATCTGTGTGTGGGCCTCAGGGCCCCACGACCAGCAAGGCATCTTTTCCAGGGTGATGTCAGAGAATCCCAGGGCCTTGTGTGCTAGCAGGGACCAGAATGTGGCCATCACACTGCCCACAGCCCTCAGGGGACACAGAGACACATGGTATAGGGAGACATGGAGTTTCCTACAGTTCAAAGCTGGTGCTCTCTAGACCCATGGTTTGAGTGTTCCAAGTCAGGAACCAAACGCAACCACATCAATCAGAATTTCAGGAAGGAAGTGGATGGAAATCCACAGGCAGACAGTTAGGAAGACTTAATACGCAAACACACGTAGTCTCACAAACAATCAAACATGTCCGTGCCGTGGTGAACTGAGAAAATCCTTTTGTATTGAAAACTGCAATTTTTGGAAAATAATACGGGTGCTTAGGTGACCATGCAAGACCTCTTCTTCTGGTCAATGTGCACATTTGGGGAAACTCTGAGGTACCCTGGCTCTGAAGATATACCTTCCAGGAAGTTACCTGGGCCCTCAATTGTGCGCCCATGTGCTGGGTAAGTTGCCAACTGAGGTAGTCACTACTGTGGCTCAAATTCAGAGCTGGGCAGCAGGCTTGGCAGCATGGGTATTTCCACACTTAGGTGAAACCTCAGGAACATAGAGGGGTAGCAAAGACTCCAGGTGACAGGGTCTTGTGACCCTGAAAACTGCCTCAGCTCAGCAGACTGGCCCTCAGCCCAGGACGGCCAGGGACAGTGAAGGGTGTGGAATTTTGCTGCCACCTTGGCCTAGCTTATTTCATGGAATGTTCCAGAGCACAAGTCAGACAGAGAAGTGTTTCTTTCTACCTCCATTCTTCTTATCCCAGTCTTGGGCATGTGGATAAACTGGGATAGATTGTCACAGCCCTATAGACTCATCTCTTCACACTAAGCTACGCATGCTCAGCTGAGCTGGCTACCTTGGACTTTATGAGGGATGTCTCCCTATAAGGTTGAGGACAGGTATCTATCTGTACCTGTTTTTTTTAAAGGGTTATAGGGCTTATTTTTATTTATTTATGTAAGAGAGAGAGAGAGCAAGCTAGAACCTCTAGCCACCACAAATGAATTCCAGATGCATGCACCACCATGTGCATCTGACTTATGTGAGTTCTGGGGAATCAAACCTGCATCCCTAGGTTTCACAGACAAGTGCCTTAACTGCTAGGCCATCTCTCCAGTCCTGCTTCTGGATTTTTTTTTCTTATGAGAAACAACCAAAAGTAACTTTTGGAGCTTCGGGGGAGTCTAGGGAATAGGGAGCTGTGTTTAGGGCCAAATTACATGGCTGAAGGCAGATGAGGGTGGTCAGGAGGATGGCTTCCTGGGCCCTTGCGCATGTGTGTTGGGACAGGAGTTTCTCCTTCTGACTCATGTGGGGCCAACATGCGGCCTGCCTGCACAACGCTCACCCTTTACGGTCTGTGGATTTCATTTGTTGAATTCATAAAATAGGAACATTAAGACCACTGGACTCAGGACAAGTTTTGTGTGGCCACGAACAAGGCTCCACCTCCCAAATTTCCATTAGCTGGGGATCAAACCATCAGAATATGTAACTTTATGGGAGATACGTGTTTCAAACCACCTCATTTTGCCACCTCATTCAACCTTGTAAACTGATTATCATCCCATGATGTAAAATATAATACATTCAGTCCAACTTTAAAAGTCCCTATAGTTTTGTTTTTTTTTTTTAATACCAGTACAGTTCAAACATCCCCATAGTCCAAGGCCTTTTAAGGGTGAGCTGTAAAACCCAAACCACATAAAAAATGCACAAAACGGCACAGAGTGAACATTCACACTGCACAAGGTGACAATGTAGGAAAACACCAAGCCAGCACAGTGCCCGAAGCAAGCAGGGCAAACACCAAGTCCTGCAGCTCCCAGCCTGACCAGTGACAAGGCCTCTGCACTTCCAGTTATGCCAACGTCAATGGGAACGTCCATAGCCCAGGGAATAATCCGCCCTGAGCCATAAGCTCTCTGTGGCAGCTATTCTGTAATCCTGACATCTCAATAAAAATCCTAGGATCTCTGGGGCTGGAGAGATGGCTTAGCAGTTAAGGTGTTTACCTTCAAAGCCAAAGAACCTTGGTTCGATTCCCCAGGACCCACATAAGCCAGATGCACAAGGGGACTCACGCGTCTGGAGTTTGTTTGCAGTGGCTGGAGGCCCTGGAGCGCCCATTCTCTCTATCCCTCTGTCTGCCTCTCTCTCTCTTAGATAGATAGATAGATAGATAGATAGATAGATAAAGTTTTAAAATAAAATCTGAGGATCTCCACTGTAGCCCATGGCTCATCCTCAGGGCTCCATTGGGCTTCAACACAGAGAACCCTGCCTTATATTACCCAATGGCCATTTCTGAAAAACAAACCACATTACAAACCCAATGATCCCCTTCTTTCCCATGTTTGTTATACCCTCATTGTACCAGGTAGGCTACCATATTTGTTAGTCCTGCAGAGAAATAAAGCAGACTTTGAAGAGCAGGACACAGTCAGACCTCCTACTTTCAAGAGAGTCAGCACTCTTCCTGCTGTGGCAGTGCACAAGACCTGGTCCCATCTCAACCCCCCCAACAGTGCAGCGGAGGTGGCCGTAGTCTCCACCCTGAACCCTCGTTTCCTTCTGTGCCACATCCTTCTGCCCGCACCACTCAATTCCTATGCAATGCATCCCTGCACAACTTCCCAGCGCACCGGATGAAGGCTACCAGCCTCTCACATAAACTGCCTCTATCCACGTCAGCACGAAGCTCTTTCTTCCCCTCATAACCAGAACCTACACAGTCCAGAGTTCTTTCTGCATTTAGGTCTCTCAACTCTGACCAGAAGAGTCCACTAAACTCTCATTTCTTAGGACAAAGTTTCAAGTCCTTCCTCACTCCTCCCTCAAATCAGTTCTGAAAGGCCGAAAGCCACAGAAGTCAGGTTTTCCGGCAACCATGACCCTGCTTCCAGTACAAATCCCTGTTGTTACCTTGTCGTCGCTGACACAAAGCAGCTGACCAAAAGCAGCTGATGGGAGGAAAGGGTTTAGTTTGGTTTACGGTCTCCAGGGGAAACTCCAGGATGGTAGGAGAAAGCATGGCATGAGCAGAGGCTGGGCATTACCTCTGCCATGGCAGGGGGAGAAAACAGCAGCAAGAACCTGAGCAGACTGGCAGTGGCAAACTAGGGGTTACTAAATGTCAAGCCCCGCTTCCCACACTGCCGCCACCTGGGGATCAACATCCAGAACGTGCACATTCATGAGGGACGCTGGATTCGAACCACCACGATGCCTTTGCGTAACTGGGCCTGCGTATGATTAAAAACCAGATGTGTTGCAGGAAAAGTAGACCACATGTTATATAACTCACACCTGTCAATCAAACCAGAGGATCACCCAAACTATGCCCTTAGCAGACGGTCCATCCACCCCTAAGGAGCAGGTACAATAAGGTTCTAGACAATTTTCTGGGCCGTCGAGTACTCTTCCCTTGAGGGACCGCTGCCTTGGCTCTTGGGCAGTGGGTTCAAACCTCTGCTACCTTGTTGCTCTTCGTAAAGTTTCTTGCCGCTTCACCTCTTGTGTGCGCTTTTACCAATTCTTTGAATAAGGTGCCAAGAACCCGGGGACACCTGGACCCTGCAGTTTAAGAAGCCGCACACTGGAGAAGCTTTTCCCTGAGGAGAAAGGGGATTGCATGGGAAACTGGCAGTATCATATGCCTGGTGGGACAATGTCCGCTGGTGTCCACTGGAGACTGTCTTCCTGTGTGGACTCTTCGGTACAGTTTGCTGCTCAGTTGTACGAATTCAGGCTCCTGAGAAGAGCCAGAGCCCGCTGTGAGCAAGTCCCGGGGTCCAGCCTCACTTCTCATTCTTTCCATCATCTCAGTAACCCCCCCCCCACCCGCCGACCTGTGTCTTCTCATTTGTACTTCAGAGAAAAGCAGGCTGCAAGTGCACTGGCCCTCTGCAGCTCCCCGCTCTCCTCTCCTGGTGAGGCAGAGCCACTCTAACTTCTGAAGTCGCCCAGGGGCTGGAGAGATGGCTTAGTGGCTACGGTGCTTGCCTGTGAAGCCTAAGGACTCAGGTTTGATTCTTTAGGTCCCATGTAAGCCACATGCACAAGGTGGCTCATGCTTCTGGAGTTCGTTTGCAGTAGCTGGAGGCCTTGGTGCACCCATTTTCTCTCTCTGTAATAAATAAGTAAAAAAAAATATATATATATATATATATATATATATATATATATATATTTAAAAAGTCAACCAGGACTCTGTGACTTAGGCTGTACAGATGTGCTCAGGAATAGAGTTGTTAAAAATAAATGCCTGGGAATATTCTCTCTGGATGACAGCCAAAACGAATAAATGAATTTATTTTAGAGTTTTGAAGACTTGAATTATGTCTTTGCAGGACTCTTCTTTAGACATCAAAAGGGCTCTTGGTACCGAGAGGGTAAAGTGCCCTGGGAATGGGGTCCGTTGTCAGGCAGGGTCATGAATCTAGCCCTGAGCAAGGTTAATGGGCACCATCTTCCTCTGCATCATGCTCACTGGGCACTTAAAACAGTACCAAGATGGAGACGACAGCCAGGAGCCTTAGGCGCAGAACGGGTGCCTTTCGCTCTTCCTCCTCCTCCTCGTGTGTTTTCTGGGATTGTCAGTGTGTTGTCTGTTGTTGACATTATTTATTAGGAGTTATGTCTGCGACGGGGCCGCTCCTGCTCTGGTCCTGTCTTCCCCTCTGCAGACGGGTGGGGACACCCTGAAACTGAGTCAGCAGGCAAGAAATGAAATTCAAAGATCAAATCAGTGCGTTCTGCACTTGCCTCTATCGCTTACGATCGTGTCTTCATTATTGCAGCTGTGAAACCAGTGTCTAGGATGTGAGATTTGGCGTATCACTGAATATGTGATATATATGTAGACCTTCAAAGAAAGCAAGACACATATACACACACACAACATATATATATATATATATATATATATATATATATATATACACATATATATGGTGTGTGTGTGTGTGTATGTGTGTGTGTATGTATATAGTGTGTGTGTGTATGTATGAATTCTCATGTGCACAGCCCCATCTAAATAGGCGTCATCTTGCATGCAAAGGCTCAGATTCTGAGGGTCTCAGTGGGATGTCCTGAACTGGACCCTCAGGGCCGTGACATTATTTCACTTCCTCTGCTTCCAGGAAGCATGGAATCTAGCTGTCAAGCAGTGAGTATTTTTAAAACTATGAAAACAAAGGGCCACACTGAGAGTTTACAGCAGTAGACCATTGGCACTGACGGTAAGTGGATGTTTTATCTGGGTATGAACTGCACAGGTGGCTATTTCAACAGCACGGAGGGAGGGGGCATAGATGAGGAAGGAAGTGGATGGAAAGGAGCAGGGGATGGGACGGAGGGAGGTGGGGATGGATGGAAGCAGAGATGAGGGAAGCAGAAGATAGAGGAGGCCAGGGGATGGGGTGGGAGGGATGGATGGAGGCAAGGAGGGGCAGAGAACAGGACTGGGAAGGAGATGGGTTGGAGGCAGAGATGGAGGGAGACAGGAATAGGGCTGCCTGATGACCTTACTGGTGTCTAAACCAAGGGTGGCAATGATGAATTATCTTACCCCACCATAGGCCATCACCTTCTATAATCTTGTATTGGAGTCCTTCAATTACAGGCTGGGCAGAAAAATATAGGAGAAATTGGTTTGAGTGGGTACAAGGCTGGCCCACAGCAAGAAGGCCAGCTGAAGGGACTAAACAAGTCCAAGAGAACAACATGAGAGCCAGCGGGGGTGACAGGTGGAAGTGCTTAGGGTAGAGGGTACGCTGAACACAAATCGAAGTCCGGGGCTATTCCAGGCGCTCCTGTGGGCCCCGCTTCCTCAGAGGATGGCTGCCTCCACAAATTCTGAGGAGAGGATTCAGTTACACATGAAGCTTTAAACATGCAGCATGCTCCTGTCCAGAGAACCTGGGTTCCAGAACTCATCAAATGGAACCAAGTGTGTGTATGTGTGTGTGGTTTTAGGTGGTCCATACTCACCTGGGAAGGGGTCCCAAGGGCCTCCCTTGGTCCTGTCCTTGTTCCTCTATGTCAGAATGGTAAATTATTGTCTTGGATGTGGAAGACACGGAACTGTCCGAGGGGAGAGTCAGGATGGCAGTGAGCAAAGGACAGGACAGTCCTCAGTTGGACTACGGATAGACCCAGTTCAGTTTCCGAGTGGATTGTGCGGTTATATAATGATCATAATGCACAAACAGATGCTTCCACTTAGGGATATTGGGTTCCCAAGGACAGACTCTCTAGAAAGTGTTCACTCACGCTGTTTCCCGTGTATGTAGGGGGCAGTTGAGTAGGTGGGACAGGCATTGATGTGAGCCAATTCAACACATACCTCTGTGTGTGTGTGTGTGTGTGTGTGTGTGTGTGTGTGTGTGTGTGTGATGTCACTGTGTATTTATGATAGAAGGTGGATGTAATGCCTTGTTTCTGGAAATTTCCACTCCATTGGGAAAGGAGAAACAACCCTGTTCAAGGTCAGGTATAAATTTCATGTACTGGCAAAATATTCCGACTCAAGAAAGTGAGAAATATGGTCCTTGGTGAGACCTGTGGGTGGGGAGGTGCATTGTTTCTGACAGGCTAAATTTATCCTATGTCATCTGGATGATTCTTCCCACAGGCCAGAGGAACTACAAATAGAGTTCCAGAAGTCAGGAGGGAGGCCAACAGACACCAGGGTTCTTGTGTTTTGCTCGACGGGTGGGAGGCGAGGCTGAAAATCACAGGGGCGACAGCAATGTTTAAGGGGACGTGGGTGAGAGGAAGGTGGCAGGTGGGCATCAGCCAGGGGCTGGGAACACAGCTGGTCACGTCCATGGTGTCACAGGATTGTGGAAGCCCTCGGGAGTGAAAAGTGAGCACATCTGAGACAAGCCAAGATACGGGATTACAGAAGAGTTGGCTTGGCATTAGCTCATGACAACATCAACCTGGGCATGCTCATTGTGAAAGAAGAGAGCGAAGGGGCTTGCCAAGGCAGAAGTGAAGAGTTCTCCCTGGGAAGGATGCAGGACTAGAAGGGCTGAGCTTCAGCCATCACGGGAAGATGGATGATCCCAGAGGGAAGGGGACAGACTCCTTGTTGAGAGGAGGGCTGGGATATGCGCAGGAAGGAGACAGGGACCAAGGGGGATGGAGGACAATCACTGGGTTCAGAACCCCTAGCCCTTCAACCATGGAGGACTAAAGCTGAGCTCAGGGCTCTGGTTAAACTTCAGGGACATACACGGGAGTGAAAGAGCCCATGGCAACCCCTTCCCAGTGGTGATGACCCAGGAGGCTTCGGAGGGCTGAGCAGGGAGTGAATGAACTGGAGGCCTGAGAGACCACGTGGGTGTGTTTGTGCCTTAGCTGAGCAGGGCTGTGTGTGAGCGGGGCTGTGTGTGCGTTCAAGGCAACTGCACTAGTGGTACGCTGCAGGAAGAAATCTAGCTCTCCAGAGATTCTTGTACTCGTGATGTTTCTCAACGCTGTTGAAATACCTGGCCACAGGACCTCAGGGAGGGAAGGTTTACTTGGGGTCATGGCTTAAGAGAGGGCATAGGTCATGGCAGCCTAGAAACAGAAAGAGAGGGATGCTGGTATGCAGCTCCCTTCCTCCTGTTTATTCATTCTAGAACTGCAGCCCATGGGTTGGTGCAGCCTACATTCAGGGTGTCTTTCTTCATCTAGCTTCTCTGAAAAATCCCTCACAGACACAACCAGAGGTGTCTCCTAGGTGGTTTTAAATGCCATGCAATTGTTAATCAAGATTACCATCATAGCCCTAGAGGAGGAAACAGGAAGAAAGAGCAGCAAGTGCACCAGAGGTCAAGGTCAGGGCTCTGTGCATGTGACTAATCTCAAAGTTAAGGCCTCAGGCTATCATACGCAACAAGGGCCCTGCACATGCCATCCAGTGATGTTTGGATGAATGTGAAATGAACACACAATACCTAAAAATGCGATTTACTGGAGGGTCAGGGGGATGTACTCTAGTGTTGCCTGGACTGACTATCCTCACGACTTTTATTCAGTGTCAGACAGTCAAAGCTACGGGGAGTCAGAGCGAAAGACAGATCACGAGTTCGAAGCAGATCAGATCACGAGTTCTTTGTTTGTTGATCAGGAAACCATTGGAGAATCTGTGAGTTTCCTGTCTTCAAGAAGTTCCACCCAGCCGGGTGTGGTGGCGCACGCCTTTAATCCCAGCACTCGGGAGGCAGAGGTAGGTGGATTGCTGTGAGTTCAAGGCCACCCTGAGACTGCATAGTGAGTTCCAGGTCAGCCTGGACTAAAGTGAGACGTACCTTGGAAAAAAAAAAAAAGAAGCTCTACCCAAGGCACGTAGTCTTTCTCTGTCCCCAGGCTTAGCCTGTGCAAAGATGAGCCTTTTGCAAATTAGCTTGATCTCTACAAGTTATAGTTACTTTTCCATTGCAGAAATAAATGCCCAACAGAAAGCACTTGTTTACCTTTACAGTCTCATGGGAAACTTTGTCATGGCAGAGAAGAGCCTGGGCCTTGTGTCTTACCCACAGCCACTGGGAAATGGCAGCAAGAGTGAGCTGTGCTATTTTGCACTAGCAAGCATGACTAGTAAGTCACAAGGTCTACTTCCAATTGCACACCTCCTCCAGCAAGCTTCTACCTCTCAAATTGTCACCAGCTGGGAACCAAGCATTCAGAGCACATGAGCATATGGGGGATATCTCATTCAAACCACCACAGGACCTGATGGGCTGCGTGGTGCTGACTCACTGGCAAGGCCGGTGGAGATGTTCAGCAAGTCCACAGAAGCAAGGGCACAGCCAGAGCTGCCCCTGGGGTACGTGGATATGCAAAAATTTAAATATGTTCATGAAATAATTATTTGGAAAAAAAATGTGTGGACAACTGGATAGCTTTTTTTGTTTGTTGGTTTGTTTTTTTCGAGGTAGCCAAGGCTGACCTGGAATTCACTATGTAGTCTCAGGGTGGCCTCGAACTCACAGCAATCCTCCTACCTCTGCCTCCCGAGTGCTGGGATTAAAGACACCACCACAGTCCTGCTGAATAGCTATTTTTAATGGGGCAGGGATGTGAGTGTAGCGAAATTTAAAGAAATGATCTACCCTATCAGACAGCTCACACGTGACATTTAGCTTAATTTTAACAACTGCTTATGAAGAAAGTAGCAACAGGTCCCAATTTTCAGGTGAGAAAACCAAAACTTCAGAGACGTTTGGAAAGTACTTGGCTTTGGAGGAGAGACGCTGATGTGAAACGGAGGTTGGTTGCTTCCCACCAAGCCTGGTTAAGATTGGGTGCCCAGAAAGGACATAGAACCTTCCAGAAAGCCCTGTGGATTCTCCAGCTTGGATTCTGTAATGGGAAGGGAGAGCCAGAAGTGAGACTGGTTCAGTACGACGAGGTCCACCTGGCCGTATTAAACACCCTGCACACAGCATGCAGCATGCACCCAGCATGGGGCAGGTCTCACGAATCCAATTGCATCACACGGGCCCTCAAGGAAGGAAGATATGAACTCTGTCTAACTTCTCTAATAATCAAAATTACTTCCCAACAGAAACTTACCCAATAAAGCTCAATAAAGCAAAATTGAGCCCCTAATAACGGAGTGTAGATGACACACCAAGCTACGGGAGCACTGGCTTCGTGTAACATAGGCTTCCTTGGACGTCCTTAGTCTTGTGGCTCTGAGGGTACAGCGCTCCATGACATTATGCAATCCCAGAGCCCAGGGTTTACGTAACAGCAGGATAGCTGACCCTGGAAGGTCACCTCAGTCACCTTAGGGATGGAAAAGAAATTTCTAGGCTGCAAGGAATGAAGTGACAGGCAGCCCTTCTCCAGGACTTCCTTGCTTGGCACCTGACACCTCCTGTCATACCACCTTCCACAGGCAGTGGTGCCCAGGCTCCAACTTGGGAAAAGTCAAAGGAGCTGGCCGAGGTCACTCAGCATTCCTCAGTCTAGCCCCATCCTCCTCCACGTTCTCCCAGGAGTCCTCCCTGGCACACAGCCCATGCCCTTAGCTTTGTCCCATTATGCCAGTTAGGGACCCTGTGCCTTCAGGTAAGAGAAGTAGCTTGGGGGCCTAGCCTCCCTGCCCCATTTCTCCTGCTTCCTCACTTTAAAGCCTGCTTGGAGACGGAGTATACTATTCTTCAGTGAAGGAAAGCTAACTTCTCACCTGACAGATGCTTGTTTTGGTCATTGTCCAGGGACTCTCCACTTCAATCAGATTGCCTTTTGAAAAAAATGAAACAGTACAGTGGACATACAAAACTCTATTTGCCCACTGTGAGACACTGAACTCAGAACAGCCAGGAGCCCGGCCCACAGCCATCGCAGCCCTTTAGGAGAGTGGAGGAGGCAGCCCGTTGACCCGTTCTTTAACTAGCTGTGACGCAGGGACAGCCTAAGGCCAGGAGTCCCGAACGGACTTCGTTTCTCTGAAATGGGCTGATGGGGGCACGTGGAGCGTCAGTTTCATTTGTGATTTCAGCCAGTGCTCAGAACAAGAGGGTGACTCAAGGCTGGCGAAGTGATACGTGGGGCAATTGGCCTAGGGGATCATCGGACTGTGACCTGACTGTACATTTTGTTCTTTGATAACATGAAAACACTCGTGAGCGCATTCAAGTGGAATCTCAACGACTTCAGAAACTGATGTATTCAAGCTGGGCGTGGTGGCACATGCCTTGAATCCTAGCACTCGGGAGGCAGCGGTAGGTGGATCGATCGCCATGAGTTCGAGGCCACCCTGAGACTACATAGTGAATTCCAGGTCAGCCTGGGCCAGAGTAAGACCCTACCTCCAAAAACCAAAAGAAATAAAGAGAAAGAAAGAAAGAAAGAAAGAAAGAAAGAAAGAAAGAGAAACCAATTTATTCATGAAGCCATCATTCACTTACGTGATCATGGTATATGTTTTATTACTCATAACTCTTTGTAGTATTTTGTTACTTTGTTTTTACCCAGAATCTCACATTTTGATGTAGCAAAATGGTTCTGCCCTTCAAAATCACTTTCACCTTGGCTCCAGTATTGTAGTGAAGTCCATGGTATAGTTTAATGTGCAGTAAAGAGTCCAGCTTCCTTGCCAGTATAGTGGTGTGCCTTGATGGTCGCTGTCCCAGAACTGAGAGATGCTTCTAGTTAACAGAGCCCACCCTGAGGCTGTGGGGGTGTTTCCAGAGAGGACTGACCTGTGCTGCAGTCATTGGAGGGCAACGACCCACCGTGAACATAGGTGGTCGTGTCCAGTCGGCTGGGGGCCTGGGGGGGGGGATAAAAGAAGAAGCCAGCCAGAGTGGACAAGCTCTCATTGGCCTAGAGATAGTGTGTCTGTGGCCACTGCCATTGTCGTGAACATAACTCCAACTTCTTCCACCTCTCTTTAAAAAATTATTTATTTATTTGAGAGAGAAGGCACGAGAGAGAGAATAAGTGCACCAGGGACTCCTGCCACTGTAAATGAACTCCTGATGCATGTGACGCTTTGTGCATCTGGCTTTACATGGGTCCTGTGGAATTGAATCCAAGCCAGCAGGCTTTGCAAGCAAGCACATTTAACTGCTGAGCCTCTCCAGCCTTTATTGTGCCTTTTTTATGAGAGAGAGAGAGAATTGGCACAAGAGGGCCTTAGCCACTGAAAACGAACTTCAGACGCGTGCGCCACCTTGTGTACACGTTCCACCTTGGCACATGTGCCACCTTGTGCACCGGGCTTACGTGGGTTCTGGGGAGTTGAACATAGGTCCTTTGGCTTTGCAGGCAAGTGCCTTAACAGCTAAGCCATGGCTCCAGCCCTCTCCAGGGAGCTTCCAGGTCTTCACTTCAGAAAGGCTCTGCTGAGGCTGTCAGCTTTCTGGACTGAGCAGCTGCTTTGCTTCTCGTGTACAGAGAGCTTTTGCTGGGCTACCCAGGCTCCAGTCTCGTAAGCCAAGGCAGTCAATTCCCATTTATAATTGTGTGTGTATATGTAAGATTGCCCCATTTGTTATATCATAATATATTATATTATTATACTGCACAAGTTCTGCTCCTCTGGGGGACACTGACTAAATACAACCATACTTTTCCATAAGGATAATCAAGTTTTAAACAAAACCCATTAACTCCTCCATTTTCGCTCTGCTGATTGCCTTCTACCTCTGTTTTTTCACATGATATGTCCATAAATCTATTGGCTGTTTTCCACAATTGAGATAGAAATTGCAATTCCATTAGGTTTAGTGTCGTTTGGGGAGAACAATATCTTCACAACGTAGTCATAAATCTTCCTCTCCGTGAGGACTGTTTTCCCTGTGTCCAGGGCTTTCTTTATGTTGTGTGAGGCAAAGATGGCTACAACGTCTTTACATCTCTTCCCATTGTGAAGCGGCCTCTAGTCTCTTTGATCTTGAGGCTGGCTGCTTTACTGGCTTGCTTGATACACAGAATGTGGGGGACTCTCAGTGACCAGCACATCTGGGGGCTCCCCTAGCTTTGGCGCTGACAGCCGCACATCCCAGGACCCCAGTTGTCCTGGTAAGAAGGATAGAGCTCTTCCGAAGCCGGCCCACTTCGTGGTGCGCAGGATTTGGTCCTGCGGGGCTCTGGTGCATTTTGGAGGGCAAGTTCTCGCAATGCGCGTGTGAGCACTCGCAATGTCCACCCATGTTGCCATGCCCTACGCTCCCGTGGCGGCTCAGGCCGGTGCTGCATCACCCCTTCCGACAGGTCTGTGCCATGGAATTTAGAGGATTACATTTATATTCCTTTATTGTGTAACGAAATCCAAGTCAATATTTTGATGAAACAAGGGAAACGTCACTTCATATTGTTTCACACATTTGACTAAATGTCATTTTTTTTTTTTCCTTAAAGTGATCTCTACTTTAGATGTCTCAGTCCATTATCTGGCTGGAACCCCACAGACCGGGTGAGTTATGAGCAATGAAGTACATTACGCTCAAAGTTCTGAAGACTGGGAAGACGAAGACCATAGTACCAGCCACGGGTGCTGGTTCATAGCATGACTGAGGACGTGATGTGGTCAGAGGGACAGAAAGAAGGAGGGAGGCAAGGAGGAAGGAAGAGGAAGAGAGAAAGAGAGAGAGAGTGAATGAATAAGCCATACTGTTTTATACTTAACCCACCGTTGTGATAAGGGTCAGCTCTCTATACACCCTCAATGGTCTGCAGCTCCTAACACATACACTGGGAATCACATTCCCAGCCGGTGAGGATGTGTCCGCACACCCACCCCACCCCTTCGCACCCTCACACTAGGTCCCTGCACCATTGTGATAGACATTGACTTTCTTTCTCAACCCTCAAACAAGCAGCGACACCAAATGAGAATGAATAAATTGTATGTTTTCATAATTTAAAATATAATAACCCTAAAAACACAATAAAGAACTGGTAATGAAGAAGTTGAGGGATAAATTATTCTAAATGGAAAATAAATTACACTTGACGATAAAGATTATGAGTTTTGGGACTTGGCCTAGCGTGCGTGCAGCTGGATCCTGGGGCCCCAGACACGCTTGGCACATAGTCCCTGCTCAATACATCCTTGTTGAATATTTTTAATAACTTGTACTCACTTCTAATAAATCTATCACTTGATTAATTCAATTTTCTAAGAAACAAAATACCAGGACGAGTTTGAATATCTCTTTTGGGATCCAAGTCAGGGATTTCAGCACACTCTAAGCTCCTCACTAATGAGACGATCTTGTCAGCCGTGAGTGTGACTTTCATGGGAGCCTGGCCAACGTGGCCTAACTATGTGGAATTCCCTGTAGAACAGAGCATGCTCTATCTAGTCCTCGTTGCTTTCCAGTTCATTTTCAGGATAAATGGAGCAGAGAGCTGAAGGTGGGTGGGGGGTGGACACGCTTGCCGTGGGAAACTCTCCACAGACCGGCAGTGTCCACACAGTTTCTCATCAGATTTGGATCGCCTGTGCTCATCGATGTCCACTCACGCGGGATCAAACCAGAAACGTGGTTCCACCTCAGCGTGCGGCTGACAAGGAGTCTGGGAGAACACATCTAGTTCCTTTGGAAGGAGTATTTCTGTGGGAAAGGAAGCAGACTTGCCCTGTCTGAGGGGAGCAGTGGCGTGTTGGGTGTCTGAGCTTCCTTTTCCTGTGATGGGCACAGGGATATTTTGAATGACAACAAGGTGTGGGACCCTTCAAGAAGACTGAGCCACACTGTCACCACATGTCTTTATACATATGATGCACATACGGAGACTCTGTTGCTGTTGTTACTTGGGGTTGAATATAGGGATAATAGGGGACCCCACATAGCCAAACACCATTGCTCCCAACATGCCTTGTCTTTTCTTTTTTTTCGAGGTAGGGTTTCACTCTAGGTCAGGCTGACCTGGAATTCACTATGTAGTCTCAGGGTGGCCTTGAACTCTGCCTCCCGAGTGCTGGGATTAAAGGCGTGCTCCACCACATCTGGCCCATGCCTTGTCTTTTTTTAATAATTTCTTTTTTTCTTCTGTATATATTTTTCATTTATTTATGAGGAGCGATGGGTGCCTCAGGGCCTCTAGCCTCTGCAAATGAACACATGTGCCACCTTGTGCATCTGACTTATGTGGGTTCTGGAACCTAGGTCGTTGGGCTTCACAGGCAAGGGTCTTAACCTCTAAGCCACCTCTCCAGCCCTGCCTTGTTTTATTATAAATACCTAAAAGAATCACTTGGACTTCCCCTTAAACTATGCTAATACGTTATTTCACTGCACCTAAGAAAAGAAGTATGATCAATCATTGACCAATATTTCTCTTTTTTTTCCTTAAGAACATACTTGGCATGCATGGGTACCATCTTCTCCCTCCTCCTTGGCCTCATTCCACTGGGGCCCCTCCTCAGTGGGGTTGCTGGTATTCCCCATGGGGTTATGGGTTATGCCTTGTGGGATTATCAGTCAATTATTGAGGGGAGGCAGTGCCTCTGGGTATGACATCCCAACCTGTGGCTCTTACAATCTTTCCACCCCCTCTTTTGCAAAATTCCCTGATCCTTGGTGGGTGAGTTTTAAGTCTACTTCAGTGATGAGCTCTGAGGAGCCTCTGGATCTCGGCTTTGGTAGGTGTCGAGTGTCCCCAAGGTCTGTCTCCTTCACCCTGGTGCTGCTTGTCAGGCTCATCATGGGAGCAGCTCTCTTGCTGGTCTCCCCAGTTCCTCTGTGGTTTCGCCTGGGCCTTGACTTAGATGCGAGGGGTGGTTTATCTCCTCGGATCTCACTACCTTCTGAAAAAGTAAAACAGGTTCTCCAATGGAGAGTGACGTCAACATAGGTTGAATTGGGTAAGCGTTATTAATTTAGGGAGAGTTTAATGGATGTCGCCCCTCTTCTAGCCAGAGACTAGTGGGAACTTCACATTGGGGAGCATAATCTTTGTCTCCATAGGATTCAGACCTGGCTCTCAGTGTCAGACATGAGTTCCTTTCCACTGAGCAGATCTCTTAGCCAGTCAGAAAGCCATTGCATGGGCGGGCACTTCCTGTCGGGCCGGCTGCTTCTGAGCAGCTGAGACCTCAGGTTGCTCAGACCGTTGTTGGTCGCTTTTCCCCAATAGCTCATGAAGCGCTTTCCAGCACTAGACAGGCTAACTGTCTGGGGACAGGCTCTCTTCCAGATTCCAGCCAGGTCTCTCCGTGTTCTATACCGGCAGCATAGGATGTCTTCAGCAATAGGGTCTTACCTTATACCTCAGGCCAGTAATCAAGTGCTTTGACAGAAGCCTCTCTTGTTTTGGGGACCTCGTAATTCTCTCTGATTTATAGTTGAACGTGGGTAGCACCTATTTCTGGTACTGCGAATTACAGGTTGGAGCCAAAATGTCCTAAGGCGAGGCTTCATCCCACCCTCTACAGGGCCCTTATTTTCAGGTTCTCCCCCTATACTCCTGCTGAGGGTTATGTCTTTTAGTCTACCTTCAAGGAGAAAGGTTTCTATGGTACTAGTTCATTTTTGCTTTATTTTCCCCCATTCTCTCCTTCCCCTCCCACCCAAACCCTTCCATCCCTATTGTCTGGGCCTCAAGTTGCCTATCCAGTATGCCCCAGCAACTCAAGCTGACCCAGGTTAGGAACTGAAGTGTGTGTGTGTGTGTGTGTGCGTGTGTGTGCATGTATGCACGTGCTCATGTGTGATGTATTGTATGATGTGCACATGCCATAGCACACATACATGTGAAGGTCAGAGGACAACTTCATGGTGTTTCTCCTCTCCTTCCACCCATATCTTATTTATTTATCTATTTATGCATTTTTATTTGAGAGAGAGAAAGAGGGATAAAGGGAGAGAGAATGGGCACACCAGGGCCTCTAGCCACTGCAAATGAACCCCAGATGCATGTGGCACCTTGTACACCTGGCTTACATGGGACCTGGGAAATTGAGCCTGGGTCCTTTGGCTTTGCAGGCAAGTGCCTTATCTGCTAGGCCATCTCTCCAGCCCTCCTTCCACACTTTTGAGGAAGCCTCTCCCAGCTCCCATTAACAAAGCATGCCATCTCCTTGATGCTGAGTTTTGAAATGATTTTTCCCTCTCTTTCCACATGAATCACATCTGAGTGAACTGGCTTGATAGACTCAGTTCCAAACATTGAAGTGCTGGCTCACACTGGGCACTCAAACATTGCTCCACCGAATAAATTAAAACAAGCACGAGGCTGTTCTTGAGTTTGCAGTTCATGAGTTAAAAGAAATGTGTCAGAAGATGTTAGTAGCTCATGTGCTGTGACAAAGGCCAGCTAGGAAGTGCTACTGATCTGTGGTCCAGAGGGACTGAGCCAGGCTGCTGTGGAATGCCAAGTTTCATTTTCAGTGAGACACGGATACACACTGCAAAGCTCGGGGACTTCCGAATGTTCAGGAAGATGCCAAAGACCTGCCAGCTCTCAGGAGGAGCTCTTCATTTCAGTGGAGATGGAGGCAGGCTCTGACGGGTGCGTGATGGCTCACCACCCCAGGACATCTCTGGAGGTCACGGGAGCACCCTACCAGAATTCAGCTCACCACCCACTATCTCCAAGGCCCCAAGTAGACATGGGAGTTTTCTCCCACTCTGAGGAAGTCTTCCTTCCGACTACGAAAATGCGAGGTCAACTCAGCCAACGAAAGCCAGCCCAATATCCATGTGATTCTGATGTCAGCCAAGTGTTACCACCGTGCTTGCTCTCTGTGTACCGTGGTCTGGTGTCACTGGGTGATACCTCTCTCCTCCCTTTGGTCACTGTTGACCAGCCTTCTAAGATGTTGGGCCGGAAATTGTCAGCTGTTGTCATGCAGTTAACAGACTGAGAGCATGGCCCTTGGACACGTGTGTGTGTGTGTTTGTGTGTGTGTGTGTGTGTGTGTGTACAAGACATATTTCCTATCAGAGAACAGCTGTTGGTGGGGGCTTTGACCCAAGAAATTATCATGTCCTGCCAGTGCATGAATGATTTGAGCTCTGGAAAGTTCTCTTCTAATCAGCTCATTTTTCTCAAGAGTTCAGGCTTAAATGGATATCTTGTATTGAATTCATTCAATTCCAGAAATCAAATGCGAATTTCTGCAGCCCCATTCAAGTAGAAGACATGAAAACGAGCACTTTCCTTCTTATCCACTTTCATCTCTAAGTTCCTTCACGTGCTTTCGAGGCAATGACTGTGTGCTCAACCAAATGAAGTGTAGGAGGGAAAGGGGCTTCTGTCAGTAATACAGTTCTGGAAACTCTGAGAAAGCATCTCAAAAGATGGCCATCTGAGCAATGACGCCCATTCCTCCAGAAGGTTCTTTCATGAAAGCCAGCAACAGGTTGCTGAGACTTATTAAATATTCGAACTATGTCCTCTGTACAAAAGTTTTGGGAATGTGTCAAAAGGAATGAACACAATGAATACCAGGTGCGATGAGGCATTGATCTGTGGCCCAAAGGGACCACGTGGCCTGCTCTTGAACACCAGGTTTAATTTCCAGCTAGACCCGGATACAGAATGCAAAGCATGACCTCGGGAGTCCTGGGCATGTCTGGAGAATGCCTGACGATCCCGGGAGGTGCAGAAGGGAGGCTAGAATGATCAAGCTGCCATTCTGGCTTTTGTCTTCGAAGTCTACAGAGAACACGGCATCCTGCAGGGACAGACGGCCAGCGTTACACTGGTTCCCAAAGATGCTCTTGAAGAGGAGGTGAGCAGCATAGCACGCTTGTTCAGGAAGAGGACTGGATCCACTTCAGACCCTACGTTAAGGTCTTCCTGCTCTGCTTCTACTTACTTGTAACAGACTCTGCCCCCCCTCAGGACCCCATTCTTATCTTACAGCAGCCTGCAGGTGCCTTGAAGGCTGATGGGAAACCTCTGGGGGTTCCAATAGAATCTGAATCGCTGGATCTCAACTCCCAACAGCAAAACTCATCTTGGGCTTGCAGCCCTGCTGTTCAGCTCCTGCAGCCCTGTCACTAGCTCCTCCTTGCTGATCCTCTCCGTGAGGTACCAGAAGGAAGTCTTGAGACACAGGAGTGCTTCTCCCTCCTTAGCAGGCACTAAATCCCAAAGCAATTCAGGAATGATCCAAGGTTGAATGTCACGGCATCTGACGGAGCTTATAAGCAATGACCTTGCCCACTGACGGTTGGCATAGCAAACAGAGAAGAACTACTTAGGGTGCCGTGAGGACCCTGTACGTGTGAGTTACTGGAGGCATGGGAAATGGCCAGAGTCTCGTGCAGCCGTAAGTGATAGGGTGTGAACACAGGGGACAGAAGCGCACAATCAGAGGGTGCATGGGCCCAGACACAGAAAGACTCCGACCAGGAATGTACCAGTAGCCACTGGCCAGTAGTGGGAAATTCACGTCAGAAAGCTAAGGATGTGGTAGAAAAGGTTTGAACGACAGAATATGGGGAACCTCAAGGAGGATGGGACAATCATGGTCATCAGAGGACGTTAACCCTGGGGTGGCCCTGGGAAAGTCCTACAGGGCTCTATATCCTGGAAAGTGGGCTCTGGGAGGTTACTGGCTGGACAGCAGCTTTCTAAGGCTTCTCAGTGAGCCTCACATCCAGGGACTTTTGTCTGAAGTATTTATCAATGTAAGGGTCCCAACCAAAATCTGTAATCTTTTCAATGACAGTGTGAGGGCCAATATTAAAATAAGGCTCCAATTTTCTTGAAATTTATGTTATTGAAAAGATACACATAGAGCTGAGGAGATGGCTTAGTCAGTAAAGGGCTGGCTGATGTGCATAAGCTCCTGAATTCGGTTCCTAAGAATGCACATGAGTATCAGAGGCAGGGTGTGTGCCTGTAATTCCAGCCCTGGGGAGGCAGAAATGGGGGCTCCCTAGAACTTGTTGGCCAACTAGTAAGCTCCAGGCCAATAAGAGATCCTGTCTTGGGCCAGAGATGCTTAGCAGTTAAGGTGCTTGCCTGTGAAGCCTAAGGACCCAGGTTCAACTCTCCAGGTCCCACGTAAGCCAGACACAGATAAGTGAGGCAAGCGCAAGGTCACACATGCTCAGTGGGTGGTGCAAGCTTCTGGAATTCCACTGCAGTGGCTGAGGCCCTGGCTCGCCAATTCTCTCTCTTTCTCTCTCTGTCTAAAAAAAAAAAAAATCCTGTCTCTGTAATATAATGTGGAACATGATCAAGCAAGATCCCCAATATTGAACTCTGTCCTACAAATACACAGGCACATATATGCAGAAACACACATGAACACTCATATATATGCATGCACATTACATATTCATCTTTAAAAGGCACACATAAAACTCATTTAAAATTTTAATATTTTTATTTATTAGCAAGAGAGAGAGACAGAATGGGTGCCCCAGGGCCTCCAGCCACTGTAAATGAACTTCAGACACATGCGCCACCACGTGCATCTGGCTTACATGGGTTCTGGGGTATGAAACCTGGGTCCTTAGGCTTCACAGGCAAGTGCCTTAAACGCGAAGCCATCTCTCCAGCCCAAAACTCATGTTTCGAATATGTATCTATATTTCTGAGTATAGCACATGAAGCTAATTCCTCATTAAATGTCAGCCTTTAAAATCTTTCCATCAGAATACAGTGCCTATGTGGTGTAGGCATAGAGTGCGTGTCCAGGTGGGGCCTTAGGTGGTGATGGCCAGTGTCCTTCCAACTTAGCCTCCAGCATTGAGTCCTCAGCCTGTCACGTGTCGTGGACACAGAATGTCCCAAGTTCTGTGGCTGGGGACAGGTCCCTCTTCCCCGAGTTCGGAGTCAGAGTCCTAGCTGAGGTCACGTACGGGTGCTCATGGGGCAGGACGTCAGCGTGCTGAGTGAGGCGGAGAGTCTTCAAGTGTGCAAAGCAGTATCTCTTTGAAATGAGTTAATATAACTTTTAGGCTTTGGATCACACAGCCAACGTAGACTCATTAGAACTCTCTTCTCCCCAAAATGCACCTGGAAATGATAAAAAAAAAAAAAAAAGAACTCCAGCTGCCTATTTTGAGTAATGTTGGCAAAGTTTTCCAAGATTTTTACAGTTTGGCTCCAGCACAGCCGGGGCAGAGGGAGCCGCAGCTCGCGGAAGCCAGGCCCCGGCCCTCCCAGCTCCGAGGCCGCCCCCGAAACAGTGAAAGGGAGTCACGGTTGTTCTCGCTGCCGCTTTGAAGAGTCTCAGCCAAGTGTTCTAGAAACAAAGAAGAAAGGGTCCCCCCAGCCCGGTGGAAACACTCGGAGCACTTTAACAGCACTTCCCAGAGAGAACAGTGTGGGGAACATTTGGATCCTGTCGTAGAAGTCATTTTATTTAAAGAACTTTTCGCAAGTGGAGGGCGCTGACTGTCTGGCAGATGTGCAGAAATGCTTCTTTGAAGAAAAAATAAACCTATGTGCGCCATGAACTAGATATAACCTCTTGCAGGTATGCACACATGGGTCTTGGTGTGCACATGCTTGTGAACACAGATGTGTGTGTGTGTATGTGTATTCGTCAGGGTTTTCTAGAGGAACAGAACCTATAGAATGAATTGCATTAAAAGGGAATTTATTGAATTAGTTTATGACAGTCCAACAACAGCAGATTACAGGCCTGAGAGTCAAGGAACCCGGTAGCTGCTCAGTCCAGGAGGTTGGATGCCTCAGCGGTCCCCAATGGGCACTGAAGGCCTGGGGGTGTCCTGGAGCGACTGCTCTTCAGTCCCCTCTGGAAAGCAGCAAGCAGCAACGGCAGCCAGGTGGGGGGTGGGTGGGAGAAAACCTTTCTTCCCAGAGCTTCTTTTGATAAAGCCCCCCTCCGAGAGGGGCTGCCCACTCTGGGGGAAGGGCTCACCCTCAGGGAAGGATTCCTTCTTTAGTTAATCCTTCCTGGAAGCAACCTCAGAGACCCACTTATGAGGAATGCCTGTGGATTCCTAAACAGATCAAGTTGACATGAACTTAACCATCACAGCGCATGTGTTCAGGCAAGTCTGTATGTGTGCATATGTGCATCGTACATGTGTGTATGCATGAATGCATGTGTACACATGTTGGGGAGGAAGATTGGCAGAGGACTGGAGGCACCACACAATGGTGGGTCCTCAGGCAGGGGTGTGACTGAAGCGGGGGTCTGTGGAGTCTAAGGCTCCTCCAGGGCACAAGTACAACCTCTTTCCCTCCACCACCCACTCTGCTGGGTAACCTGCACTGAGGAGTGTCTTCGATCAGGGGGACCTGCTGGTGCCCACAAGGTGGGTTGATGTCCTCCTCCGGGACTACAGAGAGCAAGAGAAGGGGTCCATATGAAGCCCACATTCACTCTTCTTGCTTTCCATGGAATATTCCAACAGAAAGTCAAGGGCATGGTCAATGATCTGAGCTCCTCCCAAGAAGCACAGAGAGACACCGGGCTTCCTAAGGTACCACTTGTGGGCCAGAAAAGCAGAAGACGAGAGTCAGGTCCTTCTTTGGGGCTATAGAATCATTTCTTTTTTTAAATTTTTGTTTATTGGTGGGGGAGGAGACAGAAAGGGTGTACCAGGACCTCCAGACACTGCAAACGAACCTCAGACGCATGCTCCACCCTGTGCATCTGGCTTACGTGGGTCCTGGGGAATCGAACCTGGGTCCTTAGGCTTTGCAAGCAAGCACCTTAACCACCCAGCCATTTCTCCAGCCCCAGAATCATTTCTTACTCATGGAAAACACTTGTATGGCTCAAGGAGGGCTCTGTACCCCTGGGAAGATCTGACGCCTCTCCATCCTCTGTATCAGAACCATCCAGCATTAGCTAAGTACACCTCTGACTAGAATCGGAGTCTAGGTGCTTCTGAGGGTCTATGCTCGTCCAGAGACTCTGTGAAGCCCTGGCCTAAGCCACCAGCAGCATGGAGTCCTGAGACGTGTGAAGCCGATCAGAGGCCACGGGAGGCTACGCCAGCCACGAGGTTGGATGTGACTGGGGCCTCGCTGTGCTTGGCAGATTCAGGGAATGGAGCGCCGCTCTGGCCTTTGGGCTGCAGGAGTTGTACTTCCAAAATGTGACTCCTGGTGAAGAGGGTGCCCCCCACCCCGCAGCTGCCATGCCCATCTCTGAGGGAGGGTGCCACGAGGGGGGTGCGTGGGCACACCCTTAAGGGGTCAGGCTGGCTGCGGCTGGGTTCCTGAGTGCTCACGTTTCTCTCCACTCCCCGTGGCTCATGGACTTACACCAGGGTCCTTGGAGGGAAGAGACATACCGAAGAGGGCATGCCGGGCAGGGCATCTATGATAAAAGCCAGGATTCCAGGGACGTGTCTCCAGCCCTCATCTGAGGGGCTATCACAATGGAGAAAGGATGCACCTGATGCGTGAGGACACAGAACAGTCATTCCTGGAAACAGAGACGCCGCACTGGATCCCCGTATTACGTACACGTGGAGCCATGCCTCGCTGAGCACAGGGCCTGGCCCACTGCGTCAAGCATGCCCTGGTTTTAGCATCAGAAGCCCCATTGCACATACGAAGGATGGACGATGCCCAAACAGGGAAGCCACGAGTGTGGGTTCAGGCACTGCGGGGAGCTAGAGTCATGACAAGCCTGCTGTGAAGTGGTCCCGTTGCAGACACCAGGAAGCACCTGGCCAGGTTACAGGACACAGGAAGGAAAGGCCACCAGGCCCCTGTGGACACTAATCAGGCCCCAGTGGACACTGGCCCTTCTCAGCCCCTCTGCCGGCAGGAAGGCTGCTCAGGGTAGCAGGGCTGACGAGAACTCTTCTCTCCGTGCTTCCCTGCCTGGCTGCTCTGTGGGCACAGACTCGAGCTCTCGAGCAAGGCTTCTTCAGACACGGGCTGTGCGGCATGCCTTGCCACCTTGTTAGGGGTGCCAGTTCTCTTTAGGGCCAGAATCCTCATCTGTGTCCTCAGAGAGGCCACTTACTGCCCTCAGGGAAGTCTCAGACTAGGAGAGCTAGCATCCAGATGACCTGGGTCACAGAGAGCCTTGGACTCATGGGATATGAGGGTGGAGAGCAGAGACCATTCATATTGCACAGAATACAATGGGCAGGGCCCATGCCTGCCCTGTTGCACATAGACCAAGCTTAGGATGGCCACACGTGCTGGTCCTCTGTGTTTGTTGGTCATTACAAATGCTCTGAATGTACCTTGGTCCAGCCACAGATGGGCTGTGGGACTGTCCCTTGGGATGGTTGTGGGCTCTGCGTGTTTGATGCTGAATGAGTAACCTGTTTGTCATCTGTTTGCCATGAGCTACGCCATCTTGGCATTGAGTCTGTCTGAGGGCTTCTGTGTTGAGGTTCAGCTGTCAGTGCAGGCACCTGGACTATGGACCTCATAGCTGTGCACGAACCTGACCCGTCACAGGATCTGGGACAGATGGCCACGTGGATGTGACCTCCCAGGTTACTGCTTTCCTGACACGGCTGTCTGGGATGCAATTCCATTCCTCTGTAGTCCTTAGAGATTTTTTTTTTTTTTTAAAGGCACAAGATCAAATGTTGTATGCCACTATCAAGTTTTCATAACCAAATACAATCAATATTTTAAAGTTTGTAATTCAAACAGGGGGCAGAGGGGTGGCGGGCTGGCCACTTGGGTCAGGAGGAGGTGAGCATGGGAGCAGGCTGTGGGTGCCTGTCACGCAGCTGGCCTGTCCTTGCAGGTTGACCATCCATCCAGATCCAGAGGTGAGGCTGCACTCACACCAGGCCGAGACCCGGGCCTCACCTTAGAGTGTGACACAGGAACTTGGGTTCAGGGAGGGCGGCGCTCAGGGAGCCCCGTTGGCTTCAGCAGAAGGGTGGAGTACACGGAGAGCCAGAGTGGAGGCTGAACTCTGCACACCAGCCATCCCCTGCCCTGGTAATGGTCCCCCAGCCGCCAATCACGAGGAGTATTGCCGGGAAACAGGATGACACTTGCTCCTCAGTTAAAACAATCCAGACGTGTTAAAAAGCCTCTTTGAATGGGGGCTGGAGAGATGTCTGGGCAGCTCAAGGTATTTGCTTGCAAAGCTTGAAGGCCTGGGTTAAATTTCCCAGTACCTACCCAAAGCCAGACGCACAAAGTGGAGCATGTGTCTGGAGTAAATTTGCAGTACAAGAGACCCTGGCTCATTCATTCCCTCTCTCTCTCTCCCCTCTCTCTCTTTCTCCCTTTCCATCCCCCTCTCTGTTTCTCCTCCCCTGTCTCTTCTCCTTTTCTCTCTCCCTCTCTGTTTCTTTCCCCTTGCAGGTAAATAAATAAATAAAAATCCTCTTAAAAATGCCTCCTTGCGTACCCTGCTTTTTTTTTTTGTTAGTTTGTTTTTTTGAGGTAGGGTCTCACTTTGGCCCAGGCTGACCTGGAATTCACTATGTAGTCTCAGGGTGGCCTTGAACTCACGTGATCCTCCTACCTCTGCCTCCCAAGTGCTGGGATTTAAAGGCGAGAGCCACCACGCCTGGCTTTTTTATTTTATTTTATTTTATTGGTTTTTCGAGATAGGGTGTCTCACTCTAGCCCAGGCTGACCTGGAATTCAGGGTGGCCTCAAACTCACAGCCGTGGTCCTCCTACCTCTGCCTCCCAACTGTTTGTTTGTTTATTTATTTTGCTTTTTTTTTTTTTTTCAAGGTAGGGTTTCACTCTAGCCCAGGCTGAACTGGAACTCACTCTGTAGTCTCAAGCTGGCCTCAAACTCATGGCGATCCTCCTACCTCTGCCTCCCAAGTGCTGAGATTAAAGGCGTGCATCACTGCGCCTGCCCCCTGCTTTGTTTTGGGGTCCCTATCCCCCAGCATTGATTTGGAAAGCTGACATGGTTTTCCATGATCTCATAGGCTGGGTTTTGGTTCCAGTGTCTTCCACGTCTGTCTGTGATCACGGTGTGGGTTTTGGGAGAGAGAGAGAGTCTTTCTTAGCTCTCAAGGGGCTTGGCTTAGAGGCTAGAGCACCTGATGCTCAGTGGTCATTTATGGTCCTCAAGACAGTGGCTTTCAAGTGCGTTAGTTTGCAACCCACAAATGAACGCAGAAGGGTGAGGAAAACAGGGACTTACTAGAAAAGAAAGGGAAAAATATAACAGCAAGTTAAAAGTAAGCCAGGAAGCTAAGCTGAACAGCTCTGGAGCAGAGAGGGGCTCCAAGCAGGGAGCCCCATAGTGACATGAAGGGAGGTCATTGGTTGTAACCCTGGGGACTTAAAATGGGCATCAAGTTGGGGTGAGTTGGATTGGTTACTTTGAGTACATGTCGGGGGTGGGGCATGGGGCTGGTAGACTGGCGTTCCCCAGAGGACTGAATACTTTATACTGTATGTGCCAGCGTGGGGAATGGCTTCTGGTCGTCTGCCACGTCAGCATGAGTCAGGGCTTTCTGCAGTTTTAACTCTTGGCCTCTGCTTTCTGGACTTCTATAAAAATCTCTGAGCCACGGGTATCTATTAACTCTCTTGGGGTCTGTAACCCCAACTAGCTTCCTGCAAAATGGTGAGTGAGACTGCTTTACTCCTACTCTCTGTCGCTGAGAGTTCCTGTCCTTCTTGGTCACACTCAGCCCCGTAGCACTGGGCGGGCTCTGTCCCTGCAGGGCCTAAGCTCGGGGCTGCGCCCTCCTCGAGGTCCTAGAACCAGTTAGTGTAACATCTCCGCCATGGGCTGTTGCCCCGCATCTGCGCAGATGCTAGCCCCTGACAGATAGTTGCCTACCCTCAGTCTTCCCTGTGCCCCTGAGGTTCTTCAGTGAGGTCCCCATCCAGACATCCTGTGCAATTGTAGAATTGTCACACTGGTGGGTGATGGAGCCAGATCCACCACCAGCAGCCGTATGTCTACAAATGCCTTTTCTTTTTGTTTATTTGTTTATTTTTATTTATTTATTTGAGAGTGATAGACAGAGAGAAGGAGGCAGAGAGAGAGAGAGAGAATGGGCGCGCCAGGGCCTCCAGCCACTGCAAACAAACTCCAGACGCGTGTGCCCCCTTGTGTATCTGGCTAACATGGGTCCTGGAGAATCGAGCCTTGAACTGGGGTCCTTAGGCTTCACAGGCAAGCGCTTAACTGCTAAGCCATCTCTCCAGCCCTATAAATGCCTTTTTAAGTGGCGAGAAAGCCCTCTTTGAGTAAGCAGTACCTTGTGTAAACACCGTTCCTCCACGGCCCCGCCAAGGCTCCGTGCCCACCGCCAGCGCTGTGAGGCTTGTCTTTGCCTGACGGTACACATCCCTGTCACAGGCTGCCTAGGACCTTCACACTCATTTCCCACCCACTCAGAACCGGAACTGTGAGTTTTCTTTGTGTGTGTGTTTTTTTTTTAGGGGGTGTTTTCAAGGTAGGGTCTTTCTCTAGCCCAGGCTGACCTGGAATTCACTGTGTAATCTCAGCGTAGCCTTGAACTCACGCCGATCCTCCTACATCTGCCTCCCGAGCGCTGGGATTAAAGGCGTGCACCGCCACGTCTGGCTAGGATCTATGGATGCTTTATGAAAGTAGGGTTCTACCCACATCCTAATGAGACTCAATTACATCTGGGCTTCGAGCAAAACGTCACACAGAGTGAGGAGAAGTGTGTTGTTCATAGGAATGTGCGCTCTTAGCACTGGCAATGACCCCTTGGACAGAATGGGTGCAGACAGCAGTGAGAGCCCTGGACTAGACCACTGAGCATCTGGGAACTTGCCAGGTTCTAAAGATCCAAAAACCCCGGGGGATTTCTTGTTGATGTGCTCCGTGCACCCCCCCCCCCATGTGCTGGGCAGGAGGCAGGTTGTGTCCTAGGGTGAGGCCGCCCCTCAGACCTCACAGTCAGGAACACCCTACTGACAATTCCCAGGCTCCGGCCGGGCTCAGGTTTGGCCCTCTTCAGCAACGCAGACTCTCTCTGGCCACACTGCGACCAGCCTACCTTCCCCTTGCTAACTGCCGTCCTTCTGTCTGCGCTGTAGGTCGCTATGTCCCCACAGGTCTCATTTGGTAGTCTGAAAACAGAGAATGTGACTAACCAGCCCAGACTCCCTGACTCCCGTTTTCAACCTCAGCAGGTTAGAAAAGCTGTTTCCACAGGGCTGAGCTATGGAAGGTGCTGGTACCAGAGCAAGCATCCCAGGTGCCCTAGAGGTAGGGCATGGGTGGGGCACACGCCACGCTGCTGGCTTATCTTTCACATATCGCTGATCTCCATGCCCTTCAAGTCCATTACTTATTTATAAGACGTTCTCTATCTTCCTCTCTCCTTCTCTCTTTCTTCTTCCCTCACTCTCTTTCTCTCTCTCTTTCTAGGCTCAGTTTAAGGGTCAGAATCTTGCAAGAGAAGCAGAATCCCTCCAGTGTAAGTGCATGAGCCAATTTTCAACTTTTACTATTTTTGTTCAAATTTGAATAGAGAACATACATTTGGAACTAGATTTTAAGCATAGCTTGAGCAGAGAGTTTCAGGGCGAGTTTTGTTTTTTTTTTTCCTTTAAGATGAAATTTTTTGTGAAATATATCTAAACTTAATGATTTCGCTTTTGAAAATATTTATTTTTATTTATTTGAGAAAGAGGCAGAGGGAGAGAGAGAGGGAAAGAGAGAGGGAGAGAGGGAAAGAGAGAATATGGGTGCACCAGAGCCCCCAGCCACTGCAAATGAACTCCAGTTGCATGTGCCTCCTGGTGCATCTGGCTTATGTGGGTTCTGGAGAATCCAACCGTGATCCTTTGGCTTTGCAGGCAAACACCTTAAGCACTAAGCCATCTCTCCAGCCCTTAATCTTATGATTTCTTATTGAAAAGGCATGGGCTGAAGAGATGGCTTAGCGGTTAAGCGCTTGCCTGTGAAGCCTAAGGACCCCGGTTCGAGGCTCGACTCCCCAGCACCCACGTAAGCCAGATGCACAAGGGGGCGCACGCGTCTGGAGTTCGTTTGCAGTGGCTGGAGGCCCTGGCATGCCCATTCTCTCTCTCTCTCTCTCTGCCTCTTTCTCTCTCTGTCTGTCGCTCTCAAATAAATAAATAAAAATAACAACAAAAAAATTAAAAAAAAAATAAAAAAAGAAAAAGAAAAGAAAAGGCACCCATCTTTCTTGAAATCACTAGGAGCCGTAGTACAGGCCCCGACTGTGACCTAGGGACGTGAACGTGCCCTCAGCTCCCTTCCTGCCCATGGGACCATAGCACATGTTTCCGCTAGTCACAGTCCATAGTTCTTCCTGGAAGAAGTACGATCCAGATGCCCGTTAACAGCTCGACGCTTCAGGATGGAGATGGGAAGAGCTCGTTGTGTTCTGACTGTGAATGTTCTTCAGTCCAGACATCTCTGGCCAATCTGAGAATCTGCAGTGTGGCGCAGTGAGTACTGTGTGTGTGTGTGTGTGTGTGTGTTAGTGGGGATGTGTGTGCACACATGTGGAGGTCAGAGGAAGACCTTGCGTGCTGCTCATTGCCTTCTACCTTTTCTGAGCCGTTCTCTTGTTCTCTGCTGTACATAGTAGGCTAAGCTACCCCCACGGGAACTCTATCGCGACTTCCCATCATGTTATAGGAGCTCCAGATTACAAACAACCACCAGCTGTGTCTGGCTTCACATGCATTATGGGGTCCCTGAACTCAGGTCTCCACTCTTGCACAGCAAGCTCGACTCTGGCCTGCATCTCCAAAGCATTCTCTTTTCCTGCAAGGTTGGCCCGTGTGCACCTCTGAGTGGTGACCACTAGGCTCTGGGGTGCTGAGGAGACAGGGTCTGTCATACTGCTCTGGAAACAGTTTAGAATGAGTATTTCCAAATATCCAAGAGTCAAAACATTGGAAATTTAGGCCACCCTAATAGCTCGAGCTTCCAGAAACTCAACTGATGCTCTCCGTAGTCACTCAATAGGGTGAAAGCGGTTGGCTTCATTCACACTTCGGGAGGTGACGTGAGGGGCACCCACAACCTCGATCTGATTGGCATTGTTCACTTCATCCCAAGAGAAGCCACTCACACAAACTGATCTCTGACTGGAGTCAGACCAGCCCCAGCCCCACACACCTGCTCTTCTGACCACAAAGGAAGAGGGGGGCCTAAGGAGGTGGTTAAGGGTGGGTGTTGTCTGCACCCCACCTGATTGTGATGATAATCCAGGCACTGAGAGGGATCCATTGAGATTTTAGATGAGCCTGTGGGCTGCTTGAACAGGAAGCATGGTGTGCACATCCACACACTGCTGGGCCTGGATCCATTCTCATTCTCCTTCCGCCTTCTCCACACCAGCCACACTGTCCCAAGGTCCTGCTCCTTTGAAGAAGGCATAAGAGAATAGAGACACAACGACATGCCGAGGTCATAAATGTGGCCTTGTGGGCTGGATAGATGGCACAGTAGTTGAGGTGCTTGCCAGCAAAGCCAAAGAACCCAGGTTTCATTCCCCAGGACCCACGTAAGCCAGATGCACAAGGTGGTACATGCGTCTGGAGTTTGTTTGCAGTGGCTGGAGGCCCTATGCGCCCTCTCTCTTTCTCTCTTTCTCCTCTCTCTAATAAATAAATAAATGAAATATTTAGTAAACAAAGAATGTGGGCTGGAGGGATGGCTTAACGGTTAAGATTGCCTACAAAGCCAAAGGACCCAGGTTCGAGTCCCCAGGACCCATGTAAGCCAGATGCACAAGGTGGCGCATACACATGGAGTTTGTTTGCAGCGGCTAGGGACTCTGGCACGCCCATTCTCCCTCTCAAATAAATAAAACTGATTTTCAAAGAATGTGCTATCAATGTGGCATCATGGAGATGAAGAGCCACTTCCCAGGGGCCTGGATAGGGATGCAGGATGCTAGCAGAAGGGATAGCACACGTTGCCTCTGAACCACCCAGACTGGCCCGAAGCATGGGGCTCTGCCTTATCTGACCCCTGGGGCTCAGACTTTGGGCTAAAGCCATCCCTTCAAGGCACCTTTGGAGTCATCGGACTCCACTCCTCGTTCCTTATGGAGTGCTCCATTGCGTCCAGCACCGCCTGGTTTCACCCCTAGGACTGCTTGCTTTTGCCAGGCGAGGTCTGCCTGCTTCCATTAAGAGGGTTTTAGACACCTGAAGTGAAATTCAGTGTCACTGCTCTCCCTTCGTGTGAAGGAGGCTGTCTGTTAGCGAGAGCAGCTTTGTTCTTTCTCTTGCCATTGTTAATTTTCCCTTTGGACCTGCCCCTCACTAGGATGCATGGATAATTTTACTTGAACCATTGATGATGATATGACTGTATCAGACTTGAAGATTGTCATTTGGGAAAAAAAAAACAATATAAAAATAAAAACAGGTGAGTTCCAGCCTCCAAGAGGCCTCCTCCACTCCTGTTCCACAGCCAGATATTAGGCGGCTGCCTTCAAATTTAAGCTGACATTCTATGCCCAGGGATTTGAAATCCTGCAGAATATGAAAGGCCTCCATCTTTACCTTGAAAGCAGACTTTTAAAATCCGTTCTCTGTGGGGCTGTTGCAGTCCCTGGATAATTCTAAGTGACATTACGCAGCAAGCGAGTTTGGCTCAGCATGAGTCACTCCATGGAAATGTGTGTTTTAAACATAATTGATTCCATGAGCCGAGCCTGAGAAAGCAAGTGGCAGTGCTGGCTCTGCTCTGCCTGGCACAGAGTGACCTTGAACTGCTCTTCAGATCCCACTGGCTCCCTTCCTTGACTTGCAGAATGCCCGGTCTATATGCCCCCAGTTGAGCCACCACGGACTTCCTTACAACTTAGCTGCCTTGGGGTCTAGGGAGGACTCTGCTGTGTGGTGGAGGAGGAGCAGCTGGAACTGCGACAGAGGTCTGGAGCACGAGAGACAGTGTTCCCAGGACTGGCCCTGGGAATGCCAGTGTGGAAAGTGGTAGAGGGCAAGAGTGTGGGCAGCGGTCCCCAGAAGGAGAGAGCCCCTTGCTGACCTGAGGCTCCCTGTTCCGGCCTCCTCTCTAGTCGCTCTCTCTTTCTCTTCCCCTCTCTCCTCCCTGAGGGTCTCTTCCCACCCTGGCCTCTCTCAGCCTAGGGCTCTGGGCTCTTTTTCCTTCCACACCTCCCTCTCAGATGGCACCATGTCGGAGATGTTTCTGGCCTTCTCTCTTGCTCGTGTGGTACCTGCCACCCCAGACGTTGTTGGTGACTATGTCCCCGGGATGAGGCTGTCGGAATCACAAGGACTCTGCTCAGAGAGTGCCCAGGATGGAAGGACCTTTTCTCACCTCCCAGCAATCTTGAATCCTTGTCTCTTCCAGCAAAGCACATGAGGAACTAGGGGGGCCTGGGGCTGGGGCTCGGCGCCCAGGAGATGCACCCCTGCCAATCTTTCGTGACTTTCCTTGGCGGTGTCCTTAGCACCTGCCCTGAGCCAACACCTCATCTTCTCAGCACGCATCAGCAGGGCCAGCTGTTGTCTTCCTGTGGGAGGTATGCGGTGCAGGGTGCCTACTCTAGTTTTTGCCCTAGCTTCTGGTTAGGGTCACACGACCACCGGCCATGCCCTGGTTAAACCCTTTCCCGTGAAATCCAAGCCATCGCCCATTTGAGGACAGGGCCGTGGCTCTGGAGGATAGACACTGTCCAGAGATACGGAAATTAGAGCGCAAGTCCAGGCCAAGGTGTCTCCCTGTCTGTGGTGGTTTGAATAGAATAGATGGCCCCCAATATATTCAGTTGTTTGTTTGTAGTTTGCATCTACAGCCACCTGGCTGGAGTCAGTGCCATTGTGTGGATCTTAAGGTGTGGTGGTGGGTTTCAGATTTCAATCTAAAGATATGCAAAGTCTGCCTAGCTGGAGTTCCTCAAGTGTGCTGTGGCTTTTGGTTTTTGGGGCTTGTGCTTCTCTCTCTGTCTCTGCTTGGTCCTGTGAAGGCAGGCCAGCTTCTTCTGCTATTATGGAACTTCCCCTGGATCTCTAAGCTTCAATAAATATCCTTTCCTCCATAACTGTGCCTGGTCTGGAAGTTCATCTCAGCGAACCTGAAGCTGTCTGATACACTGTCCCACAGTACCAAGGTCAGTGCTGAGGTCCAGGACTGGAAGAGAGGTCCTGGGATGGAGGCAGACACGGAAGCCCAGTCGGAGGGAGAAAGGACTCGGGAGATAACTTGGAAACCCATCCCAGGGCTGACTACCCTGCCGGGGACCATTTTATGGCAGCACGGGTGGGTGATGCTGACACCCATAGCTGTTCAGTAACCTGCGGTAACAGGACAGGCCCCTCCCTACAAAGAATCGCCTGTGTTCAAGCGTCGCCAAGGCCAGGCTGGGCAGCGACTGAACCGCAAGGCAGCCCGCTTTCATACTCCCAGGTTCACGGTGCACCTGCCCTCGACTCCTGGAGCTTTAATTCCCCCGTAGGACGGACTTAGATGGCCAGGCTCTGGAAAGCCACCTCTGCGATCGCTGTGACAATGTGTGTGGCACACCAGCCACGCTGGGAGCACCGTGCAACACGTGTGGGCAAAATGGAAAGGTGCCTTTACAAATCTACATGACAGAAACGTCCTTGGCCGGGTAACCCCTTGACTACCAAGAAAAAAAAAAGGATAAAAAAGAACGGCAACAAATAAAACCTCTTTCAGAATGCCTTCTTTTCAGTTTTATTGAAAATGCTGTATATATGAGTCCTAGGGGTGCAACGTCTGCTGATGTCTGGATGAATGTATATACTATGCTTATCAAACTGCCCAGTAAGCACTTCTCTTAATGTTCATACCCTTATATTAATGCTACTCTCACTTTGGGTAGAGAATCTTCTCTTTTCAGATGGCAGTGACCTTGGGACGACTCAGAAGGTATCATGGTGATGGAAAGAAGTGACAGGAGTGCTCAGTACTGCAATATCTCTATCACACCTTCCAAGGCTCAGGGTCTAATGTGGAAGAGGTGGCGGAAAGAATGTAAAAGCCAAAGAAAGGGTAGGACTCCTTACAATGTGCTCCCCCCAGACACAAAATGGCCTGGATATCCATGACCTCACAGTGCCTGACTCTACCTATACAAGACTGTCATAAGGGGAGGAAAAGATGATGACCTCAAAATAAAAAAGAGACTGATTGAAAAGGGGAGGGGATATGATGGAGAATGCAGTTTCAAAGGGGAAAGTGGGGGGAGGGAGGGTATTACCATGGGATATTTTTTATAATCATGGAAGATGTTAATAAAAAGTGAAAAAAAAAAGAAAGAAAATGCCGTACATCTCCTGTGGCCATGTGACAAATGACCGGAGAACATTCCCCAGGACAGACTCGCTACTGACAGCTTCCGGTATTGAACAAGTACACAGAGTAGAGCAGATTGGACTGGGGTGTATTGAGGTGAGCCTTTTTCTCCCGAGTGCCTTCCTTCCAGAAAGCACAGAGTTGACACGTGTGTGTGTGTGTGTGTGTGTGTGTGTGTGTGTGTGTGTGTTGGGTCAGAAAGACAAAGAGCACTTTGCACTCTGCGTGCAGACCCGCCCCGTGAGTCCCCCTCAGTCCCAGGGTGAGGGGTCAGCCCCACGTCCCAACATGCCTGAGTTTGCTTGTGCTCCAGGTGAAATCTCGTCTACCACGACAGACTGCAGAGAGCTCACAGCAGACGCTCCTCAGTTTCCTCCTGTTAAATGGTGTGATGCGCTTTCTTAATTTTATGCTAAATGCTCCTTTCTGTGTTTGATCATGGTTTCGTCTTGTGTGCATGTTACATCGCCACGGGGAATACCACCCACGTCAACATATTTTTTACAACATCACTTTTACTCTGGTGGTAACCCAATTAATTAGAGAGATTGCCATCGCATCTAATTGCACACTTTGCTAGCAGAAACTTGCCCTGGCCGTCTCACTTGAAGTCAAACCCACAGACTCTAAACAAAATGAAAGGTAAGGCACAATTGCACTCACTTTTATAGGTGGAGGAGGCTTTTCCTGCCAAAGAATGCTCTGTGAGGGGCTGGGGTGATGGCTCAGCGGCTAAAGTTCTTGATGCCTAAGCATGGGAACCTGAGTTCAGATCCCAGCACATCATGGTTTCGTCTTGTGTGCATGTTACATCGCCAAGGGGAATACATAAAAACTAGACGCGGGGCTGCAGAGATGACTCGGCGGTTCAGGCACCTACCTGCAAAGCCTAACAACCCAGGTTCGGTTCCCCAGGACCCACGTAAGCTAGATGCACAAAGTGGTGCACGCATCTGGAGTTCGTTTGCAGTGGCTGGAGGCCCTGGCGCGCCCATTTCCTCTGTCTCTCTTCTCTCTAGTTCTCTCTGCTTGCAAATAAATAAACAAAAAAAAATATTTTTTAAAAAGCCAGACATGATGGTTCATATCTGTAATCCCAACACTGAGGAGACAGAGACACAAATATGTACAAGAGTCGATGGCTAGTCTAGGCAGATCAATGAATCTCGGGTTTAATGCAAGACCCTGTTTCAAAAAGAGGAAGAGGAGAATGATGGGGGGAGACAGTGCACTTTGACTTCTGGTCTCCCCAAGCATGCACATGCATTTCCACACACACATGTGAACTCACAAGCAAAGGAAAATGATGCTTCATATGGATGGTGTCAAAACTGAAACAGCTTCCACATGCCTACTCCTGAGCTCTAATCCAAGCCTCAGTTTTTTTTTTTTTTTTTTTTTTTTTTTTTTTTACTTAGATTCCGCCCAAGTCTAGTAATGCAGTAGAACTACATGTAGGTGCGGTCACTTCATACTCTCCCCCATAGGTGAAGTCCCCCCTCCCCCACAGCCCCTAGTATGCTGTCACACCCGTGAGCCTGTGTGTAGAGATCCTTCGTAAACAGCATCAGACTATAGGAAGACTCCTTTCAACCTCTTCAAAGGCTTTCTCTAGTTTTTCATGTAGACGTGAGTTTGCAGTTGTGCAATCAAGAAACAGACTTTCTTTCTTTTTTCTTTTTTTTTTTTTTTGGTTTTTCGAGGTGGGGGTCTGACTCTAGGCCAGGCTGACCTGGAATTCACTATGGAGTCTCAGGGTGGCCTCGAACTCAAGGCAATCCTCCTACCTCTGCCTCCCGAGTGCTGGGATTAAAGGCATGCGCCACCACGCCTGGCAAGAAACAGACTTTTATCAAAACGTCCGCAGCGTTGACTTTTACCTTTGGCCCTCACTGGTGGGCTTGTGGGCAGGGGGGCGCTCCATGCCTGCCTGTGGTCCTTAGAGGTAGCTTCTGGAAGAAATCGTGCCCCTGACTTATTTTCTCCAGAGAAGGGACACCCCTGCATACAAACCTTCAGTGCCCGGTGCAAAAAACAACAAGCAACCAGCCAGCCAGTGCCAGTTCCCTTCTCCGAGCTGTGCGGGGAATAGTCCGCAAAGAAATACCAGGACAAGTGGCACTGACGTCAGGACCTCGGCTTCTCCTGACCAGTGGTGGACGAGTGTGAGTCTGTAGAGCTGTGCTAGGCTGCACATGCCGCTGCTGCACTTGTCCCAAGGGCCAAGCCTGGCTCGCAGGCTACTGGAAGGGCCTGCCGTACGGGCAGCACTCCACGAAGAGGCTGCAGAACTCCCCCGGCACGCTCTCTGACAAGGAGCACCAAATGTTCTGCACGCGTCCTCTCCGCTTGCCTATGCTGTTTCCTCTTCCCTTCGCAACGGCCACTGCACTTCATTTATGACCTTGTCCAGGTCCTGAGACCAGTGCTGGACCTGCGTGCCTCATCTAGACGTGGTCAGCTTGCTACTCAATCTCACCAGAGAAGGGTACAGTGCTTACCTGCATTCAATTTTGCAAAGGCACTTTCTCTCTCTCTCTCTCTCTTTTCAAGGTAGGGTCTTGCTCTAGCTCAGGCTGACCTGGAATTCACTATGCAGTCTCAGGGTGGCCTCGAACTCATGGAGATCCTCCTACCTCTGCCTCCTGAGTGCTGGGATTACAGGCCCTCCTTATTTCTGAAGAGAGAAAGACCAAAAAAAAAAAAAAAAAGAAAGAAAAAGCCTCTATCACTCCCATAGAGCCCAGATACGAATTTGTCATTTGTTAGGGTGTCACCTTCTCTCCCATCTTCCGGGGAGGGGTACAGGGATGTACTCCTAAAATGATGTTACATCAGTTCACTTGGTTAAATGTAGGAACTTGAGGGATGGAGAGAGGGCTCAGTAGTTAAGGCACTTGCCTGCAAAGCCAGAGGACCTCAGTTTGATTTTCCAGGATCCACGTAAGCCAGATGCACAAGGTGGAGCATGTGTCGTTTGCAGTGGCTGGAGGCCCTGGAGTGCCCATTCTCTCTGCCTTTCTTTCTCTCTCTCTCTCTCTAATAAATAAATAAATGATTTTTTTTAAATGTAGGAACTTGGGGCTGGAGAGATGGTTCAGTGGTTAAGGCACTTGCCTGGAAAGCCTAACGACCTGGGTTTGAATCCCCAGTTAATCCAGACTCACTTTGGCACATGCCCACTGGAGTTCGTTTGCAGTGGCTAGAGGCTCTGGCATGCCCATTCTCTCACTCTCTTGCTTTCTCTCTCTCCTTGCAAAAAAAAAAAAAATGTATTATTTTAATTGTAGGAATTGCCGTCTATGAAATGGAACCAGTAGAAATAATTGGAAACTCCAGTAGCATGATGGATAACGTGTCTGAATATGGAAGTAATTAGAAATGCCAAGCGGGTTTATGTCAAGGGTAGGCTTTTCCAGTGTGACTGTCCAAAACATAAACAGGAAGTTGAGGCTCAGCCTTAAGGAAAATTATACATACATTATGTTATATCTGTGCTATGAGATACCATGTGATGGCACACAAGTTTTCTTAATTAGTAACACTTAAAGAGTGATGTAATTGTTTCAAACCCAGAGGAGAAAGTAACAAGGAATTACATGTGCGTGAAGAACGAGTGTGGGGAGAAAACTGGCCTTGTGTTTATGTCTGGGCAGCAAGATTATGAATTATTTTGTTCTTTGATTTGAAAAGTGTTATTCTCAGTTTTCCTAATTTCTATCAGGGTTAATTTCATAACTAACCAGAGAACTTGGAATTGTATGAGAAGAATATTTAGTGATCATTAAAAATTCTTCTGACGTATGCCGAAGGTAAAGAAGAAGTTTACATAAAGAGAGCCGGGGCCTCTGGGCCAGTCAGCAGAGCCCACCATGCAAGCCGTGGGCTAGGAGGCTGGGCGACAAAGATTCACTTTCTCACAGTGACGGACACCAGAACTTCCAATGTTGGGGTGCTGGCGTGGAGGGGGTTTGGTGAGGAGGACCCTCTGGGCTATGGGCAGCATAGCACAGACAAGGAATTTTCTGGAACCTCCTCTGTAAAGGGCATTTTCCCACCTGCCCCCACTTCAGGACCTTATCTGTACCACATATCCCCCAGGGGCACATTGACATGCACCTTCTTTTTTTAAATTTTTTTTTTGTTTATTTTGTTTATTTATTTATTTGAGAGCAACAGACAAAGCGAGAGAGAGGCAGAGAGACAGACACAGAGAGAATGGGTGTGCCAGGGCCTCCAGCCATTGCAAACGAACTCCAGACGCATGTGCCCTCTTGTGCATCTGGCTAACGTGGGTCCTGGGGAGTTGAGCCTCGAACCGGGGTCCTTAGGCTTCACAGGCAAGCGCTTAACCGCTAAGCCATCTCTCCAGCCCAACATGCACCTTCTTATCAAGGGTTCGGGTTTCAACCTAGGATTGGGTGGAGTGTCCAGTTCAGCCTATACCGTGAGCAATTGCCCCATCACTACAGGCTGGCTGCCCAGACACGTCCGGGGAGGTCCTGGAGAGGACTCTATGGGTCAGTGCATTTGTGTGAAGGAAAGGAAGCTGCCCAGGGCCTGGGGTCAGAGCGTGCCAACTGGGGAAGAAGAAGAAGAAGAGGAGAGGCAAGTAAGGCCAGGTGTGGGTACACCTTCCTAGGACAGTCCCAATACCGTGCTGCTCAGGGGGACCCCAGTGTGGAGGGAATTCGGGTTACACAACATCTCATGGACGTTATGACTACCCATGGGACAGACAGACAGAGCCTGGCGGGATCTCCAGCTTCCACCTTGTGAGCTAGACTGCTCTGACCCCAACGGCAGCTGCTAAGGAGGTTTCGTGGGCCAGAAGCGTCTCGGCAGAAAAGGCCTCTGTGACCCTGCACAGCTGGGGAGAGAACCCCAGGCCCGATGGAGCCCTGGCCAGGGCAGCTCTTCCCTTCGCTGCTCAGCACCAGAGGAGCCTGGCAGGGAAAACGCGCATCCCACAACTCGGGTTAGAGGATTCATTGTGTAGACTCTAAATATAAGACGGTAACTGCAGCCATTACTGCGGGCTCCTGGTGGCGTACGGTACCTCATGCGCCGGTACAGGGAGCCGTCTTTGAATTTAAAGGAATTATCGTATTTGTCATAAATTCCTCCGAGGATAATTCTGCGTTTGGCTTTGGGCGGGCTGGGGGGGTGTCTTTGATGTGAAACATGAAGAATTACAAGGAGGTGGAAGGTCAGGGGGCCGCACCTGACAGGTGTGCGCCTGGGCCCTGGCCAGGTAACTTGCTAAGACTAACCTGGGGCACATTTACATTTGGAAATCAAGCCTGACAGCCAGAGAAATCAAAGAAACTGACACAGCTGAGGGCGTCATGTTTGGAAATGAGGCTCGGTGCAGCTTGTGGGTCCCAAAGAGGAGATCTGGTATGGGGGCTGGGGGAGGGGGAGGAGGGGAGATCCAGAGAGCCCAGCAAGGCAGTGGGGAAGAGGACTTCTGAGCTACGGACAGGGACAAGCTCTTCCCAGGAGCAGAGCGGCCCTTCCCACCCCGTTCCCTTGCAGCAGGCTGATGGCTGAGTGGGCCAGGAAGTAGTTATCTGTGTCACTTCCTGGACCCCTGGGACATGCCTAGAAGCACAGGTAGTTACAGGGTAGATGGAGGGAGGGAGAGGGAGAGAGAGAGAGAGAGAGCTATTCATTGAGCAGGATCAGTACCACAGACATAAAACTTGCAGCAAATTTAAAAGAGGGCGGGGGGATGTGGGGAAGATTGTAAAAGGCCAATTCTGTTTGACTGTAGACTTCAGAGAGGAACATTCACCTGAAATGTCTCAGGTCCACAGGGATGTACTTTGACACTGCCCTGTCTCCTTCCTATTTGTTAGCCGGATGGTGACAGTTACAGAAGATGTGGCCGACCCTGTCAATGCCTGCAAATGGACATAGCATCCCCTATGGGAAAAGCCGTCTCCTCCCTTCCTTCCAGGAACCGGGCTAGCCTTTCTGTCCTGTCCTGTCACCCACGGAAGGAGCCCGAGGCCCTGGGTGCTCTGCTCGCAGCTGCTGTCCGTCCCAGGCATGGGCTCGCCGTCTGTCACGGGTCATGGGGTGGGGACAGATGGGCCGTCTAGGTTCCCTTCCTGACTCCAGCGGGAAGTGTGGCTTGGGTCGAGGTGCCCCCGGTGCTGGTGGAGCCCTCTGGCCCATGGCTGTGAGAACTGTCCTACCAAGATCTTGTCATCTGCGAGCTGCGGTCTGTCTGAAGGTCAAGTATCTATCACAAAGGCTGGCCTCTCCTGACAGAGGACCTGGGGACTCTCTGAGCATGGAGGAGGGTGAGGTTTCTTCTGGGTCACCTCCTGGGCTCCAGCCAGCCCTGCTCACTCATAATCAGGTGGTGAACACATATTTGCCCATTCTTTCCTTTAATTTTCTTCCCTCCTTCTTTCTTCTTCTGTCTCTTCCTTCCTTCCTTTCTTCTTTCTTCTTTCTGACTTTTCCTTCCTTCTTTCCTTCCTCCTTCCCTCCTTTCCTCCCCCTCTCACTCTTCTTTCTTTCTTTCTTCCTTTCTCTCTTTCTCTCTCTCTCTTTCTTTCTTTCTTTCTCTCTCTTTCTTTCTTTCTTTCTTTCTTTCTTTCTTTCTTTCTTTCTTTCTTTCTTTCTTCCTTCCTTCCTTCCTTCCTTTCTTCATTTTTCTTTTTTTGTGAGGTAGAGTCTCACTGTAGCCCAGGCTGACCTAGAACTCACTCTGTACTCCCAGGCTGGCTTCAAACTTACAGCCATCCTCCTACCTTCCTACCTCTGAGTGCTAGGGTTAAAGGCGTGCACCACCACACCCCGCTTCATCATATCTGCCATTTCTCAGGTCCCTCAGAAGCATGAACCAAGTACATACATCAACTGCCTTCCAGATGCCTTGGCACCCAATGAGAGGTTCTGAGGAGGAACCTGAGAAGGTTGGGGAGGAATGTAAGAGTTGCCGTCTCTTCGCTATGAACAAATACCTGACCAGAAGCAACCTAAGGGGAGGGAAGAAGGACTTATCTTGGGTTTCAGTCCCAGTGGGTTCCATTCTGTTACGGTGGGAAGGCATGGGGTACAGGAGTACAAGGTCAGCTGGCCCCGTTGCAGCCAGATTCAGGAAGCCGAGGATGATTGGGAAGTAAGGCCAGGCTATAAAGCCTCAAGGGCCAGTGCAAATGCTCTCAGCAATTCACTCCTTCCTAAAGAGTCCAAGACCTTCCCACACAGCACTGCCATCTTGGACGAAGTGTTCAAATGCATGCATGAGTGGGGAGCACTTCACATTCAAGAGCCAGTGGGGAGACACCCTCCCTCGCCCCCACCCCCAGCCTAGGTGGGACCAATGCGTTCTGTCAGAGCAAAACTACAGACATGACCCTGATGAGAAGCCAGAACCTGGTTCCCCCAAGACCCTCAAGCACTCCCTGCCAGTGATGGGCCCCTCCTCGTGAGCCTAACATTTAGCGGGAAAGGTTCTTGTTCGCTGCAAAGCTTCACTCAGGCCCTTGGGGTGGGGGAAGAGTTTGGCTTTTGGAGGACTCGCTCCATCTGCCCAGTCCTCTTCTGTTTTTTTTTTCAGAGGCACAGACCCTCAGGTCAGTTGGGAACTAGTGAGTACTAACTTTTCAGGAGGCACCTTTGGAGATATCAAGTGACTGGTCAGCAGTGACCCTTCATGGGGATGTGACCATTTATACCCTGAGACAAAGAGTTCCATCCAGAAGCTTCTGAAGTGTCAGGTGACTGGTCAGCAGTGACCCTTCATGGAGATGTGACCATTCACACCCTGGGACACTGGAGCTCCATCCAGAGACTTCCAAAGTGTCAGGTGACTGGTCAGCGGTGACCCTTCATGGAGATGTGACCATTCACTCTCTGGGACACAGAGTCCATCCAGAGGCTGGGCCTTGTGCTCAGAATGAGTGTGACCTTACACTAAGGACCATGTGACTGGCTGTACCATGTTCACCCTAGGGCAAAAATGTCTTCCTATCCCTTCACAAGAATGAAGCCCAACTTGGTGGTGTCTGGTTAGACATCTTCTTTAAGTCTCATTACATGGCAAAGTAGCATGCTTTTCATTCCTAAGATGTGATTAAACTCACATTCATCCTTGAGTTAGAAAAAAAAAAGGATGTCAGTGCTATGACACTCGGTGAGACCATTAAATTTAATCCTTCCTCCACACTCACTCCAGGGGTGATTTCAATTAAATTTGTTCAAAATTTATCAGTTTCCTGCATGTTGGCATAAATGATTCAACACCACTTACATATTCACTGAACAGAAGGTATTGAAGGGTACACAGTATTGTTATAACTTTTCACAGTTTCTTCATAAATTCGCCTAATAGGAGTTTCTATTATTTAAAACCCTTGTCCCACACATTAAATGATCCTGTTGCTTTTGCAGGAGGGAATCTAATTACCGATGCACATTTTGGGAGCACCCGCGGGTTAGGAAAGCCTCTTTTTCCATGGTGGGTGGCTCGTGCCAGGCTACACCGTGAGACAGAAAATATGGCGTTTGGGATGTGAGTGCCAAACACTGATATCACCAGGGAGGAAGGGAGTGTGTGGCGAAAACTCTAGGGGAATGGCTCCATCAGAAATAATTAAAGAATTTACTTGGGTGCCGAGTCCCAAGATGCTGAAAACAATGAACACTGTAGAGAACACGACTCTGTTGGGATCACACCACATACACTTGGGGACACTTAGGTGACTATGGTTGCAGGCCTACACTGTCCACTGAGCACTGTTTCCACAGTTCTGTCCTCAAGAATTTATATAACGAAACTCATCAGGCAAAGACACGTTAATATGAAATGTCTGTGTATTGATGACCTGGGAAGTATTTCTACTTATGTTTGCAGTTGCAAAATCCTATAAGAAAAAGAAATTGCTCACGGCTAAAGGACAAGGGTGTGTGAGTACGAACATCTCCTATCATAAGAGAATGTGCCGCACTGTCTAAGACCCTGTGGTGGTAGATGATATGTTTCATAAGGAGGATGAAATTGACCCTAATTTATTCGGGACTATTCATAAGTATGAGCTGTTCGTGTGAGCTCAATCCATTCTAAGTGTTGATCTTGTACAACTCCCCGGATTAGAAGATCTGTGTTGAGAGGTGCTGTCTTGGCCCACATGGGAATAAGATGAGGGCACTGTGGACAGGATACAAAAGTTCTATTCATTTTTTTAAAAGTAGGTTTCCATATGACTTATTTATTTATTTTATTATTTATTTATTTATTTATTTTGGTTTTTCGAGGTAGGGTCTCAGTCTAGTCCAGGCTGACCTGGAACTCACTATGTAGTCTCAGGGTGGCCTCGAACGCACGGCAATCCTCTGCCTCCCGAGTGCTGGGGTTAAAGGCGTGCGCCACCACGCCCGGCTCTATTCATTTTTTAATTTTATGTTTATTTACTTGAAAGAGAGAGAGAAATAGGAGAGAGAGAGAGAGATAGGTAGAGAGAGAGAGAGAAAGAGAGAGAGAGAGAATGGGCATGTCACATGCCCAGACACATGAGCCATCTTGTGCATCTTGTGCATATATGTATATGTATATTAAAAAAAAAAACACTGATAACTGCCAGGCGTGGTGGTATACACCTTTAATCCCAGCACTTGGGAGGCAGAGGTAGGAGGATCACCCATAGACTTAGGTGTTTTGAATGCTAGGTTCTCAGCTGATGGAGATTTGGGAATTAATGCCTCCTGAAGGCAGTGTATTGTTGGGGGCGGGCTTATGGGTGTTATAGCCAGTTTCCCCTTGCCAGTGTTTGGCATACTTGCCTGTTGCTATTGTCCACCTTATATTGGCCAGGGGGTGATGTCCACCCTTTGCTCATGTCATTGTTTTCCCTACCATCGTGGAGCATCCCCTTGAGACTGTAAGCCAAAATAAACCTTTGTTTTTTTCTCACAAGCTGCTCTTCTTTAGGTGATTTCTATGAGCAATGCGAACCTGACTGCAATACCAAGTATTTGAGTTCAGATTCTCAAACCCCAAGTTAAAAAAAAAATGGAAGCCATGGTAGGCTTCTATAATCCTAGCTTGCTGACAGGGAGATGGGGTGGTGTGTGTGTGGGGGAGGTTGAAACATGCCAACTTTCCAGAAGCTCATAGATCAGCTGGTCTGAGAAAAGTACCAGTGACAGTAACAACGCTACCACACCAACAGGGACAGGATGGAGGGCTAGGACTGACACATGACGGTTGTTCTCTCACCTCCGAATGCATTCCCTGGCCCACGTGTGACTGCACTCATACACACGAAAATTCACACACACACACACACACACACATCAACTCTGGAAAGGAAGCCAGTGTTACAATAGCAGATTAAGGGCCCTTGAAATGCTCTCGCCCACAAAATAAAAGCGGAAATGGCAAGACCTGTCACAGTCAACTTGTTCAAAACTGTAGAAATTAAGCAAAAAGCCAAGGAACGTTTACTCAGGAAAACAACTGAACCTAAGCAGGTATGAGCTTTGTACCATTTAATTTTTGTTTTTTTCTATTCCCATCTCCTGCCTTGACTCTAGGGAAATTTGAAAACCAACAGCTTATGATCCTGTGGAAATTTCCACAAACTCTGGAAGATGAAGATCAGGGCTACAAGCCTTCAAAGCGGTTTGTCAGGAGCTGCTCTCATGTGATCTGCTGGTGGGGGTGGGAGGATTCCCTCCTTAATTTGATGATTCTTGGTGCTCACTTGCCAGAATGGACTTTTTCTGCAGCGGCAGATATAGGAAACAAAGCCAACTGTTGAACAACAAAGTTGTTTGAGACAGTAGATAACAATGGGAGAACCACCAAGTTAACAACAACAACAACAACAACAACAACAACAAAAAATTATAAGGAAAAGACTGGAAGGCTCAGAGGGACTTCAAAAACTTCACAGTATTTCTGAGCAACTGAAAGTATTCGCAAGTTTATAGTTGTGTTTATGTTCAAGAAGTAACCTACGGAGGCCATAAGCTCTCACAGTTAACTAATATTTTTTTTAATTTTTATTTATTTATTTGAAAGTGACAGAGAGAGAGAGAGAGAGAGAGAGAGAGAGAGAGAGAGAGAGAGAGAATGGGCGTGCCAGGGCCTGCAGCCACTGTAAACGAACTCCAGATGTGTGAGCCCCCTTGTGCATCTGGCTAACGTGGGTCCTGGGGAATCAAGCCTCGAACCGGGGTCCTTAGGCTTCACAGGCAAACGCTTAACCGCTAAGCCATCTCTCCAGCCCCAGTTGACTAATATTGAAGCCATCGTCGGTAGGAAGTGAGGGACAAGGCAGAGTTACAAGCTGACTGGCCACGCGATGGGAGTGTCTTGGTGCACAAGGACCGGTGGCTGTGCTGGTTCAGGCATCTGACACGTGTGTCCTGACACGTGTGTCCTGACACGTGTGTCCTGACACTAGGTGATCACCAAGCTAGCTGAGCAGTCTCAGTGGCCTCGCAGAAGAAACACATTCTTACAGAGTTGGTTATGAAGAGTGAATAAACAGGAGTTGGAGATATGGCTTAACAGTTAAGCGCTTACCTGTGAAGCCTAAGGACCCCAGTTCGAGGCTCGATTCCCCAGGACCCACATTAGCCAGATGCACAAGGGGGTGCACGCGTCTGGAGTTCATTTGCAGTGGCTGGAGGCCCTGGCACACCCATTCTCTTTCTCTCTCTCTCTCTGACTTATTCCCTCTGTATGTGTCTGTCACTCTCAAATAAATAAATACAAAAAATATATTAAAAAGTGCATAAACAGACCAACCTGTTGAGAAACAATAATAATGATAACTGTATCAAACCTTGTAGGTGGAATGCTACGGTACTCTGAATGAGCAATGTCCCCCATAGCCTCTTGTGCTTGCAATTAAGCCTCGTACTCACTCCACAGTTGGTGGCAACATTTGGGAGGTGGAACTTCACTGGAAGAGGTGTGTTGCTTGGGGTGACTTTACATACAGTATGAGCCTCTGTTTTCACTCCTGCAATGGCCTTCCACCTGCTACGGTGCCGGCCTCTGCTCTGCCATTCATTCTTCACAGTGAGGAAACTTCCCCGCAAACCTTAAATAAAGTCTCTCCCCCCATCAGCTGCTTCTGTTTGGGTATTTTGTCCCAGCCGTGAGAAGGTAACTGCTACAGAGACTAAAATTCTCTATGGTTAGCACTTTAAATTGTTTTGAAAGTCTAACTTCTGCCACAACAAACAATGATACAAAGTAAATGAGGACGCATGGCCCAGGTGAGAAAGAAAAAAAAAAAGCAGCAAATGGAATCGGCCTCTAAGAAATTGAGAATTCCAGAAGTTGGACAGAATGGGCCAAGAATTTTTTGTTTGTTTGTTTAGTTGAGAGAGAGGAAGAGCAAACGAGTGAGACAGAGAGAGAGAGAGAGAGAGAGAGAGAGAGAGAGAGAGAGAGAGAGGCAGATAGAGAGAAAGAGAGAATGGGGCTGGAGAGATGTTCAGTGGTTGAGGCGTATGCCTGAAGCTTAGTACCCATGTAAGCCGTGTAAGCACAAGGGAGCACATGTGTCTGGAGTTTGCAGTGGGGGTCCTGGCTTGCCCATTCTCTCTCTCTCTCCTATTTGCCTTTGTCTCTTTTTCTCTCCCAAAATAAATAAAATTAAAATTAAAATTAAAAACAAACAAGAATCTCAAGGCTAGAGAGATGGCTCAGCAGTTAAGGCACTTGCCTGCAAAGTCTAACTACCCAGGATCTATTCTCCAGTTCCCACATAAAGTCATTCTTCCAGCATCCAGAACTGTGAAACCGTAGCTTAGAGGCCACAACAGGCTTCTCTGTCCATTCGCAGAATAGCCTGAAAGGTGAAGACAGTTTGTAACTCCTTTGTCTCTGATTTCATTTAAGCACAAACTTCCTGACACGACAATGATCAATGTGCATTGCTGGCCAAACGATGTGTAAAGCTGTACTTCGTTACAGACAAGGGAGTTCATAAAGATGCAGGTGACAGAGGAGGGGGCGGGGTCAGAGCTGTCTAGACAGGAAGGTCTTGCTTTTGTCAGGTATTTTGTCCCAGTAATGTGCAAACTAACAAATAGACCCTCCAAACCTAGAATAAAGAACTTACAAAGATATTAACGTACTTACTACACAAAAGAGAAGGATAAGGGGAGAAAAGGCCCCCAAGTGGTTATCAAAAACAGCAAAATGCCACAGGTAAACCCTGCAGTTTTAGTTAATTATATGATCAATAAATGGATTATATCCTCCAACTGAAAGATTGGAAGAAAGGATTAGGATGAAGGACTCATCACTTTCCAATCCTTTCTCATTCTTTGGCTTCAATGCATAAAAGATGAAGTGAGAGACCTAAAAAGAGAAAGAAAATGTTCAAATCACATTTGGAAATGAGCCTATTTCACACTAATTGGACAAATGGGCACATCTGTTGTGATCCAGAAAATCCAAGCAATGGGATGAAACCTACACAGAACACTACAGAAAGTGTCCTCTTTCGAGGTTCCATGAGGCGGTGACAAAGGCTGGCCAAGTTTCCACGCCTGCAGTCACACGCAGTTCCCGCTCTGAGAGCAGGGGGATTCTAAAGCCAAGACAGGAAAACTGAAAATGCCCACCTGGGCAAAATCAAGAGGCACAGCTCCGGATAGCGGATGCATCAGGGAATAAATCACACCATCAATTAGGAAACAGTTTGAAGTAAGTAAAAATAAAGATGTCACATAAAAAACCTCGAGTAATGCATCAAAAGTCTTGTTTGTGGAAAAGTTACACCAGTAAATCTATATTTTCATAAACTTGTAAACTCCTTGAACTTGGATTCAATTTAACTGAAAAGAGACGGGGCGAGGTGGATGGAGGCCGGCCATTCATGAGGAATGCCACCAAAGAAAGCCCCGGCCCAGATATATTTGTCTATTAATCAATGGATATATAAAGCACATTATAATGCCATGATGAGGTTCAGCCAGTTTCAGGAATAGCAGACTGAATTTAACACCTGAATGTTAGCCAATGCATGATAGTATAGCAAGGAGATTTTATATATATATGTATAATTTATTTATTTATATCATGTTATTTATTTATATTATTAATATATATTTAGATGTAATATATATTATATATATAAATATATTTATATATGTTTATTTATTTATATTATTTATATATATATAGTATATACATATACACACACACATATATGTTTAACTTCTCACAAGGCATCGAGATGTGTGAAAAGTTAACATCTCTTTGACACAAAGTTTTCAAATTCTAGTCAGTAAGGTACAGAAGGAAAGTATAAACCTCTCAATTATTTTGTGACATCTCAAGTAAAAGTGGCGTATTAAAATCTTTCATGATATGACAGCACACATGCATAATGGGGCAAAATGCAAAAGATTGGGAAAAAATAAAATTTCTCTGTTTGCAAATGACCTGAACACATATGTTAATAATCCCGAAGAATTCAAAACTACTTATTACACTTAAAACCTAGCCTGAGCAAGTACCATGTATAAAATCGTCACACATGACCAGTTGTATTTTTATATTCCGAAAATGGTCAGAACACACAAAAATCTGCTACATGCACACCTAACCTGTGTGCAGAAAGATAGTAGATAGGCGTAAGATTCTTGTGACCCATGTTTTCCTAAAACGGGACTCCCTTCCAGAATGTAAATGAACCCAGGCACGGTGGTGCACTCCTTTAATCCTAGCACTCACTCGGGAGGCAGAGGTAGAAGGATCGCTGTGAGTTCGAGGCCAGCCTGAAACTACACAGTGAATTCCAGGTCAGCCTGGACTAGAATGAGACCTCGAAAAAACAAACCCAAGAATAAGAAGAAGACAAGAAAGAGGAGGAAGAAGGAGGAGGAAGGAGGAAGGTAAATGAGCCTGCTGACCTTGCATTTAACTCGGCAAGAAACAGACTGGCTGGCTGGATCCAGGCTGATCATCCACCTCTTTGTCTTTGAGGTGTGACAATCTCAACAAGGGGTCAGGGACACCTGATGGGGGTAGAGACACCTGGTGGGGCAGGACTCCTTGGAAGGCAGGAACACCTGATGGGCACACCTGGAGAAATCTGGGGAGTAGAACCATCTGAGCATGGGAGGAAAAGAAGAAGGGGTGAGGACTTCTGGATTAACCCCCACACAAGAGTCAAGATCTGGCTCCACACCCAGTATCTGAGCTCCTCATCCAGCAGACATCTTCTATCCTAAAACAAGTCTTCACCGGGTTGTGCATGGTGGCGCATGCCTTTAAGCTTACCACTTGGGAGGCAGAGGTAGGAGGATCACTGTGAGTTCAAGGCCAACCTGGGACTATAGAGTGAATTCCAGGTCAGCCTGGGCTAGAATGAGACCCTACCTTGAAACAAAACAACAACAAGAAGTCCTCCTCTGGAATCTCATCAGCCTTTCTGTCACATCTAGGGAGGGGCTCAGTGTGGTGGCTTGAATAAGATGTCCACCATAAACTCAGGTGTTCTGAATACTTGCTCCCCAGCCAATGGCAACTTGGGAGGTGGAGAACCTTGCTGCCAGAGGTGTGGTGCTGGAGTGGATTTTGAGGCTCATGAGCCCCTAGCTTGCAAGTATTCGCCTGGCCTGCTCTCTTGCTGCTGTTTTCCACCTGCTGTGGCATGGAGGTGACACCCAGCCTCTGCTCAGGCCATGCTTTCTCCTTCCTTCATGCAGCTTCCCCTGGAGACCGTGAGCCAACATAGAACATTCCGTCCATCAGCTACTTTGGGCTGGTTGCTTTGTCCCCACAATGAGAAGGTAACTACAACACTTACGTTCTTCTGAAAGTCTCAAGAGCACATGGGCTGGAAGGATGGCTTAGTGATTAAGGTGTTTGTCTGCAAAGCCAAAGGTCCCAGGTTTGATCCCTCAGGACCCACGTTAGCCAGCTGCACAAGGGGGCGCAGGCGTCTGGAGTTCGTCTGCAGTGGCTGGAGGCCCTGGAGCACCCATTCTCTCTCTCTCTCTTTCTCTCTCCCTCTTTCTCTGTCAAATGAATAAATAAATAAATATTTTTTAAAATTAAGAAAAACACTGCACACGTGGCACGCAGTCTCAACTGCATCACAGCTTCTCCGCCTCAGGTGGGCTGGGAGCACAGGACGGACTGATCCACTGGACAGGACATCCCCTGTAGCGGTGACTTTTTGCCTCTTCCAAGTCACTTTCGCTTAATGTAAGTGAGTCAGGACATTTCCTTAAACCCGTTCTTTTCATTCTTGTAGCCGTGTTATGTCGGTTTAGACAGAACAACCCAAACATTTCCGGGCAGCTTGCTACATGAACAATCAGGAGACGTGGCAGCCGAGCCATTACTTATCAGCTTGCCATTAAAGTTTAAGAAGGCGTTATCAATTATTGAGGAATAGTGTTGAGACCCAGCTGTGTGCCCCAGTTCCTCTCAGGAGCATCGTGAGGATCCCTTACAGCAGTTGCGGGGCACGCAGCTGTCCGTCTCCTCCCTGGGCTTCTGATGCTGAATGGAGACCGTCGCTTGACTGTGGGCGGCAGCAGAGGTGGGGGATGTGGTTAGGAAGAGCCAAAAGGAGGGTGACTATAAATTGGCCTTCACTTCACCGGTTGTCAGGGGAGAGCATGTTTTAGAGGGCAACGTGGGATCCTGTCCAAGGACAAATGTGTTCTTTGCTCCCAATCTTGTTCATGGAGCCCACGAGTGGCTGACAGCAGTACACGGATGCCCACTGTGATTGCTAGTTCCCGCCTTGTCAGTGTCCCCTCCCCCCCAACATGTGAATATGTCCCCTTTACAAGCCCTTAGTGCTACACTTGTCTGGACGAATTGTGCTCAGAGGAGCGCTTTCCGACATCCTATGAGCAAGATGTGAGACCTTTCCGTTTGAATTCTGAGGTCTGGTCCTCCATGGCGTGCAGTGTTATCTGCTGAGAACGTGCTTGCTTCCCGATGAAGGCAGAAGCGTTAGCAGAAGTGGGGTGAACACCACTTGATCTTTCCCACCCCAGAGGAAGCCACATGTTCCCCTGCTGCTTTTCAGCTTCTGTCAAAGGTATTGGGGGTCTCATGGCCCTGGCATGCTACTTTTGAGCGTCCATCATGAACCTTCTTCACTCTTATAAACAGACACATTCATAATCTGAATCCAAGAGCAGCTCATGTCCTGACTCGAGCTTGAGTTTCAATCTCTGAATTGTGCCACAAGAGGTATGTGAATGCCCTTATCTCGAATGGTGAATTAAAACACACTAAGACTTAAATCTTGCACTCCGGTTGAAAGTGCAGTAAAACTTGTTCGAGAACATAATTGGTTTAGTTCAGCTTAAAAGAAGACTTGGGGCTGGAGTGGTTAAGGTGCTTCCTTGCAGAACCTAATGACCCAACTTTAATTCGCCAGTCCCCGCATTAAGCCAGAGGCAGAAAGTAGCACATGCATCTAGAATTCATTGATAGCAGCTTGAGGGCTTGGCATGCCCATTCTCTCTCTCTCTCTCTCTCTCCTCTCTGTCTCTCTCTGCTTGCAAATAAATAATATTTTTTTTAAAAAGAAGATACTTAGCTGTCCTATCCCTGCATGTGTGTGAGATGACCAACCTAGCCGAAACTAACCAGTGGCAGTGCCTTATGGGAATTCCTCTAAGCATGGGTGGACTGGATGTTGGCTTGATAACAAAATGATGGTCAACTGATGATGAAGGTTAATTTTTTAAAATACTTTATTATTTATTTATTAGAGACAGAGAGAAGGAGAGAGAAAGAGAGAAAGAGAGTGAGAGAGAGAGAGAATAGGTATGCCAGGGCCTCTAGCCACTGCAAACAAACTTCAGTTGCATGCGCCACCATGTGCATCTGGCTTATGTGGGATCTGGAGAATCAAATCTGGGTCCTTAGGCTTCGCAGGCAAGCACCTTAACAACTAAACTATCCCTCCAGCCCAAGGGTGAATTTTGAAATGAGGAAAGAAGATGCTAAGGCTTCCATACCTAATACTGGGTCAGTAATGGGATCTGAGAGGTGGGTCTATTTGCATATTATAACATGGCAAAGCCACCCAATGAGAATCAAACAGTATGCATTTCCACCAGTCTAGCGCCAGCATATCAACACAGGGTGTGTGTGTGTGTGTAATATAGTAGTACCTACTTCTCTTTTTTCCTTTTTTAAAAAAATATTTTATTTATTTATTTGAGAGAGAGAGGAAGAGAGAAAGAGAGAATGGGTGCACCAGGGCCTCTAGCCACTGCAAATGAACTCCAGACACATGTACCCCCTTGTGCATCTGGCTAATGTGGGTCCTGGGGAATCGAACCAGGATCTTTAGGCTTCACAGGCAAATGCCTTAACCACTAAGCCATCTCCCCAGCCCAGGAGTACCTACTTCTGTGAGAGGCAGATGTTTCAAAGAATGGGAGTGTACAATCCAACCTACAGAGAAGGCTACTGGTAGGGTAGCCTTTCTCTAGTGGCCCTGGCTTCAGGCTGGTAGGAGGACCCTGCTGGTCACATGCAGGTCCCATGGAGCCTGGGTTGTGTCTGCAGAGTCAGAGCTCTTATCTTCCTGGAGGTCTGCCCTGCATGATGGCACACACAGGGCGCTGAGCCCACAGCAGGCGTCTTGGAGACCGGTGGCTTCTGTGCTAGCTGACTATGGCTCTGTTGAAGAAAGTGCACGTTTCCCCCCCCCCCTCACCCCCCACCAGAAGACAGTAGTTAACGTCACTGGGGTGAAATAAGAGCCTGGAAAATCAGTGCCAGCTGAAGGAGCCATGGGAGGTTAGGAGGAGAGAGGCTGGCTGCTGGGGAAGAATTCCGTGCAGACTCTGTGCAGACAGCGAGGATGGGAGAGCAGGTGCTGAGTTAGCCGACACTGGGCTGTGCAGAGAGTGATGTTCCCGGGCCGGAAGCCCTGGATGCTGAGGGCCAGGCCTTACCTGGGTATCAGGGGACACACAGACAAGTGGGGTCTGAGTTCTCAGCCCCGATGGCTCACAGGACCCTCGTACTCAGGTATGTGATAAGTGTGATCAGAAGAGTCCTGTGGCCTGTCTGTGGCTCACGTGCACACGGTAGTGGGCCACCCCTGGATCATCAGCCAGGCCCCAGGTGAAACCACAGAGGAGTTGGCAAGATAGCAAGAGAGTTGCTTCCACGGGGAGCCTCACAGCCAGCACCAGGGTGATGGCGATAGACACTGAGGACACTCAAAACGTACCAGAGCAGAAATCCAGAAGTTTCTGAGAATTCAAGCATGAAAGTAGACTTAAAACACACCCACCAAGGCTCAGGGAATTTTGCAGAAGAGGGGGCGGAAAGATTGTAAGAGCCACAGAGTGGAAGGGAATGACCAGAGACACTGCTCCTCCCGCCCCCCAATGACTGCCTGCTGCTCTCACAACATGACCCCCAAGTCCATGGTGAACACCAGCAACCCCACTAAGGAGGGCCCTCAGCGGAATGGGGGCAGAGAGGAAGGAAATGAAGGTGCCAACAGCGACGTGACACCTCCCAGTCGCTTCAGTGTGGGTGACAAATCGCACTGTCGCTATTTTGCTGGAAGGAGTTTGGAAGCATTGTTCTACTAAAGCTTCTCCTTCTCTTAATTTACCCAAGAAAGGAAAATCTGCCTTTTTTCTTTTGCTCTACCCAGTACCTGCTTCAGCTGTTCCCACAGCCATGGGACCTACTGTATCATTAAATCCCTCCACGCTAAGTGACATAATTAGGATGGAGTTTGTAACATCTGGGGCAATATTCATCTCTCCGAGACAAGTCACTGGGAATTAAAGTTCCATCCGCATCCTATCAGGACGCGTTAGGTGGAATTAGTAATTGAAAGAAGACTGAACAGAGGGATTTTTTTTTTTTCCTACAGAGCAATCTCCACTTCCACTGCCATTCCAATTGAATCGTTTGAAATTATTCAAATGGCATTTGAGAAAAATTACCATGCAACTTTACAATCATCCATATAGACCGACCACACGTATAAGCTTGCCAAGACACAGACGAGATTTTGGAGTGGGGCTGGGGAGATGGCTCAGTGGTTAAAGGCGCTTGTTAGAAAGGTTAAAGGTGCCCGGATTCAATTCCCCAGTGCCCACTAAAGCCGAGTGTACAATGTGGTGCATGCATCTGGAGTGTGTTTGCAGTAGTAAGATGCCCTGGTGTGCTCATTCCCACTCTCTGTCTCTTTCATAAATAAATAAATAAATAAATAAGTTTAAAAAAAGATGTTGGAATTGTCAGCAATTGGGCTTTTAGGAGGTGTTGATATATATATATAGCCTAAACATTCCATTTCTAATGAAAATTCCATTGTCTAATCAGAATTGTCTGCCAAAGGGGTGTGTTGGTAATGGGAGGAGCAGTCCTTCGCATCTGGAAGATGTTTGGCTCGCGGAAGGCTGTGGAGAACCTGAACACAGGGATGATCAAGGCCGAGCGCAGGTTGCCCTGCTGGGCTGTTCGTTCCCACTGCCAGCTCCGCTGACCTGGAGAAGCCTTAGGGAGAGCCAGCTCGCGGCGAAACCAAAGTGAAGGAAGTTCTCTTGCAGTTACGAGGTAATGTGGGAGGGTTTGGCTGTGGTTCCCTTTGTGTGGTTCTCTTGGTTATCTCATCCACGTGAGTGCATGCCCTTCTGAGGGACAAGAAGACTTCCCGTGTCTCAGGGAAGACACACAACGTGCGCCTCAGTTTACTTTTGGGCATCTCCAGTCACCCTGGTGCTGCACCCGGTCTAGGCAGAAAGACAAAAGTATGTTATTTGTTTCCTTGAAAAATTCTCAACAGCAGTTGTCTGGACCCCTGTCCTTTCCTCTTTCTAGGGAAGCATTCGAGATAATCTGCTATACCTGGGAACGCTGTCTCTGCTCACTTCTTAGGGGTCTCAGGCATTAAACTTTCCTTGATCTTCCATGGAAAGCTCTTTTGCTAGTTGGTTAACATCTCCAGGCTATTGGGGACTTTATTTTATTTCCTACAGACAGAGAGAGCGAGAGAAAGAGAAAGAATGGGTGTGCCAGTGCCTCTAGCCACTGCAAATAAACTCCAGACACACACACCATGTGCATCTGGCTTACGTGGAACCTGGAGAATCGAACCTGGGTCCTTATACTTTGCAGTCAAGTGCCTTAACTGCTAAGCCATCTCTCCAGCACTTTTGGGGACTTTTTACATTCAATCCACCATAGCCTGCTACCCAGTTCCTAGAGAGATGCTGAAACAAGAGATAGCCTTGGGCCAGTGTGATTGAGGATGTATGGGGAAGTAATGGCCCTGCTTGGAGAAGACATGGTGGTGATGTCTCCACCAAGCACGAGGGCTCGATGGCCATGAGCTGCCCTGGGCTGTGGATGCTGTGAGGCCTCTCTCTGGGTCACACACACGGGGCCCTGTGGAAAGAGACTGTAAATGGAGCTGTCTATAGTCTATAGTCAGCTGGAAGAACCCCCCAAAATTCTGGAACCAGAGGAAGACTGACCCTTAGGGCCAAGCAGGTGTATCGTAAAGAAAGTGCTGTTTTTGCAAGTGTCCAACAAGGGCCGTGGTACTGGCAGCCTTCACCCAGCAAAGGACTAGAAAGGTGGTAGTTGGGACTTTTCCTTGCTTCACAGAACCAAACTGCTGGGTGAACTAGTATAAAATGCGCAGGATTGGGCTGGAGAGATGGCTTAGCGGTTAAGCGCTTGCTTGTGAAGCCTAAGGACTCCGGTTCGATTCCCCAGGACCCATGTTAGCCAGATGCACAAGGGGGCGCATGTGTCTGGAGTTTGTTTGCAGTGGCTGTAGGCCCTGGTATGCCCATTCTCTCTCTCTGTCTCTGCCTCCTTCTCTCTGTCACTCTCAAATCAATCAATAAATAAAAATAAACAAAATAAATGCACAGGATTCGTGTTTAAATTTCTCTGTGATGGTTTGGATCAGGGTCTAGTATTTCACCCACACCAGGACTGGAGTGGAAAAGTCAATGCATTATTGTCCCATGAACCTTCGGGAGGAGAATTGAGGGAAGACTCGGCAGTCGGGATGAGGTACCATATTGGTTACCATCTCAGCACTGGGACCAAACACCCAACCAGAGGCAGCTGATGGAAGGGCAAAGGGTTTATTCCTAGCTTACTGTTCCAACAGGAAATCTCATCTTGGTGGGAAAAACATGGTAAGAGCAGATGCCCGTGACCGGATGGCTGTCACCTCGCCACACCCCAGCCGGAGCTAGTTAGCTAGCTGAGGCAGGAGGGGCTGGGCTGTCAGAGCGCAAGCGGGCTGAAGAGACGGCTCAGAGGTCAAGGCGCTTGCCTGCAATGCCTAAGCCAGGTTCAGTTCCCCAGTACCCTAGTAAATCTGGACGCACAAAGTGGCGCATGCATCTGGAGTTCGTTTGCAGTGGCTAGAGGCCCTGGAGCACCCGTTCTCTTTCTCTCCTCACAAATAAATAGAATATTAAAAATACTGCCAGCCACCACCCACCACCCCTGCCTCGCCAGCAACACACCTCCTCCAGCAAGGCCCCACCTTCTAAAGGCTCTGCCAGCTGGGGATTAAGTAGGAGACTTAATCACAGGCATGCGAGGCTATCAGGGATTTTTTACATTCAAACCACCACAGGTACTTAAGCTTTTCCCGTGGTTTCCTGTTCTTATCTAGAAGCACACAATTGCTGTGGCTGAACCAGGTTTCCCCAACAATCAATCATATGCTGGGGCACTAACTCCGAGGCCAAGGTTTGAGTTGGGTCCCTCAGAAATAAGTAGGTTGATACGAGACAACGAACATGGGGCCCTCATCATTTGGTTGGTGCACTTATAAGAAGGGGCACTAGGGCTGGAGACATGGCTTAGTGGTTAAGGCACTTGCCTGCAAAACCTAAGGACCTCGGTTCAATTCCCCAATGCCTACAAAAAACCAGATGCACAAGGTGGCACATGCATCTGGAGTTCATTTGCAGTGGCTGGAGGATCTGCTGGCCTGCCCATTTTCTCTCTCTCTCTCTCCATTTTCTCTCTCTATCTGCCTCTTCCTCTCTCTCTCCCTCTCTCTCAAATAAATAACTATATACATATATATAGTTATTTATTATTATCATACATATATAAAATATACATATGTATATAAATATATATAGTTATTTATTATATATATATGTACATATGTGTGTGTATGTGTGTGTGTGTGTGTGTATAATGGCACCAGAGAGCTTATTCTATCCTGCTTCGTGAGGAAGGACATGGAAGGTGGCCATCTGCTTACCAGTGAGGCAGCAAGCCTTCACCAGAACCCACCAGTGAACACACAGTGATCCTCACTTCACCAGAACCCACACAGTGACTCGTGATCTAAGGCACAACCCCCAGAATGGAGAGAAAGCACATTTCAATTGTGTAAGCTCCGGCCTGTGGCACTTTGTGACAGTAGCCCACTAAGACTCCATGCTCTGTGAATAAAGTATTGGACTAGTCATCCAAGCATATTTTAAAGGCTGCATTCACTTTCAACATCTTAGCATAATGGGTGAATTTATCTGTATCATAAAAGCATGAAACTATTTAAATATTTTAACTTCAAGGTTTTAATACAAAGAACTCATATACTACACAGGGATTAACTGATGTCACTTAAAATAAGAATTGGAGGGGCTGGAGAGATGGCTTAGCTGTTAAGGCTGCCTGTGAAACCCAAGAACTCATGTTCAAATCCTCCAGATCCCACGTAGCCAGACACAACAGTGATGCAAGCACGCAATGCCATGCATGCCCACAAGAGGGCACATGCGACTGGCGCCCATTCTCTGCTTCTTTCTCTCTCCTTTCTGTTTCTCTCAAAAATAAATAAATAAATAAAATAAAATAAAATTGGGAATTGGCCTGGAGAGATGGCTTAGTGGCTTAGTGGTTAAGTGCTTGCCTGTGAAGCCTAAGGACCCCGGTTCAAGGCTCAATTCCCCAGTACTCACATAAGCCAGATGCACAAGGTGGCATATGTATCTGGAGTTTGTTTGCAGGGGCTAGAGGCACTGATATGCCCATTCATTCTCTCTCTCCCTCTCTCTCTCTCTCTCTCTCTGTCACTATCAAATAAATGAATAAATAAATAAAATAAAAAATAAGAATTGGAACTGGGTGTGGATGGTGGCACACACCTTTAGTCCCAGCACTCAGGTGGCAGAGTTAAGATGATCACTGTGTGTTCAAAGCCAGCCTGAGACTACACAGTGAATTTCAGGTCAGCCTGGACTAGAGCGAAACCCTATCTCAAAAGAGCAAAAATAAATAAATAAATAAATAAAATATAAGGGCTGGAGAAATGGCTTAGTGGTTTAGTGCTTGCCTGTGAAGCCTAAGGACCCCGGTTCAAGGCTCAATTCCCTAGGACCCACGTAAACCAGATGCACCAGGGGCCGCATGCGTCTGGAGTTTGTTTGCAGTGGCAGGAGGCCCTGGAGCACCCATTCTCTCTCTCTCTGCCTCTTTCTCTCTCTGTCTCTCATTTTCAAATAAATAAAATACAACAAAATAAAATATAAGTAAGAATGGGGCCAGGTGTGGTGGTGTATGTCTTAAATCTCAGCACTTGGGAGGCAGAGATAGAAAAAGGGCCATGTGTTTGAGGCCAGCCTGAGATTACAGAGTGAGTTCCAGGTTAGTCTGGACTAGAATGAGACCCTGCCTCAGAAAAGGAGAGAGAGAGAGAGAGAGAGAGAGAGAGAGAAGAGAATATAGGGCTAGAGAGATGGCTCAGTGGCTAAGGACCCTTTTCCTGTTGAGGCAAGCCCAACAGACTGGCCTTTTTCTTTATGTGGGAGAAAAAGAGAGAGAGAGAGAGAGAGAGAGAATTGGCTTGCCAGGGCCTCCAGCCACTGCAATTGAACTCCAGACTTGTGCGCCCCCTAGTGTGCATTTTCAATCTTGCGCACTTGCGTCACAGTGTGTCACAGGCTTACGTGGTACCTGGAGAGTCTAACCTGAATCCTTAGGCTTCGCAGGCAAGCGTCTTAACCGTTAAGCCAACTCTCCAGCCCAGGACCCATGTTTGATTCCCTACCACCCACATAAATCTAAATCCAGATATAAGGTGGCCCATACCTCTGGAGTTTGTAGTGGCAAGAGGCCCTGGTGCACCCATTCTTTCTCTCCTTCTCTCTCTCTCCTTCTTTCTCGCTGTCTCTGATAAGTAAATAAAAGAAAATAAAGAATAACAGCTGCACATACGTGACGGTCCACTTTTACGACACAGCTGTTAGAGGGCAGGCAAAGGCGGTTTTAGGATTCATATTGCCTTTAATTAGCACACACTAGCTTTCTCGTTAAGTCCTTAGTTGAAGCAGTTAATTTGAAGAAAGACCTAACCAAACGTGAACACCTGCGACAGAGTAATTCCCACCTCAGCTCCTGCCAGGGCCTCATGACTCCTAACCACCACAAGGGCTAGCCTCACTCCTCAGAGCGATGAAGTGAGTGTGGGACCTGGTGAGTGTGTGTACGCACATGTGTGCAAATTCCATGTGTGCTTAGAATACAGGTCCCTACTGAAGTTGCTTTCGTTGGAGAAAGTACAATGTAATAAACTCAAGAACATCAGGTTTTTATTGGGAAGTTTTCAGCTTGTGAACTTCAGAAAATTCTACATAGGAACTTCCTGGGGATACATGAACAGACATCTGTCCCAGATAGGGCATTGATGACATACCAAAGAAACAACTCCATACATGTCTAACTTAGGGAACCAATGAGTTAATTGGGGTTTCTTATAAAAGTATGGATAACCCAAAGGCAGTGGTATCACCATAAAGTTGCGTTCCAGCACGGCAGATGGACTCATGAGAGATACATCCCTGGGAATCCCTGCACAGCATTCAGGCAGCTCCTCTGAAGAGTGCCCTCCCCAGCACTAATGATAGTCTATTGCTTTCATAGCCTTAGGGAGGGGAGGGGCCTCATGGGTCTTGTCACTTCTTGAGCTTCCTTCATTGCATCCTTTGGCCTTCCTCCTTCTAGCAGGAGTGTCTCAACCTAGAGGAAACAGCAACCAGAGAGGAAGGCTGTTCAGAACCACTGTGGGAGAGGAAGGCCTACATCTGGCGCTGAGTGACCATGCAGACTTGTTTTCCAGGCTCCATTCCCAATTTTCTTCAAGCATTGCTTTCAAACGAAATAGTTGCTACATGTCTCCCATTTGTAAAAGCATGTGATGAGGAAATACTAATTAAATTTGCACATTTTTCAGTGAGTGCAGCTGCCTGAAATCCAAATGCATTGTGTAGACTTGAACATTGTTCTCAGACAGCTGCTACCCATGCCAAGGACAGGAACGAAGATTCCAGAAATGGACCAAAGTACACACATGAACAGCTTTCTGCAAAGTCCTCGATTGATCTCCCTTCTAGTTCAGGGTAAGCCTCCTCTACCTGGTCTCCAGCCAGCCTATGATCACACACACACACACACACACACACACACACGGACACCTGAGTACTGTTAGGTTTGATGATGAAGTGCGCACTGTGAGTCAGGAGTTCACGCTGCTCAGTTTGCCATCAGAGGCTTCCGTACGAGTGTGTTTATTCATGAGTGAAGGCCACAAACAGCCCAGAGAGACAGACAGCACTAAGCAATGGACACTTACCTTTCAATTAAATTATGTTACCTACATAAAATGACCTGGGTACTGGAAAGACAAGATTCTTCTTACTGGTTAAATAATTACCTATAAATCATTCTAATTTACAAATAGTTCTGCTTAATGTGTATTTCTCATCTGAGAAAATGTCTCTGGTAGTGAGTAAAGAGGGATTGCTGGTCTGCTGAGTCCAAGGTCCCACATAGGCACGACCTGGTGTAATCCTCACAGCATCTTGGTGTTGTGGGTAGTGACCCTGCTTGTTCCCACAAGCACATAGGGTATTCTACAGAAAATAAGGAACCTGAGAGGTTCTCTACCTTGTCTGAGATCACCAGACAGGACAGGGGACAGGGTCCTAGGACCTGTGCCCATGCTAAGCAGTTATGTGAACAACCCTGCCTTTTCTGTCTGTAGCTCCAATGGGAAGTGCTAGGCCTAAGAGGTAGCTGGCCTCCAGTGGGGGCTGGCTGTATTCGGAGAGTCTAATAAATAGTTTTAGTAACACGGTTTCCAGAAAGGAAGGAAGGAAGGAAGGAAGGAAGAAAGAAAGAGAGAAAGACAGACAGACAGAAAGGGTGCAGAATTTCTCAGTTTGGGTTATGATCTTATTTACTCATTTAGTGTGTGTATTGTTGTTTTCATGAATTCCTAGATCTTTGCTAATTTCCCTGTCAAAGTGTAACTGCAGTTTTATAAACAAACGCATGCAGATGCATATGTGAGTACAGGTACACATATGCATATGTGTGGACAGGCATGAGCACGCACATGTGTGGACAGACACATGCATGCACATATACAACTAGACCAAGTGTTTCCAGAGCTGCAGGCCACAGCTAGTGTGGAGAGGGCGCAAGTGGCCTATTCTCCAGCTTCCCCCATCAGCTCCACCTGGCTCTGACCTTGCAGGGTGGACACGCCGGCGCGACACTGGGGAGAACACTTGCTGCGTTCACACGTCTTGGTGATTCCGTGACTCTTCACGGAGAGGTGATTTCACGAGTCTGAGAACACACGTGAGCCTCGGATGCTTTCCACCTCGGGCGTCAAGCTGCAGAGCTCTTCTCCATGACAAAAGCTCCTTTGCTTTGTCTGGCTGGCCTCCATTGCCCAATACAACGCAAAAATGTTTCAAAGCAATTTCTATATTCAGTACGGGGTGAAATGACATGATTGAGATTAGTTTTAATAAGTAATGTGTATCATTAAAATAATTTCACCTGTTCACTTTTACTTTTAATTGCCTGTATTAGTTACCAGGCTTGTCACTTTGGTCACATACCTGACAGAGAGAACTCAAAGGGTGGAAGGATTTATTTTGGCTCATGGGTTCAGAGGTAGTCCACAGTCACTTTGCCCCAAGTGCTAGGGAAAGACATCAGGTGGAAGAGGAGACTCCTCGGTACCTGCAGAGCAGGACACAGAGACAGGCAGATAGCAAAGATACGTCTAAGGACCAGGGCCCAAGAGAAAACTTCCTGCAGCTAGATCTTACTTGCTAAGATTTCTAGAACATTCTAAACTAGCGCAACCAGCCAGAAACCTGAGCTTTAACAGGTCTGAGGGGGACGTTTGATATTCAAACAATGACCTTGGTACTAACCATGTGCTTTTGAATGCATGGGTCACATTGGGTGTCTACTGCTCAGCACCACAATACAGGGCCTTGGTTTGCATTTTTATGTATTCAATCTGAAAGTTTTGTGGTATTTTAGTTATTTTTAAGTTTTTTTGTTTATTTTCATTTTTATTTAGTTGAGAGCAACAGACAGAGAGAGAAAGAGGCAGATAGAGAGAAAGAATGGGTGTGCCAGGGCCTCCAGCCACTGCAAACAGAATCCAGATGGCTTGCACTACTTTGTGCATTTGGCTTACATGGTACTGGGGAATCAAACCTGGGGCATTAGGCAAGTGCCTTAACTGTTGAGCCATCTCTCTAGCCTGCTGCTTAGTATTTTAAAATGAATGTATGTTATGCCTTTATTATTTCAAATAAAGTTTCGATTAATGTTGCAATCCTTTCTTTTTAAGTATGATATAATGTGAGTTATATATACTAGCCCTTGATTTACAAATTAATTTACAAAGTTGGACACATTCAGAGTATTTAGAGTTCCTTTTTGAGCTTACATACGTCTTTTTGCTTATTAAAATTTCATATATGCAACAGTAGGGTATTAGTCTTTTTAATGCTTATCCATTTTCTTTTTTTCTGTCATGTCTACAAACACATAGACATGCACGTTTTACAAATTGTTCCTCTTCTTCTAGAGATGTTAAGTGTATGCTGGTCAGTATGTTAGCATGTATTTTGTATGAATTTACCCTAACAAATCGCCTCTCTTATTAGTGCCAGCATTTTCAGTTAAGCCTTTTAAATTTCGAGGTAGACATTTTTATCTTCAGCAAATACTAATAATATTGTCTCCTTATGTGTATTTTTTCCTAAATTGTATATTTTTCTTAACACACTTCATTGACAGAAAAAAAAAGTTACCGACTTCATTTCTTATTCTTTCATATGTGTCTGTGCAAGAGCACATGTGTGTGCAGGTGTATGAGTGTGAGTCATGTGCACGTGTAGGTGGAGAGCAGAGGACAACCTGGGTGTCACAATCCTCAGGAATGCTCTCCACCTGAGACGGGTTGTTCTGTTTTGCTTTGGTTTTCGAGGTAGGGTCTCCCTGTAGCCCAGGCTGACCTGGAACTCACTATGGAGCCTCAGGGTGGCCTCAAACTCATGGTGATGCTCCTACCTCAGACTCCCAAGTGCTGGGATTAAAGGTGTGCACCACCACACCTAGCAGCTGTCCACCTGCTTTTGAGATAGGGTCTCTCATGGGCCTAGAACTTGCCAATTAGGCAAGACCAGCTAACCAGAGATTCCCCAGGAATCCTCCTGTCCCTACCTCCCCAGTTCAAGGGATATAAGCATGCTGCAACATGCATGGGATTTTTATGTGGGTCATGGGGAGTGGAACTCAGGACCGCAAGCACCTTATCAACCGAGCTATGTGCCCAGCATCATTTCTTGTTCTTAACATATAATTTTCTGACCTTAGCTGTTTGTTTTAGGTGGAGATATTTAAAAATTATTAAGAGATTATTTCTTCTTGTATACTACTAAGAAGTTTTTACTTAAAGATGAATATTTTCAAAATATATTGTTAGCATCCAGTGTGCACAGTGTGCAATTCTTTTTAAAATATTTTATTTATTTATTTGAGAGAGAGAGAGAGAGAGAGAGGCAGATAGAGAGAAAGAGAGAATGGGTAGGTAAGGACCTCTAGCCATTGCAAATGACTCCAGACACATGCGCCACTTTTTGTATCTGGTTTTTTTTTTTTTTTTTTTTTGTTTGTTTTGTTTTTTTGAGGTAGGGTTTCACTCTAGCCCAGGCTGACCTGGAATTCACTATGGAGTCTCAGGGTGGCCTTGAACTCACGGCGATCCTCCTACCTCTGCCTCCCGAGTGCTGGGATTAAAGGCGTGCGCCACCACGCCTGGTTGTATCTGGTTTTTGTGGGTACTGGGGGATTGAAACTGGGTCCTTAGGCTTAGCGGGCATGTGCTTTAACCACTAAGCAATCTCTCCAGCCCAACTATGTAATTCTTACTTTATTAATGTGAGGAGTTATTTTTTAACTATTTTTATTTATTTATTTGAGAGCGACAGAGAGACGGGGGAGGGGAGGAGAATGGGCACGCCAGGGCTTCCAGCCACTGCAAACGAACTCCAGACACGTGCACCCCCTGTGCATCTGGCTAACGTGGATCCTGGGGAATCGAGCCTCAAACCAGGGTCCTTAGGCTTCACAGGCAAGCGCCTAACTGCTAAGCCATCTCTCCAGCCCGTGTGAGGAGTTATTTTGATGGTGTCTCCAGTTCACACATTACACATGTAGAACAGGCTGAACTTGTAATACATCATGCCTGGAATACAGTCTCAGTAAAGCATCATTACTGTCAGAGCTACATAGAGTAAACTTACATTTGAAGTTTGAATCAACAGAAGTGTTGGAAATACCTTAAAACTTCCCAAGCTAAGTCTGCGGGACGTAGTCCAGTGGACATCCCCTGTAAGCTGTGTCATCTTCAGGAAGCAGCCAGGGAGATGTGCCTCAGACCTCCTGTAGCCTTGCCGTAGCATGGTCTGGGTGGGCTGCTTAGTAAACTGCCATAGACCAGTGACTCGCCTTCAAACAACAGGAATGTACTCTCCCAGTTCTGGGCACGGGAAGTCCAAGGTCAAGGTAGGACAGGCTGGTGGCTGAAGTCTGCTATTTGGGTGGTGCTGTCACTGCTCCTCTAGCCTCCCTGTCAAGAGATTCAAGGCAGCTTTCTGGGTTCCATTGGTAAGGACACTAACCGCGCATGTGAACTCCGCCCTCACCACCTCATCCCTCCCAGAGTGCACACATTCCAAGACTTCGATGTCTGTGTGTCGTTGCTTATTCTCAGTGTTTGGGGCGAGGATTTAGCCTATGAATTACAGGCACTGACATTCAGAGCACAGCACCCAGCCCTGGGATCCAGTGCTGGTTTGTTGTCCCAAAGTCCTTGTCCTCTTCCTTAAGCTTGCTGTCTGTGGTGTGCTCTATGGTCGCTTCCCCTTCTCTAACCAAAGGGACTTGACTTCTATTTTAATATATTTTATTTATTTATTTATTAGAGAGAGAGAGAGAGAGAGAGAGAGAGAGAGAGAGAGAGCGCACCAGGGCATCTAGCCACTGTAAACGAACTCCAAATGCATGTGCCTGCTTATGCATCTGGCTTATGTGGGTCCTGGGGAATCGAACCAGGATCCTTTGGCTTTGCAGGCAAACGCCTTAACTGCCAAGCCATCTCTCCAGCCCCTTCTTCTATTTTAAACTGTATTTGGCCCTGTTGCTGTTCCCTACTTCATTATCCAGTGTATTTCACAATTTGTTGTTTACAGTGTAACTTTTTGCAACATTTCTTAAAGTTCCAGAATATAAACAGGGAGAGAGAGAAAAGTGTTATTTGAATTATAGAAAACAATTGGATATAAGCCTTTACTGATAATCTGAAAAAGTCCATCAGAAAATTGAGTTTTGATGAATTTAAGTCTTCAGTTAGCTTAAAAACTGCACTTATTTCTCTTACCTTTCATTTCTTGTGTGTGTGTGTGTGTGTGTGTGTGTGTGTGTGTGTGTGCGAATGTGTGTTCACATGTGTGTGGAGAGTGTATATGCCTGTATGTACGTGGGTGTATGTAGACCAGATGTTGACAATATTTACCTCAGGTACTCCCCACCTTGTGTTTTTGACACAGGGCCTCTCACTGAACCCAGGGCTCAGCAATCCAGCTAGTCTGCCTAGAAAGCACATCCTAGAGATCCTCCCTCCACTTCCCCAGGGCCGAGGTTACAGGCATGGGCCACCACACCTTACTTTTACGTGGCCTATGGAATCCAAACTCAGCACTTCACCACGGGGACATCTTTCCAGCTCCCTTAGATCTCCTTCATATTTAAATATTTTTTGTTTATTTATTTGACAGAGAAAGGGGGAGAGAGAACAGGCACGCCAGGGCTTCTGGCCACTGCAAAAGAACTCCATATGCGTTCACCACCTTGTGCATCTGGCTAACGTGGGGCCTGGCCAATCGAACCTGGGTCCTTTGGCTTTGCAGGCAAACCAATGCCTTAACTGCTAAGCCATCCCTCCAGCCCTCTCCTTCATATTTAAATACTTATTTTATTTTTATTTAGTAAAGAGAGAGAGAGAGAGAGAGAGAAAAGAATGGGGGCATGCCAGGACCTCCAGCCACTGCAAACAAACTCCAGACACATGTAACACCCTGTGCATCTGACTTATGTGGGTCCTGGGGAACTGAACTTGGGTCCTTAAGCTTCACAGGCAAGCGCCTTAACTGCTATGCCATCTCTCCAGCCCCTATGTCTCCTTCTTACTGTAATGTAACTACCACACAATAAGAACTCCCCTGACTTGGGAAAGAACACCAGAAGCTGATGGCTTTACTCACCAATTAAGCCAAAGCAGAAGCTGGAATGGAGGCCAGGGCCATTCCCAGCTGACAGCCAAGGGAGCCCCACGGTGCCAGCCTTGCCTCCTGCTCCCCAGGCCTGTGCCTGGGAGGGGTCGGAATCTGACAGGCATTTCTTAGTCAGCTTGAAGCTACATCCATTCAACTAAAATATTTATCAGGTGTAGCTTAAATAGTACCCAACGTCATTTTAATAAACGTCTGTTTCCTTGACCTTGCTCTGCTGTTTATGCAGCGTTTCAAAGCAGTCAGTCTCCCACTGCTTCTTCCCTTCAGACTTTCTGTGGCTTGCCATGGGATCTCAGCACAGTCACTTCTTGACCTGTGTGCAGTTTTGTTCATGCAGCTGGGCCAGATGGAAAGTGTAGTGGTAGTTTGAATGTTTGCCCCCCATGGACCCGTGTTTTATCAAAGCTTGCAACTTGGGTCCCCAGCTGCCTTTCTGGAGGAGGTGCCACTAGGGGTGGAGCCTGGGGTACAGCCCAAAGGTGTGTTTAGGGGTGTCCAGAGGTGGAGAGCTGTGTGAGCTCTGGGGGTCCTGCTGTGGCCGTTGGTTTTCATGGCTGTTTGGTTGTCTCTCTCTGCGTGGATGTATGGAATAAGGTTATTCCACCATTGAAGGAACTCCCACTGGACCTGTAAGCTTGAAATAAACCCCTTCCTCCCATGAACACTGTCTGGTTTGGATGTTCAACCCAGCATTGTGGAAATGGCTACTAGAGAAAGTGTTTAGACGACTGGGGTGCATTAGCTGGGCACATAGTTCAGTGTGTAGAGTGCTTTCCTTGCAAGTATGGATGAACAGACCTCGGCTCCAAGCATCTGTGTAAAAAATGCTGAGTGTGTTGGCACGTGCCTGTAATCTCAGATCTGGTCAGACAGAGACAGGAGGATCCGTATAGCTTGCTGACCAGATAGTTCGACCTAGTGGGTGAGCTCCAACCCAGGGAGAGACCTTGTCTCAAAAAGAGGTGGACAATGTACCAGAGGATGACACCTAAGTTTGTCTCTGGCCTCTCCATGCGCGCACGCACACACACACTCACACACACACACACTCACACACACACATCCTGTACAAATAAACATGCCCACACTAATATGAACATGCATACATACATCACAAACACATATGCAAAAAAAAAAAGAGATGGGGTGTGTGCACTGCACTACTTGGGATGTGGCACACTGCTTTTTCACAACTAGAAGACAGCCAAGAGATGCATAAAGTTTTATATGAACACACAGCAATATTTGATTTCAAAATGGCCAGCATAGAGCACTGATCCATATCTCAGAGCCAACTGCCAGTGTGTCAGACAGGAAGGAAGGGGCGGGCATTCTCTAGCCTTCCAGGGAAGTAGAGCTGGTGGAACGCAGAGGGCTGCAAGGGGACTGACCTTGCTGACAATGTGTTGGCTTGGGCCCTGTTTCAAACAGAGTTAGAAACGCTCTTCATAGAGCGGAGTCAGGGCCAATCATTTGAGGAAACAAATCCCCAGGTTTCCATAGAACTACAAAGCAGAGACATTGATGGATGGAAATGAGTTCACATGTTACCCCTCCTGAGATATTTGAATGTTAGCTGAATTACTCTATGATCTGTGATTACTGGCATGTGAGCGCCTAACCTGACGGCGAGTCGCCCTGACCTTTCTGTCTGTCTCCAATTGTGCACTGGCTAAACAGCCTCAACTGTCACATTAACTGTGTGTTCCAATCTGGATGATCATGGATGGGGAATTTCTGTTGTGTTTAATTCAGACTCAGTTTAGTTTCGGTTGTGTGAATAACATATACAAAAGGAAATTCTGCCTCCCTCCATTTTCTTCGGGTGTACTTTCTGTAGAAGTGCAGTTATGACCCCTCCCCTTCCTTCAGATGTTCACTGTGGAGAAGTACAGTTATGACCCCTCCCCTTCCTTCAGATGTCCACTGTGGAGAAGTGCAGTTATGACCCCTCCCCTTCCTTCAGATGTCCACTGTGGAGAAGTGCAGTTATGACCCCTCCCCTTCCTTCAGATGTCCACTGTGGAGAAGTGCAGTTATGACCCCTCCCCTTCCTTCAGATGTCCACTGTGGAGAAGTGTAGTTATGACCCCTCCCCTTCCTTCAGACGTCCACTGTGGAGAAGTGCGGTTATGACCCCTCCCCTTCCTTCAGATGTCCACTGTGGAGAAGTGCAGCTATGACCCCTCCCCTTCCTTCAGATGTCCACTGTGGAGAAGTACAGTTATGACCCCTCCCCTTCCTTCAGATGTTCACTGTGGAGAAGTGTAGTTATGACCCCTCCCCTTCCTTCAGATGTTCACTGTGGAGAAGTGTAGTTATGACCCCTCCCCTTCCTTCAGATGTTCACTGTGGAGAAGTGCAGTTATGACCCCTCCCCTTCCTTCAGATGTCCACTGTGGAGAAGTGCAGTTATGACCCCTCCCCTTCCTTCAGATGTCCACTGTGGAGAAGTGCAGTTATGACCCCTCCCCTTCCTTCAGATGTCCACTGTGGAGAAGTGCAGTTATGACCCCTCCCCTTCCTTCAGATGTCCACTGTGGAGAAGTGCAGTTATGACCCCTCCCCTTCCTTCAGATGTCCACTGTGGAGAAGTGTAGTTATGACCCCTCCCCTTCCTTCAGACGTCCACTGTGGAGAAGTGCGGTTATGACCCCTCCCCTTCCTTCAGATGTCCACTGTGGAGAAGTGCAGCTATGACCCCTCCCCTTCCTTCAGATGTCCACTGTGGAGAAGTACAGTTATGACCCCTCCCCTTCCTTCAGATGTTCACTGTGGAGAAGTGTAGTTATGACCCCTCCCCTTCCTTCAGATGTTCACTGTGGAGAAGTGCAGTTATGACCCCTCCCCTTCCTTCAGATGTCCACTGTGGAGAAGTACAGTTATGACCCCTCCCCTTCCTTCAGATGTTCACTGTGGAGAAGTGTAGTTATGACCCCTCCCCTTCCTTCAGATGTCCACTGTGGAGAAGTGCGGTTATGACCCCTCCCCTTCCTTCAGACGTCCACTGTGGAGAAGTGCAGTTATGACCCCTCCCCTTCCTTCAGATGTCCACTGTGGAGAAGTGCAGTAATGACCCCTCCCCTTCCTTCAGATGTCCACTGTGGAGAAGTGCAGTTATGACCCCTCCCCTTCCTTCAGATGTTCACTGTGGAGAAGTGCAGTGATGACCCCTCCCCTTCCTTCAGATGTCCACTGTGGAGAAGTGCAGTGATGACCCCTCCCCTTCCTTCAGATGTCCACTGTGGAGAAGTGGAGTTATGACCTCTCCCCTTCCTTCACATGTCCACTGGGGAGAAGTGCAGCTATGACCCTTCCCCTTCCTTCAGATGTTCCCTGTGGTGAAGTGTAGTTATGACCCCTCCCCTTCCTTCAGATGTTCACTGTGGAGAAGTGCAGTTATGACCCCTCCCCTTCCTTCAGATGTCCACTGTGTATGTTGAAGTGGATTTATGATCTTCAGTTCAAGTGCTTGTGGGGTGTCTGTGAGAAGTAATCCCAGTGTCAAAGTGCACGTGCTCAGATCCCCAGATGTACTTTTTGAGTATTTCTCGAAGACCCCCATGTGGGTGGCAGCCATGCTTCTCAGTATGCTGCTGGGTACTTGAGTCAGTAGGTGTTTCGTTGGAGGCCTGTGGCCAACTTGTTCAAGGAAGTGCTTGGATTGGTCTTGGGTTTATTGGTATTCAGCTACGCCCAAGTCCCATGCTCAACCTGTGTCCTGCCCTTCATGCCCACTGCTCTTTCCACGCTGTCTCCTGAGCCCCTTGCCTATCATCAGCAGCAAGTGAATGCCCAAGGAAAGTTCTCTGGGACTCAGATGGCTGAACTAGAATTCCAAGTGCCACCTTCATAGCTCTGGATTGTGGAGGTGGTGCCCCACCACACACACACACACACACACACACAGCCTCGCAAGCCGGAGCAGTGAGCATTTCCACTGAGAGGTAAGCTGCTCCAGTTTCAAGCTTGGCCATCACTTTAAGGCTTACATAGACTGCCTGCAAGTCTTTGTCCTTGTCAGTGAGCTAATGATCTAAGGGTCTCCCATGGACACCCACATTCCCATGCAGGAGGAGTACAGGGAGCTGCACTTCTTGCGTGGGAACACTGCCTCTGGAATCCCATTTGAGGATGGTTGGGGTCAGGTGTGGTGCTTAGGCTGGTCAAAGGTGGGCAGGGGGCATGGGTTGCTTTGGGGAAGAGGCATTTAATTACCATTTCTCTGTTGTCCACTGTGCTCCTCCCACTCCCTGGACCCTGGAAGGAAAATATGCCAACGGACAATGTATCTGGGAGCTGGGATTACACATGGGGAGATGCCAGCGTGCCCACTTCCCAGAAGAGAGAACATCAGCAGGCTTGGGATAGAACCAGTGCTGTGTAGACCTTTGATGACTGGGGGTGGCTTGTCACTTCAGCAAATGTCCCTGTCCTGACTGACTGTGGGTGGAAGGAAGTGACATCACACAACCCAGAGGCTGGCCCTGCCCTGTTCTGTCTTCTTTTAAGATACAAACCTTCCAGATTTGCCATCGCATGAACTGTATTCCAGTGAGCTGGGTCAGCGTGCCGTATGTAGAGAGTGGTTAATGGATGTCTGTTGAGCAAACTTATGAGACAAGTCACATGGGGCTGATGTGACTGGATGTCAGGCATTCTAATTATGTGTGGACAAAACCAGTCTGAGGTGTTTCCATCATTCATTTACAACAAATTCATTCCCAGTGTGGTGGGGGCGGGGAGGGGTCTTTGGGAGGTGATGGTACCAGGAGGGCAGAGCCTCAAAAATACAAGGCAGCACCCTCACCACATGCAGGAGAGCGCCCCAGTCTCTTTTGCCCCCTGCCTTTTCCTTTGTGGGGGATGACACCAAGACAAGATGCCCTGTGCAGACAAGGAATCTTCTAGATGAGTGACCTTGGCCTTGGTGAACTGTGAGAAATGATTTCTACTGCGTAAAACCAGCCCAGCCTGTGGCATTTCTGTGAGAGCATCACGGAGGGGAGAGATCACTGTGTGGACGGGACACTGCTGCTAGAGTGAAAAGCGATTTCTTGATAATTCCTAATGGAAAGCCAACCTCCTCCCAAGTGCTCTATGCTCCCATAGCTCTTAACCCCCACGAGGGAAGGCAGCTGGCCAAACTCCGCAGGCATGAGTGGGCACACAGCAGCTCCAGACCGCCGCAGGAGGTCACGGACATCTCTGCTTCTTCCTTGGGTGAGCACCTGGCATGAAGGATCCTCCCCTTGGCATCTGGACGGTGTTCCCTCCTCCGTAGTGACCTTCGCAGCCATGCAGCTTCTGCAGTGGGGAAGATCACTTCAGGAGCGTCTTGTCTCCCTACCCTCGACCTCAGCCGTGGTGTCAGTGAGACCCTGGACGGCTGGCAAAGTGTGGGATGCTAGTCAACATGGTGGGGGACCTGGACTTCCCCAAATGCTGCAGTGTTGGCCTCTGTGATGTCACTTTCAGCCAATGGCGAAGACGAGGCACAGGAGGAGGTGTTCCACGGATGTGTGCTCAGATGTGGAGCCTGCGGATCCGCTCCTCACCTGCACGTGAGAGCGGGCGTGGGCCTCCAGCCGTGCTCAGCCCAGCTATTGTGAAGAGCGCTTTGCAGCAAGTTTCTGCATGGTCCTGAGCAGCCCCAGTGACTGGGGGTGAGAAACACAAGGGCTGGGAGAGGGGACTGGGAAGTAAATTTTGCAAAATTAGCCCTTGTTTTATTTGACAATATTCAAATAAATGAGTCGTAGGGTTTTAATAATGCTTTCAGATATGACTCAATTTCAACATCTTCTCTGAAGGTCACACTCGCATTAAATCTTGTGCATCATGGTGACAGAGAAAAAGTAGGCACTTACGTTGTGACTGGTGTGGTACAAATCACGGGGAGGTCAGGAGGCAGGTTTAGAGAAAGATCACATCATGTTCCTCAGACTTGAAAATCACTTAATCCCAACTCACCACCCCGTGCTTTCCAAACATCCATTCTCTTCTCCCTTTCAGTGTTTAGCAGAAGACATGAAGATAAGGCTTGGAAAGCTGATACGAATCCACGTCGTCTTATGGGCACCCCAGCTCCTGCAAGGTGGGATGCAGGTCCGAGGGGGACCCGAATGTATCCTGTGCTCTCTGCTCTGCTGGCCAAGCCTGAGCCACCTCGCCCCCACTGGGAGAGCGTGCTATGGAGAGACAGGGTCCTTAGCGACCACTTCCCTACTGAGGAGGAAGAGGAGCAGAACGTGGAAGAGGAGGAGGAGGAGAAGAACATTGAGCATGGCTTATTGGACTCCTGCCTCCATCTCAGGCCACCGTGGGTCAGCACCAAGTGACTCCAATCCCTAATTCTGATAAAGAACATTCACCTTGCTTTATACAGCTTCATCTCTCTGGACAAAGACGAAATTGTCCTAAGAGTGAGCAGTAGTGACGGGAAGAAAGAAGGCATGGGAAAGTCTTGCCAATGCCCTTCCATAACGCAGTTGGCAATGCAGCTAGGATGTGAGGCAGGCCAGATGCCAGGAGGGGATTACAACTCGGTGCATGCATTATTTTCTCCCTTCAATCCACTTTCTAATAAGCAGCTTGTGTTTCACTTTGATCATTAGTTCTATTTCTGTCAGATGGTTGTATTTCAGTCGTCTTGGTGTGGCTATTCTCTGGAATTAGGAGTCTTTCTCCATAAAGGTGTTCTTTTACCCAAAGGCTGATCCCAGAATCAAGGGAAGTTGGGGGGGGTGTTTATGGAGGTGTGTGTCCAAGTCTCCTTGCCTCTGCCTTCTGTGTCGGTATGGCTAAGCAGGTGTCCCTGGGCTTGTGATTAATTAAAGACACATCCCATCCAGTTCTTTTGCGCAGTATTTTAGCACACTCTCGTGATCTTCTGCTATCATAAACAAACTGGTCTCAGGAGACATGAAAGCAAAACATTCATTCTCTAGAGAAGGGGAGGGTGTCTGTCAAAGCCACACTATAAATGATATTGTAATGAAGTTGGGATCTTTGGGGGGAAGTTAGGCACTTATGTGGCAATTGGGAAAACACCCTGGTGCCTTCTTTCTGATGTAGTGGAAACAATCTAACTACAGCTTCAAGGGTGTTTAACTAAAGAGGCATTCTGGCCAACAGGAGACGATATGCCCATGCTTCTCTCCATACATACAGCTCCTTGCCAACCTGGCTCATTTACACGGAGTATGAGTGGCTATTTCTAAGAAGGGACTTGCGCGTTTCATCTGGGGAAGGTTCCACCATACAGTGCGATGTCTGGAGCCCTTTCTGAGGCTGTCCACTGCAGCCTTTGTGGAGACCCAAGACTGCACATCACTTCTTCATGCATACATACAACCCTGGGATCTGACACTGTTCCATACTAAAATTCTAATATAGAATTTTAACATGTAGAAGGGAAAAAGAAAAAAAAAAAACCTGGCTAGATTCCCCTTCAGCTGGAGACCAGTGTGTGGACTAATTTGCAAGATGCTCTGTGGGGAGACCTGAGGAGGTAGCGTCCAGTATCTGGTCTCTTTGATGAGCGAGTGGAGCCCGGGGCAAGAGACCTGAGTAGATGTAACACCCACGGGACTCACTCGTCCAGGGAGCAGCGTGAGAGGGGGACAATGGGAGAATCTTGTATGGCCTTGGTCACCCCCTCCAGCTGTGTGGTTCTGGTCCTGCCTTGATAGAAAGGGCACTGAGAGCTCTGTGGGCCCCTCTGCTGGGACAGATTGGAGCGAGTTCCTTTCCATGTAATTCTGTACTCTGACTCATCCAGACCTTGGAGATATATACATACATACATATATATATATATATATATATATATATATATAGAGAGAGAGAGAGAGAGAGAGAGAGAGAGAGAGAGAGAAGAGAGAGAGAGAGAGAGAGAGAGAGAGAGGAGAGGAGAGGAGAGGAGAGGGGCACATGGAGATAATGGACATGCCAGGGCCTCCAGCCACTGAAAGCAGACTCCATGTGCCACCCTGTGCATCTGGCTCCACATGGGCACTGGGGAATCAAACTCGGGTTGCTTAGGCTCTGAAGGCAAGTGCCTTAACTGCTGGTTCATCTGTGGAGCCTGAGTCTGGATTTTTCTAAGAGAAACCCTGGGCCATGTACAATTCAGTGACATACCACAGTCTGTGGATCACCAGCTAAGACAGGCTCAGGAAGCTTCCAGAATCGGTTGGGAGGGGAATTAGGCACAGCGGCACCAGGATGTGTGACAAGCTCAGCTCCATGATAAAATGAAAGCCCTGGTTCATCGCCCTCCCCATGCTCTGGGCTGTGTTTGGTGTCTCAGCGCGACCCTGCTCCTCCATGGTCTGGGCCTGGCTGGCTGGTAAGCAGAGCCTATTGTCAAGGCCACAGTGCAGTCCTGGCTGCTGGCTCCACGGAACCTACACTTGGCCTCAGCTTCCAGAGTGGACCCTGCTGCAGTCCTCTTTCCCAGGACACACTGAGATGCAGTCACCTGGTGCTATAAGATCACAATCAACTCTTAGGTTGACTCCTGCTCTGGCCACCTCCTCAGTCAACGGGACACTACATCGACACGTCGACACCCACACTTCACTGACTTCCAAAAGGCTTAGAAGGCAATTGTTTGGCCCTGTGACTTTCTCTTGGTAGAATGGAAGACTCCTGGGTTCAATGAATGTCTGCCGGATAATAAGTCAATAAACAGGATGGAAGAATAAGGGCTTGAATACAAAGAGAAACTAAAAATATTCGCCGGGCATGGTGGCGCACGCCTTTAATCCCAGCACTTGGGAGGCAGAAATAGGAGGATCACCACGAGTTCGTGGCCACCCTGAGACTACACAGTGAATTCCGGGTCAGCCTGAGCTAGGGTGAGACCCTACCTAGAAAAACCAATATATATATATGCAACAATCACCTTCCAACAGTATGCATTTTAACAGTGATCTGTAGACAAATTCCAGCTCTCAATCAGAGAGTGAGAGCGACGTATGAAGAATGTGTTATGTTTGCACAAGAGACAAAAGATTATAGCATATTAATCACTGTCTCGTGTAAGTCGGTGCAAATCTGTTAAGTGGAGGGTTTTGCTTTTCTTCTTACAGTTTTGGTTTATTTTGATGAAAGTCAGACTTGAGCTGCACTCTGCGGCAGATTGGCGGGGGCGGGGGGGGGTAGCCGTCTGGAGTTATCCACTGCTATGCTGTGTGAAGGACTCTGTTTGCTTCCAAACAGCACAGTGCTCGGTACAAGCAAACCTGGCGGTTGTTGTGGTGTCTGTCTCATTGCTGGCACAAAGCACCCAACCAAAAGCAGCTTGTGGGAGGAAAGGATTTATTGTGGCTTATAGTGTCAAGCAGAAGCTCCACGACGGCAGGGGAAAGCATGGCATGAGCAGAGGCTGGACATCGCCTCTGCCACAGCAGATGGAAAACAGCAGCAAGAGAGTGTGCCAGACACTGGCCAGGGGAAGCTGGCTGTAACACCCATAAGCCTGCCCCTAACAAGACTCCTCCTCCAGCAAGTCTTTACCTCCCAGATTGCCAGCAGCTAGGGACCTAGCGTTCAGAACACATAAGTTTATGGAGGACACTGGGTTCAAACCATCACACTGGCTCTGCAGGAGCCAGGTCCTGGACTCTGGTGCTCGCTATAGTGGCTGTCCCAGAGCATGTCTTCTCAAGAGCCAGGTCTCTGAGCGCCCGAGCCCTGCTCCCCCATGCCACTGCCACTGCCTCGGCTGACCACCTCGATGGCAACAGTACGTTCCTGCAGGATCCTCAGACATCCATGCTGCCCAGCCATCAGATGCCTGGCTTGTCCTGCCCAACCTTCCATGAATGTCACCCTCAGACTCCACTGGCTGTCACCCTCCAAGGCCAGTAAACCTTTCTATCAAAATGACATAGTCTTTTTTTTTTGTTTTGTTTTGTTTTTTTTGTTTTTCAAGGCAGGGCCTGGCCTGTAGCCCAGACTTATGTGGAATTCACTGTGTATTCTCAGGGTGACCTCGAATTCACAGCGATCCTCCTACCTCTGCCTCCCAAGTCCTGGGATTAGAGGTGTGTGCCACGCCCAGCAAAACCACATACTTTTCTAGGATGGCTGCTTACACAAACATTGGTGGACGCCTTCTTTCGCCAACACTGACCCCCCCCCCCCCCCCCGTGGAAGGTATCTGCGGATTTGTGGATGGAGCCAGGTGCACGTCAGGGTCCCGCCATCCTCCACTCTCATCCTCCTTTTCAGGAGGCTTCGCATCACGTGGTAATTGTCATCCATCTCTCATGGGCACAGCAGGGCTCTTTTCTAGGACACACGCTTCAGGGCCAGGGCTTCCTTTAGAGCCATGTAGCCCAGAAACTTTCCTGCAGGGGCTTCCCTGTGTCCTGTCCCACCTGGAGACTCCAGGAACGAGAAGAGCTCACACACAAGTTCTCCTCTCACAGGCTCCCTGCCTCTGCCTCTTGGTCATCCTTACGACGTCGCTGAAAAGGGGTGGCCGCCTGCGGAGACCCACCGGGTGTGCCTGCCACATGTGGATGCGTGCCCCTTCAATGCACAGAGCCTGCCCACCCCATGCAGACTCACACTCAGTATTTTGGTAACACTGGCTCTCAGATACCACCATCCAGGCGCTGTAAACTTCCTCGTTACCCGTGCATAGTTGAGCCGTCAGGAGAATTTTGAACAGATGGGGTCCCTGCAGTTCACACGCGTACTTCTGATGCAAATTCAGGGCCTACAGCAAGTCAGCCTTCTGTGCGTTGTAGGTTTTCTTCATACACACACACACACACACACACACACACACACAAATTCAACACTGGGCCAGAGAGATGGGTCAGCGGTTAAGGCACTTGACTACAGAGCCTAACAATCTGAGTTTGATTCCCAGGACCCATGTCAAGCCAGATGCACAAAGTGGTGCATGTATCTGGAGTTCATTTGCACAGGATAGAGACCCTGGTGTGCCCATTCTCTCTCTCTCTCTCTCTCCCCCCCCCTCTCTCTCACCCCCTCTCCTCTCTCTCTTTCTCTGTTTGCAAATAAATAAAAAAAGTTAAAAAAAAAACTCAACACTGAGGCTGCAAAGACGGCTTAGCAGTTAAGGTGCTTGCCTGAAAAGCCTAAAGACCCAGGTTTGATTCCCCAAAACCCATGTGAGCCAGATGCACATGGTGACACATGAGTCTGGAGTTCGTTTGCAATAGCTGGAGGCCCGGGCGTGCCCATAATGTCTCTGAATCTCTCTCTCGTAAATAAATAAAATTAAAAATACATGTTTAAGAAAACTCAACACTGATGTAAGTTCTCATTTGCTCTATCCATGCATATAGGACAGATTTTGGAAACTCAGCGTCAGCCTTACTGTCAGACACATGAGCACTAGAACACGCCCCTCACTCTGGACTCTGTGTGCATGTTGAAGATGGGTCACCATAGCAGGAATAAACTTCAAACGATCGTTTTTAAGGTCGCTCAAGCTGTCCCTCCTTAAGAATGTATTGGCTGCACATAAATTTTGCCGACTTGAATTCCCTCTGCATCCCTATGGCCTGGATGCCACTCCAGTCCAGGGAGTCCCAAGTTGGTGTCCCCTCATAGATGGTACTGAGTGTCACCCTATGGCTACTGAGCAAGTTGGAAGTACTGTTTCTTTATCTGTGTGACCTCTGATGCAGCCTGTCCGAGTTACTTAAAACCCAAAAGACAGGAACAAGGGCCCACTGGAGGGATGAACTTCTGCCTCCCCAATTTTCTTTAGCTAAAGAGTTTTGATTTTTCCAGAATAGGGTAATGTGGATTTTAATTTAAATTAAAATTTTAATTTATAATAGGAAACTAATGGAAATTCATAAAACATAGTCCTGGTGCGTTGAGAGGGTGTGTGAAGCCACAGAAAAACTGTTATAGGAAATTAAAGAAAAAAAAGAAAGAAAGAAAGTTAAGCCGGGTGTGGTGGCACACACTTTTAATCCCAGCACTCGGGAGGCAGAGGTAGGTGGATCACCATGAGTTTGAGACCACCCTGAGACTACATAGTGAAGTCAGGTTAGCCTGAGCTAGAGTGAGACCCTACCTCAAAAAAGAAAGAAAGAAAGAAAGAAAGAAAGAAAGAAAGAAAGAAAGAAAGAAAGAAAGCTAAAGTAGGTGATAGAGGAGGTTGAATGGGAAAACTTGTATTCATCTAGAAGTTCCTACAGTCCCTGGTGGCTTGTATCAAGTCCTTTCCTGGACTTCTGGTCCAAACCAGTGTGATTAGGCACTCTCCATGAAGTACGCATTCCCTTGCTTATCTTTAACAGACTGAGGTGCATGCACCTGAACTTTGTTTGAAGCAGCAAGAGGCCTTAGCACACCTATGCATATTCTTTCTCTCTCCCCCCTTGAAAAGAAATACATTAAAATCTATTGAATAAATTGGGGTTCTAGTTCTGGCATCCTTGTCTTAAAAATCAGTTGAGTGGGGGTAGAAAGGAAGGAAATGATAGTACCAACATATGATGTGTCCCTACAATGTTTCTACTTTAAATAAAAGTAAATAAAAAAAATTGGGCTGGAGAGATGGCTTAGCGGTTAAAGTACTTGCCTAAGAAGCCCAAGAACCCAGGTTCGATGCCCCAGGACCCGCGTTAGCCAGATGCACAAGGTGGCACATGTGTCTGGAATTGGTTTGCAGTGGCTGGAGGCCTTGGTGTGCCCATTCTTTCTCTGCCTCTTCTTCCTCTCTTTCTATCTCATAAATAAATGAAATATTTTTTAAAAAATAAATAAAATTAATAAAAAAAAAACCCTGTAGCATCACACACAGTTTGGGGCCAACAGTGTCTGGGTTTGGGAGCCCCAAGCACTGCCTATCATTGCTGACTGCCCATGCCAGGCACACCCAGGCCCAGGAATCTCCCCGTGAAACTACATCAGAGCCCTGCTCCACAGAGCAATTGCTGCCTGCCCAGGGTGCTATGCTGGGGCAGGGGGATCAGAGATGGCTTATTATCCAGAGCTCTGTGACCTTGACGTTCCTCTTGCTTGAAACGTATCTCGGGTAGGCCTCTCGCGGGCCTCGGATCCTCTGCGAGGTTAATTGAAAGACCATCCCAGAGGACGGTGCATTTGCCTCACCACGGGGATCTTCTTTGCGGGAAGGAACTCAGGAAAAATGGAAACAGCATTTGACGGAACACAAACACAGGATCATCAGCAGGGTCCCAAACACGGTGTGGCCCAGTGGCCAAGGCCAGGCTGCAGGCAGATGGCAGTGGTCAAAGTGTCCTTGTGCAAAGCGGCACCAGTGGGGGTCTCAAGAGAGGCGGCATGAAGGGCGGGGGGCAGGGCAGTGGGCAAGCTGTGAGGGGCAGGGTCTGACCACACGTGGGGGGTGCATACAGGGCGGGTCCTGAGGCCGGTCAGCACGCGCCTCAGCTTTCCCTGTCCTTTCAAATCCGTGAGAATGAACCTCCTTTGAGTGCCACAGGCCCTTGTGCCTGGCATCCGCACAACCTCCTGGTAGGAAGGCAGGTCGTGGATATGGCTTTCTGCTTGTGACGTGCCAGCTTGGTGCCCGCGGCACCACACGCATCTGCGTACACACAGCAAGACCACTGGTGGGCCTTAGTCACGGTCCCCAGTGAGGGTGTCTCTCTTACACCCTAGCTTCCTTTGCTATGGTGAGACTGTGCGTCACCAGCAAAAGCCCAGGCTGGCACACGATACCAGCACAGAGATCCCGATAGGAGGAGTCCACTGGACGGGTCTAGGGAGCCAAAGACGCACTAGTGACCCCGAGGGGAAGGACACTTGGGAAGTGAAGGCATAGCCCCACCCTCCCTCTAGGGTTAGAAGGGGCAGGGTATCTGGAGCAGAAAGCCGGCCGGGCTGGGACTTAACCCCGGGGCACAGGCCATGTCTCCCATACTGGGGTCTCTAAGGGAGGGAGCAGGCCGTTTCTGAGTGTGGGGAGATCAGGAGAACGCACTACGCCCAGCCAGGGCCTGGGTGGGGCTCAGCTGTCAGCCATCACAGAGAAAGAAGAAACTTCCCTTTCTCAGGGACTCAACACCCAAGTCCAGATCAAGTTCATTATTATAGCTAACGGGTGAGAGAGGCTGCCCTAGAGGCAGAACAGAAAGCAAGCAGTGGTCGCCCCCTGAGGTACAGAGCAGAGCAGCCAATCTTGTCACAGATTTTGCGGCTTTAAAATCACCTCTCAGTCCAGACCAGTCAAAGCCTGGGATAATCTTTGTGGTGCCTGACAGCTGCCCTTGATGGGGACAGCAGGACTCCGGTGGGACTGTTGGTCTCTAGGTGGCGTGAGGGTGACAGCTCCATTCTGGCGACCGTAAGTGGACAGGAAACTGAACTCCAGGTCCTGCCACAGACCTTACCCATGTCGCTCAGGTGGCCCTGGAGACTGACATGACACAGGACCCAAGAGCAGTGAGGCCCGCTCCTCGAGACCTGGCGTGTCCCCCTGTGTTAGGGAATGGAGTGAGGCCACACGTGAGAAAGTCCCTTCGTAGCATCCACGACGACAGCACTGCTTTGTGGCCTCGCTCTTTCAGGGCAGGGGGAAGTGTCCTCCCAGGGACTCAGCTCCCATTGCAGGAGTGCCCAAGAGGACTGTCCTGCAGCAGGGTCCGTCCATGGGCTGGTCACTCTGGCTGTCCTCAGCAATGGTCCATGCGAGCTGCCAATAGTGTCCTTTCCTTCCCTGTGTCTTACCCAGGGACCGGTTTAGAGGAACTCGGGGACACACCCAACTCACAGCTGTGGCAGGTACTCCAACCAGTCACTGTTCAGGGCTGTAGTGACAGCTGCCCAGATGCTGCCCAGAGAAGTGGACAGCAGCATGCAGTGCCCAAGCCTGGATCTACAGGCCTGCACTTCATGTTGCTGGTGTGCAGGTGGGCCATGGCTATCAGAAGGCCAGGTGTCCTCAAAGACGGACCCCACACGCCCATCCCCACTCCTGTGTCTCACGTGTGAGACATATGAGAGATGACATCCAAATGCTCACGATGGAGTTTATCTCACTTAAGACCAGTTAGCGAGGTCGGAAGGTCGGAAGCGAGGTAGGAAGATCTGCCTTGTAGCTTTTATCTGCGCTTGGTGGTGGGTCGCACCCTGAGCTCTGGGTTCTCATCCAAAGAGTGAGGCAGTAGCCATCCATCATGGACAGAGGACAGTGGCCGGCCAGGAAGGTGTCCCTACTTGTGATCACAAATGTCCAGGGGCCGAGGCAGGTGCAGCCAGCGGACCCTTCTCCATAAGACCCAGGCTAGGAGCGGCGCAGTGTGAGGAACTCACTAGCTGGATTTGCACACTTCACCCTCACTGGCTATGTGGACAGTCACCTGTCCTCCCCAGCCTCCTCCATAGAGGTGAAGAGTCCATCCAGACCCTTCAGTAGCCTTCACGTGTCAGGGGAAACAGGTCAAAGGCCTCCTAGGACACTGTCCCTGATGGAACTGAGCGTCTCGCACTGGAGACAAGTATAGCAGAGGAATCAGAGCCCATGTTGTCCATGCGTATTCTGCAAATATGACAGGCCAAGTCATTTTCTGTGCCATGAAATCAGCAACCACTTGGCAGACCTGTCCTGGAGGGGAACACAAGATGCTCCCACCCCAAATCCCACACCACCGCAAGCAATGAGGGACAAATGCTACGGTCCCAAAGGGTTCCTACAGTCAGGCGCTGTGGTCCTGTGAGAGATTCTCACTGCAGGAGATACTGGTCTTGGGTTCTACTTCCCACACCATGTGCCCGGAAAGTGCTCACTTGATATGTAGACTTCCTGTCACGAGACAGATGCCTGTGCTCATGACAGTTCCTGGAGAGTGTGTGGCATGCTGTCCGAGCTTAAGATGGTCAAAGTGGAGGTTATGAGAGGGTTTGATGGCTGACATTTCCTGAACCAGCAGCCTGACCCCAGCGGGGCACAACACTGGCACGTGTGGTCTTCTCACTATCCTCACACATTTGGAATCTCCTTTGTAAAGTTTTCTCAAAGCATAATATATCACACTGTGTGTGATATATTAGCATTAATATATGTAATATATTAATACATACAAGCATGCCCAATACACTGGCTTTTTTATGAGAGAGAGAGAGAGAGAGAGAGAGAGAGAGAGAGATTTGGTGTGTCAGGGTCTCCAGCCTCTACAATTGAACTCCAAACGCATATGCCATCTTGTGCACATTTGTGACCTTGCACGTGCATCACCTTGTGTGTCTGGCTTGTGTGGAATCTGAGGAGTTGAACATGGGTCGTTAGGCTTTGCAGGCAAGTGCCTTAGAGGCTAAGCCATCTCTCCAGCCCCTAATATATATATTTTGAAGAACTTGTTCCGACATCTGCAGCCATCACCACACCTGAGGTAACATACCTGTCACCCCCAGCACATGTGGTGCTCTCACGTGAGGTTTGCATGTGGAGGAACATTAATCAGGAGATGAAGGCTCTCAGCATATTTCAAAGTCTATTAAGAAGTCACGAGCAGGGCTGGAGAGATGGTCAGCGGTTAAGGCGTTTGCCTGTGAAGCCTAAGGACCCAGGTTCGACTCCCTAGGACCCATGTAAGTCAGATGCACCACATGCATCTGGAGTTCATTTGCAGTGGCTGGAGGCCCTGGTGCACCCATTCTCTTGGTCTGTCTCTCTTCTCCATCTCTGCTTGAAAATAAGTAACTTTTAAGAGTAGATGGCACTCACTTCAAGGAAGTTGAAATCTGCTTCATAAGGTATCAGAGCGCACACAGTTTCCTTCCAGAGCCCGGAGAGCAGAACCCGGACCATCTTTCCCTGGAGAATCCAGCCCGCTGCGACTCAAATTTGTGCTAATGCGAGTACTGGGTGTCCCCAGCCTCTGGGGGAAGGCAGAGTTCCCAGATACCTTCCGATGATTTCCAAGGCCTGTAGTCCCCTGCTGACCAGGGATAGATTGATACCGTGGGTTGAGTTGATTCAAGTACCAACTTGTGCTCAGAAAACGTCAGCATCTAACACTGGATTTAGAACTCGGGACCGTGTGGTGCTCACCAGCTAGCTGAAACCCGCCCTTCCTTTCCAGACAGGCAGGGGGAACTGGGGAGCCCCTTGTGTGCGCCATTTAAATTCAGCTAATTTTATGACTCTCATCTGTGAAATAAAAACGAGAAGAGCAGCCTTCCTCAGCGGAGTGCTATGCAAATTAATTAACTGGAGTTAAACATATGGAAAAAATAAAAATGCCAGTAAAGGCATGGGTGAGCATCCATCTCCACCCACTGACAGACGCTCCGCCATCACGTGGAGAGTCTCGCCTCTCTCACTGCTCCCAAGCCTTGCTCGTGCGTGTTCCCGCCTTCATTCAAAACTGAAAGCCTGCAGGGAGAACGCCGGCGTGCCAGGTGAGACGGCAGGTGCCACTCTCTACCTGGGCGTTGTCAGCTGGCCCTCCCTTGTCTCCTCTGCAGGCCTGCAGCTTTTCCTCAGCTGGGTTTTCCCCACCCAGGCGACTCACTCCCATTTGCTCTCTCAGTCGCAGCTGGTGCCAGGGGACGGCTCTCCGAAAACAACCATCAAGTCCCTTGATATAGTTTGGCATATAGGTCACCTTCAAAAGACTTTTCAGACTCGGCTCCAGCACTGACATGCGTGGGGGCGGGGGGCTCTGCCTTCAGGAAAAGAAGGATCCGAGGAGCCGATGTCTCCGTCTCCCTCTGCTCCCTCCGGCACCTCCAGGCTCCGGTGTGACGGGACACTTCTCCATCCCTCAGCTGAGCACTTGCCCTTTCGCAGGGTCTCTGCTCCTCTCCGGGTGCTCAGGACTACCTCCTCCCATCCATGCCGTCCGTCCAGCCTCTGAGGACATCTCCTTCAGGTCCAGGCGACAGCCCTCTTCTTCCTTCACTTCTGGCGTCTTCATGCCTCTGAGTTTTCAGGTACTCATCTGGTAGTTTTCTGGGTGTCCGCCCACCCTGCCGGCCAGGACACAAGCCTGCAAACAGCCCAGGCCTGCCCTTGCCCCGGGCCCACCGCTCTCCATCAGTGCTCACCGGGCATGGTCCACTGAGGTTGGATTACAGCAGTCATGGGCTGATTTGAATTACACCAACCAGATGCATGGGCCAGGTCTCCTTGTGAATGGCTCCACACTGCCCCGAGACTCTCGGCCAGGTGCACAGCGGCTCCTGGGAAAATTAAAAAAAAAAAAAATTTAAAAAGAAGGTGGCTAAAGATAGAAAAATCTGTCGTCTAACCACAAATAGTTCATTACTGATGCCAGCAAGTATCTATAGCCACTAACCCCTAAGAGTCCGGAAACGGCCTCCTAGCTGCACAATCAGCATGGGGCCAAGGTGGGACTGCTGGCCACTAGGCTTTTGTTTGTTTCTGGACACATTTTCCTCCCCTGTGCTCCTGGAAGGCAGCTTCCCCGGTCATAGTGGGTATATACTGGTTCTCCTCTAGGCTCCCGGTGATGGTGGGCATGCACCGGTCCACCTTTCGGTTCCTGGGCCCTCTGATGCAGGAAACCTGTGGTGGTCACAGACCCTACTTGGTGACAGCCTTCTACAGTGCAGGTGGGACACGGGCCAGCTTGGCAGCTGGTGGGTATCTGTGTTTTCTAAAAGGCAATTTGGTGAGTTTCTCTCTGCATCTTTGGAGGAAATGATAAAGGGTCTCATGCCTATGTCACTAGTGGGGTTAGACATGTATGATGGGAAGTGAGGCAGACTGCGCTTCGTGTCTTCCATTCCCCTCATTTCCTACTCTCACGTCTGCATTGTAAGGGAACAGCCTTCCAGACAGAGTGTGGCAGCTTGCTTATTCTCCGTGTCAGGAGAAGCCACCTCAGGCCCTTTGCAGGATGTCCAACCACCAGCCGGCTATGAGGCAACAATTAAAGAATATGTTCGGGACAAAGGAGTTGTCGCTCTCTGTTTGGGCTGCTTCTTCCCCGACAGTCTCAGAGCACCGGTCCCTGTGTGCGCAGACTGCACGAGGGCCTGGCAGGCCTCCCCAGCCCAGCCTCTCTCCTTGCAGCCTGTGATGTCTTTCCAGCCCGCAGCTCCAGTCTGGATGAAACAGATGACTCTCCGGGCTGGCTCCCGTCACAGCAGGCAAGAGCAGCAGTGACTGATTGGCTGAAACATGAGGATTAATGGGTATTTATATTTCATTAAATTTTATGCTCACTGGAGAATAATGTAGCACTCGCAGATATTGAAACATATGTCAACCCTATCCACTTACATATAATTCAATTTGACTTAAATGCATTGATCAAATTTTATTAAAGTCCAATATATCTTCCAAAAAAGCCTGCTAATGCCGGATTGTCCCTTCTGAGTCACTGATGAAAGGGGGCAATTGCACTCAGACTCTATTTATCCCATTTTGGGGGGCAAAGCAATGGTTGTGGACAAAATACTCATCACAAGATGGCCTGGGCTACCTGGAAAAGCTGCCTGTGAGATTGTTAAGTAAATTCCCAAGCAGGGACTTCACCACATAGTGACCCCCAAAGAGGGTCAAATTCTGCAGTTCAGCTCCCAAAGGGGAAACATTGCTGTGGACGTCACCTGGAAATAAGCCTCTGAGCTGCAGGGGCTGCAGACACTCCTGCTCAGGTCAAATGCTCCCAGTGAGACGCGCGCTGCCGGCACTGTCCAGGGGTTATGCAAATGTCACTGTCCTTGTAAAGCGCTTGGCCCCCCAGCGCTCACCCACGGTCCCTCGTATTTATGAAGCAAAAGAGACACCATTCACCACGGTCCCTCGCCAGTCATTTTAGCAAAATTAAAAGGTCTGTTGACTACTACAGAAAAAAAAAGCCTTCTGTGTTTCTTTCTTTCTTTCTTTTCCTTTCTTTCTTTCTTCCTTTTTTTTTTTTTTTTTTTTTTTTTGGCGTTGGGAATGTACTCTGCCTACTCTAAACTCTCCCACCAAAGACTTCTAGAATTGCTCAGAGCCAGAGATCACTGAGTTCGGGTTCCTGGAGGACAAGAGCTGCTTTCCACCATGAATGATGTATCAGCTGGGCAGAAAGGGAGAGAAAGGAGGAAGAAGGAAGGGTGGATAAGCACTTCCGTTCATTGTTCTTTCATCTGGCTCCCTCCACCCATCACCAAGACAACCAGCCCTGCTCAGTGAGCCACTGCAGGTGACTAAGGATGAAGGAGTGAAGGGAAGAATGTAGAGATGGGTTGATGGATAGATTGAGGAATAGATGTAGAGAGATGGAGGGTTGTTATAGGGAAGGATGAATGTATGGAGAGAAGATAAAGAGAGAATGTCAAGATGGAGGAATGGAAAGTTGGATGGACAGACGGTACATGGGAGGTGATAGGTGGAGATATAGGTGTGGATGGATGGAGGTATGTTGGAAGGAATGGATGGAAGGATCGATGAATGGAGGTATGAGTGACGAGAGCATGAAGGGATGGATAGAAATGTGTGTGCAAATGCAAGGAGTGAGGGATGGATGGGAGGATGATGGGTAAATGGAGGGATGGATGGGAGTTAGTGTGTGAATGGAAGGATACATGGATGGAGTGATGAATGGATAGATGGATGGAGAGATGGGTGGGTGAATGGATAGAGAGATGGTTGGAGAGATGAAATTACATGGATGAATAGAAAGAGGAATGGCTGGATGGGAGGATAGCTGGATGGATGTAGAGATAAGGATGGAGGGATAGATGGGTGGGTGGATATAGTGATGGGTAGAGAGAGGGATGAATGAGTAGATGGGTTCAGCATGAAGTTGATCATTCCATATGAAGATGTATCATTTTATTTTTTAAAAAATATTTTATTTCCTTATTTATTTGAGAGAGAGAGAGAGAGGAAGAGGCAGAGAGAATGAGCGCACCAGGGCCTCCAGCCACTGCAAATGAACTCCAGACACATGTGCCCCCTTGTGCATTTGGCTTACGTGGGTCCTGGGGAATCGAACCAGGGTCCTTAGGCTTTGCAGGAAAAAGCCTTAACTGCTAAGCCATTTCCCCAGCCCTCATTTCATTTTTTGATACATGAAGAACAATAGGAGGTTGCCCGTGGGGTGATCCAACATAGAGTTTGCTGGGTGCTGGAGGTAGATCTCTCCAGAGAAAGGCTGTTTAGGCTTCCCTGGGTGTGAATAAGAAATTTCAAAGACAAATCATGTTGTGTGTATGCATCTCATATTGTAAATGTTCTGTGTGTGTGTGTGTGTGTGTGTGCCTGCCTCATTCTCTCCGTCTCTCTCACACACATACAAATAAATTTAAAAAATACATACACACACACACACACACACACACACACATGTATATATATATATATATATATATATATATATATATATATATATATATATATATATTTTAAAAAGGGTTGGAAGCCGAGCGTGGTGGCGCACATCTTTAATCCCAGCACTCTGGAGACAGAGGTAAGAGGATCGCCGTGAGTTCGAGGCCACCCTGAGACTACATAATGAATTCTAGGTCAGCCTGAGCTACAGTGAGAACTTATCTCAAAAAACAAAAAGGCGAGGGGTAGAGAGATGGCTCAGCAGTTATGGCACTTTGATTCCCCAGTACCTGCATAAAGTCAGATGCACAGAGTGGTAAGGGGTGAATGCATCTGGAGTTCTTTTGCAATAGTGGGAGACCCTGAGGTGCCCATACTCCTTGTGGTGGTTCGATTCAGGTGTCTGCCATAAACTTAGTTGTTCTGAATGCCAGGTTCCCAGCTGATGGAGATTTGGGAATTAACGCCTCCTGGAGGTCGTGTATTGTTGGTGTCGGGCTTATGGGTGTTATAGCCAGTGTCCCCCTGCCAGTGTTTGGCACATTCTCCTGTTGCTATTGTCCACCTTATGTTGGCCAGGGGGTTATGTCCACCCTCTGCTCATGCCATCATTTCTCCCTGCCATCGTGGAGCTTCCCCCTAGAGACTGTAAGCCAAAATAAACCTCTTTTTCCTACAAGCTGCTCTTGGTTGGGTGATTTCTACCAGCAATGCGGACCTGACTGCAACACTCCTCCTCCTTTTCCTCCTCCTCCTACTCTCTCTCTCTCTCTCTCTCTCTCTCTCTCTGTGTGTGTGTGTGTGTGTGTGTGTGTACGCGCCTGCCTATTTCTCTTTCTCACACATATAAATAAATAGATAAAAATATTTTCAGGAAGAAAGGTCAGCTTGGCTGGCATCCCATGGAAGGCCACGGTTGTTACATATTTGTGCCTTCCTCGGTGACCTTACTGTTTCAAACAGCCTCAAGGGCAATGGTGAGGAGTTGCTCAGTAGGCTTAGGTGTGTGAAGACTGGGATGTGTGCTGTGGAGAACATACATGTGCCACGTGAGCTTCTTTCCTCATGAGTGATGTCACTGCTGGCCACAGTTCAGCACCATTTCTTAGGAGCAAAATCAAAGCCAGTGTGCTGTGAAAATGAACTGAAGTCTCTATACAAAAAAAAAAAAAAAAAAAAAAAAAAAAAAGCTCCAAGTTATCCATGTGTGCGGCGAGCCCCCCTGACCCGCAGGGAAGAACGACCACAAGACGAGGATCCTTCTTGATCACACTTTTATTGGAGAGCTCTTGGTTGACAGGAGGGTTGATGGCGAGGGGCAAGGAGGCGGAATGTGCAGCTACTTTTATAGCGGGGAGTGCAACGAGGCGCCCACTGATTGGTTGCTACCAGCTTGCCACCACCAGGCGCCACGGGATAGGCTCGGGACAGGTTGCGTCAAGCGCATGCGCATACCTTGAACACGGTTGGCGCCAAGGCACTGCCTAATATGGAGTTGTTTACCTCAACACAGACAGGAAGCCAGCGCCATCTTGTAATGGTGACTGCTTGCAGCTCCCTGCACATGTGTCCCCCCTCTCTGGCCCTTGTCGAGTGGTGGTGTCATGGGGTGGGGTGGTGTTCCACATAAGTGGCCGATGTCCTGCCCTGGCCAGAGTTTTGTGTATGTAGCCTGGCCAGCCTGGCCATGGGTGGTGGGGTCACCAGCTATATCCTCTGGGGTTCTGCTTTCTCACCAGTCCACATCTATAGCACGAAGACGCCTACACTTCAACTTCTGCGAAAGTCTTTAGGGATTCAAAGTGTTAACTTTTTAACATCCCTGATCATACATTTTTGTCTATAGACTAGGTATAACTTTTGATGTACAGGGTGGTTTTAGAGAAGGTGTGAGGTTTTAGAGAAAGCTGTAAGTAGATTTAAGTTTTCCTTTAACACATGGCGGAAGAAATAACACAAATACTAAATGTGTTGTATATAGTCTGGGTAAATAAAGTTACTACCAATAGACAGAAACTCAAATAAAACAAAACAAAAAAAGCAAAAGTGTGTGATCTGCTTAGCCCCAGACCCTGCAGAACTTTTACGAAGCTTGAGAAGCCATCATCCCATGCGCTCTGCTCATGTTTGAACCCATGAAAGACGGAGAATACAACTGGAGCCAGGAAATCAGTCTTGGCTGCCAGAGCAGATAAAGACTATGAACAAGGTGGGCTGTAGCTACGAGCTTCTCCATGTGAACCCAAGACTGGGCCAAGTTGGGCCCTTTCACCCTCAGGCTGGAAAAGCCCATGAGTCAAGATAGCCCGGATGTCGTCGGTGAACCGAAAGGAAACCAGTCCTATTGTATTCCTGTTGCAAATGACCCTGAGTCTTGCTGCCACAGACTCTCAGAGACAGATGGCTTCAAGAGTCCCTGACAATAAAAAGCAGACCAACGCTGAAACCCTGGAGAGAAAGGAAGTTGTTCTCTGGGAAGTACATTTGTTCTGTGTGTCTTGGGAGAGGCCACTGAGAGGGGTGGAAGTCAGAACCTGTGCTCAGAGCCATCTGCAGGGCAAAGCCAAGTCTACCATGCCCACCAAGACCCGTTATAGTGGCATGGCTGGGCCCAGCAAATGCAGAGAATCCGAGCTCTATCATCTGCTCTGGATACCCGGGGAATGTGGAAATTAGGATCACCCAAGGCCAACTCAGTGCCTTGTTGCTTTAAGGCTATTTTTTTCCCCAAAGGATTGTTTTCTTTATTTTAATTTTAATTTTATTTTATTTGAGCGAGAGAAAGAGGCAGAGAGAGAAAGAGAGAATGGGCACACTAGGGCCTCTAGCCACTGCAAACAAACTCCAGATGCATGTGCCCCCTTGTGCATCTGGCTTACGTGGGTCCTGGGGAATCGAACCTGGGTCCTTAGGCTTCGCAGGCAAGTGCCTTAGTCTCTGAGCCATCTCTTCAGCCCTGTGTGCAGTCTTTGCCTCATGCTCACAGAGGTGCATTAGAGAGTCGTGGGGAACACAACCTTGATTTTTGTCTGTCATAGAATAGGGCTATTCCTTATTTTTTTAAAAACATACTTTTATTTATTTATTTGCAAGCAGAGAGACAGAGATAGTAGACACACCAGGGCTTCCAGCCACTGCAAACGAACTCCAGACGTGTGCGCCCCCTTGTGCATCTGGCTTACGTGGGTCCTGGAGAGTCAAAACCAGGATCCTTTGGCTTTGCAGGCAAACGCCTTAACTGTAAAGCCATCTCTCCAGCCCTAAGGCTCTTTTAAATTAAAATATTTTGATTTATTTGCTAGGGGAGAAAGAGACACAGAGAGAATGGGCACGCCAGGGCTGCAAATGAACTCCAGATGCACAGTGGCTTTGTAGCCGTCTTTCCAGCCTGTGTTAAGAGCACTGGCTGGCATCTGAGAGCTACCGTGGCAGAAAGCTGAAGGCTTCTTTCTCTCTTATCAGAACACCCTTTGCCTTTCAACCACCCTCCTCCCCACCCTTCAAACAATTGGCCTTATAGGGCTGGTCTATAGGATCTGGCTATCTGCCCCTCCCCACCCAGGGGAGTTCTAAACCGCCCTACGGCCTCCCCAGTAGGTGCAGTGTATGGCACGCTGGGTAATGAGACCCCTGTGAGTCATTACGCAGCTTCACAAAGGACTCATTCTGCAACATCGTACTATATTTAAGTCTACGAGTCGAGTAAATCTCAAAAGGTGAAACACTGGCATTAGCAGGGTCAGCTGAACAGCCGCTGAAGTCAGGGTGAGCTGGGTGGGGAGCAGCATGCAGCGGCCTTCAGAGCCCCGAGTGGACAAGCGCAGGGAGGCCCAGGCTCACATGGACCCCGACAGCTCTCTCCAGCCCAGCCCAGAGCTTCATTTCTTCACTAGTCGCAGAACCCAGGTACAGCCAGGCCAGCCCTGGGCCACCAGGGACACGCGGGAGGTCATGGCACAGCCCGGCTCAGGTGATGCTCTAGGTCTCGGCAGTGCAGGTGACTGGCTTGTGAGGACAAGGGCACAGTGGGCAAAGACAGAAGTGTGGGGCTGATGGGAAGGTGGGGCGCCCGTCCTCCCTCAGCCCACAGGGATGGCCAAACCGCATGAGGACAGCTAGTCGTCCCTTTGGTTGAAGGACACAGGGATAGTATCAGGTTCAAGTGAACCGTTCCCACATTGCCCGGAGGCTGGCAGGGTGCCTGAAGGGAGAGCTTTGACTTGTGTCCAGAGAACCTGGAGAGTGGCTGCAAATTTCTGGTACAGAAAGCTTCTGTCCAGTCCTGCCGGCTGTAACTGACTGGGCATTTGCTGCTGTGACTTACGCCCCCACTATTGTGAGGGGATGTCCACACCCCACTATCGAGAGGAACGACCACGCCCCCGCTATAGTGAGGGGATGACCACGCCCCCACTATGGTGAGGGGATGACCACGCCCCCACTATTGTGAGGTGATGACCACGCCCCCACTATGGTGAGGGGACAGCCATTGTGCACAGACCACCTTCGCCGGGGGCCATCCAAAGGCCTAGGCTGGGCCTGCTCTTCTTCTCTTGGCTCCTGCGTCCATCTCAAAGTCTTCCCCCCCTCAACAGTTGTAGACACACATGCACGCATGCACACGTGAACATACACCCACACACATACTCGCGCATACGTGCACACACATGAACACACATACACGCTCATGCATGCATGCACACACACGTAGGCATATGGAGAGATTCACGCATGCTTGTGCTCACACGCACATGCAGAGAAAGTATCACCAGAACTGGGCTGGACAGGTTGCTCAGTGGTTAAGGCACTTGCCTGTGAAGCCTAAGGACCCAAGTTCAATTCTCCAGGTCCCATGTAAGCCAGATGCACAAAGGTGGCGCATGCATCTGGAGTTTGTTTGCAGTGGCTGGAGACCCTGGTGTGCCCATTTTCTCTCTGCCTCTATTTGCCTCTTTCTCTCATTAATGAATGAATGAATGAAATAGTTTTTATAAAAACACAGGCTGGGTATAGTGGCGCACGCCTATAATCCTAGCACTGGGGGAGGCAGAGCTAGGAGGATCACCATGAGGTCGAGGCCAGCCTGAGACTAGAGTGAATTCCAGGCCAACCTGTACTACAGTGAGACCCCATCTCAAAATAAATAAATAAATAAATAAATAAATAAATAAATAAAACAAAATAATGTGGAACAAAAAGAGCAGCCTGAACTTGGATGCATCTGCGTTGAGAAGCTTGGCTTGCTTCCTGTCTCTGCAGATTCAGGCTCATGCTTTGGTGACTGGAACCCAGCAAGCCACCTTGGGTGACTCTCTTTTCCCTGAGGTGTTCACAGAGGCCACCTGGTGGTCAGCAGGTGGCTGCTCTGGAACCTGAGACACTACCACTCAAATGCCTGGCTTGGCTGCATGGCTAGAAGCTGGCTCAGCCTCGAGGCTTCTGGAGTTTTGACAGGAGACTCAGGTCTGCCAAGGACCCTGCAAGTTCAAATCGGAGTGGCCTTCTTCAGCCTGTCCCTTTTGCCCTATCCTATGGGCCAAATGGTTCAAAGGTCATGCAGATAAGCAGTGTGGTGGATGTGCATGGACCTCCTTCCTGGAGAGCAGGCATTTGTCCGGCTTTATGGCAGCAGGGTCCAGCCGGTCCTTAGGGGACTTTCCAGGGTACCCACAGTCTCCAGTAAAATATGAGGTGAGGGCACTTGCTGAGCTGGGCTGGACAGCTGGTCACCCACGTTTCTGGACCGCACTAAGTGCTCTGTCATTCTGAATGTTGGCTGCAGACACAGGGCCGTGAAAGAATGGATTGTCAGGGAGTGGAGAGGTGACTGATGAATTCACTGCCTGATTTTCATGAGCTTGGAATGGGCTCAGATCACGAGGCAGGAGGTTCCCCTAGCTGGGCAGAATCTGGAGGAATTGCTCAGAGCACAGAAAAGCCTAAGATGGTGGCTGTCGTGTTGTGCAGCAGGAGCCTCAAAGCACAGAGTTTGAAAGCTGGCTGAGGAAAGATGGCGCGTCCTGGACCACTGTGCAGGGCGCGTGGGCCGTGCTGTGCGCTGGGCCAGGCTCACGGCCTGCTTCCATCTCCTAACGCCGTCAGCAGTGCTCCGAGGACCGACCGGGAGACCGCAGGGCGCGGCCGTGTGCTGATCTGTCCAATCACCAGCTCGCTGGCATGCAACGGCATTCTGAAGCCACAGCTCCGAAGTTTTGCTCTCGTTACAAACCGTACTTCTAGAAAGAGTGGGCAAACACGAGGCTCTTGCAGACACATTTCATTTTCAAAACAATAGAGGGCAGGAGTTTCAAACTGATCTCAAAAGACTCCCTGCGCATTTCCCCCGTTAGTGTGAGAATGTTTTCCTATCAATCATGTGTTCTGCGATGACTTTGTGAAGCTCTGTTTGAAGTGGGATTCTGACTGTCACTTACAATACTGCTTTGCAATAATTCACAGGGGGCTATAGATCTTAACCACCAAGTTGTCTAAAAACGCCCTTCTTATTGCTAGCTTTTGCTAAATTTGTTTTGTGGCTCAGAATTAGGAAAGTTTGTCTGAACTGTTTTAACCCATCTCTCCAGGGAGAGAGTGAGTGTGTGAGAGAGAGAAAGAGAGAGAGATAGATAGATAAAGAAATAGGTCGGTGATAGATAATAGAGGTAGATAGATGGATAGATGATAGGTAGAAGATAGAGACAGTCATTCAAGCAGATAGATGATAGAAATAGATAATATAGACAGACGGACGTTAGAAATAGATAAATAAATGATAGACAGATAACAGAAAATCAAAATAAAAGCTGGGCTCTGGATGAGAATTTTTAATGTGACAGAATTGGAATCTGTCATCTCCTGAAACAGCAGCCCAGAGAAATGAATAGTGGACCAGCCTGGCTTTCACGCCTACTGCCTGCTGGCCCCATGTCTTGCTGAGCAGCCTCCACACCACACAGGGGCCCTGGATTATCTCACTTCACAGAGAAAAAGGCTGTGACCCACCCAGAGGTCCTGCAACTCCCCTTGCCAAGCTGGGCTCGTGGGTGGAGCAAGGGGGCCAGGATGGCCTTGGCGGGCAGTGTTTGCAGCTGAGGGTGGGGCCCTGGCCAGCAGGGGCTGCATGATCCTTCCTCTGGCTTCCATCCTCTCTCTGAGGGTTCTCAGCTTCTGCTGACATTCTGACATTCAGGCTCAGTGATGCCGTGTGTGTACCTTCCCTGGCCACAGGGACACACCCTAGGATGCCAACCCAGATGTCTCCAGACCTTGCTTCAGTCGTCCCCCATTGAGAACTGCCGTGCTAAATTGACCAGACTGCCATCTCTTAAACCTGTAATTAAAATCACACACTGGGGCTAGAGAGCTAGCTCAACGGTTAAGGCGCTTGCCTACAAAGCCTAATGTCCTGGGTTTGATTCCTCAGTACCCATGTAAAGCCAGTGGCACATGCATCTGGAGTTCCCTTGCAGTGGTTATAGACCCTGGTGTGCCCATTCTCGCTGTCTGTCTCTCTTCTCTCTATCTCCTTCTCTGCTTGCAAATAAATAAAAAAAAATACATATAGTTATTTTTAAAAAATCACACATCAGGTTGGAGAAAGGGCTTAGCGGTTAAGGTGTTCGCCTACGAAGCCAAAGGACCCAGGTTTCAATTCCCCAGGACCCACGTTGGCCAGATGCACAAGGGGGCGCACGCGTCTGGAGTTTGTTTGCAGTGGCTGAAGGCCCTGGCGCACCCATTCTCTCTCTGTGTCTCCCTCTTTCTCTGGCAAATAAATAAATAAATAAATAAAAATTAAAAAAAATACACACATTGCATAATGTGTAATTTTTTAAACATAGAAAAACTGGACCTCCAAGAAGCCTTTTCCTACACTTCCTTAGCAAAGAAAATGTTTAACCTCTGCCTGTGGGAACAGACTCCTGCTGGATGAAAATAGGGTCACCTTCTTGCCTCTTCCCATGAGTTTCCATCACATCTGTCCCCAAGGGAGGCTGGACTCTCTGAGCGGCCCGGTGTCCCTCTGCTATGGACCGAAGAGAGCATTTCACAGCAGTGCTCCGCCGACTGTCACAGGTACAAAGTACCTGGATATTTAGACACCATGGTCTCTAATAGGGCACCATCAATCTTTCATAGCTAGAGAATACATAAATTATAAACAAATATGTCCTTTGGTCTCGTCCAACAGCACAATGATCAAAGAGACACAATGGCTGTGCATTTGCTTCTGTGGGCACCGTGGTCCCCAGCTCGAGGCTGCGCTGATGGACAGCCAGGGAGCTGTCATGTTTTGTTTCGTATGTCACAGTACACTTACCTCCTGTGGTCTTAAGTAATCAATATGGGAGCTGAAATCGTCTACTGCTACGTCCGCTCCCTCCTATTTTGTCCACTCATAAATTATGGATGGCCGCACAACATCAAGTCTACAATTTCGATTGCATTTGCTAATCATTGATCAATAATTCAGAAGCTGCTCCTCCTTCAAGGGCCAGGCTTTCCGGCAGCACAGGGCACCAGCTGACAGCGAGCGCGGATGTCCCTTAACAAAGAGCAGAGACAAAAAAAAAAAAAAAAAAATCAACTTGTTTAAAGTCGCTCCCTGTGCCTTCCTCCTCTTATTTCTGAGGAAGTGACCGCTTGGTGCCTTCGTCTAGCTTGTGAGGCTTCATGATTGCCTGGCAGAACCTCGGCCTGGAGAGTTGGAGCCACGTGCCCTGTGGCCCCGGCGGGCCGCGTGGTGTCTCTCTGTTTTGTTTGTGGCTCTGTGGTTCTTGCATACGTGTGTGGGGCTGCATCTGACCTCGTGGAGACGGGGAACACATCTTGTTCCTGCAGCATACGATCACGTGCCTATAGATGCCAAACTCAAGGGCAGGTCTAAGTAACAAATGCAACAGAGACTCTACTCCGGAGCAGAGTCCTTGGCAGGATGGAACTTAAGGCCTGGCTCTTTAAGGGTTTGTGCCTACAGTTTCCTTCTGTTTGTTTTAAGGTCTGCTCCTTCCAGCATGTCCCCTCCTTCCCTCTCTCTCTCTCTCTGTGTGTGTGTGTGTGTGTGTATCTGTGTGCGTTTCTCATGGCATGGCAAACTTAACAATAACAATGCATTCACAAATGATCCTGCAGTTGGATGGAAGGCATCCTTTTATCTTAACCTCTCAGAGGACAGTGAGGTGGAGCCCCAAGGAAGCCGAGAAGCCACTCAGCATGGGGCAGGCTGCGGGGCAGAAGCAATCTGGTCCCAGGACCTGGGATTTCTAGGAAGCCTTTCTCACAAAAGGAGGCAGCCGGGGACACTCTGGAGGTTGTTGGGCCTGGGCACAGCCCACTGCCTCCTTGGAAAGAGGTAAAGGGCACGGGGAGACCCTTTGTGGTGCCCCAAGCCCACGCTGCCCCCTCCTCCTCTTTCAGGATGCCCTCCTGCAGTTGGCCTTGTATAGATGCCTGCCTGCGCCCATTGTCACTGCCCCGCGGGAGGTCAGTTGCCAGGAGGCTCTCAATAACTTTTAACTTTCAAAAAGTGCGAAGAAAAGGAACAGCGGGAAGGGCCAGCGAGGAGGGGAGAATGGGAAGGTTTCAAAGATTCTCTAGCAGGAAGGAAAGTGGGCAGGGCAGGAGGAGTGGGGCGATGGGAAAGGGAGACAAAACTTTCCTTTAAGTGAAAGGAGAAAAGGGGAGGAAGGAAAATGGCTTTTAAAGTTTAAGTGTAATGGAGGATTGCTAGAAGTGAAATCAGAAAAAGAAAATGTCAACTCAAGAGACCAACCAGGATAGCAACCCAGCTAGGCTGCCCCGCCTCTGCCCTCCCACCTGTACCGCTCCCTAGCTTCCTCCCTGCAGCTCTGGCTCTGCAGGCGACCCTGGCTGGGCCCTGTAGGTAAACTGAGGCAAACACCAAGCTAGGCTCGAGCTGAAAGCAGAGGTTATGGTTCAGTTGCATTACCCAAGGGGACATTTCTGAGCAGGTGCACTGAAGACTCGGGCACACATCCTTTCCCTGCACAGATCTCCCCCCCATAAAGCTCAATAACATGGTGTCAGAGGAACCTATCCAGTGGACCCCATAGATTGGGGTGCAGGTGGTGCCAACAGGTGTGCGCTGAAGTCACTAAGACCAAATGAGTCACCCTATCAAGTCAGTCACTGACTAATGTGACTTCCCTCAGGCCTCTGATGGATCTGCCAACCAAGCCTAATGCTCTGTCACTTTAAATGATTGGAAGTGACTCTGACCTTATCAACCAACTCCTGGTATAGCTGTTTCTATAAATAAATCTGTGAAGGTGGCGCACGCATCTGGAGTTCATTTGCAGTGGCTGGAGGCCCTGGTGCGCCCATTCTCTCTCTCTCTGCCTCTCTCTCTCTCTGTGTGTGTGTGTCTGTTGCTCTCAAATAAATAAATAAAAATAAATAAATAAATCTGTGAGCCTGTTTGGCACCATTGCAGGACCGTGGTTCCTAAGGGCACGGAGTACCCTCAATGTTGATTCAGACCACCAGAGATCACCGTCCAAGGAACATGGGTCAAGCACTTGGCCTAAGATACAGAACAGGGACCCCAAAGCTTCTCAGAAGGGGTTCTTCAAGCCCCTGAGCCCAGTGAGAAAAAGGGCACCTGACACTATCACACTTGAAGAAAGGAGTTCTACACCATTTCCATCCTCAGGTCGGCTTCTCCTTGTGACCTGCTGGATGGGGAAGTCACCACGTGTCTCATGATTATGACAAAACACCTGACAAAAGAAGCTCTGAGAAAACGGTTTACTTCAGCTCATGGTTCGAGGGGATGGAGAGGCATGCTGGCCAGAGATTGAGGGAGTTGGCCACGTTGTGTGTGCATTCAGGAAGTTGAGCGACATGGATGCTGGTGCCCACAGCTCATTTTCTCCTTTCCCCCCTTTTTTATTCAGCCCAGGACCCCCGCCCATGTGCACTTAGAGGTGGGTCTACTGTCTCCTATCCCCATTTAAAACTCTCCGGGAATACCCTCAGAGACACAGGAGGGAGAGGTGTGTCTCTTAGACCGTCCCGGGTCTTGTCAAGTTGACAGAGAACATGAAACTGCACACCAGCTTTCCTCGTGGTTTCTGAAGTTTGGAGGATCGTCCTAGAGAGCGGTGGAGCTCCTCAGAAAGAATTGCTCAAGGGTTGGAGAGATGGCACAGCAGTTAAGATACTTGCCAGCAAAATCGAAGGACCCAGGTTTGATTCCTGTGTATCCATGTAAGGCTGAATGCATGAGGTGGTGCACACATCTGGAGGTTGTTTGCAGTGGCTAGAGACTCTGGCACACCCGTTCTCTCTCTCTTTCTCTCTCTCTCTTTCTCCCTTTCTCCCTCCCTCTAAAAAAATGTGTGTGGGATGGAGAGATGGCTTATCAGTTAAGTGCTTGCCTGTGAAGCCTAAGGACCCCGGTTCGAAGCTCGATTCCCCAGGACCCACATTAGCCAGATGCACAAGGGGGTGCATGCATCTGGAGTTCGTTTGCAGTGGCTGGAAGCCCTGGTGTGCCCATTCTCTCTCTCTTTCACTCTCAAATAAACAAATTTTTAAAAATGTGTGTGTGTGTGTCTCAAATAAGTAAATTAAAAAAAATTCACTTTTTTTTTTTTTAAAAAAAAAGAAGGATTTGTTCAGAAATGCATGCTCGCTCGTCTGCTGGAGCCAAGTCCAACTGTGAAGCTCAGGCCTCAGATATGATGCTCTGCCGCAGTGAGCAGCTCTGTGGGCCACCAAGGCTGCGAACCTCCGTGGCCAACCAGAATCGACCTCAGAGTGGGCACCCCTGCCGCTGGACTCCCTGTGTGCCATCCCAAAGTCGCCGCTGCTGCCCAGTGGGATAGGTCATTATGAGTCCTGCAGAACATGTGTGGCCTTCGCAATTCCGCTTTCTCTACAACTCAGCACCCGCCCATTCATTTATCATTTGTCTATCATCGATCTGTTATCTATCCACTGACTATCTGTCCACTATCTACGTCTATGTATCATCCGTCTGTGTCTTTCTGCTCTCAGTCTTGCTTTCTCACTCCCCGATGCTTGCTCCACCTATCTATCTATCTGTCATCTGTGCATAGTGAACCTCCTCATTGGTTAATCCATTTTTCTTTGAACGCACGGATTATTCGGTTTTCCAGTGGACTGTGAGGGTGCCATTTACTCTGTTGGGCCTTCCACTGCCGTCTTGGTGACGAATCTGGGTGCTCCCGGGTGGCCTCTCTGTCACCGTTCAGCAGAAAGGTCCGGAGTCTTGCTGGGACTGAGAAGAACATGAGTGGGGTCTCGTGCTGCAGTTAGGATCGACCTCCTTCTAGGCTCTGCTGGCCGAGGTGCTGCACCGGACTTAACCGGTCTCCCCCAGTGACTACGGACTCTCAGCCGCAAGAGAATGGCGATTCCTTTCAGCTTGGGCATCTCCAAGCTCAGACAACAGAAGGCCTGTGCAGGCTCTGGAAGCTGCTATGAGGATGCAGCCCCAGGGTCCTCTGTGCTGCTCCTGCCCACGGCCATCCCTTCCCACCCCCGCAAGGAGCCCTGGCCTGTCCCACTAACTTATACCTCCTGTTTGTTTGTTTGTTTGTTTGTCCCATTTCATACACAGCTCAAGCCTGCCTTCTGCTCCCGGTTGGGGTGCGTAGTGTGAGGAAGGAGATGAGTGTATTCAGCATCGTGCCCCGCGTGGTCCCTCGATAGCGGCCACAGGTGCACCTGCTTCGTGGATCCACATGGCATTGCCTCCCTTCCCCTGTCCCCAGGTCCCGAGCTGACTCAGGCTCCTGGGGCCCTCCATGGGAGTGGGCCATCTTGGGTTCAGATTGTTTCCTTTGAATTTTGCTAAATTCACTGAGTCTTCGTGTGTGTGTGTGTGTGTGTGTGTGTGTGCACACGCGCATGTTCACAGGCTCAGCTGTGCAGAAGCAAGCACCTTTTGCTCACGTGGGGAATGCAGGTGAGCCTCAGAGTACGTCTCAGCCTGGCTCTGCCTTCGCAAACATGTTCTCCACACATCCTGAGGGAAACACGATAGCCTGGGGCCCTAGAAGAGAGACTGGCCTGGGATTTCTGGAGATTTAAACTTTTCTTTTCTTTTCTTTTTTTGGTGAGCGATTGAGAGAGAGAGAGAGAGAGCTCAGATGAGGCAGAACCAAATAGCTTTGTTCAGCCCAATTTGAAATGATAGGTTTTGGGTGAAACCCCACCTCAGTCTTGGGGAAAATTAACCCTTACAGCTAGGCCCCTCCTGATAGCTTTAAATGTTTTCTCAGACAGGACAGGTGCCTTTGTTTATTTATTATTTTTACTTATTTATTTCAGAGTGTGGGGCCAGGGGAGAATGGGCATGCCAGGGCCTCTAGACACTACAAATGAACTCCAAATGCATGTGCCATCTTATGCACCTGGCTTACGTGGGTACAGGCAAATTGAACCTGGGTCCTTAGGCTTCGCAGGCAAATGCCTTAACTGCTAAGCCATCTCTCCAGCCTGAAAGGTGCCTGTCAGGAAATCCTGGCTTCTCCTCATGCATCTGCGCTTTGCTGGACTAGCAGTAAAGGACCTGGAAGCCTTCGCCATGTCTCCTTCACTGGCCCTGGCTCCGACACACTTACGCTTTCCGTGAACCACACCACAGTGTTGGCCATCCATTCTCCCACCAGGGCTTAAGAGGAGTGGCACCTTGGGCCACGGGCTGGCTATGTAAAGCATCTTCTAATCTCAGTCCCACCTGGCTGCAGACAGGCCTCCGAACAGACCAGCAACCCCTCTAGCCACCAGGGTCACTGTGCGCAGAGTACTGACCACAGAGGGAGCTGCTAGACAGCCCAGGAAGGCTGCATACCCAGACACCACCTCAAGATGGAAGCTCGGGGGTCGGATCTCTCCTGTCATAGCCCACAGACCACATCTGCCTTCATCCCCCCTTCAGTGGCATTTTCTTCCGGGTCACTCTGTGTGAAGAAGCACAGAGTTCTCTCTCCTGTTCCATTCAACATGCTGCAAGCACTGGATTCAAGGACCTTCTGAGGCCAGGACCTGAGCAAGGTGAGGGGATGGCTTTGGGTATGTTTACTGGTCTGATCTCTGGGGCTTGGGCAATGGGCCCATTTCGCAGGGAGTACTCCTTGTCCGGACCCAGGGACACCTCTCAGTCCACACGTGTCTCATGTCAGGCTGCTGCCACATGGGCTGTTGGATGTGGCGGGTGACACTGACAGTCTGAACGTGAACCGTTACTTGTCACTAGTTTATGTGACTTTGAGGATGAAGCCATGTGAACTATTTTCCTCTTAAACACAACTTTGTGTTTTCACTAGGACAATGCTTCATGTGCATGTAGTATAATGTTAAATGATCACAGACATTTAAAAATTCACCCAATAAAATTGCAAAATATGCCGGGTGTGGTGGCGCACGCCTTTAATCCCAGCCCTCGGGAGGCAGAGGTAGGAGGAACACCGTGAGTTCAAGGCCACCCTGAGACTACATAGTGAATTCCAGGTCAGCCTGGGCTGGAGTGTGACCCTATCTCAAAAAAAAAAAAAAAAAATTGCAAAATGTGGGCTGGAGAGATGGCTCAGTGATTAAGGCGCTTGCCTGAAAAGTCTAAGGACCCAGGTTCAGTTCCCCAGGACCTACATTTGGTTCCCCAGGACCTACGTAAGCCAGATGCACAAGGTGGTGCATGTGTCTGGAGTTCGTTTGCAGTGGCTGGAGGCCCTGGCGCGCCCATTCTTTATCTGCCTCTTTCTCTCATTCTCCCTCTTGCAAATAAATAAATAAATAAAATATAAGAAAACAGATTCTTTAAAAATAAATTGCAAAACATCTTGATAATTGCTTATGTTGATATCCTGGTAAGAGAACATTCTGGGTGTACTGAGTGTAGCAGTTACCTTCTCATTGATACCCCCCAACCGGAAGCGGCTCACAGAAGACAAGGGGCAGTCTCTGGTTCCATCTTGGCGCAGTGAGGAAAGAGTGCCAGCAGCAGACAGACATCATCCCCACATCAGCAGGGAAGACGTAGAGACATTGCACCAAGTGCGGCACGTGAGGCTGGGCTACGACACCCCAAGGCCTGCTCCCAGCGACACGCCTCCTCTGCCTCCCCAAACACTCCACCAGTTGAGGATTAGGTGGTATGAAACTTAATGACAAACGCATGAGACTAGAGAGGACATTTTACATGTAAGCCAGCACACTGGGTATTTAAAAAAATTTTTGTTCATTTTTCATTTATTTATTTGAGGGTGACAGACAGAGAGAAAGAGGCAGATGAGAGAGAGAGAGAGAGAGAGAGAGAGAGAGAGAGAATGGGAGCACCAGGGCCTCCAGCCGCTGCAAACGAACTCCAGACATGTGCGCCCCCTTATGCATCTGGCTAACATGGGTCCTGGGGATTCGAGCCTTGAACCGGGGTCCTTAGGCTTCACAAGCAAGCGTTTAACTGCTAAGCCATCTCTCCAGCCCACACACTGGGTTTTTAATAAATCTCATGTTTGCTTTCTTTCCTTTTTAACCACATTTAAGCTGGCTACTGCACAGCTGAGTTACCTCTGTGGGTCACATTGTATTTTTACTGTTGCTGATCTGGAAGGATCTGCAAGGAAAACCTCTAGGGCTAGGGATGAGCAGCACACAGGTTAGGGAAATTCAAACTTAAAATGGGTCATAGGCTGGAGAGGTGGCTCAGCAGTTAACACATTTTCTTGCGAAGCCTAAGGACCCAGGTTCGATTCCCCACTACCCACTTAAGCCAGATGCACAAAGTGACGCACATGTCTGGAGTTCATTTGCAGTGGCAGGAGGCCCTGGTACACCCATTCTCTCTATTTCTCTCTCTCCTCTCTCTGTCTGTCTCTTTCTCTCATAAATAAACAAATAAAATAATTTTGAAAAATAGGTCAGGGGCTGGAGAGATGGCTTATCAGTTAAGGCGCTTGCCTGAGAAGCCTAAGGACTGAGGTTCGATTCCCTGGTATCCACACAAGCCAGATACACAAGGTAGCACATGTGTCTGTAGTTCATTTTCAGTGGCTAGAGACCCTGGCATACCTATTCTCTCTTTCTCTTTCTCTCTTTCAAATAAATAAGTAAATAAACTACAAAAGAATAGGCCAGGGATGAGACCCCCTCACACCCTCAGTGACCCCTGTCACACTGAGGCACCTTTGGAGGTGGTCAGTTGTGGGTCAGCCAAATGAAGACCACTGAAGGCAGTCCAGGAATGTTTAGGCCGAACTTGTTTCCTCTCTCCTCTCTGTCATCCTTCCACCCAGTGCTGAAGGATAGTCACAAGAGCCACTTGTTAAGAAGGAGACTCAGGGGGCTGGAGAGATGGATTAGTGGTTAAGTGCTTGCCTGCAAAGCCTAAGGACCCCAGTATGAAGTTCGATTCCCCAGTACCCATGTATGCAAGATGCACAAGGGGGCGCATGCATCTGGAGTTCATTTGCAGTGGCTGGAGGCCCTGGCATGCCCATTCTCTCGCTTCCTCCGTCTTTCTCTGTCTCACTTTCTCAAACAAATAAGTAAAAAATAAAAAATATTATTGAGAAAAAAGAAACAGGCTCAGCAGCTCCCTTACAAAGGATGGTCAGTGGGGTCTTAAGATGCCTGAAGCACCTGAAGGTTGTGAATTAACTTACCTTCAATCTCTGGAATGTCCCTCACCTACTGACAGGACTTAACTGCCACTGGAGATGGATATATAGAAGTCAAACATACAGACCCACGTCATCCCCAGACTTTATTACTTCATGTCTCATGCCTTCGGGAAGTTTCTGAGAAGGTCCTGGGTAGAAAATACAAAGACGTGACCCATTAATCCATAGGTTCCCTGACCACACTTTGCTTCTAGGTTCGACTTGTCAATACCCAGCATCCTCTGTGTCTCTCGTGACCTCTCTTGGTGCGAGAGACTGTTCCCCATAGTCCAGGCAGATAAATCAAAAGACGACAAGAGGCTTGGTAACGATAACAATAGTAGTGATTTCATAGACATGCCTGCTATGTGTCTAATAAAATTTACTGGGCACAATTCCAGTTTTCTTTTTAAATATCTTTTTTATTTATTGGAGAGAGAGAAAGGAAGAGAGAATGAGAGAGAGAGAGAGAGAGAGAGAGAGAGAGAGAGAATGGGCACGCTAGGGCCTCCAGTCACTGCAAACGAATTTCAGACACATGTGCCCCCTTGTGCATCTGGCTTACATGGGTCCTAGAGAATCGAACCAGGTTCCTCTGGCTTTGCAGGCAAGCACCTTAACCACTAGGCCATCTCTCCAGTGCACAATTCCACTTTTATATACATCTCATGGGGCAGAACTCACTGGATTTCAGTGTCCATGAAACTATGCACCCGTCATGACTGCTAATTTGAGAAAAGTTCGTTTGCCCCAAATAAACCCAGCCCTCTTTTCTCTGCCATGTTCTTGGCAAGCACAGATCTACTGTCCAGCCTTTCAGACGGCAGAAGAAAGAAGGCCAGCAAGGGACAGGAGTGCCGGCATGCGGCACGGAGTCAGGCCACCAGTCTGGTTCAAAGTGAGGAGTGACGCTGTGTGAGTCAGCTCTGCCGCCGTAGCAAAAGACCTCGGCACAGGAAGCCTCGATGCAGGTTCAGTTCCTGCAGCTCCAAACCCTGAGGTTCAAGAATCAGAAGCCAGGCTGGAGAGATGGCTTAGCGGTTAAGGTTCAACTCCCCAGGACCCATGTAAGCCAGATGCACAAGGTGGCACATGTATCTGGAGTTCATTTTCAGTGGCTGGAGGCCCTGATGTGGCCATTCTCTTTCTGTCTCTTTCTCTGTCCCTCCCTCTCTCTTTAAAATGAAGTAAAATTAAAAAAAAAAAAGTTAAGATTTAAAAAAAAAAAAGACTCAGAAGCCAGCCTGGTGCTGACTGTTCTTGCCTATAGATGGCCACCATCACACCACAGACCCAGAGAGATATACACAAAGAGACAGGCTGGTGGACAAGGAGACAGAGGGAAAGCAAAACAGAATCAGAGAGAGAGAGAGAGAAAGAGAGAGTCATAGAGACACAAAGACACACAGAAACAAACAGAGACATACTAACACGTGAACAAGAAGACACAGAAAGAAAGACAAACAGAACAAGAGAGGGGCAGAGAGACCACTGAGGGTCCCTGGCCTGTCTGTGAGGACACTTGAACCTGCCACAGGGGCCCCGTCCTCCTCCTTCTTCTCATCTTTGTTCCATCTCCCAAGCTCAGTATGGTTTGAACCTTTGGGCATAGGCGAGGTCATGTGCCATGTCTTTGTGAGTTGGAGTTGGTTCCTGAAGAAAGATCAAGTATGGCTCCATTCATCACTTTTTAAAAAAGTTTTATTTATTTATTTGCAATCAAAGAAAGTGAGAGATAGAAGAGAGACAAAGAGAGAGAGAGAGATAAAGAGAGAGAGGGAGAGAGAGAGAGAATGGGCACTCCAGGGCCTTCAGCCACTGCAAATGAACTCCAGACACATGCACCCTCTTGTGCATCTGGCTTACTTGGGTCCTGGGAATTGAACCTGGGTCCTTTGGCTTCGCAGGCAAATGCCTTAACAGCTAAGCCATCTCTCCAGCCGCCCCACTCATCTCTTGAACTTGCTTGCTTCACGGCCCATTACAGACTCCACAGCAGGAACCCCAGCAGGGTCCAGGACCGTGGCAGTGACCTGTGAGGCCTGGCTTATGACTCTGCTCCATGACTGACCCAGTCTTGGCACGGCTGCATCGGCAGAGGGCCTCTGGGGCAGGCCGGACTCTCTCACACCACTTCATGGAGACACAGTCAGTCCATGCAGACAGTGGAACTGGGAACACACGGTGCCATGGACAGTGAGAGACGTGCTCCTGGGCCAGCGCATGGTAAGCACTGCCTCCCGGAGGAGCTCCACCACTGGTGGTCACACAAGACTTGAAAACGCAGCTCGTGGAAACTCCAGAGCATTCGTCTTGTGGAGACCTGAAGTGCGACTCACCGAGGCGGCCGCTTGGAGGCTGCAGTTGGTCACAGGAAACAGCGAGAGACGCCAGGGCTTGTGAGGACAGGACAATGAGACTCTGACGTTTTGCTATGGGAATGCCAAGCACTAAAGCCACTTTGCAAACACATGGCACAGTGGTATGAAGTCTACCAAGTGCCCTGAACCTGGCAGTCCCACCCCAAGGATCCAACCAGGAGACTGTGGGTGGTGACATCAATTCCTTGGGACAACTGGAGAGGCCCCGTGCATGCCTCTGCTGGCGAGTGGAGGAGGACCCTGGGATTTCCACACTGTGTCATTCTCCTGGGCAGTCAACTCAAAAGAGCTACACCATTCATCTCAAAACCATTTGCTAAGTGAAAGTAAAGCCCAGTGCAAACGGCCCATGTTGTGTAAGTTCGCTTATAGAAAACTCTAGAAGTGGTAAAACACAGCGATAGCAGGCAGGTCGGTGTCTGTTGGCCAGGGTTGAGGAGTGGCCGGTGCAAATGGGAAGACACAAACCTCTGGAGATGATGGGGTGGAGGTGTTCTCCATGGCCGCAGTGGTGGCCAGGAGGACCTATGAGATTACTACCAGTCACCAGGCTGTTCTCCCAAGGAAGGGACCATCACTCTCCTCCATGTTCCTTGCACAGTGACTCTACAAAGTGATTTAGCATGGATGAGATGAGGGAAGTGTGCACCTCTGATGGCTGCTGTGCCCGTGACAGGAAGACCCTGGCTGGTGTGTCACATCGTTTCCTGAGTGTTCCTTTCTTGGCAGGAAGCTGGCCCCATTACCTGCTGACCCTGGTCAGGTGGGGCCCTGGACAGAAAGACATGAGGCACAAATGCCCGTTGTCAGGGTGTTTGAGGGGACCAAAGAGGATGAGCAAGGCCTGGTGTCCTTGGCTTGACTTAGTCTGATGGACTATACTGATTGTCAACTTGACAGGAGCCAGAATCACTTCTGAGGGATTCTTCAGATTAGGTTGGCCTCTGGGCATGCCTATGAGGAATAATCTCTTTATTTACTTATTTATTTTTCTTCTTTTGGTTTTTCGAGGTAGGGTCTCACTCTAGCTCAGGCTGACCTGGAATTCACTACGTAGTCTCAGGGTGGCCTCGAACTCACAGTGATTCTCCTACCTCTGCCTCCTGAGTGCTGGGATTGAAGGCGTGCACCACCACGCCCAGCTTGGAATAATCTTTTTTTTAAAAAAAAAACTTTTTTATTGACAGCTTTCATAATTATAGACAATAAGCCATGATAATTCCCTCTCCTTACCCATATTCTCCTTCATAAGTCCACTCTCCATCATATCCCCCCCAAATTAGTTTCTTTTATTTTGATGGTTTCATTTGATTGTTTCCTGCTATTATGATAGTCTTGTGTAGGTAGTGTCAGGCACTGTGAGTTCATGGATATCCAGGCCATTTTATGTCTGGAGGGAGCACTTTGTAAGGAGTCCTACCCTTCCTCTGGCTCTTACATTCTTTCTGCCTCCTCTTCCGCAATGGACTCTGAGCCTTGGAGGGTGTGATAGAGACGTTTCAGTGCTGAACGATCCAATGAGGAATAATCTTGATTAGTTTAGTTGAAATGGGAACATGCACCTTAACTGTGGGTGACGCCATTCCATGGATTAGGGTCCTGGGCTGTATGAAAGGAAGGGAGCTGGCTGAGCAGCGGCGTTCATGACTCTGCTTCCTCACTGAGGACTGGATGTGAGCCACTGTCACAGACTCTTGCCGCCGGGCCTTCCCCGCCAGAGTGGACTGTTACCTGACACCGGAAGCTGCAATAAGCCCTTGAACTTCCTCCCTTGAACTGATTTTTTTTGGGGGGGGGTTATCTTACCCCAATGATAAGAAACACAAATGGCACACCCAAGTTCCTGCTCTTCTCTGGGTTTCCACATGAACACCCACCATTACTAACAAGCAAACTAACATTTGCCTCACCAGCCTGAAAGCCAGGGCCCCAAAATCATCCTCTGGGCTGAAGTGAAGCTGCGTGTCTCTGGGTTTGTCCATTTTTCCAGTTGTCTCTGAGAAACACTGTCCACTACAGTGCACACCTGTGTCCCTGCTGGAAGAGGCTTCTGAGTGGGTGGGTGTGTCCCTGACAGGACTTCCTCCACTCACCTCACAGGAAGTTTTGTCGTTCTCTGTTTCTCCCTAACAGTTACAACGGCCTCCATAGAACTGGTTCTGCCCTCGGGTCTTTGAAAGCTGCCCTCACCCTGCCTGTCTGCTGTGTTTAGATTTTAAATGCCTCCTTGCAATGGATTCATGTGGACGGCCTGTCCCTGGCCTGTGACATGACAGGCAGGTGGTGAAAACCACAGGAAGCAAGGCCTAGAAGAAGGAAGTGAGGTCACCGGGGGTGTGCCCTCCGAGGGCCTGTGGGATCTCATCCTCTCTTTTGACTTTCTGGCTATTAGGAGGTCAGCAATTTCTCCCCATCTCATGTCACCGCCATGGCTTTTGCCTTACGACAGGCCCAACGGCAGCAAGGCCATCCAACCGTGGACTGAATCCCATCCCCACACGTGAAAGCATATCTTTCCTCTCAGTGGTTTTTTTGTTGTTGTTGTTGTTTTTTCTTTTTGGTTTTTCAAAATAGGGTCTCACTCTAGCCCAGGCTGACCTGGAATTCACTAAGAAGTCTCAGGCTGGCCTTGAACTCATGGCAATCCTCCTACCTCTGCCTCCCGAGTGCTGGGATTAAAGGCGTGCGCCACCACACCCGGCTTCACTGTTTTTTTTTTTTTTCTTTCTGAATTCTTGTTCACTCTGATAGTTACTTTCTTGTTATTGGAACAAAATATCTAACCGAAAAAAAAAAAGAGCTCAGGGGAGGAAGGGTTAACTGCAGCTTAGTGCTTGATGTTATGGCCCATTGGAGCAAAGAAGGCTTGGTGGCAGGAGCACAAGCAGCTGCTCACATTGGGTCCCGAAAGCAGAGAGAGAAGAAGGCTTCTGCTCCACCAGATCTCTCTCTCCTTTTCACTCAGCCTGGGACCCCAGCACATGGAATGGTGCCACAGACAGTTAAGGTGGGCCCTCCCACCTTAGGTGGCGTAATCAAGGTAAATCTTCCACATGTCGAAAAGTGCATTTCCTATGTGGTGCTCGGTCTTGTCAAGACGACAATGAAAATAAGCCATTACATTTATTCTGCCCTTCTGGCATAAAAATATCCCCACTTACTTTTCCCCTCCATTTGGAGAACAGCGCCTACTGTTCCCTTCCCTCTCCACCAGGAGAACCATCACTTCCCTTCCTCTACCACCAGAACAGTCCTCACTTCCCTTACCTCTCCACCAAGAGACCAGTCCTCACTTCCCTTCACTCTCTACCAGGAGAATCATCCTCACTTCTCTTCCTCCACCAGGAGAATAGTTCTCACCTCCTTCTCCCTCCACCAGGAGAACAGTTCTCCCTCCTTTTTTCTCCTCTACCATCCTCCCTATACCCTGCTTTGAAGTGGGCCATTCTTTTTCACATTCCATCTGCGTGATCACTTGATGGTTTGCTTACCCCTCTAGTGTGCTCCTTGCCATGGAATTTTATGACCCCTCTTGAATGCCCAATATGGCTCACTGAAGACAAGAGAACCAGTTTGTCTCTTCATGTCTAACTTGACGCTATGCACAATTTAGTGCTTAATAAGTGTCTTTTGATGACATCAAGGACACATTGAGGATAATGGTGCTTAACGTCCTCCTGGGAAAAGTTTATATACTTTGAGAACTAAGAGCCCTGGAATTAGAAGTATGATAGAAAATCTGTTTCTTTATATCTTTGGTGAGCCAAGAAGTATTGGTTTAATGAAGGGTGAGGTAATTGATGGGGAGCTATGTGAATTTGTGTGTTTCTCGAGCTGAGTGTTTCTTCTGCTCTGTTCATTTTAATTCCATGTGTTCCTAGTTGTGAATCTGTAGTTGTCGTCCTAGCTCATCTATGAGGTGTACATACATGGAAACAGAAGACATTTTAGGTTCACATGAAGATGGAAATGAAGAGGAAGCTTAATACCCCCCGGTAGATTTTATTGTGTATTTCTGCCTTTTATGTCACACAGTCTGTACTTGTTAACACACTCAGGATGATATAGTCATTAGAGAGAGCACAGTGACCGCCCAGGGGTCAGAATGGTGACCAGTGTCCAGTCATAAGGTCTGTAGAATGCGGACAGGTCACCACTTCAGAGCACCTGCTAGGTAGGCCTCTTCCCAGAAGGAACCAGAGCTGCAGGTCAGGGAAGTCTTTGCCAGACTGGGCTTGGTGACTCAATCCAAGTACATGTCAGTATAGGTCAGGTGGTGAGAGTTGGGGCCATGGCTGTAGGTTTGATCCTCACCCGACACAGTCATTGCACAACACGCACTACACATGTACTGTGTACTCTGGCCTGGAGATGCAGCCAGGCATCAAAGGAGGTTCCCATATTCTCCACGATCCTTACTCCAGTGAGGACTCAGGTCCCAGACAGAAGTGGACAGAGAGAGTATAGCTCAGGGTAGAGCAGTCGAGTGCAGAAACAGGAATGCATCTGCTGAGGGTGACAGGTGCAGGAAGGAAGCCTTGGTGTGGGGCATACTCGGGGTGCAGGATGACACTGAATGTCACCGAGCCACCTAGGAGAGCTGGCCAGACATCTCGCCTCCGCAGACCACACTCCGAGGAGAGTCAGTGCCCATTCTGTGGCCCTGAGGACTGGTTGTTATGCCTGAGCCCAGCATCTAGAATGGTGACCAGTTCGGGTGGACCCGAGTGCTGATCTCATGTTCTTCCAGGAGATGAGATGTGCAGCCCACCCTGATTCCATAGGAAGATAGGCTGCCTTCTAGGCTTTGCCTTGAATCCAGGCAACACCGCTCTCACATGCATTTCGGTGTGGTTTCTAAGTCTCTTTCCCCTCCTCTGACAGCATGCATGATGGGAGGGTGCAGAGCGTCTCTTTTCCGTCAGAAGGGGAGAGCAGGCTACACACAGAAAGCCCTCAGTCGCAGGAGGCCAGGGCCAGTCTTCCCCACGTCCCTCAACATGACATGGAAAGCATTGCCCAGGCGTTTCTTTGAGTTCCTGGATCACTTTTGGGTCTGTGAGCTGACCTGAACCCCCGCCCCCAACCCAGCCATTACTGATGTTCCATTCATGCAGTCATAAAGGAGACTCAAAATGTCACTTGCTAAGGAAAATTCATAAAGGAAGAATTAAATCCCATCCTTGAATGATGACATTTACCATCATGGATACTGGACTGGAAAGCCAGTCTGACAGAATGCAGGAGGAACATCACACACCTAGAGTGAGTTATGCTGAACCACCCTAATCTGTACTGCATTTATAGTGACCCTGCACTATGCATCTCATTCTTTCCTAACTACGTGAAGCAGTGGCTTCTATCCAAATGAGTGCTCTTTAAAAAAATATTTATTTTATTTATTTATTTGAGGCGGGGGCGGAGCGGGAGAGAGAATTGGCATACCAGGGTCTCCAGCCACTGCAAATAAACTCTAGACCTTGTCACCTGGCTTACTTGAGTACTGAGGAATCAAACCTGGATCCTTGGACTTCACAGGCAAGTGCCTTAACCACTAAGCACCTCTCCAGCCCTAAATGAGTGCTCTAGAATCCATCCTTTAAGTTAAATGTGAAGAGAAATTTCTACATATTCACAAACAACCACGTAGAAGAGTGTCCACTACTCTACAAACTCACAACGTTTACAGGACAAAGACTGGAAGGGATGTGTGTCTGTTCAAAGACGGAGCTCCTTTTGTGTGTGTGTGGGGGGGGGTGGTTATTGAAAGCAGGATATAGCCAACACCAGAGTGAGGTTCCATTTCTGAGCCCCCAAGTTAAGTAGTAAACATGAGGTGTTCTTGAAGTCTCCCAGCTACCCAATGGGAAGCTCCTCACGCGGATTTCCTCAGAATTCAGTTAATTGGGTTCACTGTAAGGTTGCCGTCCTTCCTGCTAGAAACTCTCCTAGGCCTCCCTCGGCACTCGTGGTCACCGGACTCCCCGGCTGTCCCGTTAGCCAGGACTTTAATTAGCTCTGACGTCCTCCTCATAATGATAAACACAGAGACGGTGGATGAAAATGCAAATGCTGGTGAGGCGGCTCAGGCATCGGTGAGAGCATCGCTAATGCCTTCCCACCGCTCCATCCATCACTGTCGCCCCCGGGTGCTGCGTTCAGCTGGGCTCGTGGCTGTGGGCCAGAACGCCTTCCAGAGCCGGGCAGGCCAGACTTGGTGGGGCTTTCCTCCCCATATGTTTTTATTCATCTTCTGCTGAATATTTGCTTGGCAACCGGGGTTCCAATATATTTCCAGCTGAGATGATAACTATTTTGGGTCAATAAGCAAATAGCTAATTTAGAGCCAAATAACCAATAAGAGACTCTCTGAGCTTCATGATAGAAAAAGAAGTTGATGCAGTAGATCTGACAGACCCTGATGGAAGCTGAACACTCTTGCCATGCGATGTGCCATTGCCCAGAGGTGTAGGTAGGAGGGACAGGGCAGGTCCCCAGTAAGGGTTTCGTGGGAGTGAGGCACATCGTCCTGAGCCAAGATCAGAGTAAGGGGTCCCAAACACTCCCTGACCAGTGCATCTAGGCCTCCCTCTTAACCTTGACTCTGTTGTGATGACTTAGAAGTGTTTTTCTGGACCTGCTTCTTAATTACCAGAAAGCCACAAGGTCAAGAGGGTCTCTTCGTGGCAATGACAGATGAACTCTGAGTACCTCCCCTTGGGTCTCTTAGAATGCCTCAGCCCTCCCTTGTCTCTCCAGCCATATGCATTTTCTCTCCCATGCTGGCCACCTTCATGGTGCCCAACGAAAACATTACATGATGTTCTTCAAAGAAGGCCTGAAGTCTTCACGTGACCATCCAGAACCTCTCGTGTAGGATGGAGGATAACTCGGACTCCAGCTTACCACAGATCGACCCTTCCTGAGCCAGAGGAGAAGCCAGCTTCAAAGATGTGATACCATGGAGCTGTGTGTGGTGGCGCACGCCTTTAATCCCAGCATTCGGGAGGCAGAGGTAGGAGGATCCTCACGAGTTCGAGGCTACCCTGAGATGACATAGTGAATTCCAGGTCAGCCTGGGCTAGAGTGAGAACGTACCTCACACACAGACACAAAACAAACCAAAGCAAAACAAATAAAGATGTGAAACCTGCTTGGAGACATCAGCCCTGGAAAGGTTGGGATTCTCCCTCACCTGCAGCGCAGCCCACCCCTTCTGGCCTTTAGGAACAAGCTTCAGTGGACCAAAGGGAAGAGCCGTCACCAAGCTCTTGCTCGGCACTCCAGGTCAATCCTCCTCCAACATGAGTACTCCCTGCCTCAGAGTCATCTTCCTGCAGAAACCAGAGGTCTAGTGGGTCACGTTCACGCCTGCTGCCCTTCCACACTGCAACCTCTCCCTCCACCCTATGCTGTGCGCACCGAGTGCAGTGACTTGAGTCTGCTCCTTCCCTGCTGGCCTCAGTCTTCAGTCTTCCACATGGATATCTTCCTCAAGATTCTGCTTCTCTTCAATCTCATCCCCTCTTTAGTCCACTCATCCTTTCTTTCTTCTGGTTTTTCAAGGTAGGATCTCACTCAGGATAACCTGTAATTCACTATGTAGTCTCAGGGTGACCCAGAACTAACGGCGATCCTCCTACCTCTGCCTCCCCAGTGCTGGGATTAAAGTCATGTGCCACCATGCCCGGCTTTTAGTCCACTCTTAATCCAGTGGCCACGGTCATCTTTGGAGCTTGTTTGGAGATTCCAGTAGGGGAGTGCAGCTAGTCATATACTCTTGACCCAAGCCCAGCCCTCCTCTATTAAGGGCAGGCTGTCCTTTGCAACAAAGTGCACGCCTGTGGGAGGGACACACAGGGTGGTGTGGTGAGGGAGGAGGGGGACTCCCGCTTAGCCATCCAGATCAGCTGAGTCGCTGACCGTGGCGATCAATGGGGTGACAGATGTTGCAGCCAGATCGCCCTCACATGCCCCTGGTCCCTCCCACACCCTGAGCGGGCTAGCTCAGCCTAAGTAACCCACCACCATGCAGCCGTTCAGGAGCTCCTTCCAGCCTCTGCAGGAGCTGTCTGCTTACCCTGGGCTATGAGAAGTCCAGCCGCGTAGCCACCCACCCCAAGGCAAGCTGTAGGACTGCTTGAGGCTAGTTTCAGCAACAGCATGAGAGGTCTGGGTGCCAAGTGCCCCTTAGAGACCTGAACACCTCTAGGAATCTTGGGCACTCAAGCCAGGTTACTCTCTTAAGACACTAAGTTTGTTAAGTAATATTTGGAATAAACCTACCCTGCAGGTATGGGGGCCAATGGGGCTAACTTCGCAACTCTACTACAGACTGAACTTCCTTTTTTAAAAAAAAGTTTTATATATTTATTTGAGAGAGAGAAAAAGATAGAGAGAGAATGGTCATGCCAGGGCCTGTGGCCACTGCAAATGAATTCCAGGTGCATGTGCCACTTTGTGCATCTGGTTTTACGTGGGTACTGGGGAATCAAACCTAGGTCCTTAGGCTTTGCAGGTAAGTACCTTAACTGCTAAGCCATGTCTCCAGCTCATGAAAGGCAATCTTGAGTGGAAAGACAATACAATTAAGTTTCAGGTTCTATTTCAAAACTTTAATACAGTTGTTTTTCTTATCAGGTTAATAATTTATAGACACACCAACTCCAAAGAACATTAAGGATAAATGGCCCCTTTCCCTTAAGCTATTATCTGTGGCTGTAAGATATATTTTAAAAGTGTTGTTTTGTTAAAATCAACATCTTGAAATTACATTTTATGACAATACTTCCTTAATGCAAAATCATAAAAGCATCTTTGTTTAAGGCAAAGTAATTTCTCTCTAAGATAAATATAGAGAAATTAATTTTCAACTGATGATAGGTTAAATATTTTATTTTACTAGTATAATGACAAAAAAAATAAAGGGAGACAAAATGTTTGGTTACCTTGGTACCTATTAAGGCTTTGGCATTCTTTCTGGAGTGTTAGCCAATTTCAATAACATCAGGAACACGAGGAAATAAATGAGACACTTTAATTGTGAGATTATAACATACTGATGGAAGAGCTGGGAAAGAGCCAAAACAAATTTTAATGACAAAACAATAATCTAAGCAAAGTAGAAAACATTAGACTTTATGAGCTTCGAAAGGAAATAAAGAAGCAAGATTAGAAACACTTCCAAGCTCTTGGAGCGAGTTAACTACAGACAGTATAAATGGTGAATGAAGTTGACAAGCTTATTCTAGATCGTGCAGACGACTTCACACAGTAAATCAAAAGCGTAATTGGGTAAAATTTCAGATAGCATTAATAATTGATGTTTTAGGGAACTGAAGGAAAAAAATACATCCCAAAGGAAATTTCAAATTTTTATTTTTTTAAAGAAGTGCGTAGTGTTCAGCCATCCATGACCATCAGCGAGCAGTCACACTATTTTATAACATTTTATTCGGGAAACACCGACCGTGGATGAGAGAATGTGACTTGTCAGATTCCCCAAACAATAGGCCTATTCTTCATTCAACTAGCATCTTGGCAGAGGGGCAAGCCTGATGGGAGCTGTTTGTTCTGGAAGGATCTGATTAGCCTGTGATTGCCACCTTCCTGAGACATGTGGCCACGAGGTTCTGGATGTGAGTGAGCGCGGCCAAGGGCAGCTGTTCTGCCTGGGTCTCGCTGTCTGCTTGGGTCTTTGTGTGCAAGGCCTGCCTCAGCGGAAGGCTGAGGAAGGACAGCACAGCTAGGGCGCAGGATGGGCAGCCGGATGGCTGGGGCACAGCCTCTTAAATCGTGGCTCACTGCTCCACAGGGGATCACGCAATGCAATGTAGGGGGCGTAAAAGATGTGGCGACAGTAAAAGGTTTACTGAGCGTGGCCAAAAAATTAATGCAAAATGAATCCAGGGGGCTGGAGAGATGGCTTAGCGGTTAAGGTGCTTGCCTGTGAAGCGGAAGGACCCAGGTTCAATTCCCCAGAACCCATGTAAGCCAGATGCACAAGGTGGCGCATGCCTCTGGAGTTCGTTTGCAGTGGCTGGAGGACTTGGGGCACCCATTCTCTCTCTTCCTCTTTTTTTTTTTTTCCTTGGTTTTTCGAGGTAGGGTCTCACTCTAGCCCAGGCTGACCTGGAATTCACTATGTAGTCTCAGGATGGCCTCGAACTCACGGTGATCCTCCTTCCTCTGCCTCCTGAGTGCTGGAGTTAAAGGCGCGCACCACCATGCCCGGCTTCTCTCTCCCTTTCTTTTTCTTTCTCTTTCTCTCTCTATTTGCTTCACTCTCTCATAAATAAATAGTAAAATATTTTATAAAATGAATCTAGGTGTCCCTGGCAGCACGTGCCTAGGTGGCATCATACAACATCACCGTGGGCTTGGTTATAAACACACAATCTCCTCAGTGTGCTCCATGCATATCACCACACCAACAGACACTGCCTGAAAACATCTGGGCTCAGAGTTGAGGCCAGTGTATGCTGCGAATTGTTCTGATTTTACTGTACTCACAGTCTTCTGCTCTTACAGACACAAAATGGCTTCCTTCTGGAAAACAAAGACGATTTTCCTATCATCAACTCCTCACCATGTAAATATCCAATTAGAATATGTTTGACTTGTGGGGAGGGGTAGGGCACTAGGGATGTAACTTACTTATAATAGCTTCGCGATTAAGGCACTTGACTGCAAAGCCAGATGCACAAGGTGGCACATGCAACTGGAGTTCGTTTGTAGTGGCTACAAGCCCTGATATGCCCATTCTCTCTTTCTCTCTCTCCCTCTTTCTAATCAATCAATCAATCAATCAATCAATCAATAAATAAATAAATAAGTTTTTTTAAAAAGAAGTAGACACTTGCCTGGCATTCAGGAAGGCTCGAGTTCAAACCAGAGCCACCAGAACAAATTAGTATAAACTTGGCTCATATTGTGTTATAATGCTCAGTCTTAAAAATTAAATTATCCTAAAAGTTATTTACCTTAAAAATTAAAAATTATTCTTAGCTTAGTTTGTTGTTGTTGTTGTTGTTTGTTTGTTTGTTTGTTTTTCAGGCAATTTTAATGTGCTTTACGTCATAATTGTAAACAAGCCATAACAAGAGAAAGATAAAATTATAAGCTATCACAAAATCACATCCCACCTATAGATTGGTTCTAAAATTGGTCATACATGATTTAAATTCCTCCTTAATGTTATTATTTTGTCATAATATTACAGAAACCTAAGTGTCTAACGGAAGATGAAAGTCCTTATGATATGCTCCCTCACCCATCCCTGCTGTATGTGCAACTATGAACACTGATCTTACAAATTTAGAACAGACAGGGCTGGAGAGATGGCTCAGTGGTTAAAGGTGTTTCCTTGCAAAGCATCACATGCCTGGTTCAATTCCCCAGTACCCAGCCAAAGCCAGATGCACAATGTGGTGCATGTGTCTTAAGTTTGTTTGCAGTAGCAAGAGGCCTTGGAGTGCCCATACTCTCCCTCTCTCTCTCTCTCTGTCTTTGCAAATAAATAAATAATTTAAAATATAAATTAATGCAGAATATAATTTCATAAACTAAAGCTGGTATTTATGTAGGGAAATTATCAACGTCATTTATAGTTAAGGACAAAAATATTTTTCAGTAATGGAAAAGTGGCTAAATTTAGACAGAAGAAGCAAAAACGCATGAGACTTCTGGTGGCTCACACACCCTGCACACCACGTGGGAGAGTCTGTGCCGCCTGGTGACATCTACCTGGACTGGACAAGGAAACAAGATGTGTTGCTTCTACAATGTGGCTGCGTTGCTAAGGAATCATGATGACGTTCCTAACGCTGTTCTAACCATGGGGAACATGTGCAGCTGAACTAAAGGACAGCATAGCACTGAGCAGACAGCGTTTGCGTTCACTGTTGGAATGATCACTCATATTTTTAAAAAGATTTATTTATTTATTAGAGACAGAAAGAGAGAGAGAGAAAGAGAGAGAGAGAACGGGCCTCTAGCTACTGCAAACGAGCTCCAGACGCATGTACCACCATGTGCATCTGGTTTACGTGGGGCCTGGAGAACTGAACCTAGGTCCTTAGGCTTCGCAGGCATGCGCCTTAACTGCTAAGCCATCTCTCCTGGCCCTTCTTTAATATTTTAAATACTTTATTTATTTAAATAATTTGAGACAGAGAGAGAGAGATAATGGATGTGCCAGGGCCCCCGGCTGCTGCGAATAAACTCCGGACGCATGCCCCACTTTGCGCATCTGGCTTTACATGGGTCCTGGGGAATCAAACCTGGGCCCTTAGGCTTTGCAGGCAAATGCCTTAACTGCAGAACCATCTCTCCAGCCCAAGGAGGAATATTCTTAATGATGTTTAAAATCTTCACATAAGGAAAAACAGGGTTTTGAGAAATTTGTTACTGTCACTGGAGAGTATTTGCTTGCACCACATGAAGTCTCTTTATTTCACTGTGAAAACTAAAAGCCCTGGGCTATAGGAGAAGCGTCTGTGCCCCTGTGCTGTGCACACATCAGAAATAATTCATGGGGGAAAAGTGATGAAATCCGTAAACTGCCTTACATGAATGGCATGCTATTTCCAGGTACTGAGTTACTGAAGTTAGCAAATGCTCAATCCCAGCAGCTTATCACAGGCTTAAGGAGCCCAAAGCTTACAGTTTAGTCACATGAAATGACAGTCACACCAAAGTTGTCACTAGTGTGCACGATGTGCTCTTAAAAATGGGCGTGCAGGAGGAGGGACCGTTCATCGCCTTCGGAACAGAGCACAAGAGGAGATAGTACATGTCTTCAGGTCTGTGAATTTTTCACAAATGGGAATTTACAGTGCAGTGTTGGTGTGTGTACAGTCATAGCGATGATGCAATGATGGAATGGTCCATGAGCTGTTTTTTGAGCAAAAAAGTTAAAGCTTGCTGCCAAGAACACATCGGAGAGACTTACAGACGAAAAAAAATCTCACCAAAATTAACCCAGGTGCAGTGGCTCACGCCTTCCAACTCAGCACTTGGGAGGCAGAGGTAGGAGGATCACCATAAATTCAAGGCCACCCTGAGACTTCATAGTGATGTCCGGGTCAGCCTGGGCTAGAACGAGACCCTATCTCAAGAAAAAAAAAAACAAACAAAAGAAATTACCAAAATTAGATGTCGTGCTTTATAATACAATCAAAATCTGTAACTTTCGGGGCTGGAGAGACGGCTTGGTGGTTAAGGGTTTTGCATGCAAAGCCTAACCACCCGGGTTCAGTTCCTCAGTACTCACATAAAGCCAGATGCACAAAGGGGCGCACGCATCTGGAGTTTGTTTGCAGTGGCTGAAGGCTCTGGCATGCCCATTCTCTCTGTCTCTCTTCTATTTCTTTCTGCTTGCAAATAAATAAATATGTATTTTTTAAATTGGTAACTTCATAAAAAGCTGTGCTGTTAAGCACGGCTTGCTTTTGGACCTTAGCAGTCACACCGAAGTAGTCACTGTGTGCACAATGCGCTCGTGAAGGGGTCATGCTGGAGAAATGACTGTTCACTGGACAAAGAACTCCAGGTACGGAAGCTTACCATATGCGGATGGAAGGAGGCTCTCTGGAGAGTGATGTTTAAACAGATGATTGAAGTTGAGAGATGAAGTTATTACATTTTTCCACTGAGCAGAAATCCAATTTTGTCAATTTTTTTTTCACTGACTTATAACTTTAAAAACTGTATAAAATTTGTTGAGTTTTTTTTTAACTTGATGATTTAAAGATGTGGCTTCGAGGAAGAACTGGGATCCCATTCATGTTCAAAGATAAGACTGAAAGTTTTACCAGAGGGTTAACATATGGGAGAATAGGGTAGACGTGGATTTTTAAAAATGTTTACAACTATAGATGTATTTATAATTGAAAGTAACCTTCCCAAAGATTTAATAACTGTTGAGTTTAAACCACACTTGATTGAAATAAAAATGTCAGTCATCTTCCATTAAAAGTTCAAGAACCTGGCTGGAGAGATGGCTTAGCAGTTAAGATACTTGCCTGTACAGCCTAAGGACCCATGGTTGACTCTCCAGGTTCCAAGTAAGCCAGGCCCACAAGGTGACACAAGTATACATGGTTACACATGCGCACAAGGTGCCACACACGTCTGGAGTTCAATTGCAGTGGTTGGAGGCCCTAGCACGCCAATTCTCTCTCTCTTTCTCTCTCTCTCTCTGTCTCTGTCTCTGTCTTGCATAACAAAATAATTTAAAAAATCATTGAAGAATATGGGCTGGAAGATGGCTTAGTGGTTAAGGTGCTTGCCTGAGAAGCCTAAGGACTCAGGTTCAATTCCCCAGTACCCACATAAAGCCAGATTCACAAGCTGGCTCATGCATCTGGAGTGTGTTTGCAGTGGCTAGAGGCCCTGGCAGCATGCCATTCTCTCCCTCCCTTCTCCCTCTCTCTCTAATAAGTAAATAAGTTAATAAAATATTTTTTTGAAAAGTTCAAGAAGAACTGCAGGTTTAAAACTTGAGTTTCATTAAAAAAAAAGTTAAGGGCTGGAGGGAAGGCTTAGCAGTTAAGGAATTTGCCTACAAAGCCAAAGGACCCAGGTTTGATTCCCCAGGGACCCACATTAGCCAGATGCACATAGGTGTGACAGCCAAGTGAAGACTGTTCCACCCTCTTTCTTTGAGCTGGAATGGCTCAGTAAACCTGGAGTTCCCTGTTTTTCAGTTATACCAGCTGACCAGTGAGCTCCCTGCCATCCTCCTGTCTCTGGCCGCCATGGTATTGGGATTTCTAGTGTGCATGGCCAGGCCCAGCTTTCTTGAATGGGGGTGCTGGGGCTCGAACTTAGGTCTTCATGCTTGGAAAGCAAGCGACCTTTTGAGCCATCTCCCCAGACCCTCATGGCAAAATGTCTTGGGAAAAAGGGATTCAAAATGGACCAAGTGTCAGCCTGGCTTAGGGGATGCTCGCCTGGGCTAATTATCAGTGAGCCTGATTGGGGTGTAAGTTCCCTGTGATAAAACTGCCCACGACTCACCTGCTGGGTTGTGATGTACACACGCAGCCCAAAAGACACTTCAGTCTGGACTGTCCCTGCCAACCTCTCAGGCCCCTTCCAGACGAGGAGACTCTACCCTGGGGCCCTCTGGTGTCTGCTCAGGCTTGGGTACTCTACTCATGGTCAACGCAGAACCTACTGTTACGTGTGACTGGGCGTCGGACTGCCACATGCCACCCAAGAGTACACTTGTTCATCCTCTGTTGTTAAACAAGTGAGCTCGAGCCTGGCGCCGTTGTCACTAAAGCCCTTTGGAACACATGTGACTCATCACATTTATGAACCTGCTCTCCATTTCTATTAGTCAGCACTTGAAAGTGAGCCTATATGCGCTTTTAGAATTTAAAGCTGCAAATGATATATCCGTAGTTGTTTTTTCAAAATAACTGTACCATCTCACAGGGGTAGCTGTACCATCAGGGCAAGGAGGTCACGGGCCCACTTCGTATTGTTTTTATCTTTTCCACTATTTCCCAAATTTGAATTCGATTTGGGATTATTTTAAACTTGATGTGCACATGTGTGACTCATGGTCAACATCTTTCATGTGGTCATTTTTTTACCTTCTTTCATGAAGTATCCAGAGACAGTTCACCTATTTTATACATTTCTTTTATCAAGGTGGGCATGGTGGCTCACACCCGTAATTCCAGTACTTGGAGGCTGAGGCAGGAGGAGGAGCATGAGTTTGAATCTACCCTGGGCTCCATAGTGAATTCCAGGATAGCCTGGGCTATGGAGTGAAAACTTGTCTAGAAAAATATGTATAATAGATGTTTATCATGGTTTGTTGCATGTTTACGTGTACCTATCAGTAGATTCATGTATTACACAGATAGGTATCATGCAAATACATGCGTCTTCATATGTATACATTAACTGCACACATGTACGCACACACACGTGTGTTCTCGTAGGAACCTTCTCAGTAGTCTTTGGCCATGTGTGGCATGCTTCTGTTGGTTTATGAGAGTCTGTGGAGGGTCATTATTGGAAGTCTCCGTACTCCAGACCTCCCCCGCGCTTGGTCACATCGAGAATGAAGCAATTCTCCCAAGCAAAAGTTTACAAATCCATCCTTCCTCCCTGTTGCAGACAGAATCCGCTTCATGGTACTGTTTTTCTTTGACCAAAGTTGGTTGTCTCCCAAATCAATTACGAAAAGAAACCATGTGTGGGGCTCAGCTCTTCTCCTGTCCACCCCAGGCAAGGCTCTGGGATCAGTAAGGGACTTCGGTTCAAATACAAACAGGTAGATGAGAGATGGGGCAGGTGCCACAGGTGAGCCGAGCCTGCAGCAGGTGAGTGCATGGGTACCCCAAGGGCACACACACATACACGTACTTACACCACACACACTACATACACACACACATGAACTTACACCTACCACACACAAATGACACACACACGCATGTACTTACACCTACTGCACACAAATGACATGCACACACATGTACTTATAGCATAAACATCACACGCACACACATGTACTTACACCTACTGCACACGAAGGAGACGCACACACACGTACTTACACCAACTGCACATGAGTGACACGCACACACATGTACTTACACCTACCGCACATGAGTGACACGCACACACACGTACTTACACCTACTGCACATGAGTGACATGCACACACATGTACTTATACTAACCACACACAAGTGACATGCACAAACACGTACTTACACTAACCACATACAAGTGACATGCATACACATGTACTTACACCTACCACACACAAATGACACGCACACACATGTACTTATATCACAAACATCACATGCACATTCATGTACTTACACCTACCACACACACATTACATGCACATGCATGTACTTACACCACACACAAATGACACATACTCATGTATGTACATATACCACACAGTACACACACATACATGTACATACATCACACACATACTATATACATACATACACATACATATTCATACACCACATATATTCATATGTGCCACACACAATACACATACATGTACTTATACCACACACATATTATATACACACATACATGCACATGCACCACACACACATACATATATGTGTGCATATACCACACACATATTACATGCACACATACATATACATGTCCACCCAGCACATTCACAAACCACATTACATGCATACAAGCAAAATAATCAAATACATAAATACCAAGCCGCAGAAGTTTTGGTGGCTACCTTTTCCATCTTTTTCTCCTGTGACCCTGTCGACCTCTTTGGTTCTCTGGTGACTGAAGGGTTAGGTCCTGTGGTCATTTCTCCCAAGTCCCGGGCTCAGATTCCTTTCTGCCTGGTTCTTTCTGAGCTGGAGATTCAATCATTTCTTTCTTCCTTCCAGTTAATTGCCTTTTTCTCCCCATCATCTACATCTGTTCTTTTTTTTATAATTTGATTTTTTTCAAAAGGTTATATGCTTATATTGTCTCTCCCTGCCCTCATCCTACTGAGGGCCCCCGTCCGTGTGGCCATTGGTATTCACTCTGGGGTCCTGCAGGCCTCAGTCAGTCTCTGTGTGGGGCTGGGGGAGGCAAGCCTCAGGCTAATCCTAACCACCCTGTGGCTCTTACAATCTTTCCACCCCCTCTTTCACAATGCTCCCTGAGCCTGACTGTGCATGTTAGAAGTTTGACTTCTCTCTGTCGCCTCTGAATTTCTGCCTTGACGAGTTTTGAGTGACAGCAGTGTCTATTGCTGTCTCCCTGGAGCTGGTTGTCAGACTAGCAGTGAGTGAGGTTTTCATGTCACCTCTTCCTCTGCAGTGTCTCCTGGGCCCTGGCAGATGTGGGAGAGGTGACCCATCTCATGGTAGGCAGTTGGCTACCTTTTCTTGTCATATTGGTAGATCCTGGATCTCGCCAGGATTCTCTGTCACCTATAAAATAAAAGAAGTTCTCCAACCAAGAGTGAGAGCAATTTGGATTAAAGAGGACAAACAAGGGCTGGAGAGATGGCTTAACAGTTAAGGCTCTTGCCTGCAAAGCCTAAGGACCTAGGTTTGATTCCCCAGTACCCATGTAAAGCCAGATACACAAAGTGGTGCATGTGTCTGGAGTTCATTTGCAGTGGCTAGAGGCTCTGGTGCACCCATTCTCTCTCTCTCTCTCTCTCTCTCTCTCTCTCTCTCTCTTTCTCTCTCTCTCTCTTTGATAGATAAATAAACAAAATATAATTTTAAAAAACAGGACAAACATAGCTATTCAGGAGATTTTTGATGTGTATGCCCACTCAGCCAAAGAGCAGTGAAGGTTCTCTCTGGAGTCTATGAGTTTCCTGCCCATGAGATTCTGACTTGGTGCCCAGTACCAGTTAAGAGTTCTCTCCCACTGAGCAGGCCTCATGTGCAATCTGAAAACAGGTGGTTACCCACACAGGCATGTTCTCTCTCATATGAGGTTCCCAACCTGGAACAACTTGAGTTGACTGTGAGCATCAGGAGTATTGACATGGAACTATAATGAAGCTTCTAGAAACAGGAAATGGGGAAGGAAGGGAGAAGGGGCTACTCTACAAGCCAGACAGGAGACAGAAAAACTAAGAAAGAACACAGGTGGTGGAAGGTTCTTCAGTGGGGGGAGGGATAAGGAGAAGGCAGGATAGGGAAGATTTACACAAAGGTAATGACAACCTTTAATCAGCACCATAGAAAACTTCCTCTTGATCTGCATTCTATAAGATATAACACTCAATAAGAGATGGGATGGGGATGGCCCAGACAGAAGTGCTCTGTAGAAGGTGAAAGAAACTTAATCCTAAAACCATGGGCTCTGGCTGGTAAATCCCAAGGCCAGGACTGGGTTATCAACACCCCCCCCCCCAGTGAGATGCTGGTCAGGGTGATCCCCAAAACAATGCAGGCAACTGGCAAAGTATTTGGTTACTTGCCAGAACTAAAAGGTGGCTGAAGACACCATGGGCTTTGGTCACAGGACATCCAGAGACCATGCTGGAACTGAGAGGCAAGCCAGTGTCCTCCTGGCTAGCCCTCACAGCATTGGGAAGTGCTACGGGAGCTGCTGGGGAACAATGATCACCAACAGCATGAATAAGCAGGAGATCCCGCAAGCTATGAAATCAACCAACTGGGCAAAATGTACACACCTGTGCATGGTGGCACACAGCCTATGTGTGTATGTAACCAACTACCATCTGTTCTTAAGACCATCGTCTACTTTTTTATTTTGCTATTTTTTTTCCTTTTCAGTTCTTGAACTTTCTTTTGCTTCCTTTTGTAGGTTATATTCTGATACTGACAGTCCATTTGTCATCTTATTGTGTTCATATTTTGTTTCATATACTTGATACCTATATGAGTATGAGTGTATGTAATTCTTTTTTGTTGCTGTTGTTTGGTTTTTTGGGGGTAGAGTCTCCAGGAAGAGCTTTGGCCTCTCTTGTCTGCCTTTCTTTCTTTCTTCCTTCCTTTCTTTCTTCCTTCCTTCCTTCCTTTCTTTCTTTCTTTCTTTCTTTTTTCCTTTTCTCTCTCTCTCTCTTTCTTTCTTTCTTTCTTTCTTTCTTTCTTTCTTTCTTTCTTTCTTTCTTTCTTTCTTTCTTGATATTTATTAGCAAGCAGAGAGATACAGACAGAGACAGAGAAATAGTATTGACATGCCAGGGACTCTAGCCATTACAAATGAGCTCCAAATAAATGAGCTCCAAATACAAGTGCCACTTTGTGCATCTGACTTACGTGGGTACTGGGGAATTGAACCCAGGTCTTCAGGCTTTACAGGCAACTTCCTTAACTGCAGAACCATCTCTCCAGCTCTCTCAATAGCATTTCTTTTTTGTTTGTTTGTTTGTTTTTAGTTATTCGAGGTAGGGTCTCACTCTAGCTCAGGATGACCTGGAATTCACTATGTAGTCTCAGGCTGTCTTCAAACTCACAGCGAACCTCCTATCTCTGCCTCACGGGTACTGATTTAAAGTGTGCACCACCATGCTGGGGGTGGGAGGGGGGTACAGAAAAAATGAACCAGGGCCTCTAGCCAGTGCAAGTGAACTCCAGATGCATGTACCAGTTTGGGCATGTAGCTTTACATGGGGATAACTGAACTTGGGTCATTGGGCTTTGCAGGTAAACGCCTTAACTGCTGAGCCATCTCTCCAGCCAACGTGTGTAATTCTTTCAGCACATTTATAATGACTACTCCAGAGTCTTTGGCTGCTGCAGCCACGCTCCTGTCTCTTTGTACTTTTAATAGCTTCTGATGGAATACTGGGCAGAGGGTATCCAATGTTTCTGACATTGCAACACTCACTTCTTTTCTTCACAGGACACTTCCTGTTTTCTCGGCAGTGAGCACCTGGCTAGTCTCACTTACTTTCTGAGCACTTCATTTCACTCTTGGTTAAGGGAATTCTCTGACTCATGGTCCTCACACAGCCTTTCTGGGGGCAGAGGGACACTTGGGACCTCAAAGACCTTCTTATGCTGCTGGGACTGGGTCTCAGAAGCACCTGAGGGCAACTCTCTCTGATGTTGGTCTATGGGTTCTCTCTTTCCTGGTCTCCTCTCTGTTCCCCTTGGTGCCCCATCTTCAGAATATCCATCCTTACCTCGGCTATCTCTGTACACACATTCCAGAAGTCTCACCTCACACCCCCACTTTCAGTAAGAGACTTACAGGAGATCCCTCTTCAATGGGGGATTCTGGGTCTCTCACTCTGCAGCTCTCTGGTCTCCTCCTTCAGCCCCAAATTTTCCAGCTTCTCAGTGTCCCAAACATGACCTCCCATGATCCAAGCAGCTCAGTTGCCTTGTTCTGCCAGCCTGGCCTCCCCAGAGGACAGTGGCTGGCTTCATGGTTGTGCCCTCAGTGTTTAGCTCTGTAACATCCCTGGAAACCAAAGTGTCGTGCAATCTGTCCATTGTCAAGGTTGTCTGTGGCGGGTGGCAGCTCCAGCACTGGTCACTTGTTATGGATGGGGACACCTGGTCTCTGCACGCCACATACACATCAGCCTCGGGGAGAGGGGGAACGGCTGCATGCTTCCAGAGACGCAGCCATGCTCTATCTGAGCCAAAGTTGCTACAGGGGAGAGTGGGGAAAAGGGTGACAATTAGTGGCTTCATTTATTCATCACAGATAAGGGATTCGATAATCATGTTCTCAGAGGTAAGTTGTTTGGCTTGAAATAATCAAGTTGACTCTTCCTGATTAAATAACAAGATATTCGCTGAATCTCCACCTCATACCATGTGGTCATGTTTGGTGATAGGATCTCCGTGTGAGGAAATAATTACAGTTTCGACATTATTTTCCCTGTTCCTCTCATTAATTTGTTATCATCCCCATGTTTATATGCCATTAGGCAAATTATTTTACTTGGTTTAACAACCTCTTTTTTGTCCACATGGAATCCTAATTTAGATGGAGCTTAATTGCTCATGTATCTATTTTTTCAAACTTTCGATTTCTTGTGTTTTTGTGACTTCCAGTAAGAGCATGACAAGTCAAAAGCCCCCACCCCCCTCCCGAGGGCCCCAGAGAATGGGGCTAAGAGGCAGTGTGCAGATGCCTAATGCATGAAGCCCCACCCCAGCAGCCCTCCAGTCTGTCCTACATCTCAATTTTACTTGAAATTCAGATAGATGAAGGCAAAAGGGGAGCTTTATGATCGTGCAGAAGCATCAGTGCTGAGGAGTGTGGCCCCAGCGAGTGACACTCATCAGGGAGTCTCCCATTTGGCTCACAGCTTAGTGACCAGTCCTGAGCTGAGAGTCAGAAGTGCCACCTAATAGAAGCTTTTAGACAGCTACAGAAAGAATGACATCAGTGGGGAAAGACCACACCCTTAGGACCAGGAAGTGAGCGGTCTCACTGGGACCTGGAAGGAGCCCTTAGTTTCGTGTGTGAGGCTGGAGCAGGGAGAGAGGTAGGGGATGGACGCGAGTGACCTTGAGTTCTACAGGCTGGGAGGCCATGCCTGGTTGAGGGTGGGGAAGGAAAGAGAGGGTGAGCTTTGCAAGCAGGAAGTGGCCCCTGAAGTTGGAGCCTGGATGATAAGCCCAGAAGTTTAAGGACAAGGACACGAGGGAGGGTTGGGGCTGTGTCTGTCCCCTGTTATGGTTCAGGTGTCAGGAAGAAGGGCAAGGGAAAGGAGAATGAGGGTGTCTGTGGAGCCAGGGAGCCGGTGTGAGGATTTTGTCTGAGTAGTGGGATGTTTCTTGGTCCTGATAGATCCCACGTAATCAACGGCAGGTTAACTTCCGGCTCTTCTCCTTAAGCGACCCTAGTACATGTGGTTTCTGAGAATTACATGTCTCCTCGGCTTGAAAAGTGTTGCCTGTGTCTTAGAGACTTCTTGTTGCTGTGACTAAAGGCCTTACCAGAAGCTTCTAATGAAAGAAGGGTTTGTTTCGGCTCATAGTTCCAGTCCACTGTGGCGGGGCGGGCGTGGCAGCAGGAGCTTGAGGCGGCTGGTCGCATTCAGTCCACGGTCAGGATGCAGAGAGCGACGCATGCCCAGCGCGCTCTCTCCTGTATGCGGTTCAGGACCCCGACACATGGAATAGTGCCACCCACAGTTCAGGTGGGGCGTCCCACCTCAAAATCAAAACCAAGCTTCACCTAATCTAAAGATCCTTCACAGGTGGTTTAGGTCATGTCGACTCTCAGAGATGAGCTCTCACACAGCTCAGCCCCACGAAGCCAAAAGTGTTTGGTTTATTCCCAGTAAATCATCCGGGACTCCAGGTTGGGTCCCTGGTGATGATGAAGTGGATGGAGGATGATGGAGTTCACCCAGAGCCCCAAGTGGACAGACTGCTGGACAGGTGTTGTCACCCCACCCCCCGCCCCGTGAGTCACCGTGTGACCACTCACATTGTGGCCATGGGCCTTGCCTCTGCAGCCTGCTCTGTCACACGGTGCCCTGCTCCCCTGTGGCCTCCGATCATGAGCAGCCATCAGCACCCCAGGAGTGTGCCCCTGCTGTGCAGTGCTCTTTCTCTCTGGATCCAGACGTCACCTCTTCTTGTTGTGGGTGAGGTCCTAGCCCCAGGCCTGCTCTACAAAGCCCAAAGCAAGAATGCCAGGGATAAGTACATAGCTGAGTGTGAGGGTGATCACCACTCTTGAGCAGCCAACGGGTAACGACCTCCTCCTTTCTTGTTCCCCTCCACGGATCCCCCTGATACATCCTCTGCATGCATGCTACATCCGTCCTAGCTCCGTGTCACCAGTGCAACTGGCCTCATCTAGTTTGTTGAATTATTATTTTATTAGTATTACTGAATATTATTATTATCATTGAAATTTTATTTTATTTTATTGAGAGAGAGAGAGAGAAGAGAATGGGCACACCAGGCCCTCTAGCCACTGCAAATGAACTCCAGATGTATGTGGCTTACATGTGTTCTGGGGAATCAAACCTGGGTCCTTAGGCTTCACAGACATGTGCCTTAACCACTAAGCCATCTGTGGTGGATTGATTCAGGTGTCCCCCATAAACTTAGGTGTTCTGAATGCTAGGTTCCCAGTAAATGGAGACTTGGGAATCAATGCCTCTTGGAAACAAGTGTATTGTTGGGGGCGGGATTATGGTTATTATAGCCAGTTTCCTCTTGCCAGTGTTTGGCACACTCTCTTGCTGCTGTTGTCCACCTGATGTTGGCCAGGAAGTGATGTCCACCCTCTGCTCATGCCATCGTTTTCCCCTGCCATCATGGAGCTTCCCCTCGAACCTGTAAGCCAAAATAAACCCTTTTTCCCCAAAATCTGCTCTTGGTGAGGTGATTTCTGCCAGCAATGCGAACCTGACTGCAACACCATCTCTCCAGCCCTAAGCTGTTAAATTTAAACTACACCACACATACTGGGGCTCCCTGACCTGTCTCCCTCCATCGTGCCCAACATGGGGGCATTATTCTCACCCTTTGCTGAGTAGACCATGGGTTCCTTCCCCTAGTCTGGGCTGATAACAAGGCTTGCCCCTCACTGTTCTTTGCGTGAATGGGGGTGCAGTGTCCCAGGCAGAGGCACAGCTAATCAGAGGCCAGAGGCCGGGCAAGCCGAATGGTGAGAACGCCTGGCTGCGGAGGAGGTGAGACACGCAGCGGGGCTGTGTGCGCCCACATGTTCACACGCAGATACCAGAGCACAGCCTCAGGTACGTAATCTACCTCTTTTTGCTTTTTTTGAGAGACATCGTCTCTCACCCATCTGGACTCACCAATTAGACGATACTGGCCAGCCAGGCTAGCTCCAGGCATCCTCCTGTCCCCCACCCCTTCTCAGCCCAGGATGCAGACCACCATGCTTGACATTTCCTGTGAGCACCGGGGGATCAAACCCAGTTCCTCGTGCTTGTGGGGAAGCACTTCATTCGCCGAGTTACGTCCCTTGCCTATCTTTTCAGCTTCTGCCTTTACTGACATGTCAGTGGTACTTATCGGTGGTGTTCAGTGTGATCTTCCCACTCACACACGCAGTGTGCACTGACCAAAGACAGCTCCTTCATCTACTCCCCCTCCCCCACCCCCACACTCTTCTCAACCTCCATTGATCACTATTCTGTGCGCAGTTCAACTCCTTTGAGCTTACATGTGCAGCGAACACGCAGGACGTGCTGACTGTGTCCAACTCTTCACTCACCACTTACGTCCTCCGCTCTCATTCTTTTAGTTGAAAACGACCAGAATATTTTTTTAAATATTTATTTATTTGTTTATGAGAGAGAGGTGGATAGAGAGTGTTGCAGTCAGGTTGACACTGCTAGTGGAAATCACCTGACCAAAAGCAGCTTGTGAGGAAAAATGATTCATTTTGACTTACGGACTCCGGGAGAGGCTCCGTGATGGCAGGGGAAAGTGATGGCATGAGCAGAGGGTGGATATCACCTCCTGGCCAACGTCAAATGGACAACAGCAGCAGGAGAGTATGCCAAACACTGGCAAGAGGAAGCTGGCTATAATACCCATAAGCCCGCACCCCCCCCAACAGTACACTGTCTCCAGAAAGATTCAATTCCCAAATGCCAAAAGCTGAGGATCTAAAATTCAGAACAGATAAATTTGTGGGGGATACCTGAATCACCAGAGAGAGAGGGAGAAAGAGAGAGAGAGAGAGAGAATTGGCCATCAAGGCCTCTAGCCATTGCAAGCAAACTCCAGATACATGTGCCACCTTGTGCATCTGGCTTTATGTGGATTGTGGGGAATTGAACCTGGGTTACTATGCTTCACAGGCAAACACCTTAAGCACTAAATCATCTCTCCAGCCTGAGACTTCATTTATTTTATTGGTTTCTTGAGATAGGGTCTTGCTCTAGCCTAGGCTGACCTGCAGTTCACTTTGTAGTCTCAGGCTGGCCTCGAACTCACGGTGATCCTCCTACTTCTGCCTCCCGAGTGCTGGGATTAAAGGCGTGTGCCCCCACAGCTGGCTTCACCCTTTTTAAGAGACTGCATGTGCCCATGAAGGTGTCACATTGTTAACTGAGGACTCTGAACATGATGCTGTATCTCTCTGGGGAGCAATTCTAATGTCTACTCTGTGGAAAAGGAAGTATTCACAACAGAGCCTTGCTTTTGGGACTAAGTACTGTGCAAGATTACCCAAGATGCACCGGGTCCTGCATGGGTTGTGCAATGCCCAACTTCAGAGCACAACTCAGTACAGAGGAGCACAAACAGCACCCCTAGGGGCATCCCCCCCCCCCACACACTGGGTCTATGCATCGTACCAGGTTTCTTCAGTGGCAGACTTATGGGCACAGTTTGCTTTTAAACTATGGAGCTTAGTTTTCATGATGGGTTGAAATGAGAAGATATTTGTTTAGCCACTGGAAAAGTAAAACTCCCAGTTTTTCAAAGATTGTATTTATTTGCAAGGAGAGGGAGACAGAATATGAGTGGGCACACCAGAGCCTCTTGCCACTGTGAACGAACTCCAGATGCATGCATCACTTTGTACATCTGGCTTTACGTGGGTCCTGGGGAATTGAACCCAGACTGACAGGATTTGTAAGTTGTGCCTTTAACCATTGAACCATTTTCCCAGCCCTAAAACTCCTATTTTATTTTGAAGAAAAAAAAGGAATTCAATGGCTTGAGGTAGAACCTCAATTTTTTTCTGTACTTTGTGTCGGGCTAAGGAAGTTTTAGATATTAAAATATCACCAGAATCCCAAGAATTATTGTGATATTTCTTTTTACATTTATTTATTTATTTATTTATTTATTTATTTATTTATTTATTTATTTTGAAAGAGAGAGAATGGGCATGCCAAGGCCTCTGGCTGCTGAAAATGAACTCCAGACTCATGCGCCACCTTGTGCATCTGGCTTACGTGGGTCCTGGGGAATCCAACCTGGGTCCTTTGGCTGTGCAGGCAAATGCCTTAAATGTGAAGCCATCCCTCCAGCCCGTTGTGATTTTTTTTAAAGTGCCCACAGCACACAGCGGAATGCCAAGCAGCGCTGCTTCTGCATTTACAGATGCCTTGCTAGGGATGACCAATCTTTGTCGTTAACTTGAGTTAACATCAAGGAACAGATGATGTGGTTTATGGAGAGAGACATGGCGCTGGAGAGATGTCTTAGTGGTCAAGGTGCTTGCCTACAAGGCCTTAGGACCAAAATTCGATTCCCCAATACCCATGTAAGCTAGAAGCACAAGGTGGCACATGTGTCTGGAGTTCGTTTGTAGTGGCTGAAGGCCGTGGTGGGTCATTCTCTCTCTCTCTCTCTCTCTCTCTCTCTCTCTTTCTCTCTCTCTCTTTCTTTCTCTCTCTCTCTCTTGCCTCTTCCCATCTCTCTCTCCCCTCCTTCTTTCTCAAATAAATAAATAAAATTTAAAAAAAAATAGAGAAAGAGAGAACCCAGCATAATTTTCATTCTTCCCTTTGCCAGACACAGACCTTTGTTCTTATGTGAGGAAGACTACGGGCTGTCCGCAAAGGCGTTTCCTTGCTCATTGGTGCTCTCATTAGCAATTAATCGGATCAAAAGTTCACAGCCCATTGTTGCTGTGTCAATTAGATGCACACATCCGCGGGGCTGAAATGGAGCGACTCTCTGGGTGATGAATAATTTCCAGAGGGGACTCGCCTTACAGCCACCCCTGAGCTGGGGTCACTGTCCTGGCCCCAGTGGCCACACCGGCTGTCCTTCTGACAAGATAAGATGCAGTTTCTCTTATCAGAAAGGCTAATTTAAGCTCGTAACCTAAGATGTGTGAAACAGCATCTCTCGTCAAACAGGAGTTTCAGGACTATGTGGGTACAAGAGGCCACGTGCCACCTGAGAGAAGAAAGAGGACAGACCCTCCTGTCATGCCCAGTTGTCCTGTGACAGGCGACAGGCTGGCTCCATGACCACAAGAAACCACATGAAGCCCAGCCATGTGAGGTCTGCTGGCTAAGGTGCTTTTAAATTTATTATTATTATTAACAACATATTTCGTACGGATACATCATGAGTTGGTACCCTCTTTTCCCTCGTCCCTACCCCAATGACTTTTTGATTTTCAAGGTAGGGCCTCACTTAGCCCAGGCTGACCTGGAATTCATCACTATGTAGTCTCAGGGTGGCCTCGAACTCAAGGCAATCCTCCTACCGCTGCCTCCCGAGTGCTGGGATTAAAGGCGTGCGCCACCACACCGGGGTTTTTCAAGGTGATTTTTCCAATCTGATCACGCCTGTCTTGCCTGACTCCTTTATTCAACATTCTCTCTTCATACGGGAGCAAATCTTAATGTTTAAGGTGGAAGCTTCCAGCATCTCAAAGATCATTGCTCCTCCGCAAACTCCTGGCATCCTGAGATCTCAGGAGCCATGCTGCTCCGCAGACACAAGAAGACAATCAAGACACTCTAATTACTTGAAGACAGAGAAGGCAGTTGCTATGACAAGTTCTGGGAGATAAATACAAAATGCGGTTTCTCTATTGTTCTTCAGCACCCAGCCTATCTGGGAGCCTGTGCGTCTTTTCACAGAATGGTGCTGGCTAGGTGACTGGAAACATGTCTCCTTAGCTCAAGTCTTCCATGTGGTCCTCATCAGGGGTAGGTGGTTCACGGGAAAGGGCTGAGCTGAATCAGTTTGAATGGAAATCAAATGCAGGAATCAGTAAAGTCAGGTTCCACAGTTCCTTCTGAAACCGTGGGGTTAATTACTCTTAAAAAAAAAAAAGAATATTTTATTTATTTATTTATTTGCAAGCAGATGGAGAGGAGAGACAGACAAATCAAGAGAATGGGAACACCAGGGCCTCTAGCCTCTGCAAATGCACACCACATGCATGTCGCATTATGCACCTGGCTTCACCCTGGGGACTGGGGAATTGAGCCAGGGTCGTTAGCCTTTGCAGGCAAGTGCCTTAACCACCGAGCCATCTCTCCAGTCCTCAACTACTTTTTATTCAAAGTCCATTCTGTAACTTACAGCGACATTGTAGTGAGTTACGTTCAAGGGTCATGGTGCCAGTCATTCCCTTGCCAACCCTATAAGCCAGAACAGAACTGTTCTCAGACTGCGATGACCCCTGCCAACCTCTTTGGCTGGGCGTTGCTGTATTAGGCCTTTTGTTGCTGTGACCAGATACCAGACAATCAACCTAAGGGAGAAAGGACTTATTTTGGCTCAGGGTTCCTGAGGGTTCAGCTTATGGTTTGTTCACATTGCTGTGAGGGAAAGCAGAGGCGGAAAGGGGCTCACCTTGTGTGCCAGGGAGGAGAGATGGGAAGGAGGCCAGGCGAGATGAACCCTTCAAAGGTATTCCCCAAGTGACCACCACTCCATCCATGCCCATCTTGTAAGTGAGCAACCTACATCCCTGCCCATCTCCTAAGAGACCCAGCACTCAATCAATGTCCATCTCCTAAGTGACCACCCTCCATCATGTTCACCTTCTAAGTGACGACCCTCCATCCATATCCATCTCTTAAGTGATCACCCTCCATCCATGCCCATCTTCTAAGTGACGACTCTCCATCTATGTCCATCTCCTAAGTGACCACCCTCCATCCATGCCCATCTCCTAAGTGACCACCCTCCATCCATGCCCATCTACATGATCACCCTCCATCCATGTCCATCTCCTATATATGACCACCCTCCATCCATGCCCATCTCCTACGTGATCACCCTCCATCCATGCCCATCTCCTAAGTGACCATCCTCCATCCATGTCCATCGCCTACGTAAGTGACCACCCTCCATCCCTGCCCCATTGTTCATGGCTCATTCTACTGGGAATCCATGGTTGAGATCAGATCCCTCACATCCCAGTTGCCTCTCAGTGTCTCAACCTGGGGACCAGGCCTGTCACAGTGTGCCTGCCCCTTAAATGAGCCTCAAATTCCAATGTTCATAGTCGACCCCAGGTGCCCCCCTCTTTTCTTCCCACTGAGAGTCAGGCAGCACCAGCCCTTCTCGCCTCCTTCCTCAGCCAAGGCCACAGTGCTAGGGAGGTCCTGGGATTGGCTCTTTATCCTCCCCAAGGTCAGACCAAAGCAAGCATGCGAAGTAGGATGTTAGGAGGGATTTCATGGACCCCTGTGAAGAGTCCTTGGTTGGGCAGTGCTGACCACCTCCCAGGAACACGGAATGATCCCATCTGTCCCTCCTCACGGCGGCCAAAGCAACAACTACCAGGGCTAACCCTGCCTCGCCTCTCCCATACCTTCAGCCCACCTGCCTTCTGCTTCTAGAAGGGCTGCCTTCTGCCTTTCCATACCCTATCATGTAATTGGTGCAGCATAAGCAGTAGATGTGATTCAGAGGCATTGAATGAAATTACAATTCAACAGAAAGGAAGTGACCCAAGGGCCCCTGGGTGGGCAGTGCTCAATATCTCTGATCAAGAAATGCTGTCAATGCACACCTTTAATCCCAGCACTTGGGAGGCGGAGGTAGGAGGATCGTCATGAGTTTGAGGCCACCCTGAGACTACATAGTGAATTCCAGGTCATCCTGAGCTAGAGTGAGACCCTACCTCGAATAACTAAAAACAAACAAACAAACAAAAAAGAAATGCTGTTGAGAGAGCTGGAGAGATGGTTCTGCAGTTAAGGAAGTTGCCTGTAAAGCCTGAAGACCTGGGTTCAATTCCCCAGTACCCACGTAAGCCAGATGCACAAAGTGACACTTGTATTTGGAGCTCATTTGTAATGGCTAGAGTCCCTGGCATGTCAATACTATCTCTCTGTCTCTGTCTGTATCTCTCTGCTTGCTAATAAATATCTTGAAAGAAAGAAAGAAAGAAAGAAAGAAAGAAAGAAAGAAAGAAAGAAAGAAAGAAAGAAAGAAGCAGACAAGAGAGGCTGGCCAAAGCTCTTTCTGGAGGACCATCCATACAAATGTCAGTTTTATTTTGTATGTTTGCAGAAGCTATGAGGATGTCTACATCTGTTGCTAGAGAGAGCTCGGGAACCTCAAGTAAGCAAATCTGAAACTCTAGAGGCCTGCCAAGGCAGTGATGCCCATGGCTCTCAGTCTCCATGCATCCAGTGCCTGTCTGCAAGGGTGACCAACTTCACAGCTACCTCTATACACAGAGGAGGATTCCTCTAGACAGCAAGCTATTTTAATGTTTTATTTATTCATTTGAGAGTGAGGGGGACAATAGGTGTACCAGGGCCTCCAGCCAGTGAAAACAAACTCCCGACGCAGGCACCACCTTGTGCATCTGGCTTACGTGGGCCCTGGGGTCTTTAGACTTCGCAGGCAAGCACCCTAACCACTAGATAGCAAGCTTTACTGGGAGCTGAGTTCTCAGAGATAGGGACTTACAGAGCTTCTGTAAATAGACAAACACAAGGGGACAATGAAGAGGACAGATGCAAAGCAAAACTGAAGCCACTCTCGGGCTGGAGAGATGGCTTAGCGGTTAAGGCGTTTGTCTGCAAAGCCAAAAGATCCCATGTTCAATACTCCAGGACCCACATAAGCCAGATGCATAAGGGGGCACATGCATCTGGACTTCGTTTGCAGTGGATGGATGCCCTGGTGTGCCCATTCTCTTCCTTCTCTCTTTCTCTCTGCCTCTTTTTCTCTAAAATTTAATTTAATTTAATTAAAAAAATGAAACCATCACAGAAGGAAGACAGTCTGTGTCTGGGTGACTTTAAAAAAATAACTCTTTTGGGCTGGAGAGATGGTTTAGTGGTTAAGCGCTTGCCTGTGAAGCCTAAGGACCCCTGGTTCGAGGCTCAATTCCCCAGGGCCCACGTTAGCCAGATGCACAAGGGGGTGCATGTGTCTGGAGTTCGTTTACAGAGGCTGGAAGCTCTGGTGCGCCCATTCTCTCTCTCTCTCTGCCTCCTTCTCTCTGTCACTCTCAAATAAATAAATGAACAAAAAAAAATTTAAAAAATAACTGTTTTGGTTTTGACGCCATGTTTTTGAGGAGGAGGCTGTGGACTTCTGAGAAGGGGAAGGACCGCAGAATCTGGGGACTCAATATGTCACTGGCAGAGCATGCTCAAGGAGGGGCAGCGTGGCACGCACACAGTGTGGCCAGCTTTAAGGGACAGCTCTTCAGGTGCATGACAGCCTCGGCCCCAAGCTCTCCCTCACTGGACACACGCTGGAAACCATCCACTCCCCCACACCAGCCTAAGCATCGTGCTGCCCCAGGGTCTGAAGCACGCAGGGGCACCGTTTCAATGTGACGGCACCGCTGGGCAGCTGAACTTGAGCCAGCATCAGAGGTCCCGTGTCCATGGCTACTAACGGACAGAAAGGGCCTTATGTCCATCCGTTTGCACTGACCTCCTGGATCCACACGTGGGGACAATGTAGAGCAGTGGCTAGCTCCTGTGCACCCAGCCACAGTCTCGTCCTCGACCCGCTTACACACCGCCTCTGGTGGAAGAGTTCCCAGAAGACTCTAAACTTCTCTTGTTCTTGTCTTTGCATTGTAAATTTATTCATTCGATGTCCATTTCCACTGACAAAGTAAATATGAGACTTTAAAAAATTAAATACAGCATTTTCAGCCGCCTAAAAAATTAATTGGAAGTCAACTGTTGGGTGTGTACTCCCTGCTTGTGAAGAAACTGGGTGAAATCCCCCACTGTTTCTAGTGTTAAATGTATGTTTCCATATTTTAACCATGCCAGAAATTCTCACTCCACGTCCTCACTGATATGACAGGCCAGACATCACCTGGGACCTGCACAGAGCAGTGGACACCTCGCAAATGGGCCACGTCAGCAGGGCCCCGGAAGTTTGACATCTCCATCCTTCACTCCCCTAGCTACATCTCAGCCCTGTCGCCAGACTCACACGTGTGTGAAAGCCATGCCAAAGAGGCGCACAGGTTTACCTTCCAACTTGTGCTGTCAGCTGAGCCCTGCTCCGCTGCATTAAATGTGCAAGAAGCTTGTTGTTAGGTCCTCGTGCGAAGTGAGGCCCTGCTGATGCGCTCATAGTGGACAGCAGGTCCCCAAAGCTGCCCAGACCTACGTGACCCTTCCCTCGGCTGCTTGTCCTTTCAAGGAGCCCTTCACCACAGTGACTCCAATCATGGGCTCAGTTGAGCAACGTACCCCAAAGTCACGTACCAGTTTCAGCTGGTTCTTGAAGATAGAGCACAGGCTGCCGGGGAGAGAGGGGTAGATGTTGGTGGCAGAAACCTAAGCAGTCAAGGACTCGCCGTCTCAGGATTAAGTGACAACAATCTGCTTCCTACACTCAGGAAGGAAGGCCCCCAAGTGGTGGGGGGGTGGTGAGTGCAAGGATGAAGGGACTGAGGGGTGCTGAGCTCAGGAACCCCCAAAAGGGCCTATCTGTGCCCCATGATGCCTGGGCTGAGTGGCCCAAGATAGTTATGTTGTCAGTCAAAGTAGACAAGAAGGATGCATAGTTCTGCCTTCCTTCTGGCCAGGCTGCGGTCATCTATCCTCATCCATGCTGGTGGCAGGGAGATTAGAGGGGGCAGAAAATTCCTAATTTCTCCTGGAAGTGCAGGAAGTGGGCACCAGTAAAGTGGGCACCAGGTGGGCTCCACTGCCTGGCCATCACTGGAGGATGCTGGAGGGCGCCATGCACAGAGACCCTGGAAGTGCCTGGTGCTGAGTTAGGCCACCCCCCCCGCTGCCATCAGGAAAGGGCAAGTGTCCCTTCCCATGCACGCTTCAGGTGGCTCGCTGGGTCTTCCACCGTCCCACCTTACCAGGTAGCAGCTGTCATCCCCGGCTTGGCGGGGGGGTGGGGCAGCCTTCCTGTAAGCCAGGGTAGTCTAGACAGCAGCCATGGATCATGGAGATCAGCCAGGAGCGTGTCGCATGCAGGGTGCTCTGCTGGGAGAACACGGTGTCTGCAGGGTGTGGCCTGAGCACCCAAGCTTGGAGTGAGATTGCTGTGGGTACTGCACGTCGCTGGGACAAAATACCCAGGCCCGAAGCAGCTGATGGGAGGAAAGGGTTGATCTCGGCTCACCGTTTTTGAGGGCAGCTTCATCGTGAGAGGGAAAAATGTGGCAAGAGCAGAATATGGACGTCACGTCTTGCCACGGAGGACGGCAGAAGGCAGCCAGCGTGCGCGGAGCTGCCGGTAGCAAGCAGAACCGGGCCATGGCAACCGCTAAGCCTGCCCCTAGCAACACACCTCCTCCAGCAAGGCTCCAACTCCCAAATTGGCCCCAGCTGTGGGACTACACATTCCAAAACAAATGAGATGGTTGGAGAGATGGCTTAGCGGTTAAGGCACTTGCCTATAAAGCCTAAGCACCCAGGTTCAATTCCCCAGGACTCACATAAGCCAGATGGACAAAATGATGCATGTGTCTGAAGTTTGTTTGTCATGGCTCGATGCCCTGGTGTGCCCATTCTCTCTCTTTTTCTCTTCCTCTCTCTCTCAAATAAATAAATAATAAATCATATACTAAACACACACACACACTGAGGCTATGGGGCATCTCATTTAAGCCATCACAAAGATTAACATTCCTGGTTGATGGGGCAGTGGAAGTTGCTATGAGGCACGGAGAAGGTGCAAGACAGACAAGAGATCAGCAGTAGCCGTCCCCAAAGTACACAGGCAGCCTGACCGGAAGGACCAGCAATAGTGCCGTGAGCAGCATCACTACAAACAGTCATTAGCGATGCACTGGAGTCCTCAGGCACCAGCTCATCGCGTCTAAGTCACTATTTTCAGGGCTGAAGAGATGGCTAAGCTGTTAAGGCACTTGCCTTGCGAAGCCCAAGGGCCCATGTTCGATTCCCCAGCATCCACGTAATCCAGATGCACAAAGTGTCACATGCATCTGGAGTTTGTTTGCAGTGCCTAGAGGCCCCAGTGCACCCATTCTCTCTCTATCTCTCTCTTTCTCTCTCCTTCTCAAATAAGCAAATAAAATATTAAAAATATTAATCACTTTTTTTGGAAAGTTCTCAGTTCAGCAATTTTTTTTTTCATCAGCTAAGTACATGTGGAGCCTTGCAAGTGATAATTGGCACTGGGGGTATGGGTGTGGAGAGGTGATGGTTGGCACTGGGGGTATGGGTGAGGGTGGGGGATGATTGGCACGGGGGTGTGGGTGGGGAGAGGGATGATTGGTACTGGGGTTATGGGCGGGGAGAGGTGATGGTTGGCACTGGGGCGGGAGGTGTCTCAGCCTGTTGAGTAGAAGGCAGGGGATGGGGTTCTCAAAGTCTACCATGCTGAGTGTCCTGGCTCTGATATGTGGACATGCAGACTTATTTCTGGACTCATCAACCTTCATCTATCCTTCACTTCTTGGAGCTTGATCCTGCCTCCCTTGAGGATGGTAAGGGTCATGGTCCTAGGCTGACTCTGTCTGCTCTCGGCCTCTCTCCTGTCACCTGTATGGAGGAGGGAGGGAAAGAGAGGAATGCACAGGGGGCCTGCTCCAGAAAGGAGAGACTTCCCAGTTGCAGGAGTTAGCATGTATGCCCCCCCCCCACAGACTCCCGTGTTTTATTAAAACTTGTAATCAGGCTGGAGAGATCGCTTGGCACTTAATCACTTGCCTGTAAAGCCCAAGGACCCCGGTTCAAGGCTTGATTCCCCAGTTCCCACGTAAGCCAGATGCACAAGGTGGCATGTGCATCTGGAGTTCGTTTGCAGTGGCTGGAGGCCCTGATGTGCCCATTCTCTCTCTCTCTCTCTTCTGCCTCTTTCTCTCTCTGTCTGTCTGTTGCTCTCAAATAAATAAATAAAAATAAACAACAACAAACCTTGTAACCTCCTCTGCATGGTTGGAGGAGGTGTCACTGGGGGGAGATCCTGGAGTCCAGCCCTACAGTGTCACTGGGGTGGGGGTGGGGGATTGGGAATCTAAGTTCCTGCTTCATGGTGTGCAGAGAGGTCCGAGCTCCGGTGGGGGCCGTGCTAGCTGCTCTCTGGTGTTTGCTGGCTTCTGGCGGTTTTTTCTCTCTGCTTAGATTTATGAATGGAAGCAGTTTCTTCCACCATTTCATGAAGCTTCCGCTGGATCTGTAACTCTTGAAATAAACCCCTTCCTCCCATAAACTGTGCCTGGCTTGGGTGTTCAGCCCAGCGACATGGAGCTGTCCACGACACTAGTCATTCTAAACACCCCTGGAGCCACCAGGCATGGCCCTCAAGTGGAAAAGTCAGCGGCTGTGGTGGTGTGAGTCAGGTGTCCCCCATAAACTTAGGTGTTCCGAATGCTAGGTTCCCCAGCTGATGGAGATTTGGGAATTAACACCTCCTGCAGGCAGTGTATTGTTGGGGGCGGGCTTATGGGTGTTATAGCCAGTGTCCCCTTGCCGGTGTTTGCTCTCCTGCTCCTGTTGTCCACCTATGTGGGCCAGGGGATGATGTCCACCCTCTGCTCATGTTGTCATTTTCTCCTGCCATTGTGGCACTTCCTGGTCAAGCCTGTAAGGCAAAGTAAACCTCTTTTTTACCGCAAGCTGCTCTTGGGTGGGTGATCTCTACCAGCAATGCAGACCTGCCTGCGACAGCGGGAACGGGTGGTAATGCTTTGCCAGCTAGCCAGGGACACAGCAGATTACTAAGTGGAGGAGGAGGCGGCACGTAGCACCCCCAGCAGGGCGTGAGCAGCGGGATGCAGCAGCGAGGGCTGGCGGTTATGTGCAGAAACCTCGGGGCTTCTGCCCAGCACCCGACACCTGACGAGTCCCTCAAAGCCATTGTCAGGACAGATTTCCCTATAAACCATCACACGACAGGAGAGGCAGGCCTTGCGGAGGGTGGAGGAGTTACCCGATGACCCTGGGAGGAACCCTGTCTGTGGCGCATTAATGACACTTCATTAGTCCATGCTGTCGCCTCGGTGAGAACATGCTACGCAGCTCTCTACAGGGTCCTGTGGCACTGGGAATATTTTATGGTGTCATGTGACAAAGGCAGGTTGGACGTATGTGTTCACCCGAAAACAACACGATATGTTCTTGGAAGTCTTTTGGATGGCACTCATTAGACAGTAGTTTTACTACATGTTTAAGCAAAATTACTCCTTTTAGGGCCAGGTATGGTGGCGCACACCTATAATCCCAGAACTTGGGAGGCAGAGGTAGGAGGATCACCTCGAGTTCGAGGCCACCCTGAGACTACAGAGTGAATTCCAGGTCAGCCTGGGCTAACGTGAAACCCTACCTTTTGTGGAGGCACTAGCCTGGGTTGAAGTAGACAGAAGCTGTCTGCCTACCAAAACCCAAACTATGCAGATTAGCCTGTGTAAATATGCAGATTAACATGCATGAGTATGCAGATTAGCATGCATACTTACATAGCTTTATGTGGCTGAGCCAGAGAAAACAAGACCCTGTGTGCCAGACACCAAAAGGGACAGGAAGGAGCTACAGAGCCCTATGGGGGCAGGGGGGCAGGCCAGGGCACCCCAGAGACACGGACACAGTCTCCTGACTTGAGACAGGTCGACGATGACCAAGGCCTTCTGCGTCCTCCACGTGACAGGCACGTGATATGAACGCCCTGTGAACACTGACTGTAGACCTCCAGCCAGGTTGGTTTGGAAACCAAGCTTCCTGGGGGGGACAGATCACCTGACAGACTTGGCAGTTTCTCCCCATCTCTGTCACTGAGCATTACTTAGGACTTAACCCCTCTCCGGGCTTGGGGACCCCTGCATTCTGGTCAGCAGCTCCCTCCTCACTCACTCCCTTCCCCAACACCTCCAAAGACAGAGGAGATGCCTGCCCTCGCCCCAGCGGGTACGTCTCCATGGCTGCACGGTAGGCCAGGACTGACGCAGTCTCCACATCCTGGGCTACCAGGTGCCTTCTCAACATGGATATCCTGAAGGTCAGAAGAAACCTACAGAGGCAGGAAGGTGTCTGGCCGCCTACTGGAAGCTTAAAGAAAACTTGTAAACAAACACACACACACACACACACACACTTTGGCTTCAAAGGCCCACAGGTGACTTATAAGTAAGGTCTGCCTTCATACAGACTAGTTCATGTGAGCATTGCGGACTGGTAAGGAAACACACCACTGGTCAGAGCCACCGACTTCCACATGCCCGGGAGGAAGAGATCATCAGACCACAGGTTCTGCAGCACATGGACTTCTCTTACAGGAAAAATAAATAAATAAATTGGTAAGATGAGAAACCAGCTCTGAGGAAAGTCAGAATACACACACATGAAAGAGCTTAGTGCTGTAGCAGGGAGAATTAGCAGAAACACAAGACAGACAGACTGCAGGAAAAGGGCATGTCTGTGAAGACATCAAACAGAAGCTACCCACCATATGTGTGGCTGTTTGCATTTTTTAAAATATTAATTTATTTATCAGAAAGAATGGGTGGACCAGAGCCTCTTACCACTGCAAAAGAACCCCAGATGCATGCGCCACCTCTTGTATCTGGCTTTACGTGGGTACTGGGGAACTGAACCTCGGCCCTTAGTCTTCTCAGGCAGGCACCTTAGCCACTGAGTAATCTTTCCAGCCCTTCTGTTCTGTATTTTTTTTTTTTCTTTCAAGGTAGGGTCTCACTCTAGCTCAGGCTGACCTGGAATTCACTATGTAATCTCAGGGTGGCCTTGAACTCACGGCAATCCTCCTACCTCTGCTTCCCAAGTGCTGGGATTAAAGGCGTGTGCCACCACGCCCGTGTGTTCTGTATTCTGAGGCAAGGGTTTTGCTATGGTGCCCAGGCTGGTCTTGAAGGACAGGCAGGACTACTGGTACACACCCCTCTAAAGAAACTGAAGAAGGAGATGGTGAGCTCCGAGGAGAGTAGGGTGAATGCTAGGGAGGAACAGCGAGTACAGAGTAACACATGTTCATTCAGGACAGAGACATGTCCTCTCTAAGGAGGCCACCAACAGTTGGGGATAGGAACAGAAGACAGGGACACGGCCAAACTTCCTGCCGGAAATGGAGAATCCCCAAGACAGCCATCCAACCATCCTGACAAATGACAGGTACCCAGGAGAACAAAATTTAGGCCACCAAGCACTGACGGGGGAGATAACAGAGGCCAGGATTACAAAAATATGAGAAAAACTGGGAGTCCACCCTAAAACTGTATACCCAGCCAGACTGTTAAGAAGTGTTGAGATGACTTGACCTGCACTGAAAAAGTGCCCTGGAGAAGGGAGGGAACTGGATTCATAGAGGGCGAGGGCCATAGGAAGCAATAGGGGGGCTGGAGAGGTTGCTCAGTGGTTAAAGCCGTTCACTCGCAAAGCCTGATGGCCTAGGTTCGATTCCCTAGTACTCACGTAAAGCCAGATGCACAAGGTGGCGCATCTGTCTGGAGTTGATTTGCAGTGGCAGGAGGCCTTGGCATGCCCATACTCACACTCCCTCTATTGTTCTCTAAATATGTAAATAAATAAGCAACAATGGTTAAAAAAATTACAAGCTTGACTGTATGGACAATAATAGTCAATGCGAACAATTTGGAAAGTTAACAGGAGGCAAAAATATTAGAAAGCAAAACATGGCACATGAGAGACCCTTGGAGAGTTAGGGTGAAGGGTGGACATGTTGGTTAAATTTAGACTTTGTAGGTCAAGTGCTCATTAGCATTTTAAGGGTGGCCAGCAAAGGCACATAAATAAAATACACATCTTACATACTAACCGTGCAGGAAAAAGCCACAACAACAAAATCAATAGGAGACGAGATTGAAAAAGAAAAATACAAAGGGCAGAGAGAGGGAACAGCACGGGAAATTGCAAATACGAAATGAGAACGAAGTGGGAAATCCAACCATATAATAGTCACATGTCAACTCTGCCAAGCCAAAGGTCCTCAGATGGGATGTTTTTTAAAAGTCCAGTTACATAGTATTTAAAAGGATCACACACACTACACCAAAAATAACCCTGAAGAGTTTAGATGAACAGAGAGAGAGGGAGAGAGAAAGACATGGATTTAAAGTCATGCCAGATGTTTCTGTCAGTGTCCCAGGAGAACGAAATGGCTGACTTAGAATAAAGCAGAGTGGAGTGTGACTCACAATTATAGAGACTATGTCCAAGGAAGGCCCAGGGACTGGTCATGCCCAGCTGGTGCCACCTCTAGTGTGGGGGCGCTGGGGGTCAAGGGTCTGTAGGGGCCTTAGGGAGTGATGCCCTACAGACAGGCAGGTCAGCAGGATGCACCCCTGCGGCCCCGGGTGGCTCCTCTGGACCCCAGAAGGCTACTCATAGGTTAAAACCAAGAGGAAGGCAGAGTATGACAACACAGTGTGGTGCAGGAAGGTCCCTGCCACAGATGAGGCTCAGAGCATAGTGCGGGTGGCCCTGAGGGGACACAGAGATCCCGACACAGCCTGCTAGCAACATCACCACTGCACACACACCCTGCCCAGATGCCAGGTGGCACTATCAGCATGGGCTGAGTAGAATTTAAGGCAAAGATGTTAAGATCAGGGAAGAGGAAAAAAAAAAAAAAATGATGGCCTCACCTAACCAGGACTTTGGGAATCCTCAATCCACACGTAGGCTGGGCCACATTTTCTCAACGCACATGAGGAAACTGGAAGGCACTCTGACCAGAACTGAGACCCACCTGGGACTCCAGGCAGGATCTGGAACCCAGGAAATGATGAGGAAGTACGGTTCTCAAGTCCACACAAAGCACCATACAGCCCCGTGATCGGGTCTTGGAGAGTCCACGTGCAAGCTAATGCTTGAATGGTGCCTGTGGATGAGGACACACCTTGGACACAGGTTTTTCTGGGGACAGCAGGAGAGCGGAAGCCCCTTGACCCCTTAGCTCCTCAGCCAGGACATCTGAACGGGTCTCGCTTCAGGGAGCAGGGCGCCCACAGTCTGCACTCGCATCCTGGAGAACAGGCCTGCTGACTGGAAGAAAGCACCCGAGAAGACCCCGCAAAGGCCGGGGGCCACACATGGGTTCAGCCCAGGCAAGAGAGTAAATGTAAGCTGACCAAGGTGGGAAAGTCGCCCTTCCAGTTCTGGACCCCTTGGGAAGCTGCGGTGGGGGGCGGGGAGGCTAACATGGGACAAGGATGAAGGACGTAGAGAGGCAGGAAATATGGACGTGAGCTGGGGAGTGGACTCTGAGGGCAAGAACCTTCCAGAAGGTGATTCTCATGTACCCACATCTGAGCCTGCCACAGAGACCAAGGGGCTCCATGTCAGGCTGGCACCACCTACACGATTTCTGGAGCTATTATCCCTGTGGACTTAACTAAGACAGGCATCCCACCCAAGACTCTGGACCTGATAACTCTCTATTGAGTCTCTCCTGAACCAGGACCTCTTCTCAGAGAATAGACACCCATGGCCTCCTCTGGCCACCCTCAGGCGCCTACACGACCTCAGAACCAAGGTCTTCCTTCAGCCAGCTCCTCCGTGCTGTTTGTGAGGAGGCCTGTCAACTTTTCATAGATTCAGGAATGTCATAGTTACCTTCTGAGTGCTAGGAACAACGCCCAGCTGAAAGCTACTGATGGGAGGAAAGTTGCTCATTTGGGCTCGTAGTCTCGAGAGGAAGCACCAGGATGGTGGGGGAAAGACGGTAGAGCAGAGGCTGGACATGACCTCCTTGCCACAGCAGATGGCAAAGGGCGTTAGGAAAGAGCGCTGACTTTGGCAAGGGGGAGCTGGCCATAACAGCCCTAAGCCCACCCCCAACAAACACACCTCCTCCAGCAAGGCTCCATCTCCAACATTCCCAGCAGGTGAGGACCAAGCATTCAAAACACATGAGTCTATGGGGGATCCAAACCTCCATACAAGGAAGAACCCTGGCTCCTCTCCTTCCACATCAACTGACCTCAACAAGGTGGGTCTGAGAGGCCCCTGTCACCTGTCCTTTCCTCGGTGTGCTCAGAGGGGACCTTCACTTTTTCACCGTCTTCCAGCTCCGGTGGACCCCGGGCCTCACTGTCCAACCTTGCTCTCTTCCTCTGCAGGCCCATGATGGAAGGCTTCCTGGGAAAAGGCAGGAATCTTAAGGGACTGCAGACCCACACAGCTACAGGACGTAGAGGAATGGGGGTGGTGCTGGTGGGTTTGGCTGTTTCTGCCTTTGCACGTTACTGTTTCTTCCGCTATGGTTTCTGTTGGCATTGCCTTGCTCAGGTGCATGTGAAAGGTTCCAAAGTTCCTGCTGGGGGTGCCGTATCGGGTCCGTGAGCTCCAAGCACATCCCAGCTCCCACACCAAAAGCGATACGTGAGGAATTCAGACACGCTGGGAAGCTGAGACACATCTAGGTTTCACTCCCAGGCGTGGTGCTTCATTCTAGTGAGCAAAATGACACACGTAGAGTGTGGTGCTAAGGCTAATCACACGCCCTTCACTCACACAAATGCCGCCTGCTGAGGTCACGGGCGCTCAGGGTGCCACGCTGGGTGGGCGTGCACGCAGGCACCGCTGTCCATGACTGTGTCTAAGGCTGAGTCACCTCAGGCAGTGCCAGGCCACACTGAGAAGCCACCTGAGAAGGAACCGACTTCAGGTGAGAGGGCTGTGGCCTGAAACCTTCTGAGCCCCGGCTCTGTTAGCCTAACAAGGCTGAGATTCCAAGCACTATTGAGAAGTAATTTTCAGAAAGGCACGCAGAAATAAAGATCTATGGTTGCTGCCACACTGTGTTTTACCACCTGTATGGCAACAAGAATGTGCTTTTGGGGTCAGAGAGCAGCAACACACACCCCAGTCTCCAGCTACCCCCCGTCTGGGAGGTCTGACCCACCTCGTGTTCCTGGGGAGGGCCTGGGGCTGCTGTTTCATTTGCAGGACAGGGATGACAGTTCCTCCTGCCTTGTGGTCTATGGAGAGAAACAACCTCTGAAGAGTGTGGCGCAGAGCTGGAAGTGGGAAGAGCCAGACAGGAAGCTGCCGAGCCTGTGACGTCACCAGGTATTGTCCATGAAGCAACTTTTCTGACACAGTTCTGCTTCCTCCACCACGGAGGGTGTGAAGTGAGGTCTTAGTCCCCTGTCCCGTGGGGTCAGTGTCTCAGGGAGAAATGCGTTTATCCAATAGTCCTGTCGGAGGGATATGAGTGACTCTCAAGGGGAAAGATTTGATTGGTTTCATTTGCTTTAGTTATCGCATGAAGGCACTGCCTGCTCTGTGCAAGTATAATGGGAACTCGGGGGAGCTCCTTACTAAGATGGACACATACTTCTGCTTCTTTTTCCTTTTTCTTTCTTTCTTTATTTTAACTTTTTTTTTTTTTTTTACTGACAGCTTCCATAGTTATAGACAATAAACCATGATAATTCTCTCCCCACTCCCACTTTCCCCTTCCCAAATCCACTCTCCACCATCATATCCCCTCCCATCTCAATCAGTCTCTCTTTTATTTTGATGTCATGATCTTTTCCTCCTGTTATGATGGTCTTGTGTAGGTGGTGTCAGGCACTGTGAGGTCATGGATATCCAGGCCATTTTGTGTCTGGAGGAGCATGTTGTAAGGAGTCCTATCCTTCCTTTGGCTCTTACATTCTTTCCGCCACCTCTTCCACCATGGACCCTGAGCCTTGGAAGGTGTGATAGAGATGTCTCAGTTCTGAACACTCCTCTGTCACTTGTTCTCAGCACACTCTTGTTTTTTGAGCAACCTGGAGTGACTGGCACCTTTGAACACAGGGCAGTAAGGCGACACATGTGGGCACAGAGGAGACACTAGGAGACCTTGACCTTTGTGTGGGCAAGTTTCCAGAACTTTCCAAAATAGTACCACCAGCTGGAGACTAAGTATTTACAATATGCCTGTGGGAGGCATGTCAACTCAAACCCAAACTGAGCTGTACACGGGGCCCTTTCTCAGTGTCTCCCTGGAGGTCAGCCTGTGGTGCTCTTGGGACGTGTTGGGACTATCAGCAGGCACTGCCCACTTGGAGGAGGTCAGATTGTGGGGGTGCTCCCTCCTCTCCCTTTTGCTCCCTAGTTATCATGAGGTAAGCAGCCTTGTCATTCACATACCCTACCATGACATTGTAGACCCACCACAGCCACACAGCCGAGGGCTAAACCCCCCTGGAAACCAGAACCAAACGTCGGCTCCTTTTAACTTGCTTGCGTCAGGTGTTTTCTCATAGTCAGGGACAGCTGACTGGCATAGTGCCTGGAGTCAGGAATGAGACAGGGCATCACCACAGGGTCTTTGAATACTCACCATCAGGCAAGGGCTTTGTGCCAAAACTTCAGCTACTTAAAAAAAATCCCCAAGTGGGCTGGAGAGATGGCTTAGCGGTTAAGTGCTTGCCTGTGAAGCCTAAGGACCCCGGTTAGAGGCTCAACTCCCCAGGACCCACGTTAGCCAGATGCACAAGGGGGCGCACGCATCTGAAGTTCATTTGCAGTGGCTGGAGGCCCTGGCGCGCCCATTCTCTCTGTGTCTCTCTCTCTGCCTCTTTCTCGCTCTGTCTGTTGCTCTCAAATAAATAAATAAACAAAAAAATTTTTTTAAAAATCCCCAAGTGATACAAGCCACTAAATTCCACCAAGAAAGGAGTGAAGGGCTTGAGTCTACAAATGGCAATGAGTGCATGCTTCACAGGTCTCTCAGAGCAACAACAAACAAGATCCATTATCCTCACTGGTGAATTCCACCCAACACTTGGTGACGGCAGTTCTATAGAAACACCCTGAGAAAATATTAAGGGAAGCAACATGTAATATCCCAGGTTATGAGGCCAACAGTATACTGATTCCAAACTCAGACATATTCACTTTACTACAAAATTACAGACAAGGAAGACAGCCATAAAATTCCTTACAAAAATGCTACTGAGACAAAGCCAGAGATGAAAAACAGAATTAAGATAATACAACCAACTTGGATACATTCCCAGAATGCAAACAGGGTCTAAATTTTGAATATTCACCATAGCATTTAGGCATATTTGGTGAAAATAAAATAATGAAAGAAAACATATGATCATGTCAAATGACAACTGAAAAAAAAAAAATTAGACAGGAGTTCCTGACAGAACACTTGGTAAACTGAGAACTGAGAGAAAAGAAAGGCCCAGTTTGGGAAACAGGAAGAAAAATCGTCTTTATTTGTAGAGGAATTGATCATGTATGCAGAGAAAGTGAGCAATGTTTTTTTAAAGGGCACTAAGGTTCACCAGGTCACCTGCATGGGGAAGATTAAAAACCGTATCATATTTTATATGTAAGCTGCAATTAATGAGATAGCAATGTGTTTGTGGTAACATGGGAATCCTAAATTACAGGCTTAGTATTCAGGGTTCTCAAGAGGAACAGAGCCAATAGAATGATGATATACCATGCAGGGTGTACATTAGTTCGGCATGCATTATATTGGGTTAGACCGTCCAACAATGGTTGTTCGCAGGTTGGGAAGTCTGAGAACCCAGAAGCTGCTCAGCCATGGCCTGGATGCCCCAGCAGTCCCGGTGTGGCACTGAGGGCCCGGGGGACCCTTGAAGAGCACTTGTCTTCAGCCACTGATGCCAGGGAAGTATGGCACAACAGGACAGATCCCCTTTCACCAGCAAGGAGTGAGGGTAGCTGGGCAGAAGCCCTGCTAGCCTGGAACCACTTGATACCTGGGCAGCCGCAGGGTTTGTCCACTCTGGGGAAGACCTTTCTCCTCAGTGAATCCTCCCTGTGAATGTTCCCCTCCCCCCAGACCTGCTCCCTTGCTGGATTCCTGATCCAATCAAGTTGACAATAGAGAGTAAGCGTCCCACCCCCAGTGTCCAAAGGACAAATCCCACCTCTGGAGAGTGTCACCACCTCCCAACAGCACCACTCGGGACCAACCCTGTGACACAAGGACCTCAGGGGGACAGTTAAGCCATGGGCCTGGATAAGTGGCTCAGCAATTAAAAGAATTCAATGATATGTGAAGATAGAAAAACTAACTTCAACAGGTCACAAACCTGAACACAAGGGCTAACCTACGACATGTCTACGCATTCATGTGAAATGTCCTTGCCATCTTGGGGAGGTCAGAGTTCATCAGCAGAACTTTAACAAGTCTGAGCTATAATGTTTTTTTATGTTTTAACAAATAACTTGACTTTGCCTTAAAATCTCAAAATTGGACTAGAGAGATGGCTTAAGTGTTTAGGAACTTGCCTGCAAAGCCTGAGGACCCAGGATCAATTCCCCATTACCCACATAAGCCAGATGCACATGGTAGTGCATGTGTCTGAAGTTCACTTGCAGTGGCTACAGTCCCTGGCACACCCATCCTCCCTCTCTCTCTCCTTATCTATTTACTTCTTTCTCTCTCTCAAATAAATAAATATAATATAATTTTTAATTTATTTTTTAAAAATATATTTTATTTATTTGGGAAAGAGGGAGAGAGAGAGAGAATGGTTGTGCCAGGGCCTCCAGCCACTGCAAACTCACTCCAGACGCATGCGCCACCTTGTGCATCTGGCTAACGTGGGTCCTGGTATTTGAGCCTCGAACCGGGGGTCCTTAGGCTTCACAGGCAAGCGCTTAACCACTAAGCCATCTCTCCAGCCCACAACAAGACTATTTTCTTTTATTTATTTATTTATTTATTTATTTATTTATTTATTTATTTATTTATTTATTTATTTATTTATTTATTTATTTATTTATTTATTTATTTATTTGAGAGCGACAGACAGAGCGAGAAAGAGGCAGAGAGAGAGAGAGAGATAGAATAGGCACACCAGAGGCTTTAGCTGCTACAAATAAGCTCCAGATG